>JAZHEH010003318.1:0-1200000 GCA_036589455.1 Ateles fusciceps | reverse complement strand
ATAAAGATACTACCTGAGACTAATTTATAAAGAAAGGAGGTTTAATTTACTCACCGTTGTGCATGGCTGAGAAGGCCTCGGGAAACTTACAATCATGGCAGAAGGCAAAGGAGAAGCAAGTCGTGTCTTACATGGTGGCAGGAGAGAGAGCACTGGGGAAACTGCCACTTACAAACCATCAGATCTCATGAGAACTCACTATCACAAGAACAGCATAAAGCGGGGGAACCACCCCATGATCAAACCACCTCCCACCAGTTTCCTTCCTTGACACGTGGGGGATTACAATTGGAGAGAGATTTGGGTGGGGACACAGAAGCAAACCATATCAGACAGAAATGGAAGCTAGCCATTAAACTTTAATTATGTATAATTCACTGCAAAATGCAGTTCATTTTTAGGTCTTCCATCCTGGCAAACTAAGGAAGTACTGGCCAAAAAGTCCGTCAAAATCCAGAGCTGGATGGGACTTCATGATGTCATATTTTAACCTTCCAGTTATTACTTGCTGGGAATGTTCAAGTCTAGGTTATCACAGTGAGTTCATAAGCTTACAGTGAACTGCTTTAAAAAAAAAAAAACAGATGCTGGGAACAGGCTTTATAGCATAAGCTATGTAAAAACCTATTCCATAGGCACACCCTCTTTCAGATGGTTTGGATGCAGTTTCAGATCTCTGTGTATTGAGATAAAACTTGGCAGGAGTAACTGTCAGATGCCTGAGTGAAGCAGCTTACTCCATCACCCTGGTTAATATTAAAATTCATATGTGTATACCTATAAATATGGCATTAACTAAAATACATTTTTCTGTCTTAGTCGGCTCAGGCAGCTATAACAAAATACTGTAGACTGTGTGGCTTAAACAACAGATATTCATTCTCTCACAGTTCTAGAGACTGAAAGTCCAAGATTAGGGTGTCAGCATGGTCAGGGGCTGCAGAGGGTTCTCTTTGTGGCTTGCAGGCAGCTGCCTTCTTGCTGGGTGCTCACGTGAGCTTTTCTCAGTTCATGCAGGTGGAGAGAGGGAGAGATCTCTTTCTCTTCCTCTTCTAATAAAGCCTCCAATCCTGTTGGATTAGGACCCCATGCTTAAGATCTTATTTAACCTTAATTACCTCCTAAAAGCCCTATCTCCAAATATAATCACTTTGGAGATTAGAGCTTCAACATATGAATTTGGGGGGGGACACGATTCAGTCTATGGTACTTCCCGTGAGGTGTATACATTTGTACAACCACCTCAGTGATTCTTAAGCTCGTTTCACAGCTTATTAACGAAAGCCCTACGGCTTTCTTGGAACAGCTAGAAGTCTGAGTGTTTCCGATGGGGATTCTGAGCCAGTAAATTGACACGTGGAGGTACGATGAGGTGGTGCGGCTCTGTGCTCATGCCAGTAGCGAGACATATGGAGGAGGTTGTTTTCATTGCATTTACAGATTGCTTCTTTTGTCAAATTTCTGTAAAAATAAAAATCAAGTAAATCTAGCTAGTGAGTATAATTCTAAGGTGAACTTAGGCATTTCCTTTGCTGCATTAACTCTTTAAGGCTTAGGAACCTCCATGCTGTAAATTCCTGTCTTTCTTTATGCTCCAGGGAGTACCCTGATGCCAAGAGGTAGCTCAAGGATACTTTCGCTTCTCAGGCAAAGGTGATTGGCTGAGTGGTACCCTTGGGGAATGTTTATATGTTCAGCCATTGACCAAGCCTGCCGTCCTGTGGGGGGGTTAGTGATCTCATACTGTGGCCACCCCCCCACCACCCTTTAAGCCTTATGAGGTCATAGCCTTTAGTAGGTGCCCTCCCTCTTTGGTAGATCTTCACTTTGACACACATTTAAGGGCTTCTCCTAGGACTCTGTTCACTCAGTTAAGAAATCCCGAGCTGGACTCTGCTTTTCCTTTACCAAGTACTGTATTGCACAAACCCAAGCCACCCAAGAGAGAAAGACCAGGGGAGACTAAAACCTGCAGCCTTTCATAACAATTGGTCCAATCCCAGTTCCAAAACGAAGAGGCGTGGCCATTGTGGGACACTGTAAGCTCTCCAGTTTGAGTTTTGAGCATATTTAAAGTCAATGCTCTCTGACCTAATGTTGCTAGAGCCACGATCCCTTCCTAACAGTGAATTTCATAAATGTGAGTGTTTCAGTGGGGTGTTTTCCTGGGGCTGGCCAAAGTCCAGTAAGTGACTGGACATTGGAAGGCAAACAGTTTGTTCACAAGTGAGCATTCTCAGATTCTGCCAAAGAAGTTCTGTTGGACCTGCTTCTAATCTTTGCAGAAATGAGCAACTCTCCCCTGGCTGGGAGTGCTGTGGTGCTGAGAGCGGAGGTGAGAAACCTGGAGGATGCGCTTTTAAATGCCATCCCACTCAGTTGTTTTTAAAGCATTGTATGCAGTATTCATTGTAAGGAGCAATTAAAAATCCCTTTAAGATATGTTATTATCAAGTCCTGTTTCTTGTACAGAAGAAATGACAGGAGACCAGAAAAGCGGGCGGGGGGTGTTAATGTGTTAACTAGACTCTGATGAGGGAGAGAATTTTAGCTTTATTACTAGGGGTGTGTGTGTGTGTGTGAGGGGACACAATTCTTCTGAAGTATCAGGTGTGGTATGCATATCAGGCCATTAGGCACAGGCTTAGCCCCATCTCACATTTAGCTATGCCAGGAAAGCTATGAAGGAGGCATTTTCCAAGACAAGGGCAACAGCATTTCAGTCCTCATCATTTCTGTTGGAGGGTGGAGGTGCTCTTCTCTCAGGGAGAAATTTGAGGACTGTGGCTATCTCAGCAAGACAGTGGGGCACCCAAGGCAGTGAACAGGGCAACCCTGGACTCCCTAAGGCAAACATATGATCATGAATAACAAGGAATTTCTTCATGACTGCTTACAAAATTCTGCATACAGAATTTGAACCTTTTAGTTCATGAGTTACATGTTCAATAAATAAGTTTATGTGTATATCTCAAGCTCTCTGCTAGTTGGGTTCTGAAACAAGGACAAAAATAGGTTGACTTCGTCTCGTAATCTTTCTGTGAACAAGTAGTTTGAGAAGTCTTTTAAAGAGTTTTGGTGTATTAAGGGCTCAGAGACTAATTGGGATTTTTTAAATGCACATAGGGTGACCGTAACTATTGTGTTATAGAACCCTCAAGAAATAATTCTTCTTCAGTCACCAAATCGTGTGCGTCACAAATTTTTCCACCTCAAGACCTCCCTGAAGCTTTGCTCACCTTCTCTCTGTCCTCACACACACACATCACAAAAAGCTTAGTGTCTGACTAACCCGTGTTGCCATGGGAGGCGAGGGGGAAACGTAGGGGAGGCTGCAGGCTGCTTGGGGACACTGACCTCCTCATGTTGAAAAGGACAAAACACTTTTCAAAGGAGAAGTAATATTATAATACATATTATTTTATGTTCCCTTGTACTCTGTTTTTCATAAAGTGCTCTCAATTAGAAAAGCCACTTGATAATATTTTTTAAAGGTTGAACTAGATGGTTCTCTCATTTATACTCTCATTCCAATGTTACATAATTCAATTTATACTGATTTACTGTACAATTTCTACACATTGTGCTATTTAATCTATTTGTATTTATTGTACTGTTTGACATACATGAACCCAGGAGTTTAATGTAAAATTATCTCCACAGTCATTTCTAGAATGGGACCTAATTTGAGAACTGACTGATTATGGCTGAGTAATGAAATCCAACCCATAACTATACCACTGGAGTAGGCTAAACCCACATCAGCAAGATTCCTTTCCCCTCTTTTGAGGGCTTCAGAAATACCAAAGTGAAACAAATAAACTATATGTTGTTTATTTCTTCCCACAAATACTATTTGTAACAATTCTACCCCCTCCTGTTGATTCATGAGAAAGGCTAGAAACACAATCTTTGATTCTCTTACATCCTTTGGAAATTGGTTATTTTGCAAAAATAAGTATTTATAGAACTTGGTGATTAGTTTCTGGTAAGCCATCACAAGGGTAAGTTAGGAGGTTGAGAAGAAACAGATCAGAAGCCTATAAAAGAAAGTGCTTACTAGTGAGAGAGAAACATCTCACACCCTAGCCACTCTCCCTCTGTATTTTCATACCCCAGGTATGGTGCCCTCAGGAGCTTAGTCTCTGGGTGAGGAAACACAGGTACAACTAACTGCAATTTAGTTTTAAAAACCAAGTGCCAAGGTGGTGCCCTAAACAATGTACCATGCTAGTATAGAGAAGAGCATGATGAACTCTCAGGGTAAGATCAGAAAAGGAAAGGAGAGGGGATCTGAAATTTTAGGAATGGCTCCAGCTTTGGAGTGTGGGTAGAGTCCTGGCTCTACTAATGTAGAATCATTTTCTAAAAAATGTTTGATAATGATTTCTTATTTTCATTTCTGTATGAGTTTGAACAAGTTATCAGTAATTCTGTGCAATTCTATGATTTTTAAAATTATAAACATTTCAATTGCATAATAACATAGAAATTAATAAAACACCCACATATCCCTTCCTAGCTTTGCTAAATTTTAATATTTTGTTATAATTGCTTTGATTTTTTATTTTTTAAGAAAGAAAACATTACAGTGCATTGAAGTCCCCTGTGTTTCATTTCTTAATCAAATTCCCCTATTCCTTGTCTTCCCCAGAGATATGTACTGTTTTGAATTTGGTATTTTTCATACCTAAGCTTGTTTTCATACTTTAAAAATATGTATGTATCCATAACCAATACTTACATCATATTTTAATTTTTATACAGATGGTATCATTTCTGCTCAACATTGTTTTTGATATTTATTTATGATAGTACACAGATCCCATTCATTCATGTTTGCTATACTGAATTTCACTCTAGGAATATACAACATTGGCCAGGTTCAGTGGCCCACACCTGAGATCCCAGCACTTTGGGAGGCCAAGGCAGGAAGATTGCTCGAGCCTAGGAGTTCAAGTCTGGGCAACATGGCAAAACCCCGTCTCTACAAAAAATACAAAAATTAGCTGGGTGTGGTTGCAAGTGCCTGTTGTTCCAGCTACTCAGGAGGCTGAGGTGGGAGGATCATTTGAACTTGGGAGGTTGAGACAGTGGTGAGCCATGTTCACACCACTGCACTTCAGCCTGGGCAACAGAGCAAGACCCTGTCTCAAAAAAAGTGGTGGTGGTGGGGGGATATGTAACAATTTATTTATTCTGTTGAAGAAAATTTGTTTTCAAAAATGATTTTTTATTTTGCAATTACAATATTACAGTGAATATTCTTGTCTATGGCTCCCTGTGTGCATATTTTAAAGCCTTATTAAAGCATATTCCTAGAAGCCAAATTGTTGGGTCATAAGATATAAGCATCATCAAATTACTAGGTATTGCCAAATCACTACCACAAATCCAAACTGGACTAACTTAGACTCCCACCAATGATGTATCAGAGTTATTTATCCATCTTATTTGTATCCAATGGTATCTTGTTTTAATTTGCATTTTGGGGTTACTACTGGAGTTGAATATATTTTATGTTGATTGGCCATTTTATTTTGTTTCTATCATTTATTTATTCAAAAAATATTTTCTATGGGTTATTTGTTTCTTATTTATTTATAGGACTTGTTATTTTTGTTACTTAATCTTTGTGGTTTTAGGTACTATAAATATCTTTTTCCGGTTGGTATCATGTCTTTTGTTTGTGGTGTTTTTGTTATAAAAAAGATTTAATCTTAATGTATTTCTATTTATCAGTTCTTTTTTATGGATTTGATATAGTTTAAAGAAATTTTCCTCTACTCCAAGGCCATAAAAATATTTTTTCTACACCATTTTCTAAAAATGTTAAAGATTTGCTTTTTGTATTTATATCTTTATTATAAGTGGTTTAACTTTTGCAATGATGTGAAGGGTCTATATTTTTTTTTCTCATATGGATTACTAATTGTTTTAGCACCATTTAATAAATAATCAGTCCTTTCCACACTGATCTGTTACACCTATTTATTATCTGTCAAGTTTCCATATTAGATTTGCTTTGTGATTTTCTTTAGTTCTATTGTTTTATTTGGCTAGCACTATGCCAATACCATTGTCTAAATTAAAATAATATCATAATGCATCTTGTTGTAAAGATGATAGGATAAGCAGCTCACCTCCAACCCACCCTCCTTCATTTTATTCTTCTTCAAAGTTTTCTTGGTGAGTCTTAGCCGTTTTCTCTTCCATATACACTTTAGAATAGGCTTTTCAAATTCTAAGAAAAATACTTTTGGTAATTTAATGGGATTTGTACTTTCTATATATGAGCAAAGATGATCTCACCATTTATTTGGGTCTTCTCTAATGTCTTTTATCTGTTCTTTTGATTATCGAGTTCACCTTAATTGCTTTGTGCTCAGTTCATGTGTTTTCATGTCAATTATTTGATATTTGATTAGACTTATTTGTGACTATTTTTATAAACATTTCATAAATGCTTGGGAAAAATGTGGATTCTCTCATTTTGGGGTTTAGGGTTCTATATTCAATTTTAAAATTAAGCTTGTTAATCATGTTTCAGCTTCTACATCATTACTGGGTTTTTCTGCTTAATCTAAAGGTTACTGAGAGATGTGAGTTAAATGTTCTGAAATTATGTAATTTTGTTTATTTCTCCTTATAGTTCTGCCCATTTTCATTTAACATGTTTAGTCCACTTAGTAGCTACATACAAGTTAATAATTATAAAATGTTCCTCTAGTCCTAGGTTGACAGTTATTTTCTCTCAGTTTTTTGAAAATATTATCCTATTATCACTGGACTTCAATTATTGCTGCTAAGACATCTGCCAAATGTCTAATTGTTGTTCCTTTAGATGAAATATGCCCCTTCTGGTTGTTTTTCAGATTTCCTCTTTGTTTTTGGTGTTCTACAGTTTAGCCACAAGTATGTCTAAAAGTGGATTCTACTTTTGATAACCCTGCTAGGGACTCACTACGTTTCCTGAATCTAAGATTTTTGGGGTTTTCATGAATTCTGAAAAACTTTGAGCCTTTTTTTCCCTCATATTTTCTCTCTTTTCTTTAGTCCCTTTGCCTGGAACTGCTGTCAGATGTATATTTAGAACCTTCTTATTCTCCCCTCCATATTTCTTATCTTGTCTAGTATGTTTCATCTCTCTTTATCTCTCTATGCTGTATCTTGGGTTATTTTCTCAGATCTTCCAGTTCACTATTCCCTTCTTCATTTACGTTTAATTTGCCTTTTACCTGTCCATTGAGTTTTTACTTCCAGCAATTTAAATTTTTCATTTCTAGAACTTACTGACGTTGCTACTGATGTTATTTTCATATATCCCTGGTGCTTCAAAAACTGCCCTGTTCTTTATGCCCAGTTCCTTCCTTCGTGTCTTTAATTGTTTTTGAAAATACTTTTTATAGGCTCTGCTCATTACTTCCATTATTTGGAATTCTTATAACTCTAATTCTTAGAAAGAGAGAGAGAGAGAGAGAGAGAGAGAGTGTGTGTGTGTGTGTGTGTGTGTGTGTACATGTACATGCATATAAGAGCTGCCCTTCACTAATAATTAATTTTTCAAGTGTTTGCTAATTTTGGCTTGTGAGTTCATCTTCCAACAGGCTTTATGTGTGATAATTTGGTATAGCCTATTTGAGGGTACAACCCTTCCACACTAGTTTGTCTTGCCATATGTCCCAGTGGTGTTATAGGCCCAGAGGCACTTTGTTTCCTTAACTTACTTATTATGAAAAATTTCAAGCATATATAAGAGTAGATAAAATTGTATAATAAACTTCTATATTCTCATCACCCAGCCTCAATAACTATCAACTCATGCTCAATCTTGTCAGTATGCTACTATATTTCCTCCACACCCACACTATATATCATTTTATTCATATTTTGCTATGTAAGTCAAAAGAAGACTAAAAATAATCAGCATACTAATAATACGCCTAATAGAATCAAACCACTATTCAAATATCCAAGATTAGCTCATTAATAGTTCTTCATAAGTTGTCAAAATCAGGATGCCAATAAGATCTATACACTGCAGTTGATTCATATATTTCTAAAGTTTCCTTTACTCAAAAATTTACCCCTTTTCTCTCCTTTCTCTTTCTCTTTCTCTCTCTCTCCCTCTCCCTTATGATTTGTTTATTAAAATAGCCAGGTTTTGGTTTATTCTTTCAGGATCACTCTCATGTTACTTTCTCATCTTAATAGGTTCCAGGACTAAGAAAGTAGTAGAAAAACCTCAAACTGCCCCCCCTGCATCAGTTGAGACAGAATAATTTTCTTGATGACTTCCAGTGCTAGTGGGCTAATTGTTTTCTCATCTTATAAGGGATGCTATATTTATCCAGCATTTTACAGTGTTTTATAGGGAGAGAGCTTTCCTATAATTTAGTCCTTAATATTATGCAGAAATGAAATCTCTTGATACTTTTTAGAAATTTGTTTTGGATAAACTTGCAAGTTTCTTATTCTCTCTGAGCTGCAAATTTCTATGAAATGGAATAATATTTTTTATTTTATTGCATTGTTTGGGGGCAAATGAGCTAATGTATAAAAAGTAAGTAGTACAAAAAAGGTACGCTTTCTGGGTATTGGGTATAGCTGAGCAGGGTTTGATGAATAAATATGAGTGAATTCAAGATGGTTGAAAGAGTAGTACTATTACACTGGATAGATAAGGAAAGAAAAACACATTTTAGGTCAAAGGCACAATTCATGTTCCATGACTATTCAGCCCAGTTTTCATCTATAACCAACTTTATTGCTTCACAACTCTGTTGTTTGTGCTTATTTTGTCTTTTGAGGATATAACTGCAAGAATTCTCAGCAGTTCCTATCAAATATGAATCTTAACCCAGATATACAAATTTGTGTTATAAAAATGAGACCCAAACCAAAGCTCCTTGAAGATCTCCATGGGAAGTTATATACTAGGATAGTTGTCAGATTTCTCTTCTCGGTTTTCTGTAAATAGATGAAACACTCAGCCTTGGGCTTCACTGGTTTAAAATGATGAGGTATTTGCAATTGTTTCAAGCAAGGTTTTTGAAACTTATGAATTGTAGTCACTTTGTGTTGGCACACGTCTTCCAGATCTTCCTAGCTTTCCAGCCTCACTTTGGCAGGAGCATCAAAGAAAGCACACTATATCCATAAGATTTGGGGGATTCACACTCCTCTCATCCAGCTGCTGGTCACAAGTTCCAACTCCTTTTTATCAGTTCCATTGGGTCGTTTTCTAATATCCTATAAAGCAACATAGGAGATACAAGTGAACATCTGCAAAGCACAATGTGTGCTGAGAAATAGGGCAGTCACTTAACAAGCACATTTTTCTTCTCACTCTTTCTGTGCTTGTACAACAGATCTGGCTAAACTACACAGCAATGCAAATTACAATGCAGCTTTGGTGGGAAAAAATTATATAAGATTCTGGTTATCAAGTAGTTCCAAACAACGACAAAACCTCCCACTTTGAGTTAGAAATGGTGTATCTAGCCATACAAAGCACTTTGGCTTGGCATGTAAGTGCTTCATACTTCTTTACCAACCAGTCAGAGCTTTTATCACAACATACCAGGTGAATCCACTCTCATTTCTGACAACTGCATGAGCAAAACTTCCTTCAAAAACTGCCTCACAAGTTCTTAGAAATTTTATTTTTACAATGTATTTTCCAAAGAGATCTAGATTAGCAAAGTTGTAGGTGAGGAAGCCCTGTTTTGCATTATAATTTAATTAATTAGCATCTATTTTGTTTACTTTGAATGTCTTTGCACACTCATATATGAAAAATACATACATTTACAATAATTCAGATGTAGACCTGTCAGATATCAATTTCTTAGGTAGAAGGACAGTTAAAATAATAAGGGAATGGGTGTTAAACGTGGGCTAAAATTAGGTGTGATTGAGCAGGTGTCTTTTCTCTTTAGATCCTGAAAGGAAATACTTTTCTGTGATAGAATTTCTTGTCTAGAATTGATGTCTTGCTGAGAAATTTTGATGTGGATTTCTACCATCTTCTTTTAAAAATAATCTTGGATGTCATCTTTGCAAAGTCAATATTACAAATTGTTTTCCCCAACTCCCCGGAAAGATGTGGAAATGAGCAGATGAGGCTTGGTGTCGAAACCCAAATCCCTCGTGGGCAGGCAGAACTTAGTTCTTCCATAAATAGGATTTCTGCACTAGAGCTTTTCATCTGCAACTTTTACTCTAATGAAAAAAAAAAAAAGTAAAAACAGTGAAGCTCTGGGGTTGGCGATTCTTAAGACAAATGAAAAGGCATTGAAAATCTTCCAGATATATCATAGGCCAAATAAAGCAGTCATTCGCAAAACTTCCTAGACATAAAAAGTTGTTGCTAGCTACAGTTAAGTTCACAGTGAAAAAGAAGCCTCTATTTTGAGCCTAGTTAGATAAAATGAAGAAAAAACTATTTTTTCAAGGTTATAATTAGTGCTGAGTTTTAATGCTGGTCCACTAATGCTAGTGTTTAGAGACAGATTGTTACAGTGCTCCCCTTATCTCGGTAGTCAGTTCTGCCATAAATTCTTCAGTTTCTATTTGTGCCCCTGTTACTTCTGGAATTTGCATGAATATCTGTGCACTAACTTTGGCTGAAATAATTGTGTTTTTTTAAAAAGTAATATTAACCTGGGATCTCATGTGGCCAGAAAATAGTTTTAATTGAACTGCGTTTTTTTTTTCAGAAATTAAATGATTGTCATTGTAAAACCACAGTAGTGTAATCAGAGAAATGTACAGTTGGGGGATGGGGCATGGTTCCTAAGATTGGCATTTCCTGGGTAGTAGGTGATAAATAGGTTTGTATGAGAAATATAAAGAGGCGGGGAAAAGAAGTTTTATAACTCTTAGGCATTTTCAAACTATGTCAACATTTTTGGGAAGATTTTTGGAAAGTGGGTCCTTGCTATGATAGCAAAATACCATCCTAGAGATGATGAAACCGAGGCTTGAAGGGTTTACTTGGTCAGTTTACTAGAAAGTGCTGGAGGTGGGTTTTGAACCATTTCACTAGATCCAAAGCTAACATATACCACCTGTTCTCTGTCTTTAGGTACATGGCCCATTTCGCTGTAATACTTTGTAGTTACTTTTTGTTGTCCTTTCTTGGAGGCATTCATATTTTGTCTATGGAACCTGTGAATTCTTAGATACTTATAGTGGATACATGTTGTTGGAATAACAGAGCAACTAAGGCTTTCAAACATCTATCTTTTTTTTTTTAAAGGGTTGCTGGATATTACCAATTCATTTTTTTAGGGGGAACATATCAATTTAAGGATTTATTATTTGTATTTTACTAATCACTATGTGTCATGTTTGTTGGGAAAAGAAGCTATGATGACAACGGCTATATTCACCATAGCTCTTCTCAACAGCTGAGAGGTTATATATCTTATTTATTTGTTTATGGTCTGCCTCTTAACTTTAGCCCTATCAAGGCAGGGATTTTTATCTCTTCTGTTCACTGCGGTATCTCCAAGCCTCAAAGAGTACCTGGCCCACGGTAGTTACACCATGAATATTTGTTAAATGAGCAGAATGAGATTATTTCTAAGATGTGACTGAGTGCTTATGTCTACATCTATTATTCATTTTCAGCTCGAATTTGAGCATAGTTTGAGTTTCTGTGAGATGGGGAAAAATACCTACTACAATTCCAGGCATGTTATTTATGATCTCTAAAAGCCAATTATAAACTATTATTTTCTCCATCTTGTGCACAGTAAGACTGAGTCTCAATGACTAAGTCATGGTTCCCCAGCCTGGATGGCCATTTGGACCTCAAAGCTTTTCTTCTTCACACTGCCTCAGGATTGGTGCTTCAGCAATTCAGTAGAGGAGCAGCTGGTAGAATGTTCTCCAGATCTCTGCAGTTCTTGCTTATAGTGCTGTCAAGATTCCTCCAGGCAGGTGCTGTGCCATGCAGTGGCTAAGAGCCAGGCTCTGTACTCTGACAGCACAGCCATCGATTCTGTGATATATGGTATATTTGCTATGTGACCTTGAGCATAAAACCTTTCTAAGCTTTGGTTTCCTTATCTATAAAATAGGTCTAATAAACAGTGACTGATTTATAGGATTTTCATGAAGACAAAATTGGGCAATTTTCATGATTAGTATAGCCCTTGCCATATAAAACTGCTCAATATTAGCCTTAAAATGTCAAACCATCTGGACTAGATAATGAATTTTCTTACATAAAGATCATACCAAGTGACCACTGGTGCTAATACAAAGTACACTACATGATATTTGTTACCAACACACTACATTTGGTATCAATTCTAAACATGGTTATATTGATAATACATTTAAGATCGCTTAAATATACTCTAATTTTGGTCTACTCTAATAAACTAATACTTAATACACTAATAAAAAGTGACTCTAATGGCAATGATCATGGTGATAGTAATCACTACTAGTTATTGTCCAGCTACATGGTAGGCATTAGCAACCTTATTTATATTATTATTAATCCTTGGAGTAACTATCAAAAGAGGAGATTATTGTCTCCATTTTATAAATAAGGAAGCTGAGACTAAAAATAATCAAATAGCTTTGTCCAAGATCATTTAGCTAGCAAAGTAATTGAGTCAAGATTCAAACTTTAACGCCCATGTTCTTCCCACTACGTAGCCCTATCTCCTTAATTATGCTTGTAGTTTTATACTTGATTTTATAGAACCAAATAAGCAGTTATCATTTATTGGATGAACTGTTACTTGATGTTTCATGCATTGTGTCATTTTTACCTTTCTCACCTTATCCACTTAGGAAAAAGAGTACATTTTGTGTTCCTTTATCTTGCTTTTACCCAAAAATATAATGGAAAAGAATTAATAATAATAACAAATATAGGGAGGTGATATCATTCATAGTTATACCATATTTAAGTCTAGTTGATTAATACCAAAAATTTTGTCTTTAAAAAATAATACATTGGGGGAAAAAAGATAGTTGATTCAATGTCTCTTACATTATAAAACGATGAGGGATTTTGATAAGTGATCAGCAAGGTGGGGATTGTATAAGCTGCTGTCAGCTGCTCATATTCACACCTGGCATAGATTGGTCAAATGACATTAGCTGTGGCAATACATTTTCCTGTGCCTTAGTTCCTCTGGGGATTAAACTGTGAATTTCTAAAAGGCAAAGAGCATATCTTCTTCTCCATACTCCCAGTCCCTACCACAGTAAAGGTCATTGAGCTACATTCAGTTGGGGAGTGATACCTAGGTTAGGGTGGACACTGAAAGCAAGATCTTAAAGATTATGCTGTAACCATTCTTCCTCTATTCCCACAAATCAGGAAATAAGCACTATGATTTCTCCTTGGCACTCTTCCCTGTAACTTTATGCAGATTCTGTAGGCTGATTGTAGGGATTCTAAACAATTAGTAATGAGTAATGTGCCAAACATAGTTACAAACCAACCCACTTGTTAATCAGATACTTCTGTCAAAAATGGGACCCAGAAAAGGCAGAAATGGGGTGGAGGCCATGCTGGAGCATTTCTGATGGACTTGTGACAGCTGATTGCACACATCTCTTCCCAGCTTTGCTCAGTGACTTCGGGGTGGTTATCTTGAAATCAGACATGGTAGAAGTAGTCACACCATGGAACTTAGCAAATGCTACAAAATAGTGCTTCTCTAACTGGTTGCTAGGCATTTACCATCACGCCACTGCAGAGGTGGTGCAATTTAGAGTTGATTGTTTTGCTTTGGGTTGGAGTGGCTGATGTCCTTTAACAATAGCAGAATGCCACATCACACTTGATGATTTAGAGATGTTCCTCAAACCACCAGTCAGATAAATTGAGCCAACAGGCTCTGCAGTGAGGTCATATTTAAATAGCAATGAAGACACAGGGTTTTCTCCCCCAATTTGAAGGACTCCTATGATAGCAAAGACTAAATTTCCTTATGGGGAGCTAACACCTTTGTAACACAATAGTGATACAAAAAATTCAGGTGCAATGAGTGTATATCTAGTGTTTTACATTTCTGAAACCTCGGTTTTCTCTCTCTCTTGAAAAATGCATTCTTGAGATGATTAAATGCAAGAATGCATGTCAAGTGTTCAGCATTGTGCTTAACACTCTGCAAATACTCATAAATGGTATATATTATTATTACTGTTATATTTTGTTTATAGTAAATGACTTTCTATAGGAAATTTCACTAGTCAGTGTGTCACTCTGGACCCCTAACCATTTCAATAAACCCCATACCAGACATCAGTATTTAGAACACTGTGCTTATAACTTAGCCTAGTGGTTCTCAAAGGGTTGTCCCAACACCAGCAGCATCAGCATTTCCTGGGAATTTGTTAGAAATGCAAATTCTCAGTCCTCACCCCAGACTTATTGGATCAGAAATTCTGAGGATGGGACCAATATTTACCCACCTCTTCAAGTGATTTTGAACCACTCTCTTAGGATTTGTCTTACGATAAGGCAGTGGCAATGAGAATCCAGTAAAAATGTTTAAGTCATGTTAAAATATTCTCGCCAGTCTTCCTGAAATCTTGATTGGATAAGCAGCCTTTAATAGACCCGTGTGAAATGTTCTGTGGCATATCATTTAATTTTCTGGTCTGTTATGTGTTAACAATCCTCCTAAGACTATACTCAATTGACAGACTGCAATATAGTTATCATTTGTTGAACATGACTTCTAATACTTTACCTTAATGTGTATTAAATAGGTGATAAGCCATGGAAATTCTCTTAAGAAATATCCAGAGAAACATTTACAGTTCTGCTACTTCTCTTGTTGATCAATTGATTTTGCAAACATCAGAAGAGAGTTCATCTTGTTACTATATTGATTGGATTAAAGCACTTTAAATACAAAGGTGAAAGTTGATTAACTTATAGAAATAGAGTCTCATTGCAGGTACATGATGAAACGGGGTAAGGAAAGAGAAGAAAAACATTGAAAGACATTTGACAGGGGAAGGTTGTATTCCCCAGACAACCTTGTCAAGCAGCTCTGCTGACAACAAAAAGAAGAAAACAAATAAATTGGAGGTTGTGTGAATGTCATAAGACCAGAATATAAATACATGTGACATGGAGAGAGTAAATACCAATAATTCTCATTAAAATGTTTTAGGGTGATACCTTCCAGCTATGACAAAACCAAAAGAAAAAAAATAACAAGTAGATAAATCTCCAAGACACTGGTCCAGTATCTACCTTTTATTCATAATATAAACTCTCAAAAGACACCACTGCAGGTATAATAGGCCAAATAACAAAGACGAAGACAGTGTGTGACACGACTCAGGACTCGTACATCCACAGAAATGGATTTAACATTCAGAGACCATTTCAGCCCTGTCTAATTTTCTATCTCACAAGAGAGAATGCAGACTTCACCCTGTATGGACAAAAAACAATATCTTCCAATTCAGGCAGAATGTGGAATTTAGGACTTCAGTTTTCTCTTCACGCTAAACAAATTGTAGAAACACAAATCCAAAAATAGGTTAAAGTGATGATTAAGGTCTTTCTTCTTTCCATTAAAAATCACTTTAAGCTTTTCTTATCCACTTAATTATTTCCATGCACATGGATTGAATCTTAACAAGCTCTTAACTGCTAGTTGCCCTGTTGCCCTCTCAGCACTAGCTTTCCCAGTGCCACCCATGTGCCATTTGGCTTTGTGCTCTGTGACACTGCCATCTGCCTCAGGCCTGATGTCTGGTCCAACAAGCACCTTCTTGAAAACCTAACATAACTGCCTATTTCCTGTGCCATGGGCTTCACCTCACCATATCTAATGGGAGTTCTGGCCTGGAGTCTAGGAATGTCGTTCCAGATAGGCCTGGTGGGTCTCACTGCCCATTAACATGAGCTCCCCCTTCCTTGCTGGGAAGCCAGAAGACCGTGTCTTCCTGGCACGCTCACGTCCTGCCAGCTCAGGAAACAAAACCCTTTAGTCTAGCATGAGAAATCTGTTTTTCTCTCCATGGCCAGAAAACCTTCAGTTTTCAGTATTCAGTAAAGACTACCCTTCTAAAACGTGCTTACACTGAACATCAATAAACTCTTTGATAAAGAGGTCTTGTTATAACATGCAAAGCTGTATGTAAAAAAAAAAGAAAGTCCCCTCTCACTTTAGAACATATCAAGCCTTATCAGAAGGCCAAGAAATTAAAATATGTTGAATAAATTTAAGCTTTATAGTAAATACCCTGTGAAAGAACCTAAATTAAAGCTTTCAAAATCTAAAAGGATAATCCATTTCATAATTTTTAGGTATGACAGGACATAGAACTATAATTATGAGAAATATACCCAAGATGCTTTCTGTTCAAAAAATTCAAAGATTCTTCATAACTAACTGGATAACTAACTGGGCCCTTTTTCTGTTTTCAGACTGTCTCTGGATGGGCCACTGTTTCCTGTGGTATCAAGTGCTTCGTATGTGGTGATGACTAACAAATCCTTGCCTCCAGCCCAGGCCTTGTTCCCAAGCTCTAAGCCCATATGGCTGCCCTTTGTGTCCATGTGGGATCATCATTCCCCACTACCATTCTGCCCCTCCTTTTATATTTTATTTCATTAAATGTCCACACCACCCACTTGGCAGTACCTTCCTGACCTCTCCCTCTTCTCAGCTCTTAGTCAATCTTTAGAGCCTATGGATTCAGCTTTTTTACTGTCACTCAAACACACCCACTCTCTATCCCTACTTCTACCTGAGCTCAGACACTCATTATTTCTCAGGTGAAGAATGGCCTCTAGATGGTCTTTCTCTCTTCCCAAGAATTGCCCCCATCCAATCCATTCATCATACACAGAAGGACCATTCTAAAAGTCAAAGTTGATCACCCCTTCTGCTGCTTAAAATGTCCTAGTTGAAATCAAAGTTCTTTGTGATCTACTTCCTACCCATCCCTGCAAACACATCTTTTGCCTTTTATTTTTTTCTCTGCACTGGACCTAGACCTAGAGGAATCCTCGAATATTCACTCTTCCTTTCTTCATGCCTTTGCACCTGCTATTACTCTCTGCACAGAATACCTTTCCTCACACTCTTCTAGCCAATTTCTGCATATCCTCAAAACTCATCTTTCTCCAGGAAGTTTCCCCAAGTTTCTATCAGGGTAATTACTCCTTCTAGGTAGTCCTATAGCAGATATAGTCCTAGTACTTATACAATATTGCAACTGCATTCTCCTCTCTTTCCCACTGGACTGGGAGATACATGGATGCTGGATAGTCCTTGGTGTAAGGACCTGTTTTTCCATCTCTTACTTCCGAGGATCATACAATAACACCAGGTCTGCCTATTGTATGTTCTCCACAAAATTCTGTGAATTGAATAAGTCAAACGCTCTAGAATGAGGTCATGTGTTCCTATACAACTTATTTCTGGAAGCCAGAGCAAATGAAAGCTACAACGAAGTAGCTACTACTGAAGTCAGAGGCACTGAATCAGATTTTTAAGGTGCTAGTCAGTTAGGCCTTATTACAGGAATGTGTCTCTTACGAAGACAAAGAGGAAAGGCTTGGCAATTGCCAACTTCAGCTGGCAGTCTCTAGGGAAGAAGATAGTTATGTGGGAGAGAGCCTGACCCTGTGCACCTGCAGACAGAAACTCACAGGCGTGTGCCTATGGATATAAGCAGGATTACAAACCTCAATTTGGTTTGTCACCAATAAACAAAAAGTAGATCTTTCTTTGATTGTTTCAAGTTCTGTAAATTCTTAATGTGAGAATAAATAGTAAAACCCTACAGTTCTTATCAAATTTATGCTTCAATTTAGTATTTTTTACAAATGAGCTTAAAAAAGAACTTCATCCTGACTTGAAAATGCCATGTTCGGGGCTACACAAATAACATCAGTAACTTTACTTTTCTATCTGCCAGTCTTCTGGTGAAATCTGCCTCCCTGGGTCCTATCTGTTTTGTTTTCTCACCAGATCTCTTCAGTCCATGCCATGCTCACATGTTTTACTGCTATGTCTCTCCACTGCACGTATTATCTACTGCTATTAAACACGTACTATCTACTGCATATTACCTACATGCTGTTAAACCGTGGAGCCATTTCCATTCAATTATGGAAAAATCTGGAAACAATCTGTAGAAAGAGAAGGCTTGGCTTTTGACTTAATGGTCCAATAGAAATCTAAACAACCCACAATTTGGCAACACATGTGGGCATAGGCAGCTTATTGATTGTGTAACCAAAGGGAAAAGAGGGTTAAAAGTTTTACCTTAAAATGCCCTGTTGGCTTTGCAAACAGTTTCTCTACCCCAACAGGGACTGCCTACGGTTTGAAGCTGCCTACGGTTTGGCCCTGGGATAGGAACTATGAGTATGAGCAAACCAGTTGTTTAATAACTTGCTAGGTGACTCTTAGCCAGTCTTCCAATGTCTGTCTCTAGCAAAATCATGCTTATCAGGAAATGCAATTCTGTTGCTGATATTTTCTATTTTAAAAGTGTGGAACTTTATCAATGTTTTAAGCTTTCAAAATTGAATGCGAATAGATATGCTTTGATTAGAAACTCTAAATCATGCTTCTAAAACTCCAGTTCATAAAAAAGAAAATGCGGTTTGACAGATTGAGTATATTTTCCCTCAACGCCGCTGTTTCTCTGGCCGCCTTCTTTTAGTAGGCACATCCACAATCTTTTTCTCATTGATGCACTAACCTTGCAGGTCACTTCCAGTTCGTCCCTCTCCAGGTCCTCCCATCAGTTATGCAATAGCCAAGATGTATAGATTCAGCTTTTACTATGCCTATCCTCTCCATCTCTTTCTCTGAATTTGTGTGCTACTATCTGAGCTCTGGTTCACCTGATATATTGAGCTTGCTCAGATTAGTAAAATAATACCCTGATGTTCTCACTGCCGACTCACCCAACATCACTGCTAACTTACCTGAAATGTGTCTCTCAAATCATGTCATTCCCTGCTCAAAAATTTTCAAGGGAGTGCCACTACTTACTAAATCAATTCCATATCACCAGATTTTCATTCTATCATTTTTGCTCTATATGTTTTTTGTGTTTTTTTGAGATAGAGTTTCACTCTTCTTACCCAGGCTGGAGTGCAATGGTGCAATCTTGGCTTACTGCAACTTCTGCCTCCCAGGTTCAAGTGATTCTCCTACCTCAGCCTCCCCAAGTAGCTGGGATTACAGGTGTGTACCACCATGCCCAGCTAATTTTTGTATTTTTAGTAGAGGTGGGGTTTCACCATGTTGGCTAGGATGGACTCGGACTCCTAACCTCAGGTGATCCACCCACCTCTGCTTCCCAAAGTGCTGGAATTACAGGCATGAGGCACCAAGCCTGGCCTATATGTCGTTATTTTGAACTATGGGTAAGCTATGGGTGCGTATTTGCTGTTCTTTCAATGCAATCTCTGTGCATTCCTTCCTCTGTGCTATTGCTTATGATGCTGCTTTGCCCCAAGCTACCTGATTTGAATCCTGGTTCCACTATTTACTAGCTTTGTGCCTTTTCTTTCTCACTTACAATATGAGGATCATAATATCACCTACCTTATAGGGTTTTGTAACAATTACAGAAGGAAATACAATCTAATGTCCTTAGAAGAGCCCCTCCATGTAGTAAATATTTAGCTAATGTTAGTAATCATGTTTTATTTCTTCCAAGGACCATTTCAAATCCATGTCTTGATGGAAGCCTTTTATATTGCCCAACTCAATGTAATTTCTTCCTCTTTTTGTACTTCTTTGAATAATATTTAACATGTAATGTCTTGCCTTAGCATAGTGTGTACATTTATTTTGGCTTTCACTGGATCGTAAAGTGATTAACACTGCGTAAACTTCATTCATGATCATACTCTCTGAAGGATCATATATAGCACCTGGTATATCAAAAGAACTTAGCAAATGCTGGCTAAATGGAAATCAATTGATTTTACTAATTTTAAAGTGGTTTTCCACAAGTTGAAAGAAAAACACAGTACATAAAGATAAGTAAATGAAAGGGACAGCTTTATAACATGGATGTGACTGGTGAAAGACACAGAGACTGATGTCATTTGAATGCACAACTTGCCCTGATAACATCCTTTTTTCTGTGTTCTCCATTGCAGGTCTGCTTAGTGGCCTATCTTGGCTTGTTTATGCTTTGTTTCTCATATCAGGTTGACGAACGGACATGTATTCAGTTTTCTATGAAGGTAAGTTGTTATTGTTCTTTCTCTTTATCATCACTTAGAAAGAAACCCAAGTACAAAATAAAGGAGTGCCTTCTTAAGGGATTGCATATCTGATTCGTTAAGAAATTGCATTTTTAGGCAGGCCAAAAAATATTTTAAGAGGGCATTGATCCAGACCTCAAAGGTAATGCTGATTTTTTTTTAAAGTCCTAATTTCCATGAACTGGGTTGGCCTGGAGGATCAGAAGTCTGTCCTTCAATGCCCTTAAAAGGAATGTTGAAAATTCATCAGTTCAACAAAACACTTGGCCAGAAAAAAGGTGTCTCTTTCAGTGCGCACTTCCATATCTCGGGGGTTATTTGGAATATTTTAATAATGAAACAGTCTGAGTGTATTTCCTCTTGTAGGTGGGATCACTGAGACAGAAAAAGTACATTGGGTGCATCCAAATGCTCTGTGCCAAGAGTCTCAGGGCAAAGTGGGGGGGACAGGCGGTGGGATATGCATGGTTTGGCAAACGTGTGTGTCTTTCATTTGTGTGTATCTTTTCTCTGTTAGGGACAGTGCATTTGGTTGGAGCCAATTCAAGTACGCAGCATTTTCAGTGCACAACAGAATCTACTCCAAAGGGAAGCAAAGACACTCCCTTTCAGAACATAAGGACATAGACACAGAACTTAGCAATCGGACCTAATAGAAATCAAATTCCTTCATTTTCTCTCAGCTACTGTAGCAAAGAATAAAAAGCTTTCTTTAATCTTTTTTTTTTAATTTGGTCTGCTCATATTGCTTTTTATTCTACAAGAAAACATAAAAACTGGATTATTTGTTCACTACAATGAGAAAACATAAGACATAAGAGTAAGTGAATGATATTTGGAAGTTATTAAGATGAAAAAAATAAGATGTGTTGGAAGATTCTAGTATAATGAAGCTGTTGATATAAAAAAGCAATGGGATGATATCCTTTAAAATCATGCTATAAAAAGTAATGAATAGAATTAAAAAGTTTACATTATAATAACTAATTCTAAAAAGCTGGTTACACAGAATGTATGATATGATCCTACAGAAAAATAAAAGCTCTTAATGAGCATAGAAAATACAGTTATCTACAAGTGGTGGGATTATATCTGCATTTGGCAGAGTCTCTAATTTTGAAATGTTCTCCAATAGTTAGACATAACTTTTCTAAGTAAAAAATTAATAGATGCTATTTTTTTTTTAAAAATGATAAAGTTAAAATTTTGGTGGATAGGCCTTCATTTGGAAATTGTACATTTCTGTCTTAGTACTTTCCTTGAAAGAAGGCCAGATAGAGTAGACATCAGTCTATGTTTACTTTTTATTGCAGAGGTTTGACTAAAGAGCAAGGCTCGGTGATTAAAAAGAAGCAGCCAGAAAGCTTAGTAAGAAATGGCCTGTTAAATTACAAGAACTTCATCCAGTGACTGAAGAACACCCAAAACTATGTTTTTATTAGTTTATGTGAAATGCCCTCATTCCCCCCCCCCCCCCCCCCACCATGATCTGGAAAACAGCAGAGGCAAAAGTATCAGCTTCAGAGAGATTTCACTGCCATCTCAACATCTGCACCTTAGTTAAAATAGGGAGCAAGAGAAAAATAGAGAGACAAAAAAAAAAAAAAAAGTCAGTGCCAATGTCAGCCAGGTTGAGGATTCCCCACTAGGAAGATCTCATTAGCTATCTCTTTTTTTCCACCCGTGACAGGCATTGACAAATATTGAGGCACTTTTCTCTTTTCCTGAATGTGACCTTTCTTGATGCTTGCTGCTAGCTCTCTAAGGTTGCATGCTACATTATCTTCAGGTTGAAAGTGAGCTTCAGCCCATCTCCAGGTTTTCCAATGACACAGCAGGGACAGCTGACTTCCCTCATGTTTCTCACACTATTGGGGGACAGAGGCATAACCGGCATCTTCACAGGGCGTTTCTCACCAGCATAGGTGCATTTTCGTGCCCCCATCTCGGCACCCCGGCTTAAGCTTTGTGTGAGGATTTATTTCCTCCTGTTGAATGCCCAGATAGCCAGGACAAGCAATCAGGCCATGTTGACAATCTCATTGCAGTCAGCATGCGTACACAAACACACACACACACACACACACACACACACACACACACACGCATGCACCCTCCCTTTCTCTTACAGACAATAGCCACAGGCTCTTTTTTTCCCCTTAAGCTGGGACAGCCCTCTGGGGGGGGGTGGGGGATTGAGAGCAGGGGGAGTCCCTTTGCAGGCCCTCGATGCCACCAGCGTGATCCTTCTTCTTCCCTGGGCTCTGCCTCTGGGCTTGGCTGGGCATCGGCTGCAAGTCGCGCTTCCTGCCTTTCCTCTGGCCTGACTTTCTCAGGGCTCCCCTGGAGGTTCGGAAACGTGTCGGGGGCATGTGCCTGCGGAAACATTCCGGGGCACGTTCCCTCCTGCCCACATCCAGGAGGCCCCTGGGCTGCTGCGGTAGCCTCCTCCCGAGCGGCGCGCTGCAGAGGGGCCCTTCCCCGGGCCACCGGGGAAGGTAATTAAATTGGAGCAGAAACACCCTCCACTCGAGGTCACCTAACGCGAAAGCTGCAGGCCGGGTACCAATTAGAGGCAGCGAGCGAGCAGAGACGCGCCCTGGCGCTGCTGTTACATAAGCGCCCGGGGCCACCGCGCCTCCGCCCGCTGCGCAGCGCTAGGCTGATGGGCTGACACCCGCAAGACAGATGCCTCCCGCGCCGGGCTTTTATCAAGATATATTTGCTCAGATTCCCAAGGTCATCGTAAACACTCTTCCTTATAGTTTATTCGTGCCGTGTAGGTAAAACAAGCCACTTGATTTTAAATTACAGATTCTAACCCAGAAGCTTGTTGCTGTCAGACGGGTTAAAAGCCATGAAGGAAAAATGCTACAACGCTGCAGATGCAGCCCGCAGGCTTTAGGGGGGGATCGGGTATATATTTATGTCTTAAAATGCATAAGAAACTTGATTCCGTGGCTTCCTCTAGTTTACTTAGCCTGATGCTTTCCCGAGTGGGAGAAGCCGAGTCATTATGTGTGAGACAGATATGCACGATGTAAATTAATTCATACTCAGAGAAGCGGTTTTTCTTTGTGTTCTCGTTGGGTTCTAGCATATTTAAACGGTTCAATTAAAATTGAGCAACCACTGTGTTTGTGCAAATGTTTACGTCCTTCCTACAAGCCAAGAATGCATTGTTACTCCCACATGACAAAATAAGACAAAGGCAGTCGAATTGATATCCTCAGTCCTGAGAACTGACAGCTCTTTCCATCTCTACTAATTTGCTTATTATTTCACAAATACTTAAATAGTGCTCCTGTGTACTAGACGCTGTTCTAAGCTCCTTACAGACATCGGCTCTTTAGATCCTGGTAATTATCCTGTGAAGTAGGTGCTATTATGATCATCATGCCAAGTTTACAGATGAAGAAATACAGGTGTACAGCGATTTATGAATTTGTCCAAGGACCATAGCTAGTGAGGGGGAAAACCAGGATTCCAACCTAGGCAACCTGACTCCCTGCTTCATGCTCTTAATCATCAGCCAGTACTGCTGTGCACTTGTTAAATGGTCTTGGGCACACCTTTTAATCTCTAAGCCAAAAAATCATCTTTTAAAAATAAACAAAATTCCCATTTTCAGCAAATGGATTTTTGTGACTATCATGAGTTAGTAAAATCTTTTTTTAACTATTTGGATTATTTGCAGATTGAGAATGAGAGATTATTGTCATTTCTTCAAGATATTGCCCCAACAAATGTTACAGAAAATTGCTATCTAAGGGGTTGGGTGCAGTGGCTCACGCCTGTAATCCCAGCATTTTGGGAAGCTGAGTCAGGAGGATCACTTGAGGTCAGGAGTTTGAGACCAGCCTGAGCAACATGGTGAAAGCCTGTCTCTACCAAACAATACAAAAATTAGCTGGGTGTGGTGGCACACACCTGTAGTCCCAGTTACTCAGGAAGCTGAGTCATGAGAATTGCTTGAACCTGGGCGGCAGAAGTTGCAGTGAACCTAGATTAAGCCACTGCACTCTGTCTCAAAAAAAAAATTTGCTATCGAAGGATGTAAGTATGTTAGAGGTAGGAAGGTTATCACAAGACGCCTGCCCTCCACTTCCATCCATTGATGGTGATAAAACAAGTATAGAAAATTCCAATTAGGGCCATTCTACTAAGCAGGTGACTACCAGGTGGGAAACGATCATTTTAACCTGGGCATCCCTGCTGGTAAAGTCATAAATGTACCATTGTTCCCAGAGCAAACTGTTCCCAGTTCTCTGCCGGCTATACTGGGAACACAGCTTCAATGGGTACACACACACACACACACACACATACAGAGAGCATAGTCAAGACAGTTTAATTTGGCTCTTGGCACCAAGAGTTTGAAGTTGGTAACCAAGCCTGAATATTTCAGAACAACCCGGAATTGTTCAAATACTCTGCCCCATTGGTCCTACAAAATAAAACCATATTTTTTAGCCTAAAACTCCAATTTTTGCATAAAATAGAGTCACTGGAAATATGGAGGGCCAGATGCAGGGGTTCATGGCTCTAATCTTAATACTTTGGGAGGCTGAGGTGTGAGGATCACTCGAGGCTGGGAGTTTGAGACCAGCCTGGGCAACATAGCAAGACTCCATCTCTGACCAAAAAAAGTTTTATGATGGTGTCACTTTGTATTTATCTGGTTCCCTTCCTCCAAGGAGCACTAATATTGAGTATAATCCTTGTTATGTCCCTGAGATAAGATGTTTCTATAAACCCTTACAGATGAAGATACTTAGGTTACATCTGACAATCCTTTAAATGATTTGAAGAGGAAAAATAATGTATGTTTAAAATCTCTTTGATGAGAAGATCTAAATAATCCATTTACTCCTTTGGTTAAGATATACAAATTAAGATGTGTTAAGAAAAAAAATGGCTTTAACTAATTTTACTCTCTTCCAGTGATGTCAGTTATATGGTCAAGCTGTATGTAATCCCTGATGGATTCCCTTACAGGCAAACTAGACATAAGCTTAGAGCACCAGCAACCAGTATGTATACCCACACCTACACATACATGCACACATACCACTCAAGAAAGAGAAAAAGTAAAAATTTAAATATGGCATTCCAAATTTAAGACTTAAAAATACTTGAAATCATCATTGTGTGGAAAACACTCATTTGGAGGACTTTTGTACGCATACTTTATAGTGTCACATATATGTTTTGATTTTAAATGATATATACGGGTAGGTGGGGAAAGGCATCATCTTTGCAGAGGTACTTTCATCTGAACCTGGAAAAAACTAGAACAAATATCACTTTGTGAAGTGCCCATTCACCAGAATTGTTCTCTGTAGAGAGCAACTTTGGACTGTGATAATATAATTTTTGCGGTAACAACTATGTATATTAGTCTCAAAAGCTGGGGACTCTGAGCCTTACCTAGAATCTCAACAGGTGGACCATTAAGAGAAACATTCCTAGTAGGCGAGTCCAATCACAAAAATATTTCTTGTTTCATAAAATAGATTTTATTGTGGCCATGTCAGTGAACACCCACAAGTTTTGCTCAGAATATTTCAGGTGTAAGCTAAATGCCTGAATTGTTCAGAGTTCCCACAGCCCTTTAGCAGCAGAGTGAGAACTTTAACCAGACTTTTTCAATCCCAAAGCTAACAGGATTCAAATTCTTGGTGGCCAAGGAACCATTTAGAGTGGATTTTCATGCTTAGGAATCACATGATTATTGTTGGGCTTGGGGTAAGTTTCATAGGCGGTGAAGCTGACATCAAATCACTTGACTTCTGGAGCCATAATTTGCTTTCTCCCAGAGACCTCTTTCTGGGGATTCTCATGTTTATGGATACAGTTTGTCAATCACTACATTGAACATAGTCTTTTAACAAAATTAACCTGTGTTACTAGTTGACCCATCATTGCTAATTTTGGCCAACACAGTGTTTGTATTATACAAGATTACTTCCTAGTCTTGTTTCAGTCTTACTATCAGCAGTTCTTGAGTTCAAAATAAGCACAACATGTCATCCAAGGATGGCTAGCTTGTTTGGGATTTATCTAAGATGCTGGCAATATCTAGATGAAAACATCCCCACAATCCAGCTAATATGGTTGTCACAACTCTTGAAAAGGGCCCAACATCTGGATGGCAAGTGAAAATGTGATTAGGATTTAAGGACCACCCACTAATAAATAAACATAGAACTATTTCCACGTCTTAGGTGCTGTGTTTCTGAGAAGAGACAGCCTTTCCATCAGAAAATTTCTGGGAGAGAATAAAAAGGACAGTTTTGATGAATTAGCTTTGCAAATCATCATCCAGTGTTCTTTGTAACCAGAAAGGTTTTCTTCTGCTTTCTTGCAGCTGTTATACTTTCTGCTGAGTGCCCTTGGCCTGACAGTCTGTGTGCTGGCCGTGGCCTTTGCTGCCCACCACTATTTGCAGCTCACACAGTTTACCTGTGAGACCACACTCGACTCTTGCCAGTGCAAACTACCCTCCTCGGAGCTGCTCAGCAGGACCTTTGTTTACCGGGATGTGACGGACTGTACCAGCGTCACTGGCACTTTCAAACTGTTCTTACTCATCCAGATGATTCTTAATTTGGTCTGCGGCCTTGTGTGCTTGTTGGCCTGCTTTGTGATGTGGAAACACAGGTACCAGGTCTTCTATGTGGGTGTCAGGATGTGCTCCGTAACAGCTTCCGAGGGGCCCCAGCAAAAGATCTAACACTCTTGCTCAAAGTTGCAAGAGAAAATAGCACATGGATAGCTCGAAGTTAAACAAAAGAATTTTCTAAACAAAGAAAGGAAAAAAAATTGACAATAAGTAATATTCACTGTTCTAAATGAATATTTTTATATTTTTTATGAAACAAAAGAGCATTTCTTCAGGTTTCTATTGTATTTTTTTTTAACATTCTTGCAGAGAAAGCAAGATCCAAATTCATTTTGGGATATTAAAAGAACACTGAACAAGGAAAGAATGGCATAGATCTATCCTTACAGTCTGGAGCTGATTCCGGTTACTCATTTTATCCATGACTTACATAATCTTCTTTCTTGCTAGTCCAGTTTGATGGTGTGAATGGTGAATTTCAGGCCCAGTTGCTAAATTTTGTGGCATCTTCCTCTGGTTCTCCCCACCTCCAGTCATCAGCCCCACTCTGTCTTGGAGACAGGCAGGAGGTGGGGGAAGAGCTGAATCTCTTTATTTTCCCTGGTAGAGATGTCTTTAAGGCATGAAATAGCTTAAAGAGCAGCGTAGAAACGGAAGAGGCTTTGCAAAAGGCTAGATAATTATAAACACCTGGGTTGGGGCGGCGGTCTCTTCTCTTCAGCTCCCTTAGCTTGGCTCTGTAAGTAGATCACTTGCTAAATGCTTTAGATGATTGCCTCTCAATAATTGAAAGGTGGTGGTAGTTGTATTCTTAATGATGTAGAAGGTTTAAAAATAATTACATTATGCTTCTATTCTATCATCTAAAACAAATCATTAAAACTAATTTCTAGCTAATTGTTAATTATAATTATGCTCAGAAGTCTATTTAATGAGCTCTGGCTGTACTTACACTGCACTGTCGGTGTTAAGAGAAATTAATCTCACAAGAACAGAGGCCTAAAGATTCTTTCTTCTGAAAGCCAAGCACCACAAGGAAAAAAATTTTTTGTATTAATAGTGCATGTTAAAAACACTCATTTAAACAAAAACAAAAGCATTTGTAGTAGGAAGTGTTTATACAAATAGCACATTTGTGATATGTAGAAAAGTACCTCTCTTGGCAACCAATCTATGTTTGAGGAAGACTGGGTAATGCTGATGTGTTCCATTCAAGAGACTGTATTTGATACATATCCTATTATTAATTTGTATGCTTAGTCAACCTAGAAAATCAAAATAATGTTTTGAAGTTCTTATTTGAGCGATATGGCCTTGACTTGGAGGGTAGTTTTAGTTGTTTTGTTTTTAAGTGACTGTGACTTAAAGCACAAATGCCCCAAGGTCGAGAGACTTCTCTCTGTGATCATTGTTATTATTACATTCTGAACTGTATCCACATTTTAAGGAACGAGCTAAAAATGGAAATTTATGAAACATAAATGGTATCAAGAACTTTCTCTATCAGCATGTTTTGTTGAAAGCAGAAATTAAGATAATAATTGAGTTCAATTCACCTCTCCACATTGCCTATTGATGTACTTTACTAATCATGAGATTCTACCCTAAAAGAAAAACATTTCTTGTTGGTCTTAGATGAAAGTGAAATAATTCCATTAATTGTGATAATGGTGTCAATTTCTACACAATATAAATATCCAAGTAAAAAGGAAAGCATTGAGTCAGTAAGCTAGAGGATTGTAAATATCTTTTATGTCCTCTAGATAAAACACCCGATTAACAGATGTTAAACCTTTTAATGTTTTGATTTGCTTTAAAAATGGCCTTCCTACACATTAGCTCCAGTCAAAAAGACACATTGGAGAGCTTAGTGGATAAGTCTCCAGAGCAGAGCTGATCACACACAAAAGTTACGCCAACAGAATACCAAGCAGAATGAGGACTTGAAAAATACCTTGTGCCCTGTTTTTTTTTTGTTTGTTTTTTTTTTAAAGCCAGCAACTGAATCCATTTTGATTTTTGATAAGAGTTTCCTATACAAAGAAGAAAATGACTGAGAATCTTGAATGTCGTAGGCCATCCTTTAAAGAGTAAGAAAGTAGCACTTTAATGCTAGTAACCGTGAATTAGGCACCACTGAAAGCACCCCCCTGAATTTCTTTAGCAAAAACATTTTACAGCAAACACCACAAGTTTTTATATTTAAAACTTAAGACTGCATATCCTTAAGGTGCTCTGTGCTTTACCAGTGAACCACAGGGTATTTCAAATGGTAGAATCATCTTAGCTTGTGTGCTTCCTTTTTCTAAATAATGCAACCAATAAGAGCTGACATTGCAATGAGCTTTATAATTGTATAACCATCAGGATATATATATTCATATATACTATACATATATAAAATGGGGATATTACTATTGTATGATTAAATCATTCTTAAGTTCCCCGAAGAGAGAAAAAAATCATAAGTGAATAGAAAAAACTAAACAAAAAAGAAAGAAAAATAAAAAGAAAGAAAGAAGAAGAAAGAAAGAAGAAAGAAGAAAGAAAGAAGAAAGAAAAAAGATTCCTTTGCTATGAGCTCGCTGTATATTGATACATATAAGAATTGTGTTGCATGAATAACTGCTTTGGGCTGGATTTGAAGTATTTTGATGTTGTGTTTTGCAAATATTGAAGTTACAATAATGGCAACAGAAAAGGAACAGATACACAGCTTTACACTTAGCAAAATGTTACATTTAAAATCTGACAAGGAGCCAAGATGGTGACTGTCTCCTCTAAACCATGAAAGAGTAAGATTTGCGCAACCCTCCTCCTCTTCCACCTCCTTCAGGAGAATTAAATGAATCAAGACTTTGGAAAGATGAGGAAGAACCAGGACTTGGCAGTACTTGAAATAGGAGGATACAGCAGCCTAAATGTACAGACTTTGTAGCCGAGCCCACTCGATCAGTCTGTGCCTTCACGTGACCACCATCTGTGCCTCCCTGGCTCCATCCAAATTTGTGTAGGCTGCTCCTTGGAGCCATGCCTAAAATACAGCTACACCAGAGCCCTGGAAACTGTAGTCAAGTAACAGGCCTCATTTTTTTTTTTTTCCCTTTGAATTAAAAATGTATATGCTCTCTACTGAGTGGTTTCCAGCTTTACACTTCAATGGGTTGTTCAACAGTGAGAACACATTATATACATGTTTTCTATTCATGTCTAGGGAATGAGAATCTTAATATTCTCATACTTCCCTTTTTGCATGCAGTATGTCTGGAATATGTTTATAAAATTTTAGCAAAGGGTAAGATCAAATGACAAGGGTAGAGAGGTTATTTAAAGATAATCAGAAATGAACTTAAAAGCTGCTCTGCAAAACCAGTCCTTTCCTATCATGGAGAATACCCTCATATTTTCTAGAGATTGTCTCTGAACCATTGCTACATAGCCATGAATTTCTGTAAATCATGTTGGCTATCAGTTATTACTATTCTCTGAGAATTCTATCATGTTTTTAGATGTACGTTGTGTATTCAGGATAGCATTAAAAAGAACTGATGGCAAATGTATTGACTCACAGTGGAAACATTCGTTTGGATGAAGAATTAGTGGTTTAGCCTTTGAAATGAATACCTTGAATCGTTTCTTCTGATTTTCTAGTACTTTATTATCTCAAATGATTATTATCCCCTTCAAAAATACTGGGCTGTACTTTGGTGTTGTGGTTTTATTTTTCTGGCATTGATCAAGTAGCAAACACAAAATAAAGTGTTTCTACGTGTTTGAGGTGGTTGTTTTTAAAGGGGATATGTATAATGCAGATTTTCTTTATTAATAAAGTTTTCATAATCTCTGAAAACACTGTGTTTCAATGTGCTTTAAAGTAACTTATGTTACAAATGAACTAGTACACATAAAATCTCTCAGGTAAGTGTTTATTGCAAAATCTGACAAAAACTAATATTCACCATGACTCCTTTGTTCCAGTGACTGTCTCTGTTTTGGTACTCTGCATTCATCCTAGAAGTCAGGGTTGTAATTGCTCCCAAGGCAAAGAGAGTCTGGCTGGAAAAAGTCTCGTAAAATGTAGCTGGAATACTGATTCTTACTGTATATCTACTAATAGTAACTAAAGTTTGTCCTGAAGAATGGGATGCACATATACTCGATCATATTCTATATTTTATTGTAAAGAAAAGCAGCCTTTTCCATTTCAGATCAGAACTCAAGGACTTCCTCTTACAAACTCTGAAGCAATTTAAATAGTTGATTTTACTGTAAAATACAGTGATTCTTTTTTATGTCCTTAGTAAAGCCCAGAACACACAAGCCCAGGACACACTCTCTGATCTAGACTTTCTTTCTTTCTTTTTTATTATACTTTAGGTCCTGGGATACATGAGCAGAACGTGCAGGTTTGTTTCGTAGGTATACACGTGCCATGGTGGTTTGCTATACTCATCAACCCGTCATCTACATTAGGTATTTCTCATAATGCTATCCCTCCCCTAGCCCTGCACTCCCTGACAGGCCCCAGTGTTTGATGTTCCCCTTCCTGTGTCCATGTGTTCTCACTGTTCAACTCTCGCTTATGAGTTATGAGTGAGAACATGCAGCGTCTGGTTTTCTGTTTCTGTGTTAGTTTGCTGAGAATGATGGTTTCCAGTTTCATCCATGTCCCTGCAAAGAATATAAATTCATCCTTTTTTATGGCTACATAGTATTCCATGGTGTACATGTGCCACATTTTCTTTATTCAGTCTATCATTGATGGGCGTTTGGGTTAGTTCCAAGTCTTTGCTATTGTAAACAGTGCTGCAATGAACATACATGTGCATGTGTCTTTATAGTAGAATGATTTATAATCCTTTGGGTATGTGCCCAGTAATGGGATTGCTGGTTATTTCTGGTTCTAGATCCTTGAGGAATTGCCACACAGTTTTCCACAATGGATGAACTAATTTACACTCCCACCAACAGTGTAAAAGTATTCCTATTTCTTCACATCCTCTCCAGCATCTGTTATTTCCTGACTTTTTAATGACCGCCATTCTAACTGGTGTGAGATGGTATCTCATTATGGTTTTGATTTGCATTTCTCTGATGACCAGTGATGATGAGCTTTTTTTTTAATATGTTTGTTGGCTGTATAAATTGACAAATGGAATCTAATTAAACTAAAGAGCTTCTGCACAGAAAAAACAAAAATAAAAACAAAAACTATCATCAGAGTGAACAGGCAACCTACAGAATGGGAGAAAATTTTTGCAATCTCTCCATCTGACAAAGGGCTAATATCCAGAATCTATAAGGAACTTAAACAAATTTACAAGAAAAAACAATCCCATCAAAAAGTGGACAAAGGATATGAACAGACGCTTCTCAATGATCTGGACTGTCTATCTTTTGTGTTAAGGCAGTAGGGACTTGAGTTGTAAGTCTGGCTGCCACTTTGAGCAAAGTGTGACTTTGGGCAAAGCATTCCATCTGTAGTTTCCTCATGCTAAAGTGGAGAAAAATATGACTGCCTCACAGCATCATGGGGAAGGTTAAATGAAACAGCACGTAGCAAAACAATTGGCTCCTAGATGGTGCTTAATACATATTTGATTTCCTCCTGCCTTAGCCCAGTTCCACATAGCCTGGGACTCTTCTCATTGCTGCAGGCTCCTGTGCCCACATTAAATTAGAAAAGGAGCTCTGCTTTGCTGTCTGTGACTTCCTTTTTGTAAACCAGAAACATGAAATGGGCCTCAAATAGAAATCCTGCTTTTAAAATAAGATAGCACCAACTTTTGTAGATAGACACAAAGCACACAAAATTATGTATTGGTTGGATCCCTTTGTTAGTTTACACATTTGGATGTTTCTTGAATGAGACTGTCTTCTCTCAATTCTTCTGCCAGGCAGAAGTAGAACTGGAGATATTTCTCCTATGTTTCATATAACTTCTAACTTAATGTAATAGAAGCATGTTTAACCCCAACTTTTATAAACCAATATTTTGTACATTACCAGTCTACCATACGTTAGGTTGTAATGTACAATTCCTCATTTATTTTAAAACCAACAATCAAGCACCTTTGGTATGCTTGACCCTACAGGTCACTGATTTTCATGAAGAATCATACAAGGTTTACTTTTGAGCACAGTCAGAAGATACCAAATGGAGCTTCATTCTGCAAACTGGATATGAAAACATTAACATGAACCTTCACATTTGTGGCAGATTTAGTTATTGAAATTATACAGCCATTAATTGACTTTTTCCTTTGATGGAACCTATCTATCTTAATAGGTAGTGATATGTTATTTTATTTTTCACTTAGCACATTCATATCTTTTGTAAGTTAGCCTTTGTAAAGTATAAGACTAATATTAGATATTATATTTTTAAAAAATCAGAATGTAAGTGAAAATAAAACTAATATATGAGATGCCACCTCAGAGACAGCAAGTCATTCATTATTTCCAGCAAACATTTGTTTATATGTTTATATGTTTACTGATCCCTTCCAAAGCATGGGTACTTAGAGGAAGTTTTTTTTGTTATTGTTTGAGGAGGTCATTAGACAGATCCTTTAATCAAAGGGATGGGAAACATATGTCTACATGAACATACTACAACATAATATTAAAGCATACTACAATAGTAGTATTAAAACACAGATTTTATCCGAGACGTGAAGTCTTCTGTTTAACAAGGCTCTCTGACTGAGGGATGAGGAAGCCTGGAGTCACTTTTGTGGGACATGGGCTGGTCCTTCCTCTCCCATAGGAAAGGCTGCTGGAGAGAAAGGCAGGGCCCTGAATGGGACTGAGACCCACCTGGTGCTGCCAGGAATTGTGGAGGAGACTTAGATGATACCCAATGAGACAACTCAACAAGGAGAGGTCAGTGGGCGCTTTAGCGACCCCAAACCTGCAGACTCTGGATGGCACCTCTCTCTGGGCAGGGTGCCTTGTTTACTCTGTTTGATTTCCTGCCCAGAACCTTCCCCCCAGAAATTCTCACTGTGTTGTCTTTGCTTGACCAGGTGTGATTGTAGAGAGAAGGAGGAGGACTCTCAAGGACCACAAGAGACAGTGGCACTGTGACCAGAGAAGATGAGAGTAATCTTGTGAAATCCACCTGCAAGTGGTCTTCTCTCTATGTCTTCCTAAGTATGTGTTTATTAGAGTGCTGGTTACCCAGGGAGGGCCTGAAAGTGGTGTGCCAGCCATAGTGAATTATTGTAAGTGGAGGAAGCAGAGTCTGAAAATTATGTGATTAAAGCTGTCACTAACCTCAATGATTAGTTTTCATTCTTTCACTCATGTATGCTTACAAAATAGATAATGTTCCCTCCTCAGATACCTTTGCCTGCAAGAGTAGATTACTTTTTTATTAATTTTTCCCTAGATTGTGACAAAGTGGCAAAAGAATGGCTATAAAATTGCAAAAGGAGAGATAGCTGCTTCATTTTAATATGGGGGAAGCTTAGGACTTGGGACGTTGAGCTTGGCTATTGAGCCAATGGCTGGGAACGTGCACTCAGGCAAATGCAGGGAGAAGCGACATCATGAGTGTACTTAGCGGCTGGACAAGGTGTCCACAAGTGAAAACCTGGATTCCATTTGGCCTGGCTTGAATTAGAGTAAGAGCAACCCTCCTGGTACAACTCATACCCACCCACCACCAGATTTTAACATTGCTCTAGACACTCCAGGAGAAACGATTAGAAAGGTTCCCCCCCACCTGATTTATCTCTCTGTCCCCTCTTCCAGGGACAATTCCCCCAACCTTATTCCACAGCAAAATCTGCCCCTCCTTCATTTCCTGTCCCATTTCTATGAGACTCCATTAAGATATTATTGACTCAAGTGCTAATGCTGAATACAGAGATTTCTTCATAAATATGGTTTTCATTTTAATAGGCTATTTCTAACAATCAGAAAAACTTTCAGATTCAGAGAAATGAGGCACCCTGCCCAGTCATCCTTCGAACCCACCATGTAGGTGGCCACCCCACTCTGTCTGACCAGAATTATCAGACTTTCAGGGCCTTTGGGACTTGGAGAACGTTGACCATCAGCCCCAGCCCTGGCTGTGGCTTGCGAACCTGTTTGGATCTGTGGCTGAACAGGTTGCTGGTTACAGCTGAGCAAATCTGTGCTCAGACTGGTGGAAGGGAGGGTATCCAGAAGAAGTCAGCAGGAAGAGATTTTTCCTCCCATGATTTCAGAGGACATTTTATTGTGGAAGGCAGGATGAGTGAAAGGGAAGAATTCATGCAGAACCTCTTTGCTCCCAGGGCCGGCTCCCTGAGCATTCCTTGTGACAACTCACCAAGGTTGACTGGCTTTGCTCAGACCCCTGGGCTTCTCTATTCATTCCACACAGAATACCCTCCAACACTGGCTGGGTTCACAGTGCTGCACAGCGGAGGACATGCCGGCCAATCAGCAGGAAAGATGCTCATTTCTTGTTGAAAAAGTCCCAAATTGTAACTTAACAGGGTGATCTTGTTTTTTTTTTTTCTTTGCAGAATGTGTTTTTCCCCTAGAGTCCTTGAGCACAGACCTGCGGTTTTCTCTCTCCTGGTTTTACAGTCTATCTGCCTCAAGCCAAGAGACTTGGCTCTGCTCCCCCCTGACTCAGAGTCTCGGCTGGTAGCTGAACCCAGGAAGCCCTGGCCCCACGTCTCTCCCTGGAACCACCAGACCACACAGCCTCCTGTGCTCAACCCTTTGGCTGGGTGTCCTGCCTCCTCTTTGTTTGGAAAGAGATGTCTTACGTAACTCCACAACCTACTAAAGGCTCCATTGTCTTCCACTTGGGAGAGCTCAAAATAACCCATTAGTGACTTATGACTTATCACAAAGAGAATCTATTGCCCACACATCCACAGCCCCCATGGAGCTAGCCTCACCTATCTTGCTTAGATCAATAATCAACAATGAGACTTAATGACTTGTGGTCGTTTGGGAAATTATAAGTTCAGCACAAGGTGCAGGAAATACAAAAGCTAGTTCATCTATAGGTCACAGTACTTTGCCTAAGCAGCACATGAAAGTCATTTGTAATTCAAGATTGAGACAGGCATAAACAATTCTGATCTGATTATTTTTTTTTCTAATCTGATTTTGATAAACAGCTGATGAAAATGGAAGGTGTCTGGTCATCAGAGGAGAGATACCCAGGCAGTGAAATAAGTTTCCCTTATCTAACTGGAAAGGGATTTCTTTCAAGGCTCCTATTAATAGCCCATAATGCCAAAACTGTGATCGCTGCCCCGGACCGCAAGAGCCTTCTGAGCAAAATGACAGAAACCCATTGGTAGGGACTTCTCCTTTATTTTTATTTTCTATAAGTCTCTGATTAGCCCTGTTGGGAATTCTAGTAATTATTTTAACCTGGCACCTTTAGGGAAAAAAATATATATCTCTTAGGATTTAATTAAAAATGAAAGAACCTCTGTACGATGTTGCCAAGGAGCTCTCACTGTTTAAGGCAGGCGTGTAGACCAGGAAGAATAAAACACTCTGCATTAGGGGACATTTCCATCTGGTTCTGCTGCCAGAGCAGCCCCGGGGAGAGGAGCAGGAGAAAGAGAGGGGGACAGCCTGCTCCAGCCTGCTCTCTCCTCCCCTTGGACCTCGTCGTCTTTCAAAGATCCTGCAAGTCATTTGCTTCTTTCTTTCTGCAGCAGACATTTTCTCATCTGGGACCATCTACGTGACTTGTCTCAGGTGAAGGCACATTTTCTTCCCTGCTCAGTGACATGTGAGTCCTCAGCAAACCTTTCAGAAGGGGTTCCTGAACTTGGTGAGGCACAGCCATTTTGACTGCCTTGTGGAGCATCCCTGGGCAGCAGGCAGAGGAGAAGTGAGAGCCCACCTGCCTGCCCATGCCGTGGCTGTCCCTCCCACCTTCCTTAAAGCCTCCACATCAGGCGCCAGTCCACCAAGTTCACTGCACGGATCCTTGGACAGCAGTTGCCAGACTGAGAGTTCAAGAAATTGTGCTACGCTTAGTTTTGTGTATCCATGTGGCTCAGGTCTCATCACCTTCAGCTCACTGCATTTTAAAATGCTGAGAGTAGAAGGAGTTTTTCATTCTAGCTTTAAGAGAGAGATTTCCCTAAGGATCATTGAAGACACCCCTTCAGTCTTTGGGTCCAAGCTTCTTGAAGGAGTTACTTGCCTACCTTACAGGGCAAAATTTTAGAATACATAATTTGAAAACTCCACCAACTTTAATGTGGAAAAAAAAATCAACTCCTTTTGATTTATTATCCCCAGGAGACAAGGTGAAGTTCGAGTCCACCTCAGATAAGAAAATGAAATTGCTTCTGTTTTATGTGAATACAATCTGCATCAAAAATGGGTGGGGCTACCTACACTACAAGGACAAGAACTCAAAAGGCAGCGCTCAAAAAGCTCATGGAAGTGTTATTACAAATCCATTTTCTTTTTTAACGCTGACTATGTAGGGAGAATTTAGAAGACATATTAGGATGAAATTCCTAACTATGAATTACCAAGGGATCTTATATAATCCCTATTTCTGCAGTATATTAAATAAATCTTCTCTGAAGATTATTAATAAAATAGTACAAAACTCTTTCCAGAGTGTCTTGATTCAAATACTACCCAAAAATTTTAAAGGCAAAAAGTTTCCAACTGGAAATTATGGGAATTTACCAAACTAATGATACTTGTAATAGAGTCATTTTCCCTTCTTATTTTTTCCCCTGGCCTCTTCTGGCTCTAAAAATACTTCTAGTTTAGGGAATTTTAGAGACAAGATCAAAAATGAGGAAGTTAAAGGACTGTAGCAAGGGGTAGAATTGAAATATCAATATATTATCGCTTTAAGATCACAACAACAATAAAATTTAAATCAAAAAACTCCTTAAGAATAGTCTACATATTTTAAGAACATAAACATAAATGCAAAACATGGTACTCTTAAACTAGACTCAGGAAATCCCACAGAGTAATATTTTAAAGAACCTTTGAATTAGTATTTATATGTATCAGAGAGGCTACATATTATGGTCACTAAGAGAATATTTCTGGAACAAGTCTACCTGGGTTTGAATTCCAGTGTGGCCTTGGACAAGCCACCTAATCTCCTTGTGCCTCCTTGCCTCAGTTTCCTCATCTGAAGGATAATAAATAGGGGCTTGTGAAGAATAAATGGATTATTATTTTATATAATAGATATAGAACAATGCTATGCAGGTATTTGATGATGGTGATGATGATTATGGTGATGGTGAGAAACTGTCAACAAATAGAAATTCATAGGAACATCAGGAAAATAACAGTAGCACCTAAAATTCCTATAGCAAAACACTTTGCAGAAATAGAAGTCAATAGTTTGTATCTGCTGGAGCCTAAGTATAAAATAGCAATCTCTCTGCCCTCTGCAAACATTAGAAAGTGCAATAGAGATTTTCCTGGCTGGGCGCGGTGGCTCACGCCTGTAATCCCAGCACTTTGGGAGGCTGAGGAGGGTGGATCATGAGGTCAAGAGATCGAGGCCATCCTGGCCAACATGATGAAACCTCGTCTCTTCTAAAAAAATACAAAAAATAGCCGGGCATGGTGGCATGTGCCTGTGGTCCCACCTACTAAGGAGGCCGAGGTGGAAGAATCGCTTGAACCCAGGAGGTGGAGGTTGCAGTGAGCCGAGATTGCGCCACTGCACTCCAGCCTGGCGATAGAGCAAGACTCCGTCTCAAAAAAAAAAAAAAAAAGATTTTCCTGTGTTTGTTCCCAAGCCATAATCTCTACTCCATGGGCAAACTGGATTCAGCTTCCAAGTCCTGGCATCTAGGAGTCCTGAGGCTCACTGACCTGGGGGAATGACGTCAGGGACAGAATAAGACTTTTAGACTTTTAGAGCCCACAGCCATACTACTGGCCACTCCCCTACTTCCATAGATGCAGGTGACTTCAGATTATAATAAATACCTTATAAAACATTTCAGGAAGTAAAAAAGTAACAAAACCTTAGGGTAATGAGCAGTGTACATTGGGAAGGAAAATCCCATCATCTTTGTTTTTGAGACTCTGGTAGGATTTATGAATGAAGTGTTTGCACATATATATATCACTCCTTTCTTTAACCCAGCTTGCCGAGTTATTTTCTTCCTGCCCCCTCCATTAGCTCTGTGCCTAAGCCCTGCCCAGAAGTAACTCAGGTTCCATGTAAGAGTTGGACTTTGGCAAAGCCCTGGTAGCGACCTTTGTGTGATAGCAAGAAGGTGTGGAGCAAACTGGTTTCCTCAAATTTTATAGACCCATGTCAAGACAGTCAAGGTCAGTGCTGGAATCCAAGAGACAAAACCTTCAGAGGCCTTTTCCAAAGCTGTTCTTACCAGGCCACATTGCCTGCCCCAGGCTCCATGAGGTGGTGTCAGAAGTGGGCTTAAAATGCAAGACAACTCTGTTCAAACCTAAATGTAGAGTTCTATAAATTGACATCTTGGGTACCCTTAAGAGCTAAGATAGATAGATGAGATCTAGATTTGCAGCATCCTGGTGAATTTAAAATAGACATGAAATATAGACAGGACCAAATAATCTTACTGGAGGAGAGATGCCGTCCTCACCTTTGGGAAAAATGTCGCGGGATCTGATCAGACCATGAATAGACACTTCAAGCCACAGTCATTGCTCCAAAAGTAGCGGATCTATGAGGTCAAAGAGGGGCATGGGCAACACCATGCTCAACCCCAAGCCACCTCCCACCTCCTCTCCTGTTCCAAGTTTACTCTTTCTTTGTTTTTCTTTTATGCAGGGGAAGAAGAAACAAAACCAGGGTAAGGGACCAAGGAGACATTAGCATGGAAACCCTTGGATAGCTGCCTGCAGAGCTTTGCTTTCATTCTTCACATAACACAAAAGAGTTTCTGGATGAAAAAGAGTTGAAGGTCTGGTGAATTAACATGTGAGATACTTAAAGATAGGCACTGAGGTTTTCACACTGTGTTCTGGGAAACCTAGGATTTACTGAAGGTTCATGCACTCTTTTGTAAGAGGAATTAGACTTCAGATGGGGTTTTGATGAAATTACTGGATTTTAGTGTGTTTTTAAGGGATATTTATCTTTTTCCACCCCCAGATTATACTCTCACCCACATTCTACTTCTAGGCATTGTTGCCCCAGTGCAGTCAGGGCCCTTGACATAAGCAAAGGTGAGAAATCTTCTGCTCTTTAGTTTAGGTCTTGTTACTTATAGTCAAAAGCTATGTATTATAATATAGAATATGTCTATTATATTAAAATCTTCTGCTCTTAATTTTAGGTCTTATTACTTGTAGTCAAAAGTTATCTATTATACTTGTTTTCCTGTAATAAGGAAAAGTATACAAAGGGAAAAGGAAATATTATTACAACCTCTTTTGGTTTCCTCCCACCTCGATCATCTTCACAGTTACTTATCTTAAAATCACTGTGTTAGAGCTGGAAAGATTCCTTCTAGTCCAGCTTGTGTATTTTACAGAAAGCAAACTGAGGCCAGATGAGGTTGGATGGCTCGCTTAGGCTCACTCACCTCAAATCTTTTTCTAGGTCTTTTTCTTATTAACATAAACACTTGGCTTAAAACTGGCATATGTTTTTCTCCCCCTCCTTTCCCCCACTTTACTCTTTGTCTTATGATTTAATTTTTTGTCCTATTTGATTGGGATCTGCAATTGTGTAAACCCTAATTTGAACAGGTTTGAAACCCCTGCTCAGTATTCTCAAGGATACTAGGCAAGAACTCTTAATTTTTTCTTTTTTTTTCTGGGACAGGGCAAAACATTGACATTAATTTTGCTAATCTATCCAGGATTTTCTTCCCTATATTTTTTAGAATAAAAGGAAGTAGGTCGGGGTGCCATGGCTAACACCTGTAATCCCAGCACTTTGGGAGGCTGAAGCAGGTAGATCACAAGGTCAGGAGTTCAAGACCAGCCTGACCAAGATGGTGAAACCCTTTCTCTACTAAAAATACAAAAATTAGCCAGGCATGGTGACGGGCACCTATAATCCCAGCTACTCTGGGAGGCTGAGGCAGAGAATTGCTTGAACCTGGGAGGTGGAGGTTGCAGTGAGCAAGACTCTGTCTCAGAAAAAAAAAAAAAAAAAGAAAGAAAGAAAGTAAAATCAAATGAAAGTTACTCATCTTCTCTGAGAGTGAAGAAAGCGAAAAAGTGATTCTGGGGGAATCCAAACCTATTTGAAGCAGGGTAGCTGTAAGTGTGACTAGAATACAGTAAGGAGCAGACCAAACAGCCTCTTTCTTTGAGAACAAGCCCTTGGTGTTGATTATATAACATTGGTGACTGCAATCCCTGAGAAAGCTGCCCGCTTGCCACAGTGTGGTTCAGTGGTTAAAAACAGACTTGAGACCAGTCAGATTGCCTGGGGTCCAAGCCCAGGTTTTGATACCATTTACTAGCTAAATATATACATGAACAAATTCCTCAACTACTCTATGCCCAAGTTCATTCCCTCATCCATAAAACAGGGGGTAATAAGAGCACCCCGTCTCATAGAGTCATTGTGAGGCTTACATGGGTTCATCTCTGCAATGTGCTGGGAAAAGTGCCTGGAACATTCTAAGGGTGCAATTTGTGCTTATCATTATCATTACTTATTATCAATCCTGTTTCCTAGCTCATCTTTGAATCTGAAAATATGGCCCAGAGATGGAAGAGGAGGGGAATTATTTTATTATATTTGACTAGATCTCAGGAACACAAGAGTTACAACTTGATGAGAGCATGAGGAATCCTTTTTCCTGCACCTAAACCCAGCTGTAACCATGAAGGCATGCATGCTTGCAGCTAACATTGAAAGAGAGAGCAGTTTCCAGAGTGTACTTTCTTAGAGAAATCTCTGATAGGCTTCAGACTTTTACACTGAAGTTTAGTTTCTGGCTAATATAATGAGCCCTCTCTGAAACTAGCCCAATGTGCACAGGTCTGCAACAGAGAGTGACAGTTGCGACACCAAGTCTTCAGCAGTGGGATTGGGTTTTAGATTCTGTGGCTAATTCTCCTATTGCCAATCAGCATTTGATATTTTTCTGCTCAGTCTTCTTCTTATGCCATTGGTGATGCCCTTCTCAAAGACGGGCTGGTCCTCCAGGGGAGATACATGCTAGTACTTCTAAAAAGCCCCAGGACTTCAGAGCCAGCCCCACTATGATGCATGAAAAGGGTTAGTGGGCACATAATGGGACCTCTCTCTTCTCCATCAGATTCGCAGTCCTTCCAGTTCCATGTCAGTGCTTTTGCCTTTAGTGAGTTTGCAGTGGAACTCTCCAGGAGGTATCACATAATTACTAGCACACAAGGAAGAAGTGAAAAGTAGAGAGGGAATCTAAAGACAATTTCCAATGGCAACTAATTGGCTTGACACCAAAACATTCTGAAGGCCACTTTATGCTGGAAAGAAAAACAGTGATCTGGGCATCCCTGATCCTGCTAATGAAATCATGAAGCAGGAAAACCTTCCGATGTTTTTTTTTTGTCTGTGTCTTTCCTACAACCACCAGTGCAAACACACAATACCCATAATGAATGGAGAACCTGGTTAATTGTGTAAACTCCTTCTAAAACAATCAGGTCTTAGTCTTTCCCATGGCATTTGAGACAGCAACCAAATATGCAATTTAAAGCTAATATGCATTGGACATGGGAGTCAGTAGGTACAACAGAAATAAGCACCATCATTGGTCATGCCCCAGGAACAGTTAGAAACATTCTTCACTTGCTCAACCTGAAAAAAAAGACCCGGCTCCAGCTTATCTTGATAAGTGGCTAATGTGAAATCAGTGCAGGGAAGCCTGCCATGGCCTCAGAACCGTCTCCTCCATTCTGAGCGTGCCCTTGGCAACACAACAGAAGGAGGAAGGGGGAGAGGTCCCACCCCAGGAAAAGGAAAGAACAGCATGAAACACGATGCAGCTGCTGAACTTTCTTTTCATTACCTTTAAATTATATCAATTTCTAGACTTTGGGATATCTACTGAAAGGAGAAAAAAGACTTTAAAAATATCTATCTGCTTTTAACCTAACTTGAATTGAGCAATAATGAAAGTAATTCTGCCTAGTCAGAGACTGGACCACCACTCTCACTGCTCCCTGCCTCCCAGTTCTCTGTAGCTAGGAGTTTCCATGTCAGATCTCCTCCTCTGAAGCAAGAAAACACAGGCCTCACTGCCGTCGCCTCTGGCCCTGTGTTACCCCTTACCTGGAGTGACTCACTACATCAGCCCAGGGTGTGAGCGAGGGCAGGGCTTATTTACCAAGGCTGGAGGAATGTGCACCTCTCTCCAGCTTCCTTAATCACCTGTACCTGAAGGGTATCTGTTAGAAATGCCCAGTAGCTCCTGGGCATTTAAATTATTGATGTGCTCCATAGTCCAAGTGGAAGTGAGGGAAGAAGTGACCAAGATATCACTTGGCCAGCTGAGGTTAGAGTGGTTGAGTGGGAACATGGTAGTTAAAGGAGGAGGTGTTAGCCTTACCAACCCCAAACCTTTGTCAAGATCCTAGCACTCCAAGCCCTTCCTTGATCTTCTGCCATGAGGTGCATTTTATTATCACCGGATTTATAGATCTTTGAGTCATCTGAGCTTGTCCTCTTGGTCACAGGATAAGAAAGGAAGACAAGAGGGTAAGGAAATGTAAAAGCTTTAATATACCTACTTTGCGCTAGTCATTGTTCTAGGAGCTGGATATATAGAACCGATAAGACAGACAAGCTGACTACATCCAAGAAGGAGAGACAGACAATGAAAAGATAAGCAAATAAATAGACCATTTTAATAGCGGGCAAGTTCTATGAAGAGGGTGCTCTTACAGAAGAGAGAAAGAGGTAGGGCAATATTGGGAAGGATAGTGAGGGAAGGACATGCCATTTGATCCTTAACCTGAATAAGAAATGATAGCCAGCCAACGATCTGGGGGAAAAGCATTACAGGTAGAAAGAACAGCAAATGCAATGCCCAGGAATGAGGCTGGGCAATCAGAGCAACAGAAAGAAGACATGGGTCCCTTGATCAGAGTGTCTGCAGGGCAGGCTACTACCGCATGGGGATGAAGTGGTCAGTTGCTGTCAGATTGCAGAGGGACTTGCAAGCCACCGTAAGGAAGCTGGGAGCCATTGGAGTGTTTCCAAGCAGGGGAGTGACATGAAGTTCATCAGCTGTGTTTTCCACTCACACATGTGACGCACACATATAAACCCACAAATAAACACAGGGAAGATATATGAGTGGGAAGAGACTCAGTTTGAGTTGTGAAAATATTTTAATATTTTATGTTTTTATAATTGACCATTACTGCATATTGGATATTTAGAAAGGTGAACAATTTCTCAGAAGTATAAAACAAAGGGCTAGATTAGAAAATAAGGCAAGTATGTCTTGGAAACCCTTTTAGAAAATTAATACTTGAAATGGAACAGCAGCATCTACACAGAAGTCATGCTGGACATTGACTTTTGAAAGCCAACCTTTAAGATACTTCTTTGTGACCAGAACAGGGTCACAACAGGAAAAAGCTGGATGGCTTTTTCACTAAGCCCCTTGGACTTACATATCCATTAAGAGAAGGCACAACTTGGTTTAAGGAACCAAAAACCAGTAATTTACAAGTGGCATGGTTTATCCCTATTTGCTCAGAGCACCAAGCCTCCCACTGAGACCCAGACGAGAACTTTCAGTTTTACCCGCTTATTTAACCACAATCGTCTCTCTTTGTCCAAAGACATTGCACCACCCTGAAAGATGCAGTCAATGAAAGTTCTTAGAGCAAGTAAATGTTTTGGGGGGGTTGACCTATGAAATTCCTTCAAATACTTCTTTTCTATTGACTCATTTCCTTCCTTCCTTCCTTCCTTCCTTCCTTCCTTCCTTCCTTCCTTCTTTCCCCTTTCCTCCCTTCCTCCCTCTTTTCTTCCTTTCTTCTTTATTTTCTTTCAAGAACTTTAAAAGAGAGAGAGAAAAATCAGAGAGAAAAGGGAGGATTATTTTTATTATGAACTGTGAATATAGCCAATATGGCTAAAATTACATATTATTATTCTTCTGAAAGGATGGAGTTTTAAAAACTTGGTATCCTCTGAGACTACAAGTAAACAGAGACTTCATAGCCACAGAGCTTCTTGTTGTTGAAAGCAAATATGTAAGAAGGCAAACAAATATCTTTTTTTAAAAAACTGAAGTTAATGTTGAAGAAAATTATGATCATCTTGGACAGAGTAGTTATTAGCAAATAATACATGAAAACATGAATTACTTGTAGGTATATTCAGTTCATCTTCTTTATCCTTTACCAACTTAAAGATATAATGAAACAAAATATATTAAGAGTAAACAACAGAAGTCAATTAGTAAATAAAACAGGGAGAATCTACATAAAATAGTAGGAGAATCTACTATAAACAAGACAAACAAAATACTTAACTTTGAAAAATATGGACACTTCCCATTATCATATATTTTCCTTTCACAGTGTTTCCAGAGGTACAAATAAATTAGATTTTAAAATCTCATTTTCACCTCAGATATATTTCCTTCATCTGAACAAACATTGGAAGCTAGCTCAATGATTAAAAATGCAAAATATAAAAGTGTGGTAGACTGAAGTCCTACAACAATATCCATGTTCTAATCCTTAGGATCCTGTAAATCAGTGGGCCCCAACCTTTTGGAATCAGGGATCAGTTTCATGGAAGACAATTTTTTCATGGACAGGGTAGGAAGGGCATGGTTTTGGGATGACTTTAGCACATTATATTTATAGTGCACCTTATTTATTGTTATTACACTGTAATAGATGATGAAATAATTACACAACCCAACATAATGTAGAATCAGTGGGAGCCCTAAGGTTGCTTTCCCCGCAACTAGATGATCCCATCTGGGGTTAATGGCAGACAGTGACAGATCATCAGGCATTAGATTCTCATAAGGAGCATGCAACCTAGATCCCTTACATGCACAGTTCACCATAGGGTTAGCACTCCTATGAGAATCTAATGCCGCCACTGATCTGACAGGAGGCAGAGCTCAGGCAGTAATGTGAGCAATGGGGAGAAGCTATAAATACAGACAAAGCTTTGCCTGCTTGCCTGCCACTCACCTCCTGTGTGGCCTGGTTCCTAACAGGCCTAGGACCTGTACTGGTTTGTGGCCTGGGGCTTAGGGACTCCTACTGTAAATGTTACCTTATATGGAAAAAAGAGACTTCGCAGATGTGATTAAGTGAAGGATCTTGAGGTGGAGAGGTTATCCTGGACTATCCAGGAGGGCTCTAAGTGCAATCACATGTATCTTCATAAGAGAGAGACATAGTTTGACACAGAAAAGGAGAAGGCAATCTGACCACAAACTGTTGTGATGTGTCCACAAGCCAAGGAATGCTGGCAGCCACCAGGAGCTGGAAATCCACCAGGAGTGGATTGCCCCTAGAGGCTTTGGAAGATCTACAGCCCTGTCAACTCACACCTGGTTTTCAGGGTGGAGAAACGAATTTCAGATTTCTGAACCACCAAACTGCTACAGATGATCTCTGCTGATTTTGGATATCCAGTTTGTGGTAATTTATTACAGCAGCCACAGAAGATTCATACAAAAGCTATTCTGAATTAATGCTTACTGACAAAGGGAATGTAAAGGGCAGTGAGGGGGCAGAATTTTAATAAATGAGATAGCATGAAAATTATCTGCATTTTTTTCACCAAAGGAACAAATCACAGTACTTATTTCATTAGGTTTAGGGCATGTGACTTTAAAGAAAAGCACATAACAGCTAGGTCATATTGGCCAGTAAGGTTTTAGGACTAATCATATAGGAAACGTTGACTCTTCCACTTGTTGAAAGTAGTATAAACCCTGAAACCTTTTTTTCTTTTTCCTTTTTTTTTTTTTTTTTCTTTTTGAGAGAGAGAAAGTCTCGCTCTGTCTCCCAGGTTAGAGTGCAGTGGCATAATCATGGCTCATTGCAGCCTCAACCTCCTGGGCCTGAGCTGTCTTCCTGCCTCAGTCTCTTGAGTAGTTGGGACTATAGGTGTGTGTCACCACACCTGGCTAACTTCTGTAGTTTTTGTAGAGAGGGGATCTCGCCATGTTACCCAGGCTGGTCTTGAACTCACGGAGTCAAGCAGTCTGCCCACCTCAGCCTCCCAAAGTACTAGAATTATAGGCATGAGCCACTGCACCCACCTGAAACATTTTTTAAATAAGTCAACATAATACATGCAGATGATTTTTTAAAAAATAGCGCAGGCAGATTTGGACTGAGCACTAATTTACTAATTCTACACTCCCAAAGTTCCCAGCCCTACTCTTCACTGGAGGCAGTGCTTCTGATGGTTACTTTCACAATTCCAAGTAACATGATTATATCTCTATTATCAACTTTAGATTGGGGGGGAACTCCAATGACCTCTCTACTAAGAAAGATGAAGATTCAGCTCTGAGGTTTTCTACCTGGATGCAGATTAAAATCACCTGGAGAGTTTTTAAAACATACCTATAACTCATCCCCGCCCCTATAAATTCTGGCTCATTTTGTATTGGGTGAGATCTAAGTATTAGTCATTTTTCAAGATACTCAGATGATTCTACTGTGAAATCAGGGCTGAGAACTACTAATTTGGCTCATATTCAACCCCTGCAGTCCTTCCTTCCTTCCTTCCTCCAAATATTTACTAGGTATAGTACATATTTTCTTTTTTTTTTTGTCATTCTTAAAATTAGGTGTTTTTATGGTATTAATCTTTATTCAAGTAATCTTTTTAAAATTATATAGTTAAATATCTATATTTTGTCTGTCAACTTTGGATGCCATTTTTCTGATTCCTAACTGTAGTAGGCAGAATTCTAAGATGACCCCCAAGTTTCTATCCCCTGGTGTGCATACCTTGTGTAATCCTTTTCCTTTAAGTGTGGGCAGGGCCCGTTACTAATCGGTTAAGTTTGAGTTAATTAATAGGAGGTGTCCTGGGTGGGCCTGACCTAATCAGGTGAGTCATTTAAAAGAAGGTGAAGCAACAGAGATGCTCTCCAGCTGGCGTGGAAGAAAGCAAACAGCTATGTCATGAACTGTGTCTGGAATGTTCCATGAGGAACACCAATCTTACAACAACAAGGAACTGAAAATCTACCACAACCAGTGGGCTGGAAAGAGGACCCCCACCTACGATTAGAGTGCAGCCCTGGTTGACTCCTTGATTGCAGCTTGGCAAGACACTGAGCAGAAAACCCAGCTGATTCATGCCAAGAAGTCTGACCTACAAAAACTATGAGATAATGAGTGTTGTTTTAGGCTGCTAAGTTTGTGGTAATTTGTTATGTAGCAAGAGAAAGCTAAAATACTAGCCAAACAGGATGAAGATATTGTGACTCTTACTGTTCCCTTAGTATCACTCCTGTGTTTCCTGAATCCTAGTTTCTATCCCACTACACATTATTTTTATGTTTTCAAGGTTAATAATATTTACATTGGCTGAGCACAGTGGCTCACTCCTGTAATCCCAGCACTTTGGGAAGCTGAGGCAGGGGGGGATCACTTGAGGTCAGGAGATCGAAACCAACCTGGCCAACATGGTGAAACTCAGTCTCTACTAAAAATACAAAAAAGTTAGCTGGGCTTGGTGGCAAGTGCCTGTAATCCCAGCTACTCAGGAGGCTGAAGCAGGAGAATCTCTTGAACTTGGGAGGTGGAGGTTGCAGTGCACAGAGATCACACCAGTGCACTCTAGACTGGGCAACAGAGCAAGATTCCATCTCAAAAAATAATAATAATAATGTTTACATTCTGTTCTATGATATGATAGTGTCATGGTTATGAGAAGGGTCTGTAGCAGACTGGTTTTGTTTGAACCTGGTTCTACTCACATTAGCTGATTAAATTTGGGCAAACAAGATACTCTATCTGTGACTCAGTTTCTTCATCCATATTTTACAGATGAAGAAAAGTAGGTCCTACTTCATAGTGTTGTTGCGAGAAACAAGAGTTCATGTGTGGTTAGAAGAGTGACTAGCACATAATATTAATAGTAACTCAAGATCATGTTCATGCTTTTCATGATTTGACTATCAATTTATTCTGAAACTTAAAAAGCAATAAATTGCATTTACTTAAATGAGACTAAGTAAATTTTTTTATAGCAGTACCAAATAATGTGCTCACATTCAGTATCTTTATCTGCAGGTCCAGCTTCATGACCTCTGGGCTATTTGAAAGAGAATGTTCCCAACACCAAGGTCAAATGGATACTATTGTTTTTCTTATACTTCATCGATTCTCAAACATTTGCCATATTTTAGTTTATTTTGGATAAGACAATAACTTTTGTGTACAGATTTTAAATTTTCTCTTCCTAAGAAAAAATTATTTTATAATATTTCAAAATCATCCAGTATTTTAAGAATTCAAAAAATTCCAAGAATCTCCTGTCTCTCTAGAAATATCCCTCAGCTCCAATCTGGACTAGTTGTGAAATGGCAGCCAACCTGAAATTGTCCGGTAAATACTTGAACACTTATTTTCCAGTGATCAGAAAAAAAAAGTCCCAAAGATAGTGGTATAAAGTACATTTTCCTGGAAACTTCTGTCAGTGTGATAATCACGGATTGGGATAGTCTCATGAGGAAGAGGACCAGCTCTGAGGTCAAACACTCCTGAGTTCCAATCCTACCTCATCATTTTCTCACCGGGAGATCTTAGGCAAATAATGAACTTTTCAGAGCCTCAGTGTCATCTTTAGAATGATGATAGCAGCACATGGCTGATAATTCTGAAGATGGCAAATTAAATGAGATAGCGAGTGTAAGCCCTGTGCATGGTACCTGGCAAATAGTAAATGCTTACTCAATGGGAGCTATAATCATTATTTATCAAGGACTGCAGCTTATCATTCTTTATGCATTTAATTAAACCATTCAATAAGAATTTTTTATTTTTAACTGGAATATAAAATACAAAAGAAAAAGCACATAAAATGCAAACATTCCGTTTAACCAATAATAGTAAAATGAACACACAGATAACAAACAAACAGGTTTAAAAAATACACTGCTATCATCCCTCACTGCCCCCTGCCCCTTTACTTCATCGACATCAGAAATACTTCCTTGCATCTTAAGGGTAACTGCTATTATTTCTAATTTTTTTAAACTTATATGGTAAATCTGTCCATGCTATCTTTTTAGTTTTATTACCTAAAGATAAGCCATAGATAACTTATGAGTTGCCTAATAAAGTTTCATGTATTGATTTCATATTTATTGAAGACATAGTGTGTAAAAACTGTACAGAAACTAATAAAGTGATATACTGTTTGCTCTTCAGCAGCTTATAGTGATGAAAAATAAAGCCATGCTCTGTTTCCAGCTTGCCTGATGCCCTTTATACCATTTTCTTATGGATATAACAATATTTACTAGAAGCAAAAATACTATTGGAAATTGTTCTTTTTAGAACTGTTTTCAAAGCCAACTTTGTGCTCACATCTCATGACACAAAGAGAGAGGGAAATGAAAAGGGGCTTAACATTTATTTAGAACCTGCTACATGCTCAGCCATGTGCTAAAGTTTTTTTCCATTTTACTTGTTTGTTACAACCATCTAATATGGTGGATATGATAAAGGAGGAAAGAATAGGTTTCTCTCTACCCTTAATAATTCTTAACTGGAACTCTCTATAACAAAAGATAGATTAACAAGAGAAAAACAAACAGAAGTTTACTAACGTGTATACCTCATACATACATCAGAGAAATCCAGAGAAATGGGTAAATAAATCTCTAGAGTAGATCTCAAAGAAAGAGACTACACCTGTGTCTTCAGTTTCTCTAAATAACCAGCTCAAAATAATCAATTTGCCAAATAGGCGTATTTGGGGGAGTACAGTCATATTTTGGGGTCATGTGTCCTGAACTCCACCAATATTGTTAACCCTATTTAGCTTGTGTGGAAATTGAGGTAATGAATAGAAAGTTGTGACAATACAATCTTTAAAATGATAATTGGTGAGACTTCCATGTCACTACATCAAAAAGGTATAATAATTATAAATGTAAATGCACCTAAAAATAGAGTCCCAACATGCATGATAAAAATCTAACAGAATTAAAATAGAATTAGAAAACTCAACAATTATAGTTGGAGATTTCAATACTGTTCTCAATAATCAATAGAAATGTTAAACAAACAAAAAAAAAATAGCAGGAATATAGAAAAGTTTGACAATACTCTACCAACCAACTCAACCCAAGTGGCATATAGAGACATTCTATCCAATGACTCAGAATACACATTATTTTCAAGGACATATGGTCAGACCATAATAGGCCATATGCTTGGCCCTAAAACAAGCCTCCATAAATTTAAAAGAATTAAGATTATACAAAGTATGCTCTCCAATCACAACAGAATTAGAAATCAACAACAGAAAGAAATATGAGAAATTTCTAAATATTGGCAAATTACATAACATGCTTCTAAATAACCCATGGTTCAAGGAAGAAATCACAGAAAATTAGAAAATATTTTAGCCAAAGTATGCCAAAATTTAAGGGACACAATTAAAGCAGTGCTTAGAGGGAATTTACAGTTTTAAATGCCCATATCAAGGAATAAGAAAGCTGCAAATCAATAACCTAAGTTTTCACTTAAAGAAACTAGAAAAAGAAAGGCAACTGTATTTTCTTTTAGTAATCAAGAAAATTGACAAACCATCAGCTAGACTGACCAAGAAAAAGAGAGAAGACACAAATTAAGGGATGGGGCCGAGATGGCCGACTAGAAGCAGAGTCCTTTGGAGGCTCTCATTGAAAAAAACCATAATAAGCCTGTGAATCCTTCACCAGCAGCCAAGGGGTATCCAGGTTCTCTCATCAAAATTGACTAAAAGGCTGGTGTGACCCATGGAGAGAAGGAGAAGCAGTGTGGTGCTACAGCCCACCTGAGAACTACATGGGGAAGAGGAACCCCGACCCTCAGTCAAGGGAGGTGGTGAGTGAGTGCACTACCCAGCCAGGGAAACTGCATTTTCCATGGAACTGTGCAACTCATGGATTGGAAGATCCCACTCGCAAACCCACACCACTGGGGCCTAGCATCCCACCCCAGGAATGCACAGATTCTTACAGCTTCTCCGCTGAAATCTACTTAAGCCATATCAAATCCCCAAGGGGGGGTGATCAGCACTGACTGGGGCTGCCTGCTGTCTAAGCCCTTTGAGCTCCTTGGGAGAGGGCCAGCAACCAGCATGGGAACTGGCAACTGCCTAACACTAACATGCTAAGCTCCCTGGGCAGGGGAAGTGCACTCATTTCTATAGCTCTAGGCTGTGCTTTTCCCCTGCTGGAGCCAGGGAGGTTGGATGGCTTGGTCCCAAGACTTGTCCCCCACAGCCCAACACATGGGCTGTGGCAGTCTGTGGCCAGAGTACCTCTTCAGATCTAACCCTGACACATCCTTCCTCAGTGGGTGGGGCTTCCCTGCAAGATCTCCGATAACTCCAGCCAGAGGCTCAGGGACAGAATTCGGATCTCCCTGGACCTGAGTCCCTAGGGGGAGGGGGTGGCCACAGTCTCTGTGACCGGCAGACTTGGCCTCTTCTCCTGGTTGTTATGAGGAATCTGGGCAGCCCAGGTGAGTGGGTTTCCCCCCCCAGTAAAGCACACCATCTCCACCAAGGGACAAAGTACCTCATTAAATGGGTCCTGCTCCCCCCTGCCACCCAAGTGGGTGAGACTCTCCAACAGGGTTGTCAGACACCTCTACAGGAGTGATCCTACTAGCATCAGGTTGGTGTCCCTCAAGGTCAGAGGTCCCAGGAGAAGGAGGGGTCACCCACCTTTGCTGACCTCCATCCTCCTTGAGTAACATCTCTAGGAACAGGAGTAAATCAGATAAATAAGGCCTGAAGTGAATCCCCAGCAAACTGCAGCAGCCCTACAGAAGATGGACCTGACTATTGAAAGAAAACCGAATAAGCAGAAAGTAACAATAGCATCATCATGAACAACAACAACAAAAAGAACAAGAACAACAACAAGAACCCCATCCAAGGGTCAGCAGCCTCAAAGACCAAAACTAAACAAGTTTACAAAGATGAGAAACATAAAAATGCTGAAAACCCAAAAGGCCAGAGTGCCTCTTCTCCAAATGATTGCAGTGTCTCTTCATCAGGGGTGCAGAATTGGACAAAGGATCAGATGGATGAATTGACAGAAGTAGCCTTCAGAAGATGGGTAATAAAAAATTATGATGAGCTAAAGGAGCATGTTCTAACCCAATGCAAAGAAGCTAAGAACCTTGATAAAAGGTTAGAGGAATTGCTAACAAGAATAACCAGTTTAGAGAGGAACATAAATGATCTGATGGAGTTGAAAAACACAGTATGAAAATTTCCTGAAGCATACACAACTATCAACAGCCAAATCAACTAACTGGAAGAAAGAATATCAGAGTCTGAAGACCACCTTACTAAAATAAGACATTGAAAGAATAGAGAAAAAAATGAAAAGGAATGAACAATGTCTCCAAGAAATACGGGACTTTGTAAAAAGACCAAACCTATGATTGACTGGAGTACCAGAAGGAGATGGGAGGAATAGAAACAAGCTGAAAAACACACTTCAGGATATTACTCAGGAGAACTTCCCCAACCTAGGAAGACAGGCCAAATGCAGATTCAGGAAATACAGGGAACACATTAAGATACTCCGCAAGAAGATCAACCCCAAGACACATAATGATCAGATTCTCCAAGGTTGAAATAAAGGAAAAACTAAGGGCAGCCAGAGAGAAAGGCCAGGTCACCTACAAAGGGAAGCCCAACAGACTAACAGTGGACCTCTCAGCAGAAACTCTACAAGCCGGAAGAGACTGGGGATCAATATTCAACATTCTTAAAGAAAAGAATTTATAACCCAGAATTTCATATCCAGCTTCATAAGTGAAGGAGAAATAAAATCCTTTCCAGGGACAAATACTGAGGGATTTTGTTACCGCCAGACCTGCCTTGCAAGAACTCCTGAAAGAAGCACTAAATATGGAAAGGAAAAACCAGTACCAGCCACTGCAAAAACACACCAAAATATAAAGACCAATGACACTATGAAGAAGCTGCATCAACTAGTGTGCAAAATAACCAAACAACATCATGATGACAGGATCAAATTCACACATAATAACACTAACCTTAAATGTAAAAAGGCTAAATGCCCTAACTAAAAGACAGACTGGCAAATTGGATAAAGAATCAAGACCCATCAGTGTGCTGTATTCAGGAGACCCATTTTACATGCAAAGACACACACAGGCTCAAAATAAAGGGATGGAAGAAAATTTATCAAGCAAATGGAAAGCAGGGAAAAAAAAGCAGGGGTTGCAATCCTAGTCTCTGACAAAACAGACTTTCAACCAACAAAGATCAAAAAAAGACAAAGAAGGGCATGACATAATGGTAAAGGAATCAATGCAGCAAGAAGGGCATTCTGAACATATGTGCATCCAATACAGGAGCACCAGATTCATAGAACAGGTTCTTAGAGACATACAAAGAGACTTAGACTCCCACACAATAATAGTGGGAATGGTGGAAGTAGCAGTTACCATTGGATAGGAGTGGCCACCCAAGGTTTCTTAACAAGATGACATTTGAATGTCTGAAGGACATTTGAATGTGTCTGAAGGAAACGAGGGAGGGAATTGTTCAGCTAACTTGGAAAAAAGCAACCCAGCTAACTTGGAAAAAAGCAACCCAGGTAGAGAACAGGAAATAGGATTGTAGGCAAGAGGATTCTTGGCATATTCAAGCAAGAGAAAGTGGGAAAAGCATATAGATGTAGCACAGAATAGAAGGGGTACATGGTAGAGATAAGTTCAAAGAGGCAGAGGTGATGTGGCTTGTAGAGCATAAACAGCCTTGCAGGGCATTTTAAGGCCTTTGGGTTTTAGTCTGAGTGAAATAGGAGCTATTGAAGGACTTTGAGCAAAGAAGTGACATGATCTGACTGTTTTAAATAAAGGGATTACTCTGGCTGCTGTGTTGAGGTTGACTCTGGTAGGGTAGAGGTAGAAGCGGGGAGACCAATTAAGATGCTATTGCAGTAATCCAGGTAAGAGGTGGTTGTGGCTGAGATCAGGATGTTAGCAGTGAGAAGTGATCATGTTTTGTACATGTTTTTAAGGAAGAGTCAACAAGATTAGTTGATGATTAGATATGGGGTGTGAGAGAGAAATAGAAGGGTCAAAAATGATTATTTATTTTAGTCATTTAACAAAAGTTTATGTAATACTAATTACATGCCAGGCACTGTTCCAGGTTCTTGACATATATTGACTCAATCTTTGCAATAGCCCTATGCAATAGATACTATTTTTTTATCCTAATTTTTCCACCTTCAAGGTTTTGGCTCTGGGAAGCTAGGAGGATGCAGTTGTCATTTACTTAGAGAGAGAAGATGGTATAAAGAGGAAGCTCAAGATGATATGTTAAGGCTGATGTTATGGTTGAGATGGCTGAAACAACTTCGTGGAGCTGTCAGGCGGGCAGTTGGTTAAAGAAGTCTGGAATTAAGGAGAGTGGTCTTGGCTGGAGACATACATTCAGTGGTTATCTATGTAAAGATGGTATTTAAAGACATGAAACTGATGAGATCTCTAAGGGAGAACAGATACAGAAGAGGAGAGGACCAATGACCAAGCTTGAGGCCATGCAATATTTAAATATGCAGATAAAATATCAGAAAAGACAGAGAAATGACCAAAGAGCTTGACATCCTGAGAGCCAAGAAAAGAAACTGTTTGAATGAGGAGGAAGTGAGCAACTATGTTAAATGCCATAATTGGTTATTTATTGGTTACTTCAAGAAATTGGAGGAGGAGAATAGAAGATGGTGAGCAAAGATAACTCTTTTGAGGTATTTTCTATAAAAAGGAATAGAGAAATATAGCAGAAACCAGAGAATAATATAGGAACAAGAGGGTTTTTCCTTTTTGCTTTCGTTTTAAGAATAAGTGAAGGCCGGGTGTGGTGGCTCATGTCTGTAATCCTAGCACTTTGGGAGGCTGAGGCAGGCAGATCGCCTGAGGTCAGGAGTTTGAGTCCAGCCTGGCCAACATGGTGAAACCCTGTCCCTACTAAAAATACAGAAATTAGCGGGGCATGGTGGTGGGTGCCTGTAATCCCAGCTACTTGGGAGGCTGAGGCAGGAGAATTGCTTGAACCTGGGAGGTGGAGGTTGCAGTGAGCCAAGATCGCACCATTGCACTCCAGCCTGGTGACAAGAGCAAGACTTGGTCTCAAAAAAACAAGAATGAGTGAATTGGCACATTTGTATGCTGGTGGAAATGGTCCAGTAGAGAAGGAAGAAAAAGATTGCTACAGGAGAGAGAACATTAAAGGATGTGAATGAGCAGTTGAGAGAGGATGATCAAGCAGAGGGCTTAGACTTGTACAGAAGCAGAGACAAGTTATCCTCAGTTCATGGAGAGAAAGCAGGATGTATGGAGACAGCTGCAGCTATGGGGGGAGATGTGGCTGACACTGGGTCTCCCTTCAGATTGTTTCTATCTTTCAGTGGACTAGAAAAAAGTTTATAAGTTGCAAGTGAAGATCAGAGAAAGCACTGGAATTTTGAGAAGAGAGAGGTGTGAAATGAACATCCGGGAAAATGGCAACTGTCAGACAAAGCATTTACCCAACCACAGGTCACTCCATCCTTCCAATCTCAGTACTTGGATTTGGAAACGTTTGGTTTTCAAGGGGCCCCTATTAGAATGCAAATATTTGGAAACCCAGGTGCTTTTCAGCTGGTTTGCTTGATTAACACATTGGTGTCAGAGGATGTCTGAGTTGTGAAGCAGGTGAATCAGATCCCTCAGGTCCTGGTGCTTTTACTTGATTGTTCCTGGGAAATGTAAATTTCACCTTCTCTTACCTGTTTCAAGGAAAGTAATTTATTAAATGCAAAACTTAATGTAATTAATTTGAAAAGCTTTGCAAGATTTAGTATAGTTAAATACACATATCAGAAAAATAATTTATCAAGCCATTTGTCTCAATTTTTTCCTGTAGAAATAAGACGTAAGACCAGGCCTTTGGTGAGCACCAAGTAAGTGATGGCAGAAGAGACATCTGTTCTTAGAAAGGAGGAAAGGGGTCTCCTACCGAAGGAGAGGTGTTACTCCAGACTCATAATTACTTTACAATTATGGGAACTTTCCCTGTGTCTGTTAAACCTAAGCATCATTGAATTAATATCCCATCCCAAATTAACAAATACTGAGCAAGAACATACTAACTTGTCCTGTCTTCTACTATTAGGGCGAAATAATTTCTACAGAATTTTATTTCTTTATTTTTTTAATTAAATTAAATTTATTTACTTATTTATTGAGACATATCTCACTCTATTGCTCAGGCTGGAGTGCAGTGGCATTGCTTTGGCTCACTGCACCCTCCGCCTCCCGGATTCAAGCAATTCTCCTGCCTCTGCCTCTAGAGTAGCTGGGATTATGGGTGCCCACCACCACGCCTGGCTAATTTTTATATTTGTAGAGAGACAGGGTTTCACCATGTTAGCCAGGCTGGTCTCGAACTCCTGACCTCAAAGAGATCCACCTACCTCAGCCTCCCAAAGTGCTGGGATTATAGGCATGAACCGCCATGCCTGGCCCAGAATTTTCTTTTTTAAAAAATGTGTTCTCTTACCTCTTGGATGGCAAGAGAATGCTTGACATAAGGCACATGGGCTCTGGCATGTCTCTGAAGCTTGCTTTAGAATCCAAGTTCTCATGCATTCTCACTTTGTGATACTGGGAAAATATCCTAACCTCACTGAGACGTTTTCCTCCTCCGTAAATCACAGGCTACTGATGAAGGTTGTTATGAAACTCAGTGAAAAAACATGTCATGGTAAGTGCGCAGGTCTGTGTCTGGCATATTGAAAGGGCTATCATTATTAATTGTATGTTGTTAGACACTTAGGTGTTATCTTCTTTTATACCTGGAAAAGCATCTACAGCTCCCTCTGAAGATTTCTGCTTAAATTTATATTGGGAAATCCAGCTTCACACACACACACACACACACACACACACACACACACACACACACACAACATATTACATGTATATTATACGTATATAGAGCTTCTCTATACCGCTACTCAGAACACTCAGTGCTTCATTTCTGGCCATTAAAATGTATGGGCTTTTTTTCCCCCACACCAAGCAATTCTCCAATTCTCTGTAGACACCAACTGGGTGTCCTATAGATCAATACAATCCTGATACCAATCCTGGTTAGCACAGACACCACAGGTTAAGGGTTCAGTCCCACCAGACTGTCCCCCACTTCAGATGCCAATCATAAGCAGTAGGTCCCCAGGTTACCCACAACTTCTGTCTCGCTAGGCTACAAATCAGAAGTTCTCATGATCCTCCTCTTGGGTTCAGTAATTTGCTAGAGCTGCTCACAGACCCAAGAAAAGTTTACTTACTAGATTACTGGTTGATTACAAGGGCTATATTGAAGGATAGAACTGAACAGCCAGATACATAGGGTAAGGCATGGGAGATGTAGCACAGAGCTCCAGGCCCTCTCTGGGTGGACAGCCCTCCCAGCACTTCCATGTGTTCAGCAACCAGGAAGCTCTGTGAACCTCAACCTTTTGAGTTTTGCTGGAGGCCTCATTACATAAGCATGATTGATTAAATCATTGATAATTCATGATTAACTCAATCTCCCACCACTTTTCCCTCCCCCAGAGGTTGAAGGGTGGGGCTGAAAGTTGCAATCCTCTAATCACAGGGTTGTTCCCCCCAGCAACCAGCCTCCCATCCTTAGGAGCTTTCCAAAAGTCACCTCATTATTAACCTCAGGTGTATTTGAAAGGAGATTGTTACGAATAACAAAAGATCTTTATTGCTCTTATCACATAAAAATTTCCAAGGGTTTCAAGATTCCTGGTCAGGAAACAGATATGAAAATCATATTATGATGTAATAAGAAATATATATTTTGGAAATCATAATACTATAATACACAACCCAAAGACCCACATGCCACTAAAACAGGGAAATAAAAGAAGAGTTGGAAAGTGGGGAATGTACAGGCTATGTTTTTAATCATCTCCTTGGTAATATAAACATGTCAGGGACTCCTGTATATTTTGCTTGTCTCTAGCTGGCCTAAGACTCTGGGAATCCTTAGCCAGTTGATGAGGAGGACGTCTCTGTTTTACCATAATATTGTAAAAGTTCCAGAAGGGTGGGGACCATGTGTCTAGCTGAACTCAGTAAAGCTGCTTAATAACTCATTCAATGAAGGATAATAATCCAAAAAAAAAAAATGTGCCTGTCTTCAGCAGTTGGGTTTCAGAGGACTGCAGCCACAAGGTCCATCTCACATGGCTTGGCCCCAGGAAGCGAGTGGGTGTGCTGGCGACTGCGCTTGAAGCTGTCTTTAATGATACCCTCCAACAACTGCATCCTTTGCTGATACAGCTGTTTGAATCTTGCAGCTGTTTTGCTCTTGCTTATATGTCACTGTTTAAAATGAGGAGAGCAGGAAAAACTCTTGGGGCCACCTATAGAAACCTCATGGGCAGAATCCTCAAGCTGGGAAGTTCCGGGAGCAAGAACCAAGGCTCTCTGTTCTGCAGAAAGCCTGGCCTTCTGTGACCTCTGTGTATCAGTAAGCCCAGATTCTAGACACTCTGTCCTGGGTAGGTTCCTAGGACAGTTCCACTGGGCAAAACCCAGGCTGATAACCCAAACTGTTATCCATTAACCTGACCAGGCGGGAAGGAGTCAGTGTGTGCAGTTTACAGGCCACAGCCATGGGGCCATATGTCTTTTACAGCCAGCTGGAGTGTGGGGCTGATCCCGTGCTTGTCATCTGGCCCTTTCTTCCCTGGCAGGTGACTGTTTATTCCTTTTGCAGGCCCTCCAAAATTTGGGACTATCAGTGCAGATTGCAGGTTATGCTGTACAAGGATTTTTAGTTTCTTTATTTAGCCATGGAACCTCTTCTCCCAACAAACTCGCAGGCCAAAGCCCAGTGTTTGAAAACAGTTAGTTCTGGAAGTACTTGGCATGAAGTGGTAGTAGATGAACCAAAGCTGGCTATCTCTACCGCACCAAAATTTACCACACACACACACCAGACACTCACTGAGATACCTCTATAGAATTCTTAGGACTCTAAGAAGAGACAGTTAGAAAACTCCTGATAGTGTCATTCTTTCATTTTTATAGATGAGAAAGCAGCTCTAGGTCTTTCCTGTCTAATGTGGAAGCCACTAGTCCCAGGAGGCCAATGAGCATTTGAATGGCAGGTCTGAGTCAGGGTGTGCTGCGGTTGTAAAACACATGCAGGATTTCAAAGACTTGGTACCAAAAATGAAAAAATAAAAAAGAATGCAAAATATCTCATCAATACATTTTCTTATTGAGGGCATGTTGAAATAATAATACTTTGGATAGATCAGGTCCAATAAAATATATTATTAAAAGTAATTCCATTTGTTTTGTTTTACTTTTTAAAATGTGACTACAAGGAAATGCAAAATTACACAAGTGGTGTGTATTTGTGGCTTGCTAAATTATAATTGTATTGGACAGCTGTGGTCTCGATTGTTTTACTAAATGCCTTTTCAAGGCTACCTGGATCATTGGAGGCAGGTCAGGACTCCTAACTCAGTGCTGTCTCCGTTCCACCATTCCCACGATTCATTTACATGGAGATGTAATTGACAGATAGCAGCTTATAGTAACATCCTTGGGCAGTTTCCTTTACTATCATAGGATAAGAGGAAAGAACTTGCAGATGAAGGTGAAGGTGGGGTAGGATTAGGCCCATGAATGATCTTCCTAACGACAGACATTTGTCATCTAGGCGCATTGACTTTGATGCACCGACTTAGAAACAAAAAGGGCTGAGTCTAGAGCCTTTGATGATTACTCTCTCTCCTTGCTTAATTCACCAAACTTCCTGTGTCTCGTTTTTCTTATCTATAACGTGAGGAGATAGGTTCACAGCACCCAAGTCATCTTCCAGCTCTGGGATTCCATGGCTCACCATTTTTGTCTTTACCTATATTCTTCCGTGCTAACAAATACTTTTTGATGTGGTGTCCCTGCATCTATTTATCTTCCCTTCTTGATCACCCTCTTCTCCTAAAAGTCAACTTCAGCTAAGTAGGGTTGGGAAGGGAATATTACTTTAAAGACAACTGCGAGTCACTCCTTTCTACCCTTGACTCTGACAGCAGTGGAAGATGAGCTGTGTGCTCTTACCTCTAGCTCAGTAGAGGAGGACCAGGGGAAGGAAGACGGCAAGGAGGGGATGAAGGGGGAGGAAGTGGAGAGATCCGAGAAAGAGAAGAAGAGAAGAAATAAGAAGAAAATGGGTTTTAGCAATGCATACCTGAAGGGATGATGAGCCTGGACTCTCTGGACTACTTACTAGGTTATGAACTGCAATGGACCATGTCCCATTTTTTGGAGGCAGTTGGGGGAATTGTCTTACACAGCACCCAACACTGCTAGGCAATGGATCACGAATAGGAAGCAAGTGTTGCATTTGGCTTACTGAGTGTGTTTGTGGCCCCTGCCTTTCATAGCCGGCAGGTTGATAATAGGTGTGAGATAGTGAAGGCAGATGAAACACACAGTACTCAGAGTGAGACGTCAAACAACAAATTTACTAAGCTTTTTACCTTCTTTCTGAGGCCCTATGAAGCAGAAAACACCCAGACATTGTTTTAAGTTAGGGAGTTTCCAGCTTTGCAACTGAACTCCCTGGCGGAGGGCCAGGCCTGCCGTCAGCGCGTGGGAGCAAGCAGCATTCTCGGCGCTGTGTTGGAAGTTCCAAGCTTATGAGGCACTTATGGCAGGATTTAGCTGGTACCTATGGGTTTAGGGTTTAATTTTTGTTCTAGAACACATTTCCGCTCTAAATTGTCACATGTGCTGAGACGCTGGCTGTGCTGTGCTTCCTTCTGGGGGCCTCTGTTTTCAGTGTTGTCTCAAAAGGAATGGTGAGGGTAGAAGCTTCTCTCAGGCCCCACCCATACCTGGCAGCCCTGAGGGAAGAGCAGTATGAGGGGACATAGGTCTGTGTCCCACAGTAACCCATTGTCTTCCCTTCCCATGGGCTTTGCAGAGCGCAGAAGGGACTGGCACGGCTTTGAAAGGCAGCGTGAAGTCAACCTCTCCCGCCCACACCAGGGACACCAACCTTTGGGGTTAGCTTAGCCAGAAACCAAAGAACATTTAATTAAAATATACTTTTTAGAAAGGAAGAACAGAGGCCAACACAAAATAGTTAGTTAAAATGCCAGATTTCTGGAAAGTCAGAAGAGTGGAAAGCTGGAGCAAATTCTCTGGTGGTGGTGGTCAGGGGGCGGCAGTCAGGACTCCCCTCAGAGCCATTATCCTGCTGCTTCTGGAGTCCAGTACCTGCCTCTCAGAAGACAGAACACAAAACCAAGGTCTTACGAAGCCAATAGCCAAGTACTGAATACTGTGCATCAGGGTTCCTTTTGGAAGTGTCCACTGAAGCCCTCTTAGCCAGAACACAAGATTCGTTTTCCTTAGTATCCTCCAGGCATATGGATAAACTGCTCCTTTGGCAGTTTTCTAACTGAGTGGGGGCTGATGGAGCCCAGCCAGGCTCCAGGTAACGAGTCTGTAAAGTGAGGCTCAAAGAAAATGTCCTCTGGGTTGTGCACGCTCTGTTGACACAGGGCTGATAAAGTGTCCTGGAGTGGAAGGCCCAGGTCCATGTCCCTTCCTTACTAGTGCTTCAGGGAGACTCTCCGTTCTCACCAGGGATTATGGTTCCTTTGTATTTTTCTCACAGAACTCGGGATCCCAGTCCTCCCATCTCCACCCATGCTCAGGGATCACAGTGGGGGAAGGAGGACCTCCTTTTCTGCGTGTCCCCTTGCTTGTCTTCTCAGAGCTCCCTGTAAAAGAGACAGGCTTTGAGTGACAAAGAAAAGCCAAACACCCCAAATGTGGGTATTGCAGGGTCATCTTGTACGTTAGTCGGCTTGGACTGCCATAACAAAGTCTTAATACTATAGACTGGGTGGCTTAACAACATAAATTTATTTCCTTGTGGTTCTAGATGCTAGAAGTCCAAGATCAAGATGCTGGCAGAGCTGGTTTCTTTTGAAGCCTCTCTCCTCGGCTTGTGGATGGCTGTCTCTTCCTTTTGTCTTCGCAGGTCTTCCTTCTCTGGTGTCTTCTCTCTTTATAAGGATGCCAATCACCTTGGATTAGGGCTGCCTTCTGACCTCATTTTAACTCAATTACGCCTTTAAAGGCTGTGTCTTCAAATACATTTTGTGGTATTGGGGGTTAGGACTTCAACATTTGAGTTTTGGGGGAGACACAATTCAGCCCATACACTATGTTTGTGACTTTCAGGAAGGCTAGGAAGCACAGCGACACACCACTTTTGAATAATCCAATAATGCCATTCCATCTCCTCCTCTTACCAAAATGCTCTGGTTTCATGGGCCTTTCTGAGCTCCTTAGGCCAGTTTTCTCCAGGATCTCAGTTCTCTGTGGTGCTGAGGACATTTCCTGGAACATTTCCCTTGGGACAGCGACATTGCCAAGGTGGAGGTCAATGTGCTCCCTCACCCAAGACTCCTCCCTTGCTGGCCGTTCCCAGCTCAGCCAAAGCAGAGAGCAAGGCCCATTAGAGGGCTGTGGTGTTGCCCAAGGAGCCAGGGCTAGCAGATCTCCCAGTACCCCAGGGACAGCATTCGAAAAGAGAGCCTTCTCCTCCTCAGCTTATATTTCCTGTTGTGTTTACAAGCAAGACTTCTCTGCATGAAACAGGTTCCAGATAAGGATGTTCAGAATTAGTCTGGCTTGCCACCACTCCTGAAAGTAATTGCCTGGTAATGCAGGCGTGGAAAGAAGACAGGATTTCAGAGACCACAGATGATCTCTTTTAACCCCTCTTTTTTTTTTTTCAGAGCAATTTAAAGTTACTTCTCCTATCCCTGAACCAGATCAACAACCATCCCCTTTACTCTGGGCTTTGCAGTTTAACTCTATTTTCTGTGAACACAGTACTGAGCTTATTATACAAAAACAGCTCTTGTGAATCCTCTCCCTAAGATGATCGTTCCTGGGTGGTCCTTCTTGGGTGGGTCCCTGGGCACAGAAAACCCAGGCCATGTTTACTCCTCTGCTCTGCATGCTGGGAAGATTCTGCTTCCCGCAGCTCAGTGCTGGCTCATCAAGAGATAGGATCAGAGACACTACGGAAGGGCTAGGTTTTAACAAGGCGGAAAATACAAGCTATTCCAAACATCAGGCCTACTGTGCAAAAAACAGACCCCCTGGCTTTGGGAACCCTCTCCTGGAGAGGGTTTCTGTGCTCATAAAGATTGGTATCAAGGAGTGAGGAGAGAGTCATGCCATCCCAGCAGGGCCTCCAGCGGAGGGCTTCACTTTCAATTACCCAAGAGCAGCTGTAGACTGCTGCTTATGTAACGGGCTCTGCGCCTCCTTCTCAGGAGGAGGATGTGGAACCACTTGGTGTTTGCTGAATAATGAGTCATGGCAGAGTTAGGGAGCAGAAACAGTGACTCTCTCCCCTGCATTGCTTCATCCGGAACTTCTAGTAAAGAATGATAAGCCCTAGTCAATGCCCAGTGGGGCCTGCCCTGGAAGGGGAAGCACCACAGGAGGCTCTGAAATGTGGGCCCCACAGGGCCCACGCACCAGGCTGAAGGAGACCCTGGGGGCATTTGAAGCCCAGCTGGGTTGCTTGCAAGAAGATTCACTGTTTATTTAGGCCTGTGGCTGACCTGCCGGGGTTTTCCTATCTCGGGTAATCACAGTTGTCTTCCAAGGGCCAGCCAGGCTCCAGGAGTGTTGGGGTGAAAACCAAGGCTTCAAAATGAACTGAGCTTTCTCCAAACCTCATTTTAACCCTAAGAAATGAAACAAGTCAGCTGGGTGCAGTGGCTCATGCCTGTAATCCCAGCACTTTGGGAGGCTGAGGCAGGCAGATCACGAGGTCAGGAGTTTGAGAGCAGCCTGGCCAACATGGTGAAACCCCCTCTCTACCAAAGATACAAAAAATTAGCCGGGCATGGTGGCGAGTGCTTGTAATCCCAACTACTCTGGAGGCTGAGGCAGGAGAATCACTTGAACCAGGTAGGCGGAGGTTGCAGTGAGCTGAGATTGCACTATTGCACTCCAGCCTGGGTGACAGGGCGAGACTCCGTCTCAAAAAAAAAAGAAATGAAAGAAGTCTGAGGGGCGGGAGAAGGGGCCCACTTATATCAGCTGAGAAGTCGAAAGGTTTGGTTTTAGCTAGAAAGGGAAAAAAAGACACATTATTGTCACATTCTGAGGTCAAACAAATGGAACCCCTGAGAAAACAATATGAAGCCCTGTAAGAAAAGGCTTAATGGACCAGAAATTGTTTGTTCCTCTTCATGTTTCTGAGAAATGTAGTTCAAACCTTATAGACTTTCCACATCAGCAAACAATTAATCATGGCTTGCACTCCCACCCGCCATGCTTTTCAACATGCCAAGCAAGAAGCCACAGGCCACTTCTTGTCTTTCAGTAGCAAATCACAGCCCAGATCTGGGTGCATATGTGAGGTCTCCTATGGAGTTGGTGGGTCCACCTTACACTATGGTGGGAGCTGCAAGAAATTCAGGGCAGCTTGACTGATGCACAAGGCAGGGAACATTTTCTTCCCCTGTGCAAGGCTTCAGAAGGCTGAGCCCTACCTATGACAGATAACACAGAGCTCAAGGTCAAACTGCCTGGATTTGAATCCCAGCTCTGCTATTGGCCACCAGCTGTGTGAGTCTGACACACAACTGGCTTCTCTGGTTGGTTCCCTCATCCGTAAAATGAAGGCAAGCAAAGCTGCTACCTCATAGGGTGGTTGTGAAGACTAAAGTGAAATTTGTAAAGCATTTTGAATGTTTTTCTTTTTCTGCATCATTATCTTTTAAGGTTAGCCTAATGTTCATCTCTAGTGACTTCTATCCAAACATTTGTTAGTGAGACAGAATAGCATAAACAGGTCTTCTGGTCAAGCAGACATGGCCTTTTTACAACTAGTAAATTTTTTTTTAGAATATTCTTTTGCAAAATGGAGAAAATAAAAATTTTAGTAAGCATTCAATAAAATAAAGTATACAGAGTCATTTAGCTTAGAAAGTGCTCAATAAGCGATAGTTATTTTGGTTATAATTCTCAAGTCAATAGACCTGAATCTCTGCTCAAATAAGTTCCATATTTAATTATCCCATGTAGCAAGATGAAATCCCAGCCCCCAGATCACAGACATCCCTTCAGAGTATTTCTATATATATTTATAATATAAAATTTCAGAGGGGAAGAACATTTATAAAATTCTAATTTAAAACAAAATTCTTAAGGCATCTAATTCTTAAGGCAAAACATTTTGTAGTTTGGTTGAGAAAAGGAAGGAGGAAAGATGAGGCAATTCTTTAGATTCTTGAAAGAAGGGGTCTTTCAGCTTGAGTTATATTGATTGACTTCCTGGCTTGATTCACTTCACGGTATTTTGTTCAACTCAGCTGACCATAGGAAGCAGATGACATACCTCCTCTGAGACTGGCTCTTCAGCACCAGATGGACAAGATGAGTGCGGTAAGATGAGGGGCAGCCACACAGATGACACCACCAGCACCACCACCATCATCGTTGTCACCGTCATCGTTGTCATCATCATCATCATCATCATCCCATGTAGTGTCCACATGTAGGAAGGCGCACTTCTTGTGTGTTGATCATAGCACTAAAGGGCTTTACACATTTACTCAGTTTTATCCTTACAACAACCTCGTTGGCTTAATATCATAATCTCCATCTTTTAATTATTTATTGATTGATTGATTTAGAGACAGGGTTTCATTCCGTCACCCAGGCTGGAGTCCGGTGGCATGATCATAGCTCACTGTAGCCTTGAACTCCTTGGCTCAAGCATTTTCACCTGCCTCATTCTCCCGAGTAGCTGGAACAATAGGGATGTGCCACCACATCTGGCTCTTTTTTGTTGTTGGGAAGGGGTGTTGTGGGGGGGTCTCACTATGTTGCCTAGGCTTGTCTCAACTCCCGGTCTTAAGTTATCCTCCTGCCTCAGCCTCCCAGTGTGCTGGAATTAGAGGCGTGAGCCACCACACCCACCCTGTTTCCATCTTAAGAAAGAGAAAATCATGTTTTTTAGAGCCTTTCAATCTGCTCATGGTTCTGCCACTAAGTGGTACAGCAGGGGTGAGAATGCAAGATCCCAATCTTGGAAGCTTTGTCCTTTAGGCTATATGGCCACTGCTGCTGAGGGTGGAGCCTTCCCGGAAGCCACTCCCACCCATGCCATTGTGGTTTATAAATCATGCTAAATGTCCCTGCTAAGCAGCCCAAGCTGACCTGCTGGGCTAGTGGCCCCGTCCCGGGAGCACTCACAGGCAGTGTGGGGGAGAGACTGCAGCCATTGCTGACAGGCCGGAAGAGGCATTGCCATCCTCAGGCTCTTGGCGTAACTGAGATGAACTTGACAGGAATGATTCGGTTCCACAGGAAAATAAAATTCCCCCTAAGTTATCCTGTGGAGTCAGCGGTAAAGGAGGTAGGGGTGTCCCCAGTGTCTTGGTGCAGCTATTGGAGCCCCCTGAGAGGGCAGACCCGATAGCCGGGACAAGTTTCCTTTCTTGAAACAACGTTAATTTGTCCAGTTTTGTGGCTTTTTTATGTGGAACAACATTAGCTCATCCAAGCTTGTGGTTTATTTGAAAACGAAATTCCGGTAAATCTTCGCACCATCTGGCAGTGTGGTGATTGGCCGCAAGTTAGGAACAAGCCACTGAGCACACAAGAAAACAAAGCAAGAAAACCCACCACCCCAAACAGAGAGGCTCTCTGTAATTTCTTGTGCCTCAGCAACCCCGTGGGGTTCTCTGAGGATGGGTCTGTCCCTGTGAGCAGAGCAGTAACCTGTTACTCTTGGGTGGGAATCTGTTTCCTTCAATAGCTAAGGCCTAGTGGAATTTCTTAGCTTAAGCTTTAGCCAGGGTCTTACATTATTTCTTTAGAAACAGATTAGCAGGGACCCTCTGAGGGCACATTTGGAGCATCTAGAAACCAACATGAGTGATCAGGAGACAAAGGAAATGGAAACATCAGTGGTTGACTCTGGTGTGTGGAAAAATGAGTGGGCCTGTGTCCCCGAGGGACATAAAAGATGGCATTCTCACTTATCTGTCTGCCACACCCAACAATCCTTTTCTGGTATTCATTGTACACATAACAAATGTTTATCTAGTGCCAGCTACATGCCTTGCACTGCCTTGGGCACAGGGAAGAGAACTGTGAGCAAGATAGCCAGAGCTCTTGCCTTTAAAGAGCTTATATCCTAGTACAATAGACTAGGATATAAGCTCTTTAAAGGCAAGGGCTTTAAAGCCCTTTAAGATGGCATTCTTTAAAGCCCTTTAAAGCCCTTCCCTTTAAAGAGACTGGGAGACTGGTTGCCCTCCCATAAATTCCAGGACTGGTGACCAAACCTTATTTGCTGTCCGAATAATGAAATCCTTGCTTTTTTTCATCTACATATCATTTAAAATACTAATTTTGGCTAGGCACAATGGCTCATGCCTGTAAGCCCAGCATTTTGGGAAGCTGAAGTGAGAAGATCGCTTCAGCTCAGGAATTTGAGACCGGCCTGGGTATGAGGGCAACATAGTGGGACTTTGTTTCCACAAAAGATGAAAAAATAGCTGGGCATGGTGCCATGCACCTGTGATCCCAGCTACTCGGAAGGCTGAGGTGGGAAGATTGCTTGAAGCCAAGAATTTGAAGCCATGATCACATCGCTGAGCTCTGGATGACAGAGTGAGACTGTCTCAAAAGAAAAAGCAAAATAATGTAATAATTTCAAATACAGTAAGTGCTTTGTAGGAAACACAGAATGGACTGCGAAGGAGAATGAATGCAGGGATGAGTGATCTTTAGATGGGTCAGGGAAGGCTCTCAGAGTCAGTGTTTCAGTGGAGAACCCATGTGAGATGCTGGTGACTGTACAAGGTGTGGAAAGGCCTCAGTGCTGCAGGAACTGAAGGGCCAGCCTGAAGAGGTATGCAGAAGGAAGAGCGCATGAGAGGAGGAGAGAGAGGCAGGCACAGGCCATGCTCACAAGGATGTGAGAAGTCATTTCTCCCTTTCACGCAGGGGAAGGGCACGATCCAGCTCACAAGAACAGAAGAGCACTTTAGCCACTATGAGGAGGTTGGATTGTAGGTTAATAGTGGAAGCAAAGCAACCATTGAGGAGGTTATCTCAGTTGTCCGGGCAAGAGACAATGGTGGCTTGAGCCAAAGGGACAGCAGCAGAGAGGGAGAGAGAACAGAGATTTGAGCTTGAACCAGGAGAATCTGCTGATGGGTTTGATATCAGGGAATAAAGGAAGGATCAATAAGGATACTCCTAGGTCTTTCAGCTTGAGCCACTGAGCGGATGGTGACATTGTTTACTAAGATGGTGACATCGTTTACTAAGATGGATCCAGCCATCTGACCGGCTGAAGCACAGAATCCATCCAGTGCCCTGTGACCCCAAAGGCTGGGAGTTAGCAAGAGTTGGTTAAGGAATTTGAGGCTCAGGGCTGCCTTTCCATTTTAGTGAATTACAAGAGTGCTAGGTAAGACAACTCATATTCATTTTGTGAACTCGGTCAGTATTTTGGGATGGTTAGGATACTGAGGCTGAGATAAATGTGAGCATTCACAGCACATCGTTCACATCTCCACCATTTGGACTGCTGATCTTGAGTTAATTCCCTGCTCCATAGTACACGGCTAAGTTGCTTGCCTTTGACATGGTTGGCTCAAGCTGAGGCAGCGCTGGAGGCAAAGCCCGTCAGCATTCCCTTTTCAAAGTCTTAAGGACTGGCTGCCCTCCTATAAATTCCAGGACTGGTGACCAAACCTTATCTGCTGTCCGAATAATGAAATCCTTAGCTTTTTTCATCTACAGAGCAAATTCGTAACAGGCAGATGTCATATACAATAGGGCTATAAAAATAATACAGCTGCATGATACTTTCTAATTTGTTCTCTTTTGTCTTCATGGCAGCCCTGGTATCTCTATAGTCAAAGCGTGGTAGGACTGTGAGGGAAAGGTCTGTGAGCCAGGAATGATATGTCTCATTCCAAACCTCGGTTGTGGCCTTGGGCAAGTCACCCAATCTGTCCACTCCTTCTTTCCAAAATGTGAAACAAACTGAAAAGGCACTGGGAGAATGCATTAGTTTGGTGGAAGGGTCTGGGCCACTTATTTCCATCAGCACAATATGACCTCTTTCTATTTACAAGACTGGCTGCTCTCCTCATTTCACTTTTGGTAGTCAAGTAGATTTGCAAGTAAATGGGAGCTCTGGCGACAATCTGTGGAGCATTCTAAAAGCCTCTGGTTTGCACTGTCCAGAGAAAATGTCAGGGACTCTTGACAGTGTTCCTTAAAGGGGCTTTCAACAGGACTCATGTCAACACTCCCATGAAGCAAGTTTTACATAGAAATGAAATTATGCTCCATTCCTGTTGAAAATTAAGGCAACAGGAAATTTGTGCTTTTAAGTGTGGCCTTGAAATTTATATGTTCATTTATCTCGAATGATTGACTGTAGCCTAGCGCATTGCTCTGTGACCCATTTAAATGCTTAACAAATGTTTATGGCCGGATAGATGGATGAATGGGGGGGCTAAATTATTGTCGGTAAAAAGTCACCTATTGTTAAGGCTTCCTCTTAGCTCTGAAAATTCTCACAATTTGGGGTTCAGGATCCTCAGGCATACTTGATATTAACTTCCATCCATCCTCTTTTACTTCAGAGGGTTCAGGTTGCATTTGGATTGAGGTGAAACCAAAAGTAGATTCACTGTGCTTCACTGCAGCTAAAGGAGGACAGTAAAAAATACTACCATGGGATATGACTTACATAAAAAGGAACTGAGCTCTGGAGACACAGAGCATCTTAGCTCAGCCTTACCCCTAAATGGAATATGCAGTTCTCTGTGATGTGAGAGTCACTGGAAATCCGCTGTCGCCAGACACCAGGCTGCCATTGTGCTTAGAATTCTCAAGATGCTCATAGACTCTCTGTGTTGACACAAGAAGTCAATGCCATTTATTAATATCTTCACAAGATCACTCTTTCAGATTAACTGCCCAGTCTAGACACAGGCCCGGGAGGAGGAGCCTGATGAGGACTAGTCGTCACCAGACCATGAAACAGCTCAGACCTGCCATGGGGTGACTCTGGAGACTCCATGTAGACTCATGGATACCCTCTCCCCCGTTCTGCCATAAGGGTACTGAAGACACACCCCTTCCCCATATACCCAGACACCATCCCTGAGAGGAGCAAAGGGAGGGAACAGAACTCTGAACAACTGAGTATTTTATGTAAGAAAGACTAAAGAGTTTCATAAGGAGACTATTGAAATTATGATACCAGACTAGGCTACTTGTAGTGTCTAAAAGCCTTACTACTCAAATTATGAGCGCCAAACCAACAGCTTCAACTGGAACTCATTAGGAACAGACTTTTAGGTCCCAGACCTGAGGCTCCAGACCTAAGGAATCAGAATCTGCATATTAACCAGGCCTCTAGTGGGTTCATAGGCACATTCAGGTTTGAGTAGGGCTGATCTAAAGTACAGAACCCTTCTTTGCCCCTTCTCCACTGTCCAGTAAGGGTAACAGAGAGCAATTATGGAACAAACAAAAGTACCTTATCTAGACATCTTCGTGGCCTGAAGTTAATTTGTGACCCTGACACAGTTGAATGTAAATAAAGAGCAAACTGAAGAGAAGGGTGGGAGCTTCCAGTACCCTTCTGAGTCAAAAGCAGCAGGTAAAAAAATCAAGCTGGCAATTGGGTGTCAGTTCACATGTCAACTTTCTCTTGAGTGCTATGTTGAGACAGATTCTGAATCACATCAAAGGTCAATGGGAAGAGGCCGCACATGCCGCGTTAGCTATGACTGCATGGGTGAGGGATGGGAGACTCCCAGCATACCTTCTGTGATGGTTAATATTGTCAGCTTGATAGAATTGAAGGATGCCTAGATGGCTGGTAAAGTATTGTGTCTGTGGAATGCTTCCAGAGGAGACTGACATTTGAGTTGATGGACTGGAAGAGGAAGTTCCATCCTCAGTGTGGGTGGGAGTGTGGCTAGAACAAAGCAGGCAGAAGCAGGCAAAAGTTTCCTTGCTCAGTCTCCTGATTCTCTTCTTCTTCCCATGTCAGATGCTTGCTTCCTCCCCCTCCTGCCCTCGGACATCAGACTCTAGGTTTCTCTGCCTTTGGATGCTGGGACTTGCCCCAGCAGCTTTGCAGGGGCTCCTACACCTTTGGCCATAGACTGAAGGCTGCACTGTTGCCTTCCGTGGTTTTAAGGCTTTTGGACTTGGACTAAGCCACTACTGACTTCTCTCTTGCCCCAGCTTGCAGACAGCCTATGGTAGGATGTCATCCTGTAATCACATGAGCCAATTCTCCCTAGTAAACTCATATATATATGTGTGTATATATATGTGTGTGTGTGTATATATGTGTATATATATATATAGTAAACTCATATATAGATATGGTAAACTCACACACACACACACACACACACACAGTAAACTCATACACATACACAGACTCACACACACACATATATATATCTCCTATCGGTTCTGTCTCCCTGGAGAGCCCTGACTAAACACATCTTCCACAAATTTGCCATCCCTGAGGGAGCAGGTGTGCTGAGAAGGACCAATTTGATTTCATCTGAAAGAAGTGGCAACAGAAGAAGGTATAAGTGCTCTCTGCTTTTAAAGAAAGTTTGTGAGTGAATCAAATGGCCACGTAGTGAGCCTATCTCACCTTAGGAGAGTCCTGGCCCTCATTCTTAAGCTGGCTCCTTGCTTGGGGCCCCACTTATTGGCTTTGTACTCATTAAGATGAGAGTGGCTGAAAGGAAGGGTTTTGCTAAGCATGGTGTCAGAATTCAAATTATCAGAGCAAGCCATGCTCACCCTGCTAGTGAAAACCTTGCTTTCATAAGTTGTGGGGGGATTTTTTTCTAAAGAGATGGGGTCTCACTATCTTTTCCAAGCTTGTCTTGAACTCAGGCTCAAGCAATCCTCCTGCCTCAGCCTCTCAAATAGTTGGGATTATAGGGATGTTTAACCAAGCCTGGCTCTTCATAAATCTTAAAATCACCTGATTATACAGGATTTGGGTCCCTTTTGAATTTTGCCAGCAAAGATATTTTTGTTGAGTCAGAAATACATTTTCTTAAAAATGTATTGTTTAAAAGAAATTGCATAATTAAAGTTTTTATTATTTAAATCAGATTTCTTGTTTCCTTCCCTTCCTTATGGCATTATAGTAAGGATGCTGAAATGGGAGTGGAGAAGATGTGTGCCCTAACCCTGATCCTCCTATGTATTAGCTAGGTCTGAGGGGGAGTTAATAAATCCCTCCAACCCTCACCGGTGACTGATATATACTAAGCAATCAGTACCTTTTATTAAAAAAAAGAAATCAATCCTAGCCTCCTCTATAAATTTTGTTTAGTTTGAGTCCTTATCATTGTTAATGGAGTTATTTCTTTCATCCGTGAAATTTTCAGAGCATCTAGCAGATGCTGGAGAGGGGGAGGAGAATGGATCTTGCAGCTAGGATTATTCCTCTTCTGCCTTGAATGATTTCATGGCACAGAGCTTCCCGGAAGCAAGAGACCTTGCCAGAAGACCCCTTGAGGTCCCTGGCATCTTTAAGGTTATATGATTTCCTAAATAAATATGTGTGGTTGAAGAATATTAATAGAAGCAAAAGTACAACCAGAATTTGCCTCTAAGCTCCCCACCAAGTGGCAAAAATAAACAAGCCAACAATAAAGGCTCTTTTAGATGGCCATGCCTGTGCCCCATCCCCAGCCAGATCACAAGAGCAGATGAGGCCCACTGGATACCTCACGTGTGACAGGGCTGAGGTGCTGGCTCTGAAGTCCCCAGACAGACTGTTTGCTTCCTGATTCCAAGGAACCCATTCCAGCACCCCTCATAAGCAATCGCACTTGCTGGGGCACCATAAGGGAGCAAATTGTGTCCTTCTCCCCAAATTAATATGTTGAAGCCCTAACACCAAATGTGGCTGTATTTGGAGACAGGGCCTCTAAGAGGTAATTAAGGTTAAATGAGGTCATAAGGATGGGTCCCTCATCCAATATGATGGGTGGCCTTATAAGAAGAGAGGCACCAGGGGTACTTTGTACAGAGGAAAAATTATGTGGGGGACACAGACAGAAGATGAGTGTCTGCAAGCCAGGAAGATGGGTCTCACTAGAAACCAATCTTGTTGGCACCTGATCTTGGACTTCCAGCCTCCATAAGAGTAAGGCAATACATTTCTGTTATTTGAGCCATTCCTTCTGTAGTATTTTATATGGCAACTCAAGCCAATCAATACAAGAGTCTCTAGCAGGCTGGAGGTTGGGCCCCACAGCTACAACAGGCCCCTCCTGGATAGCCAGGGAGCCCCAAGGTTAATGACCAAAGGCTGACTCCCTTCTCAGTGAGCTGGGCAGGAAAGAGGGAGAGGGCTGAGGTTCCTGGGCCCATTTCCTGCTGCCAACTCGATTTGGAGGCTGAGAGCAGGGACAGCAGATGGGAGAGTGATGAGCTCCTCCTGCTGCAGGTGATTCATAGGGCATCCGGGCACACGGCCCACCTCTAGCACCAGTGGGAGCTGATTTCACAGCCCTCCGCCAGCCTCCGCCCAGCACATGAGAACCACATGAGGCTGGGAGGCAAGAGAAAGGGGCTATTCTCATGGCCCAGGGAATCCAGCAGCCAAACTCACTGCATCTTGCTTTTGCCCTCTGTGGCCTTTTGTCCGTTTTTCCATTCGCCTACTTAGGGCAGCTGCGTTTATAACCCTATTTGCCTTCAACTCATACTAGCTGAATTCCTACTTCACTTTCACAGGCATTCTGCATCTCCCCCCTCTTTTGGGTGACTTCTATACTTCCCCATGGATACGTGCTCTTCACCAAAAGGAGTCCCACACCTTCCAGCAGGACCTTGGGAAGTTTCTCCCTTACAGCAGAGCTACACTTTGGGCACATCTTCTGGCACCTTATGGCCTATTCAGCTGGGTGAGACTTGAGTTCCCTGCTTTGTAGTTTAAGGATTCAGACTACATGAAAATAGAATAATGTAGCTCTTTGGCTCTTTCCTCGAAGACAGTCTACACTAGGGTTTCTGACCCATTTCCTCCTCTCCTTTATCCTTGCCACAAAATGCCTTGGTCAGGATACTTGGCACTGGAAATCTATCATGTTCCAAGCAGGAAGTGAAGGGCCCTTTACCTTGGGGGATCCAGATGTTCCCAGCATTACCTGAGGCACATGAAGATTTGATCTCCTCATTGTCCAAGGGTTTCTCTTTCTTCAGGACACCCTGAAGGCATTATAACCACTCTTCCCTTCCCTTTCTTGCTCCCTTCTTTTCTCAGGGAAGGAAACTGAGATTTCTCTCCCCCATGAAATTTATTGTTACAGACATAACCCTGAAGGCAACAATGGTTTACCAAAGCTTGTATCTGTGCTGCCTGGTACCTGTCCCCATCCGCCTGGTCGGGCACTATAGCAGCAGGAGTTTGGAGTGGCTTCCTAGCCCCCAGCATGCTTCCTACACATGTCCAGAAGCATGAGAAGCAATATTAACCTTTCAGGAGAGTTTCCAAGGCAAATGAGGCAGTCCATGGAGTGTTATTTATGTATCTTCTTTTCTTCTTCTTTCCCCCCCCCTTTTGGAAGCAGCCATTTGGAATGGACAGAATGAAACAGAAGTCAAAGAGCTGTCTACACGTCCTTCCCAAGCTATAATTAAGATGGAAGCTCATTTGCCATTCTGAGGATTGGTGCAATCAAGCATATGACAGAGCAAGATTTTGGAACATTTTTATCAGTTTTGGAACCACAGCTCCTCTGTGGCCAAATTTCCCTTTATGTCTCAGGTTTCAGAGCATGGCCTAACATTTCCCGTACAGACAGGCCGCTCCCCTGCCCTCCTGATTCAGCTGACCACTGTGCACTGTAGCGACATGCAAGGGGTAGGAGTGGACACATTCCAGCTTGCTGGGGTTTGGAACAGCAACTCTCAACCCCAGAGAAGGGATTCTCTGTGGAGACTGAGTTGGCAGTGCTCAAGCTTGCCTTGCGGTTGGCACGTAGGCCATCAGAATTCATCTGAGTATCAACCTGCCAAGCTAAGTACGTCCTGGGGCACAGAGATTTATTGCTAACAGAGGAAAGAAAAGAAGCCCATTTCCTTAATTTTACTTTGCAGGCCGCTCTCATGGAAAGGAACTCCCCCTGCTGCCCTGATCAGTTCAATATCTAACTCATCGTGCCTGTGTTCTTCCCTGGCAGCTCAGGCCGGTCTGCTACCAGGAACAGGTGCCAAATCAGACTGTGGAATTTTCCCAGCAGGCCCCAGGGTGTGTTGCTGTCAAGGCAACTGTGGTAGAGTTGGGGGAATAACTAGTGAACCACAAATCCAGAAAAGGAAGAGGAGGCCTCCTTTTTGGCTTGGGCCAACTCAGGTACAGGCTGTCCCTTGAGGAAAGCTGTGGGACACCCCCAAGCCCCAGTGCCAAGGCCAGACAAGGCCAGGGCAGGCCAGACTGGACCCCATGGGCAGCTTCCCAGACCTAGGTTAACCAGACCAGGTGAAGACGACTGAGAAAGGCTGCCTGCTAAGGCCACAGCAGGCTCTGCCCAGGAGGAGCAGCAAAACACAGCTGGTTGCTAGGCAAGACCTAGAGACCTGTGTTCAGTGAACAATAGCAGTGAGGAACTGAAGTGAGACCTGAATCTAAGTGGGTACCAGGGAGGAAGCAGAGCTGTGTGCTATATGGAAGCAGGCCTGGTATTCAGAAAAGCAGAAACAGAGCTAGTGATATCCAAAGACAAAGAGTAGCAACAGGGAGGCTAGTTGAGGCCAATCAGTGGTCAATACCCGTCAGCATTATCTAAGAGAACTGGTTCCTCCTCCTCCTTGTGGCGGGAGCTCTGCCCACGGCCAGCATAGCACACAGTACACCGAGACAAATGGAGCCCTGTCATCAGAGTGCTCGCCTGCCTTTACTTGTCCTGGGCCCCAAAGTCTTAACTGCAAATCTGAGAGCACATCCCACGTCAGTGGGAATGAGCGCTGTGGGGTTAGACTGCCATGGAAACAGGAAGAGGAGAGTTAGGGCACACTGACAGTGGCCAGGGCTCTGCTCTTCCTGAGGTTTTGCTTAACTTGGAGACTTCTTTAACTTCACAAAGACAATTAAATATTTTGTTGGGAATGACTGAGGTCATAATTTGAAACGAGAATCGTAGTTTTAAAACCTCGCTCTACATTAATTTAGAAAATGAAATTGTCCACGGCAAATTAAAGATACAGAAGTCTGGGTCTTCATCACTAAACAAACAAATCAGGTGCTCTTCCTCAGAGCACTGGATTATTCTGTTCTCATCAGGTTTTGATTTGTTAACTTTTATTGCTCCTCTTCCATGTATACACTTTTTCACAGAAGTATGATCTCTCTGATTTGAAGTCTAAGTTGAAATTCCCATTGGGCTGAAACATGGGTACCATGACACTCCCTGCCTTCCAATATCAAACATCCCTCTGGTGGCAAAGCTTGAGGTTTTCCTTTCTAATCATTATTCAGTAGGTATGGAAGGATATTGTTCTGGCCAATGGCCTTTTAAGAAGGTGGAACAAAGCTATTTCCTCTTACTTTTTAAAGGGGCACAGCAAGGAGTGTCTAATATTTGTATGGTGTCAAAAATCTCAGCATTTGGGATGGCCATCTAGTAAAAAGAAGAGTAAACTCACAGTTCCTGAGTATTCAGGTGCCAAGCCCCATGCTAGTGCTGTCCTGTGTATTATGTCATTATATCCTTAGAATAACCTGAAAAGGAGTCTTTGCTCCCATTTTTACATAGGAGTACAGTAACATCCAAACAGATTAAAGGTTATAGAGTGCCTGTCTGAGAGAGCTGACGTTGGAACCTAGGTCTCATTCTAGACTATGGGAATTCTGGATTGCCCTGTTGGATTCTGTTCTCTTGGTGGTGGCTGTTTTGAGCTACTTGTTTCTTAACCACTTCATGCTACAGCTTGGTAGCTTGAAGTATTAGCTACGTTCATAATTACATAAATAAACTGGCCAATCCATTTGGAAAAGAGCTTTATGTTCTCATTTTCCAGTAGTTATTGTTTAATATTGGCCAGTAGTTATTGTTTAATATTGGATCTATAACTTAAACGTGGAAGGTACTCTAGCAAAAATTCTGATGATTCTGCAAGCTTTATGGCCCATAATGAAAGGCAAAAAAGTACATGAGGCAACTTCATTGACTCCTCCTTTCCCATTTGCAGGTTTTAGAAATTCTCATGTATCTGTGGGCCTCATAATTCTTGCCAGGAACTGAGTACATTTTTCCTCTGTTATCTCCATTTTGTTTTCACTTACCTATTCTTCCTTATGTGGGACACACAGATCTCTTGATTCTGGGATTGCATCTCCATACACAACTATATTTTTAAGGCACAAATAGTTTCAACACATCTAATAGAAAGAGCTCTAGGTATAGAGAAAAAGTGGAAACAAAGAGATTATTGGCCTATATCAGAATTGATTGTAAAGAGACCTTCAAAACCCACGCCTGTCCATAGGAAATCTGGTTGTGGCAGAGGGAAAACAGAAGCAGTATTTGGGTCTGAAAACAGACAATTAGAGGCACTCAGGAAAGTATCTTCAGAGAACATTAACTGTTGAATAAAAACACCAAATGACTTGGGGCACAGGTGCTGTTTTTTATCACTTCATACTACCGAGAATCTGGATTTGAGATGAAAGGGAGGAGCTGGAGATGGACGACTACCTGCCCAGGTAGCACTGACAAACTGGATTTGGATTTGGGGCCCACTGGCCTAAAATCCCAGCATATTGGGTTCTTGGCCATGGGTGGTTTACAGTTCACATGCACAGAAAGAATATGTCTGGCAAGAGGCTAGACTTTTAACTCAATATAGTATGTTGTGGGGGAGAAAAACAGTCGGATAAATCTGGGAAAACAGTTGCCATAGAGCATGTCAGATAAAAACACAGAAAGAGGAAACAGAGTGGCAAAGTACCAAGTGGGAGTAGGAAACAGTCTTTAGTATCAGTGCACATAATATGGAAAATTCACAGGCAGAGATGGGATGATGATACAGGCATCTGGTCCTCTGTTACTGATGCCTGAGGAAACTTCAGAGCAAGTGTGCATGCCTTAATTGGGGGAATAAAGCAAGTGGCCAGGAGGCTAAGAGGCAGGAACAGGTTATGAAATTGGTCCCAGAGTGGTTTGCATTGATTACATTCAAGAAGGAAGCTGAGATCTTCTCCAGGTTGCCAGGGGTTATTGAGAACTGGCTAATGTATGAGAGTGGGAGGCAGTGAGTGGAGCATGGCTTCTTAAAAGGCTCAGGGCTGGGCCATAAACACATTATTGGGTTAAACTTCACACATACTAATAAAATTGGGTGGAGCGAGGCTCCATCAGGTGAAGGGGTATCTTACTGGCTCATTTCTGTATTCAACAAATATGAATGGAGTGACTATTCTATTGGGGTGCAGAGGATAGAGCACTGAATGAGTGAGGCAAGAGCCTTTCAGTGATAGAGTCTACTGAGAAATGGGAGAGGGAGAGGCAAATAGAAACAGAATAGCAATTAAATACATAACATTTCATATAGTGATATGTGCTGTGAAAAAAAAGTGATAAGATGGACTGACAGTGGAGATGAGTTCAGTCAACCTTAGATGGGGGAGGTTGTCAGGGCAGGCACCTCTGAGAAAGTGACATCGGAAGTGAGTTCTGAATTGTAAGATGAATCCACAATGTAAAGGGATCGGAGGGCAGGTGGAGGGTAGGCGGAAATAATCCAAGCAGAGGGAGCCACACATGCAATAGCACTGAGGGAGGACCCTACCTCCACAGTTTCAAATAGGAAGTAAGCCAGAATGACTGGGGAGTGGTGAGTGAGAGGAAGGTGAGAAGAAATAAAGTTAGAAAGGTAGACAGGGCCAGATGATGTGGAAACTTGAGAGTAATGGTGAGGAGTTTGGATTTCTTTCTAAATGCAATAGGAAGGCATTGGAAGATTTTCAGTAGCTGAGTGACTTGAATTAAACTTATGCTTTGGAAAGATCATTTTGCTGCATGTTGAGTGGATTGTGCAAATTGGAAGATCAAAACAGGAACATTAGTTAGGAGGTTGCTGATAGTGGCACCAGGAGCTAGGATGGCAGAAATGGAGATGGAGATAACAAGGCAGAGTTTGGAATACACTTCCTCCATTCGCTCACATGCCTTAGTTGTCCACCTGAGGTATGTCTCTGCCTAAATGTCACCTTTTCAAAAAGACCTGTCCTGGCCACCCTATCTACAAAAGCACACCCTACTCCACTCCACTGCCACTCCCTGCCTCCCATGAGGCTCTAGTCTCTTATCCAGATTTATTCTCCTTCATGCTGCTTGTCATCTGATATTGTTATATGTTTACCTATTCATATCTGTGGTCTGCATAACTCACTAAAATATATGCAACATAGAGTCTGGGATTTTTCTGTTTATTTCTGTAATCCTAAGCACCTAGAACAGGAAGGCTAAATTAACACCTTGGAGTGAAGCCAACAGACTTGCTAAAAGATTGGAAGTAAAAACTGAAGGGAACAAAGAAGGTAAGTTCATGACTTAGTTTCTGGTCTGAACTGGTTTTCATAGAAGGAGATGCTTTCCTGGAGACAGGACACTGCAACACCACAGCAAACAGATGGTAGTGAGTCACCCAGTCTTTCCCCAAAGGGTCCTACCATCACTTACGCTGGTAGCCATGCACTGGAGAGAGGATTAACTAGGCATTTTGAGCATGAGAGAATGCTAATACAACCAATTTAATGAGTGACATAGGCTTCCAGCTCTGAGAGAGGCACAGAGCAAGGAAGGGCTCTGTAGCAGGTCCAGACTGTGGTACAGGCCACCTTGCTTTTTGGACAATATGACCCAGCAGACTCTGGTCAATAGAGACATCCATGGTAAGAAAACTGTCATGTGGTGTTTAAGGCAAGACTAGTAGGAGAATCACAGTATAGACTCTAAGGGTTTTAGATCAAGGCCATGCCATGTACAGCAGAGAATTCTATGCCTTTCAAAAGATAACAACTCGAATGCTACTTGACCATGGTAGAGGTGAAATGCTTGACAAGAAACAGCAAGTGAATGTCTGGCCAGAATTGCCCATGATCTGGGTCCTAGCAGACTCACCAAGTCATAAAGTCAGGTGGATCAGCCACAATCCATTGAAATATGGAACCAGAATATCCAGGATAGGTCACAAGCAAGGCGAAAAGGAACAAGGAAGCCACACAAGCAGGTGACTTGGTCTCCTGTGTCACCCCCCACTGACTGGCCACATCTTCTCTCAGCTCACATCTGTGGTTGCATGAGAGACCTTTATAACCAAGTAATGGAGGAAAAAAGAAAAAGGCTGAGCTTGTAAGTGAAAACTGAAAGTAAATGCTGCTACCTTACTCAGAGAACACCTTGAAAGACAGCAGTGAATAGAAATCCTCCAACAGGCAGAGCCTCAGGTGGTATACGTGGTCAGCTACTTCATATGGAAAAGGAAGTGGCCTGCAGTAAGAATACATGTGGGTTTATAGGCAGTAGTAAATGGTTCGGCTGGTTGGTCAAGGGTCTGGAAAGAGAAAAATTGAAAGATTGGACAACGAAATCTGAGAAAGAGACAGGTGAATGGACTTACTGGAGTGCAAGCAATGTGAAAATCATTGTATCCATACTATCCAGCTATCAGAGAGCATTAACCATAAACAAAGCACTAAAACATCAAGCAGGCAGAATGACTTGCTCGTTGACACCAGCAAGCCTCTCTCATTGGTGAGAGTGCTGGCATAATGGGTGTGTGAACGAAGTACTGTAGTAGCATGATTGGAAGCTATTCGCGGGTTCAACAGCATAGGTTCTCATCTGCCAAAGCTGATCTAGATACTCCCACTGACAATTTTCAATCTGCCGTCGCTAGGCCCCTGACATGACCAGTCCTTCCAGGGGATCAACCAACCACTTGATGGTAAATTGATTACATTGGATCCCTCCATTTGGAAGGAACAGTGGCACATATTCTGGGTATGGGTTTGTCTTTCCTGCCTACAGGGCTACAGCCTGCACTACTATCCAAAGTCTTTTAGAGTGTTTGATGCATTGACTTAGCATCTTACGTAATAATCACTGGACAAAGGAACCCAAGCAGTGGTTCTCAAAGTGTGGTCTCTGGACCAGTAGCATCAGTATCACTTAGGAACTTATAAGAAATACAAATTCTTGGGTCCCACCCCAGACTTACTGAATGATACTCTGAGGTAGGGCCCAGAAATTTGTGTTTTAGCAAGCCCATCAAGTAATTTTTTAAAAAATTTGTGGGTATATAGTAGATATACATATTAATGAGGTACCTGAGATACTTTGATACAGGCATACAATAAGCAGTAACTGCATCATGGAAAATGGGGTATCCATTCTTTCAAGCATTTATGCTTTGTGTTACAAACAATCCAATTATACTCTTAGTTATTTTAAAATGTACAATTAAATAATCATTGATTATAGTCACCCTGCTGCATTATCAAATACTAGGTCTTATTCATTCTTTTAAGTGTATGCATTTTTCTGTACCCATTAACCATGCCCACTCTCCCCAGCCAATTCTTCTTCATGTGATGTTAATATACACCAGTGCTAGAAAACCACTGTTTTACAACAAAGACGATGTGGCAGTGGACATAGGATCATAAAATCTACTGGTCTTATCACATAATACATCATCAAGGAGTTACTAGACAGACAGAATGATGAAATGGTCTTTCAGAAGCATAGTGCCTGCTTAGAGTATTCCTTGTATAGATGAGATGCTGTCTTGTAGGATATAGGATACACCTTCTATCTTTCTAAATCAGAATTCCATGAGAGATTTAAGCCACACTGAAAATGATTTGTGTAACTATTTTCTCCATTCTCCTATTTCTCCCATGGATGGTCCACAGCTAATATTACCCTAGACTGTTAGGCAGAAAGTTAATTTGTTATGTACAATGGATGCCTTAGGGCATTAGGGGTTTATCATCTTGGAGAATCCTTGGGAAGAATAGCAGCCATAAACCAATGACCATTTTATTGTGCTATGGCCCCAGTAGGTAGAATAAATGGGTCTGGGATCACAGGGCGGCTATAAGAATGGTCTTGCTTCCCATCACTCCCAGTGACCCACCTGAGAGATCTGTGCTTTCTGTCCCTACAACCGGGTTCTGTGAGTTTAGAGGTTTGAGTTCCCAGAGAATGTGTTTCAGCACAAAGAAGGAGTAAACCGAAAAGAGAAAAACATTTTATCTGGAAAGGAATGGATTCAACTTAAGGGAAGGATGAAAGAAATTTAGGATAACTATACAACCTACACTGAGAGCAACCCTTACAGTTTGTAATAGCAGAATGAGGAGGCTAAGAGGCAGGTATCCAAACTCAATAGGATTAGACTTTATGAATTGGCAATGTGATGGAGCATGCAGAAAGAATTAAGACCATGCATATGCAAATTATAAAAGTAAAAATTATATATATATATATATATATATGTAACTGAGACTGAGAGATGATAGATACAGATAGATAGATAGGTAGATAGATAGACAATAGGTAGATATCTGTCAGTCTCAGGTAGAAATAAGTATTGAAGGAAATGAAAGAAGAAGAAAGTAGAGAGTTGGTGATGGCAGGTGCTCTCCTAGCTAAGGTGCTTAGGGAAGACCTGAACAAGCATGAAGAGATGAAGATGTAAATCATGAAGTTCAGAGGGTGGGGTGGGGGGGAGCACTCGTGACAGAAGCAACAAGTGCAAGGAACAGACAGGATGTTAGTATGTAGGTCAGCAGGAGGGAGGCGGGGTGAGTGCTGGATATTTGAGGAATAAGAAGATGTGTGAAGAAAGTGAATGAGCAGAGTGGGAAGGCTAACTACTAGAAGTATGGGATAGAGGGTCTCAGGCAGTGCTGGGTGCCCATTTGAGGTTTTAAAATTCAAAGTGAGACTACTCAGCATGGTTCTGTAATATTTTCCCCGAGTACTGTTAAGATTTAAGGATGTAGACACAGTAGAGGGTGTAATCAGGAGCAGGGCTTAACCAGGTGAGTTGAACGGAGGGAAAGAGAGCAAGAGACTTGAGATGTATGTGGGTTGTTTTAATGATGCGATTTAAACTAAGCAGGAAGTGGGGACATGAAGGAGGATGATGGGTGGTGAAAAATTTCTAGGTTCAACAGATTTAAAAAATGACTAACCCTGAAGAAGGGATGCAATTTGGCTACATCAAGAAGCTATACACCTGTGTAGAAATACAGAAACTTGAGGATGAGAACACCACATGGGTATATAGGTGGTTTTAAGAAGGAGAACACACTTGGGGCCAGTTGGCAGACAGGCTACTTACCTGGCCCAGCTCTCAAATAACCTAGAAGCCTAGTCCAACCAGGAGGGCATCTGCAGGGAGTCTCATCTAGTTAAAAGTAGGACATCTGACAAATTCTCAACTTACTCTACTGACAGAATCATCAATCAGTAAAGTGGAGGGAGAGGCGGGGGAGTTTTCTACTTGAACAAGGAAGAATGCCTTGGTGAAAGTGAAATTGATGAGAATTTGGAGAGAAAATTGTCTGATTCCCTTACCTGCTCTAAATGAGCCCAATTCCCCTAGTTCATGAGATTACCGAATCTATTATTGGTGGTTTTTGTGGAATTGTGAAAAACTCAAATAATATTGGCAATAGGTAAAAGTTCCAACTTTAAGAATGAAAGTAGAATCTGCAAAGTACCAAAGGACTGCTGGAGAAAGGGATAATCAGATTAAAAAAATATATAATATATATATTTTATAATATATATATTATAAAATATATATATTATATATATTTTATATAATATATATATTATAAAATATATATTTTAAAATTATATATATAATGTAAAATATATACAGGATTTCGGTCCTCCCTAAAGGATGTGGATTAGTTAACCAGAAGGATGCTTCTGTGGTAGTTGACGGAAGCAGGGGTGGGAGTTAGCATGGGGAAACTATAATCTCAATCCCAAATGGCCTCAAAATGTTGGTAAAATGAGCTAAATCTACATATGGCAATAAATTGGTCCCACAATAACTTTTTTACTGTATTCTTACATGGATTAGTACAGGGGTCCTTAATCCCCAGGCCATGGACTGGTACCCATCCATGGCCTGTTAGGAGACAGGCCACATAGCAGGAGGTGAGTGGCAGGCCAGAGAGCAAAGATTCATCTGTATTTACAGCTGCTCCCCATGGCTCGCATTATTGCCTGAGCTCTGCCTCCTGTAAGATCAGCAGTGGCATTAGATTCTGATAGGAGCACGAATGCTATTGTGAATTGCACACGCAAGGGATCTGGGTTGCACGCTCCTTATGAGAATCTAATGCTTGATAATCTGTCACTGTCTTCCCTCAGCCACAGATGGAGCCATCTAGTTGCAGGAAGACAAGCCCATGGCTCCCACTGATTCTACATTATGGCAAGTTGTATAATTATTTCAATTATATTTTACAATGTAATAATAATAGAAATAAAGTGCACAATAAATGTTATGTGCTCGAATCATCTCGAAACCAACCCCATCCCTGGTCCATGGAAAAATTGTCTTCCACAAAATCTGTCCCTGGTGCCAAAAACGTTGGGGACCACTGGATTAGCATTTACCCACCTTATTTCTCGTCCCTAAAGTAACTTTGTAAGTTGGAATTCTTATACTTACCTTACATTTGGAGCAACCAACACTAAACAAAGTCGTTGACTTTTCCAGAGTCACAGAGGGTATAACAGAGTCAAGATTCAAATCCAGGTTAGTCTCTTTCCCACCACCGTTTTAACGTCTTACTTGCCTCTGAAAAACAACACGATGCAAAGTGTGTGTGAGAGACAGTTTTGCAGCGATAAGTAAAAAGAGACTGTAAATTTAAAAGGACAATTTAGTTGACAGCAAGCTCTCTTAGAACCAGTAGTATAATTTGGTCATCAAAAAAGCTAACGTGGTCTTAGTTTGCATCAATATAGGATCAGAATCTTGAATGGTTCACTGTCTCAGACTACAGTATTGTGTCCTGTGAGTGCCATGCCTGCAAAGAGATACAAGCAGACCAGATCATATGTGTACAGGAATAACTAACGTAACAAAAACTCAAAATCATGTTTTGAGGCACTCAGAGAAGGGAATACCTAGAAAGACTATGCTATCTTTCCTGAAATAGTCAATGGCTTTTCTTGTGGAAGAGAGAATAAACTTGTTCTGTATAACAATCAAATAATAGAATAAGGATGAATTAATAAAAGTCAGAGACTCAAACAAAATAGGTAATACCTAAAAAATTCATTGTTTCCCATCCTAGTGTGTTTGCCAACTACTGAGAACTGATATTTTAGAGCACCTCCAGCCTCAGATGGGTGATGGTATGACATGTATTTATGTTCTCTTCCAATCCTAAGATTCTATGGTTTCATGACTTCTCATTTATAAAAAATAAATTTTATATACACTATATAATTTTGTAATGCACAAATATGATTAGATCACACCTGACTTTAAAAATTAAACTTTGATACTTTATTTTAATTTATTCATTCATTCATTATTTATTTATTTATGAACAGGGTCTTCTTCTGCTGCCCAGGCTGGGGTACAGTGGTGCAATTACAGCTCACTGCTACCTCAAACTCTTGGGCTCAAGTGAGGCTCCTACCTCAGCCTCCTGAGTGGCTAGGACTGCAAGGGTGCACCACAATGCCTAGCTAATTTTTAAATTTCTTTTGTAGAGATGGAGTCTTGCTCTGTTGCCCTGAATGGTCTCAAACTCCTGACCCCAAGTGATACCCCTGCCTCGGCCACCCAAAGACCTGGGATTATAACTGTTATCCGCTGCACCTGGCCTTCTTTATTTTTTAATTGGATTCCCCTTTTTTCCCATCACATCTATTTCAGCAGCTCTGCACTCCCAAGTGTCAAATCCAGCTCTGCTACTTATTAACTGCATATTTGCAAAAAAGTTATTTAACTTCTCCATGCCTTGGTTTCCTTGTTTGCAAAATACCAATATTAATACCTGTTCATAAGATTATTATTAGTATTAGTGAGTTAATAAATTTACACCCTGGAGATATTGTGGTTTTGCTTCCACACCACTACAATAAAGCAAATATCATAGTAAAGTCAGTCACAAATTTTTTGGTTTCACAGTGTATATGAAAATAATGTTCACACTATTTTCTCTTAGTGTAGTCTCTTAAGTATGCAATAGCATTATGTCTAAAAAGCATTACATGCCTTTTTAAAATAATTCTCTATGCTAAAAAACACAAATAATTATCTGAACCTTCAGCAAGCCATAATGTTTTTGCTGGTTGAGTCTTGCCTTGATGTTGATGGCTGCTGGCTGATCAGAGTTGTGTTTGCTGAAAGTTGGGGGTGGCTTGGCAATTTCTTAAAATAAGACAATGGACCAGTCATGGTGGTTCATACCTGTAATCCCAGCACTTTGGGAGGCCGAGGTGGGTGGATTGCCTGAACTTAGGAGTTTGCAACCAGCCTGAGCAACATGGTGAATCCTCATCTCTACTAAAATACAAAAAATTTGCAGGGCATTGCAGCATGTGCCTATAGTCCCAGTTACTTGGGAGGCTGAGGCAAGAGAATGCCTTGAACCTGGGAGGCAGAGGTTACAGTGAGCTGAGATCATGCCACTGCGCTCCAGCCTGGCGACAGAGCAAGACTCCGTCAAAGAAAAAAAAAAAAAGGAAGTAAAGAAAATGGCAATGTCATTTGCCACATCTATTGACTCTTTCACAAAAGATTTCCCTGTGGCATATGAAGCTGTTTGAGAACTTTTAACAGTAGAACTGCTTTCAAAATTGGAGTCCATTCTCTCAAACTCTTCCACTTTTATAACAACTCAATTTATGTACTATTCTAAATCCTTTGTTATTTCAACAATGATCACAGCATCTTTACCAGGAGTAGATTCTATCTCAGAAAACCACTTTTTGTTGCTCATATAAGAAGCAACTTCTCTTCCACTCAAGTTTTATCATGAGATCACAGCAATTCAGTCACATCTTCAGGCTCCACTTCTAATTTTAGTTCTCTCACTATTTCCAACATATCTGCAGTTCCTTCATCCACTGAAGTGTTATAACCCGCACTTATTCCAAAACTTCTGAGAGAAGTTCTCAATCAGCTTCTCCCAAACACCTGTTAATGTTGGTATTTTGACCTCCTCCTATGAGTCACAGATTTTTTTTAACGGCTTCCAGAATTATGATTTCTTTCCAGAAGGTTTTTAATTTACTTTGTCCATATCCATCAGAAAAATTACTATCTATGGCAGCTACAGTCTTACAAAATGTATTTCTTAAATATTAAGACCTGAAAGTCAAAATTGCTCCTTGATCCATGGACTGTAAAATGGATGTTGTTAGCAGGCATGAAAATGATAAACTGGATAAAGAAAATGTGGCACATATATACCATGGAATACTATGCAGCCATAAAAAAGTATGATTTCATGTCCTTTGCAGGGACGTGGATGAAGCTGGAAACCATCATTCTCAGTAAACTAAGACAAGAATGGAAACTAAACACCACATATTCTTACTCATCAGTGGGAGCTGAACAATGAGAACTCATGGACACAGGGAAGGGAACATCACACACCAGGGCCTGTTGGGAGGTGGGAGCAAGGGGAGGGATAGCATTAGGAGAAATACCTAACATAGATGATGGGTTGATTGGTGCAGCAAACCACCGTGGCATGTGCATACCTATGTAACAGACCTACACTTTCTTCACATGTACCACAGAACTTAAAGTATAATTTAAAAATAAAATAAAATGAAATAGTCACAATAAAAACACACACACACAATTTGGAGCTAGTGTGGTGAGCGTGCACCTGTAGTCCCTGCTATTCACCACTCAGGAGACTGAGGCAGAAAGATCACTTGAGCCCAGGAAAAAAAAAAGAAAAGAAAAAAAAAGAAAACAACATCCATCTCCTTGTATATCTCCCATGGAGCTTGTGCATGACCAGGTGTATTGTCAACGAGTGGTAACATTTTAAAAGGAATCCTTTTTTCAGAGCAGTAGGTCTCAACAGTGGGCTTAAAATATTCAGTAAACCATGCTCTAAATAGATGTACTGTGCTGTCATCCAGGCTTTGTTGTTCCAGTTATACAGCATAGGTGGAATAGATTTAGCATCATTCTTAAGGGTCGTAGGATTTTTCAGAATATTAAATGAATATTGGCTTCCACTTAAGGTCACCAGCTGCATTAGCTTCCAACACGAGAGTCAGCCTGTCCTTTGAAGCTTTGAAGCAGGGCATTGACTTTACTTCTCTAGCTATGAAAGTCCTAAATGTGATCTTCTTTCAATAGAAGGCTATTCTGTTTATATTGAAAATGTATTGTTTAATGCAGCCACATTCATCAATTATCTTAGCAAGATTTTCTAGATAACTTGCTGTAGCTTCTACACTAGCACTTGCTGCTTCACCCTATACTTTTATGTTTTAAAAAGGGCTTCTTTCCTTAAACCTCATGAGTAAACCTCTGCAAAATACAACATTTTCTTCTGTAGTTTCCTCGTTCTTCTCAGTCTTCACAGAATTGAAGTGAGTTAGGGCCTTGCTCTGGATTAGGCTTTGGCTTAAAGTAATGTTGTGGCTGGTTTGATCTTCTCTCCAGACCACTCCAACATTCTCAATATCAGCAATAGGGCTGTTCCAATGTCTCATAATTTGTGTGTTCACTGGAGTAGCACTTTTAATTTCCTTCAGGAACATTTCTTCTGCATTCACAACTTGACTAAATGTTTGGTATGACAAGCCTAGCTTTTGGCCCATCTTGGTTTTTGACATGGCTTCCTCACCAAGTTTCATCATTTCTGGTTTTGATTTAAAGTAAGAGATGTGTGACTCTTCCTTTCACTTTAACAGCGAGAGGCCATTGCAGGGTCATTATTCAGCCTAATTTCAATATCTTTGTGTCTAGGGGAATTAGGGGAGAGGTAGAGAAATTGGGGAACAGCTGGTTGGTAGAGTAGGCAGAACACACACAACACTTACTAAGTTCACTGTCTTAAACAGGTGCAGTTTGTGGTCCCCCAAAACAATTACAACAGTAATATTTAAAAAAATCATGAATCACAGATCACCATAACAGATACAACAGTAATGAAAAGTGTGAAATATTGTGAGAATTACCAAAATGTGACACAGAGACAGGAAATGAGCAGGTGGCTGGAAACATGGTGCTGATAGACTTGCTCCATGCAGGACTGCAACACTTCTTCCACTTGTGAAACTGTGGTATTTGTGAAGCACAGTAAAGTGTGTGCAATAAGATGAGGTATGCCTGTATAGGTAAAGAACTTGAAATCATACCTATCACCTAGTAAGCACTAGACAAATCTAAGCCATCATTATTCCCCATGTAAATCTTTCTGTGTCAACTGGCAGCAGCACCAATTGACTGTGATGGCTGTATAATAAATATTCTGTAACTTATTCGGTCTCTCTTCTTTTGATGAGTTTTCTCTTGTTTCCCCATTTCCTCCCCCCTCATACAAGCAGCATTGCAATATACATCTTTGTACTTATGTCTTTTTGTATTGCTGTTTGATTTCTGTAACATTAAAATCGAAGTGGGTGGCTGGAGTGAAGGGTATATGTATTTTTAACTTTAAGAGATGTTGTCATTCTGTCTCCACTAGGTAAGGCTGCAAGTCTTCATATTTCCTCCAGTAATATGTAAACGTACACTTTTCCCTACATGCCTACCAATACTGGGTAGTAGGGTTCTTTTTAACTTTTGCCAGAGAAGTTGATATTTCACTGATTCTTTAATTTGCAGTCCCATAATTTTAGGGAATTTGAGCACCCTTTCATGATGGTTAGCTATTTACTCATTTTTCTATCGGATTGTTTGCATTTTTCTTGTCAACCTCAAACAGCTCTTGGTATAGCATATACATCAACCTCTTATTTGACGTCCCTTAAAACAACCTTAGTGCTAGCCATGGGGCATAGCCATTGCTAATGTTTGGATGTTGGTACCCGCCCCAACCTCATGTTAAAATTTGATCCTCTAAGCTTTCCTGCCTAAATAGTAGGTTCCAGGTACTTTCATGTGGTAAGAATTCAAGGTCTTCTGAAATCTTCTCTGATGTTGCCTTCCAAGCTCTGCATTCTCTACTCTTTTTCTGCTCCTCAAACTCCCTCCATCTTCTGATTTTCGACTAGAATGTTTTTCTCCTGCTGCTTCCTCTGTACAAACCCTTTTCATTCTTAAAGCGTCTGTTTCTCTGAATGCTGTCCTGACCGCTCTAGCCTGATGTGAACTCTTCTCATTCTGGACTCTCACAGTAATTATTATCTGCCCACACATTTGGCAATTGGTCCTTGTCTCCTCGAGATCCTACTGGAAACAAATCCCCCACCAAGCCAGCTTAAGCAAGAAGGGAAATTTATTATCTCACATAGCAAGAAGCCCTGAGTTGGGACATGCTCTGAGGTCGATTCAGTAACTTAAGAGAGTAGCTAGAGATCCATGCTTTCTCCACTCTACCATCCAATGTCTGGTTTCTTCATAGGCATAAGACGGCTGCCAAAAGAAGGTAGCTAAGACGCACTTCTTTATTTATACCTAGTGGCAGAGAGCAGGGACTCTCTCCCGAGGCAGTGACTCAGTCTCTCCCTTCAGTCTGATTGAGCCAATGTTGGTCACATGCCCACTGCTGGCAGTGGCATTGCTACTGTTACTGGTCTAGCAGTGTGCCTATGACCAATGTTGGCTCAATCAGAATGCACATGCTAAGTCTTATACTAATTAAGACCTACACCTGAACCTCCCCCATATCACCTAGGAGGAGTAGCAACTTTAAAAAGGTTGGGGACTGGTAGGAATCAAGAAAAGGGGGAAATAAATGTCATATGTTGCCCTGTGACAAGTATTTATTATCTTAAATTGCTATTTGTGCCTTTTATTGTCATCTTTTCATACTTTTCATATCTTTTCCTCCCAGGTAGATTAAAACACCTGAGGAATAGCCTATATCTTACATTTTGTAACCCTTCAATTACTTTCTTATAGGTGTGCCAGTAAATATGAATTGGTTGGATTTGACTTCTCAATGATGCACAATGATTCTCTACCTTGACTAGCACCACAGAGGATGCAATAGAAACTTCTGAAATTCAGGTGATAAATATAAAAAGTTGCAGCTTTGGGGAGCCCAAGCCAGGAAGCTGGAGGTCTGTTTGAAATCGTGTTAAGCTCCTCTCCTACCTTTGCTCCAGAAACTACATGGATATTAGCGTCAAAACTAATCAAAAGAATAAAATCAAGGATACTGAAGATTCTGCAATGCAATAGATTTCTTTATCCTTGATACTTAGATTTGAACACATCACTGCTGAGAACTGCACAGTTTGCTTTAGCTAGAAAGTATGCATTTTCTTATTTCCTCTCTGGGATGACAGTGATCATAAAAAAAAAAGGAATATCTAAGATACTTCATTTATTCAATCATTTAACAAACATCTGTTTTGAATATCTATTACCAATTTCTGTGCTAGGCACAGAAAGTACAAAATTTCATAAGAAATTATTCCTACCTTCCAATTGCTCATTAAAAGAGCTGCTATCACTTCTTCAAATTTGGTAGTAGTTATTTCTGTGAGGTCACTGGGTTCAGACCTTAACCTATCAACTGGAGTGCCTGCTCTAGAGCTAAGTGCTTTGCTGTGGACACTTGCTATTTTGGGGATAAGAAGTACAATCTAATCCTCTCTTCGATGTTTAGCCTAAGGTGATTCACTTCATTCAGCTTTAACATCACTAAAATGTGAATTCATACTATTAGCGTACTTCTAGTACAAGCTATAAAACCCATTACCCATGTGTAAGGCATAATTCTGACAGCCTAAGCTGGAGAATATCATTAGCTAAAGTATAGTAAGATTGGGTGAGGTGGTTGTTAAGAGGTTTCTGAATGAGTCAGGCCTCTGGGGCTAAATTTATTAATGAGTCATTTTCCTTGCCTAGCAGACACTGTGGCAGAAAGTGAAAGAGGAAGAAGCCATTCGACGTCTGTTTTTAAAAATGTGTTCTGTCCCTCAGTCCGCCAAATAAGTTTCAACATATTTTAGCATTTTAGACTAATACCTGTCACCAAAATGTTTTCTTGGTTCCTCTTAGTTTGCAAAAAACAAGTGAGGTCTTTTTTTCAGGAATGGGGAGACTGGTTTTCATCTCTTCCAAGAGGGGGCAGATTATAAATTCCAAGTGGCTAAATATGGCATCTACTGCCTTGCTCTGGGCAGAACCTGAAATTCAAATCCGATTATTCTAGGCTTTACTAAAAGTATCTTGATGACAATGATTATGACAACTCATTCCTCACATTCTCTTGCCTTATATGATTTTAGCAGCCTTCATCTCGAATCTATACCAACTTTCCACCTGCATAGCTATATTCTGGGTCTTTTGATGAGAGATGTCCCAATCAAGATCTCAGTTTGGTCCTTTCATCTTTCTCTTGAAACCTCTCCATGTGTTCTCTCTTCCACTCACTCATAAGAACTAAAAATACTCTTCTACCCTTCTGCTATATTAAATCACTTATCATTCCTTTCTGATATACCAGGACACAGGAGCCCTTCTGACTCCACTCAATGCCCCATTCAGCTTAAAGTCTGTGGTCAGCAATTACATAATGTCCCCATCATCCTAGACACCTTTATCCATTTGGCACTTATCACATCCATCATGCCACCCCCAAACCCTGGTCTGCACCCACTATGTTCTCTGGAAATGCCTTTGACAATATGAGACTGTGGGATAAAGACTCAAAATCTTTTGGTACTGGCCTTCTATAAATTTACACTATCAACTCCAACTGATCTGCAACATTAGGGTGATTTTAAAATTCTTTCAGAAGGCTTAAAACATTTCTCCTGGTGAGGATGTCCAAATACTTTATTTTCTTCAAATATCCAGACACACAATCCTTGATCTTTGCCAATTAATCTTCTAGATTTATAGGCAATATTGTTATTCCATAATTTCTTTTTCTCCTTCTCCCCACCTCCTTCCTCTTCTCTCTGTCTGCATGTATACATATGTGTGTGTGTATGTATGCATACACACATCTCTATATCCATCTGTCAATCTGTCTGTCTATCATCTATAATCTCCTGATTGCATCTGTCTTAGCTCAGGCCTATAGTACGTTGTCCAGGTCCCTCTTCAAGGAATGACCTGCCACCCAGTTGTGGACAGTGTGATTAGCTGATACTGTCCAGCTGTCATCTCCTTCAGGGTCTGCCTCAGTTTCCTTGTCTTGTATCCTTGCAGGAGTGATCCACATCCATGCCAGAGAAAAATGGGTCTAAAGACCTGATTGTTTCAGCCACCACAGGATTATTGACTTGGAATCTTAGCTCTTAAGGTCCCTGTCATCAACTTTCTCTGTTCAATCCTGCTTCTTCCTCCTTCCTTTATGGTGCTCATCCATAATGAGTGACTTGACCCCAAAATGTGTCTTAGTGTCTCTTTCTAGAGAACCCAATCTAAGAGTAGTCCTAGAAAATACGCAGTAAGTTAGAGTTTCATTTCCAGCTGGCAGTGAGGATACTGGATACCATTGCTAGTGGGAGGTGGATCACAGATAGCCCTGGTCCAGTGTGTTGATCTGATGGTTAAATTTTTACTGGTGGTGAAGTGGGGAGGTGTACTGGCAGAAAAGAATGCATTAGAGGATGTGATGTATCAGGCTTCCGAGGCATACTAAGGAAATTATAGCTAAAAGGATAATGATTTTCCTCAATAGTGATTGCTAAGGCCATTGATGCTCTGCAGAAACATAACAAATATCCAAGTAACAGATAGTTGAATGCCAAGTGGAAAAGCCAGAGGTTTTGTTGTTTTCATGGAAAAGTCCTCACCTCCTGCAGCTGCAAGAAGAGAAAGAGCCCAGCCTGATAATCTGAGGACTGAACTTCAAAGGTAGTTAAACACTCAGCCAAAGCAAGTCTCATGCCAAGGTCAGGACCCTGATCTGGGGGACCTGGGAAGGGGACTTCCAGGTGGATTTGTATGTTTACTATGGCATTTGCAACATTATACTTTTCTTATTTATTTATCTGATTCTCCCATAGACTTTAAATCCTTCAACTCTCTGGTTTATATTTTATTCCTTGTTGTTTCCCATTCCCCCTCTCCTTCATCACACATCCCCTGTAGCTCATAGAAAGCTGCTTGACAGGTAATGAATGCTCAGTACAAGTTTTTATGAATGACTCTCCAGTGTTTGCCTGGGATTACTTATTCCTTAACATCTATACTTTCATCTTTACTACTGAGATCCAGAGGTAAATGTATTCACTTCTGTCTTCTTTTTGACTTTTTAGTGTCTTCAGTCTTTTCCTCTCTATTATCTGTCTTTCCATATAGTATTACCATGGAGTGCTTTGCAAGTATCACATCAGTGAATGAATTTTCCATTGTTTCTCAGCATCAGTCTTCCACATTGATAAACCTGATCTGTCAACCAAAGCCATGGTTAATCTCAACTCTACACCATTACCCATTCTGCTGTTCTCTATCTGTCCCCTCAGGTTCTACAATGGGGGATGGAAACTAACAAAAGATAATATGTCCAGAGTAGTGATTTATACCAGCAACAAGAAAGTACTGCATAGATGAGGGGCTAGTCAACCAAATGCCACCCTAAAGTAGGCAAATTGAAAGAGCCTATGAGGAACGGGTATTGACAACAGTAAGATTTCATTCTCTTGTTTTAAAAATGCTCTTTCTGTCTATATCTTTTAGTGAAACTTCCTTCATATTCACACTCACTTGTTTCCTCCATTCCTTCTTGGGGCTTAGTCATTTTAGATGATACAAGCTTGTGTTTTTATTCCCCACCCCTACTATGTTCCCACAGTGGCTCCACTACAAACCTCTACCTTCATCCCACTAGGTAGATATTGAAGGAGCTGATATCTGTGGGTTAGGAGGTCTAGATTATTTGTCTGAGCTGAATTCAATTTTAAAGTTTCAATGTGCTTATAGATTTGGAGATGAGAGAGCCTCTGGAAAATAGATTAGTTTTGAAAGACAAGTCCGTAAGCTTTATTGAAAGCACGGGGTCAGTGTCACAGGAGAGATGCGATTTTGAGTTCAGCGAAGTCTTTGTTGCTGAAATCGTGTCATGCCTATTCACCTCTTCAGTCTTACCTCCAGCCCTACACACCCAGTTACTTGTTCCAGGGCTACAGGGGAAAGGAGGACTTGAAAATAATATAGTACCTTTTTTTCTTAAAGTTTAAGAACCCACATGATAGTTGGAGATATCAGAGTGGAGCATAATGTTTGATGTCAAGTTTACCCATCTTCTTTTGGAGAAAGCAACTGATTAGAGCAAGAAGGGTAACAGTGGTAGAGTAACACTAGAAATGAGACTTATGAAGGCCTAAAGACCCAAGGAAACCCTGTTTCCTTTGAGTCCTTCCAGCTTTAATCCTTCTCCTTCACCATCCCTGAGAGCATGTCTATTATATTTTTAACCCCTATTTTGAAGCCCTTCATGGGCAGCCCCATTCGCCATATAGCTTCCTTTCAAACTCTAAAATGCTCATGGTCTGTCAATCATTTTGGCCCTGAATCACTATTTTACAGCTATCTGGCTTACTAATTGCAGAGAATAGACACTGGTTTCTGAATTGTCCATAGCATCCAGCAGAATGCTAGATCTGCCTGCTGTGACGTGGAAAAATCTGCTGAAACATTAATGATCTAAGATAAGGACTAAATGTGAAATAAGAAAGCATTGACTTTCTGACCTTGCATTCTGCTGCTTCCTCATTAATGTTTCCCTTATGGGTTTTTTTCTCTCCCTCCAAGGTCACCCAGCCAACATAATCTACTCTGCCTACCCAAGTGTGAAACCTAGTGTGAAACCTGCTCCAGAGGTGAAAACCCACCAACAGATGAAAAACACTTTGGGAAATACCTTATGTCTTTTATATTTTATTCTTCATTCTTTACAGAACTTTCTTTTCTTTTTTTTTTTCACCCCTGCTCAAAAGTGACTGGGGTACATTCCTAGAAGATCCTGACCAGGTAACAGAGAAGTCCAAAAGGCTACCTTGAGATAAAGTGCTAACAGCCTGCAGTAGCTTTAATAGAGTATTCTGGTTTAAATAACAACATTGAATATCCAGCTTACTCAGATTCAACAAGCATCTATCGAGTATTTACCCTGTGCAGATAAGACAAGGCCATGTATTAAATGTTTCTGCATGTGTTACATCATTTAATGATTACAACAAACATGAAAGGTAGCATCTCTACTTTATAAAGTAGAACATAGAGACTCAGAAAGGATAATTTATTTGCTGAAAGTCAAAGTGAGCTGAATTCAAACATAGGTCCTCTAACACCCCAGGGCACAGATTGATGATGTTCATGACCAGCTGAGTTTATGAAATCTCTTATGCTGTCTTTCCCCAATCTGCCTATACACTAGCAAGGCATAGAGGAGCACCATGCTTCTGTCCAACATAAAAGGGTTAGACGGTCACTTTTCTGAATGTTTCTACATTATTTTCAAAATTGCTATTCATCTGCATTTTCAAATAAATGTCAACAAAATTACTTTGTTAACCCGTAGTTACTTTGCTATCCTACAGCCTCAGTCACATGGAAGCAGACCACTAGAGCAGCATGGGTTTCAAATCTCTTCCTGGGGGAAGAGTCAACAGGCAGAAAAACAAATGCTAAACAAACCGTCTAGAAGACTCCTTCTCCAGGCTTTTAATGCGAAACAACATGGATACAACACATGAATATGTTGTGCCATCATCTGCTTTGGAAAATGATTACTTTGTACCTGTGACCTGTTTGCTAAACCTCAAAGTTCTTGGTTTAAGATATGTTGTTTCGTAATTAAGTTTTGAAAGACACATTTGTTGGCTTTTGTCCTGTGCTCATTATTATCTGAACTATGACCAATTATAAATACTAAGTTATTTAGTCTTCAAAACAAATGGATATCTATATTTTATGATATACACAAATATTTACTAGCTACAAAAATTATCAATTAGACTTTATAAAATTAAAAGCTTCTGTTTTTCAAAAAATAAAAATAAAACACAAACCACAAACAGGAGAAAATATTTTCAATGCACACATCTGGAAAAGAACTTGTATCTAGAGGATATTGAAAACTCTTACAACTCAACAGTAAGAAGATGAAACAAGCCAGGCATGGTGGCTCACACCTGTAATCTCAGTATTTTGGGAGGTCGAGGTGGGTGGATCACGAAGTAAGGAGTTCAAGACCAGCCTGGCCAAGATGGTGAAATCCCATCTCTACTAAAAATACAAAAATTACTCAGGCATGGTGGTGGGTGACTATAATCCCAGTTACTCAGGAGGCTGAGACAGAGAATTGCTTGAACCTGGGAGGCGGAGTTTGCAGTGAGCCAAGATTGCACAACTGCACTCCAGCCTGGGTGACAGAGCAAGACTGTTTCTGGGCAAAAAAAAAAAAAAGGAGAAGACAAAATAAAAATAGGAAGATATGAACAAAAATTCACAAAAGAAGAGCTAAATGGCCAATTAGCACATGAAAAGATCTTCAACATCATTAGACATCAGAGAAATAAAAATTAATACCACGAAATATCTCATACCCATTAGAATTGCTAAAAGTAAAAGCACTGAAAATTTAGAACAACTGGCACTCTTGAAAAAGAGTACAGCAACTTTGGAAAACAGTTTAGCAAATTTCTAAATGTTAAATATAAACTTGCCAAACCACTCAGCAATTCTGCTCCTAGATATCTACTCACAAGAGAAAAAGTGCATGCAAAAACAAATAAACAAATAAAATAATGTATAGACAAATATTTATAGCAACCTTATTTGTAAAAGCTTAGAAAACAACACAAATCACCAACTACAAATAAATAAACAAATACATTGGGGTATTTCCATATAATGAAATTCATAGCAATAGAAAGAAACAAACTACTAATACATGGAACAATATGGATAAATCTCAAATACATTATTCTAGGCAAAATAGCCCATATAGAAGAGATTATATACTGTATGATTGCATTTCTAAGAATTTATAGATCTGGCAAAACTAATCTATGATGATAGAAATCAGACCAGTGATTGCCTGAGAGCTGTGAGAAGGGGACAGGAGATCATAAAGGGACATAAAATAATTTTCTGAAGAGGTGGAAATATTCTACATTTTAAATGGGAAGTTTGTTATATGAATATATAGGTGTGTGTGCGTGTGTGTGTGTGTGTGTGTGTGAAAAGTTTTCAACTTATAAGAACAATACAATAGCTTTTGAGCAACTAATGGGTCAAGGAAAAAATCAAAAGGCAAGTTAGAAAACATCTTGAGACAAACAAACTGAAAACACAATATACCAAATTAATGAGATGCAGCAAAAGCAGTTCTAAGAGAAAAGTTTATAGTAATAAATACCTACATTAAAAAAGAAAAAAAATCTCTAACTTTACACCTCAACAAACTGGAAGAGAACTAAGCCCAAAGTTAGCAGAAGGAAGGAAATAATAAACATTAGAACAGAAATAAATGAAATATATAATAGAAAAGCAATAGAAAAATAATTGTAACCAAGAGTTGCTTTTTTTTAAGTTGACAAACCTTTAGCTAGACTAAGAAAAAAGAGACAGAATTCAAATAAAATCAGAAGTAAAAGGAGAAACATTACAACTGATGCCACAGGAATAAAGAGGATCATAAGAGACTATTATGAATGCTAACAAACTGGATAATCTTGAATAAATGGGTACATTCCTAGACATACAACCTACCAAGACTGCATCATGAAGAAGTATAAAGTCTGAAAAGACCTACAACTAATAAGGAGATTGAATCAGTGTCCTAGTCCATTTTGTATTGCTACAACAGAATACCAGAAACTGGGTAATTTAGGAAGAAAATACATTTATTTGGCTCACAATTCTAGATGCTGGGAAGTCCAAGACGATGCTGCTGGAATCTTGCAGGACCTTAGTGCTCCATTATCCCATGGTTGAAGGCAGAAGGGCAAGAGGGGCAAAAGTAAATAGAAAGAAGCCAAACTCATCGCTTTATCAGGAACCAGCTTCTACGATAAATAACAAATTCCTGTGATAAGACTAATGCCTTTCATCCCTTAAAGGCCCTGCCTCTCAACATCGTTGCATTGGGGATTAAATTTTGAACACAAGAACTTTGGGGGGTACACTCAAGCCATAGCAGTCAGTAATCGAAAATCTCCCAACAAAGAAAATCCCAGGTCCAGATGGCTTCACTGGTGAATTCTATCAAACATTTAAAGAAAAATTAATGCCAATCTTTCTCAAACTCTTTCCAAAAATTGAAAAGGAAGAAATACCTCCAAACTCATTTTTATGAAGCCAGCAATACCTTGATGCCAAAGCTAAACAAAGCACAACAAGAGAACCATGGGCTAATAGTCCTGATGAACATACATACAAAAATCTTCAACAAAAATGCCAGCAAACCAATTCAACAGCATATTAAAAGTATCACGCAGCATGCTCAAGTGGGATTTATCCCTGGGATGCAAGAATAGCTTAATATATGAAAATTAATTAATGTGATACATCATATTAACAGAATAAAGGATAAAAATCATATGACTATCTCAGTTGATACAGAATAATTTGATAAAACTGAACACATTTTTATGATTAAAAACTCTCAGAAAACTAGGAATATAAACTACCTCACCATAACAATTGTTACATATAGAAAGCTCACAGCTAAAATCATACTCAGTTATGAAAACTGAAAGCTTTTCCACTAAGATCAGAAACAAGGCATGGATACTCACTGTCCTTTCTATTCAACAGAGTACTGGAAGTCCTAGCCAGAGCTACTAAGCAAGTAAAAGAAATAAAACATAGCCAAATTAGAAAGAAATAAGTAAAATTGTTCCTATTTACAGATGACATGATTTTATATAGAAAAGCCTAAAGACTCCACTAAAAAACTGTTACAATTAATAAATAAGTAAAGTTGTAAGATAAAAAAAATTAACATTAAAAATTACATTTCTATACACTTAGAATGAACTATCTGAGAAATTAAGAAACCAATTCATTCACAATAACATTTTTTAAAAATATAAAATTTTTAAAAAAGATTTTAGGAATGAAATTAGGGAAGCAAAATACTTGTAATACTGAAAACTACAAATCATTGATGAACATATTCACTAATAATGAACTATCTGATAAATTAAGAAAATGATCCCATTTACAATACCATCAAAAAATAAGTTTTTTAGGAATAAAACTAGCTAGGAAAGTAAAAGACTTACATACTGAAAACTACAAAGCATTAATAAAAAGAAATTTAAAAAGACACAAACAAATGGGAAGACATCCTACATTCATGGATTTGAAAACTTAATATTGTTAAAATGTCCTCAGATGATCTGCAGATCAATGCAATTCCTAGCGAAAGCCCAATGGCATATTTTATAGAAATAGAAAAAAAAAAACCCAATTCCACAATTCATATGGAGCCACAAAAGAACCTGAACAGTCAATGCAATCTTGAAAACAAAGGTGGAGGCATCACACTTTCTGATTTCAAAATATAATACAAAGTTATAGTAATCAAAACAGTGTGGTAGTGGAATAAACACACATATAGACCAGTGGACAGAATTGAGAGCCCAGAAATAAACCCACACATATATGGTCAACTGATCTTTAACAATGGTGTCAACAATATACAATGGGGAAAGGATAGTCTCTTCAACAAATGGTGTTGAGAAAACTGGATACCCACATGCAAAATAATAAAATGGGACCTTTATTTTATGCCATACACAAAAATCAACTCAAAATGGATTAAAGTCTTAAAGGTAAGACCTGAAACTATAAAACTCCTAGAAGAAAACATAGGGAGAAATCTTCATGACATTGGTCTTGACAATGATTCATGGACATGACACCAAAAAAAGCACAGGTAACAGAGCAAAACAGACAAGTGGACTGCCTCAAACTAAAAAGCTTTTACCAACAAAGAAACAATCAACAGAGTGAAAAGGCAACCTATAAAATGGGGAAATATTTGCAAATCACATATCTGATGAAGGGTTAATTTCTAAAATATATAAGAATACTTATATATAAGAAACTCCTACAACTCAATAGCAAAAAAACACCCAATAATCTGCTTAAATAATTGGGCTAAAGTCTTGAATACACATTTTTCCAAGGTGGACATCCAAATGGCCAAAAGGTTTATGACAAGACGCCCATTGTCACTAGTCATCAGGGAAATGCAAATATAAACCACCATGAGGTATCACCTCACACTTGTTAGGATGACTATGACATAAAAATACACACACGCACACACACACACACACAAAGACAACACATGTTGATAAAATGTAGAGAAATTTGAATCCTTATACACTATTGGAGGGAAATGCAAAATGGTGCTGCCACTATGAAAAACAGTATGGAGATTTTTCAAAATATTAAAAAATAGAGCTACCATAGGATTCAGCAAACCCACTTCTGGGTATTTATCTAAAAGAACTGAAATCAGGGATGTCAAAGAGATATCATTCCCACGTTCATTGCAGCACTATTTATAATCGCCAAGATGTGGAAATAAAAACTAAGTGTTTATTGACAGATGAATGGATTTTTAACAATGTCATGCATTAAGGTAATAGAATACTATTTAGTTGTACAAAGAGGGAAAGCCTGCAATATAAAACAACATGTATAAACGTTAGAACATTATATTAAGTGAAATAAGCCAGTCACAAAAGGACAAATACTGCATAATTCCACTTACATGAAGTGTCTAATAAAATAGGTAAACTCATAGAAACAGAGAGAGTAGAATAGTTATTGTCAGGGGCTGGGGGGTGGGGAAAATGAGGAGTTGCTAATCAATAGGCACAATGTTTCTTTTTTCTTTTCTTTTACTTTTTTTTTTTTTTTTTTTTTTTTTTTTGAGATGGAGCTCACTCTGTCACCTAGGCTGGAGTGCAGTGGCACAATCTCGGCTCACTGCAATTTCCACCTTCTGGGTTCAAGCAACTCTCCTGCCTCAGCCTCCCTAGCAGCTGGGACTACAGGTGTGTATCACCACACCCAGCTAATTCTTTTTGTATTTTTAGTAGAGACAGAGTTTCACCAAGTTGGTCAGACTGGTCTTGAACTCCAGATCTCAAATGATCCTCCTGCCTTGGCCCCCCCCAAAATGATCCTCCTGCCTTGGCCCCCCCAAAATTCTGGGATTACAGGCATAAGCCACCATGCCTGTCCACAATATTTCAATTATACAAGAGACACAACTTTGTGTCTAGAGATAGCATTACCATATTTTACACTTAAGTCTATTAAGAGGGTAGATTTCATGCTAAGTGTTCTCATCACAAAGAAAATGAAAAAAAAAAAACACACACAGCAATGATAAAGGGCAGTAGGTAAATAAGTACTCCATGTTCCTTATCTATTAATCAGATGGGGTAATTTTGCAGTGTGGTCTACACTGTCTCCCAGAGTTCTGAAATGGGATTGAGCCTTTTCCCCCATAGACAATCTCCCTGACTACTCACAATTTATTGGTTTCCTTCACTGTCCCATTTCACTTCTGACTCCTTCTCTGGTATTCTTGACTACAATAAACCATTTACTCTGTAAAAAATATAGTATTTTTATTCTTAAAAATATTGGGATGCTTTCGATACTGATTTAATTAATGCATCAATTATATCACTTCATTATGAAGTTGGTGTTTGGAATAATTATAAAAACATAGCATGGGGCTGTGTCAACCTACACATTTTGGGATGATTTTCTCAGCATCAATTACAGTAAAGGTTAAGATATTTAAAAAGTCATCAAATTGTATAATTACATATGTGGATGTATTATATAGAACATAATTCAATAAATTTAATTTTTATGTGGATAGGCACACTATTAAATGTGTTGATCCATGTATATGAATTTAATCAGAGATTAACATAAAAATTATGTTCAAGGATGTTTCCAGTGCTATTTTTTAATTTTTTAATATTTTATTTTTCAATTTTGCTAGATGTGACTTTTATTGGCACATTTAAAAAGGTAATATTAATGTTGCTGTCTGTAATTGGAAACAGAAATATAATTCTTGAGGCACAGCTCAAGTTTCTCCTTTTGGGAAAACAATTAGTCATTTGTCTTTACTGATTATATTTCTTTCTTTTTCTTTTATTTTCTTTTCTTACACTTTAAGTTCTGGAATACATGTGCAGAACGTGCAGGTTTGTTACATAGATATACACATGTCATGGTGGTTTGCTGGACACATCAACCCATATTCTACATTAGATATTTCTCCTAATGCTAGCCCTCTCCTGCCCCCCCCCCCCCACCCATTGACAGGGCCTCCTGGCGTGTGATTTTCCCCTCCCCTGTGTCCATGTGTTCTCATTGTTCAACTCCCCCTTATAAGTGAGAACAAGGAGTGTTTGGTTTTCTGTTCCTGTGTTAGTTTGCTGAGAATGATGGTTTCCAGCTTCAACCATGTCCCTGTAAAGACATGAACTCACCCTTTTTTATAGCTACATACTATTCCATGGTGTATAAGTGCCCCATTTTCTTTATCCGGTCTATTATTGATGGGCATTTGGGTTAGTTCTAAGCCTTTGCTATTGTGAACACTGCTGCAGTAAACATGGGTGTGCATGTGTTTTTATAGTAGAATGATTTATACTCTTTTGGGTATATACCCAGTAATGGGATTGCTGGGTCAAATGGAATTTCTATTTCTAGATCCTTGAGGAATTGCCATGCTGTCTTCCACAACGGTTGAACTAATTTACATTACCACCAACAGTGTAAAAGTGTTCCTATTTCTCCACATCCTCTCCACATCTATTGTTTCTTGACTTTTTAATGATCACCATTCTAACTGGCCTGAGGTGGTATCTCATTGTGGTTTTAATTTGCATTTCTTTAATGACCATTGATAATAAGCTTTTTTTTCATATGTTTTTTGGCTGCATAACTGTCTTCTTTTGAGAAGTATCTGTTCATATCCTTCTCCCACTTTTTGATGGGGTTGTTTATGTTTTTCTTGTAAATTTGTTTAAGTTCTTTGTAGATTCTGGATATTAGCCCATTGTCAGATGGATAGATTGCAAAAATGTTCTCCCATTCTGTAGGTCGCCTATTCACTCTAATGATCGTTTCTTTTGCTGTGCAGAAGCTCCTTAATTAGATACATTTGTCAATTTTGGCTTTTGTTGCCATTGATTTTGGGGTTTTAGTCATGAAGTCTTTGCTCATGCCTATGTCCTGAATGGTATTACCTAGGTTTTCTTCTAGGGTTTTTATGGTTTTAGGTCTTACATTTAAGTCTTTAATCCATCTTGAGTTAATGTTTGTATAAGGTGTAAGAAAGGAGTCCAGTTTCAGTTTTCTGCATATGGCTAGCCAGTTTTCCCAACACCATTTATTAAGTAGGGAATCCTTTCCCCATTGCTTGTTTTTGTCAGGTTTGTCAAAGATCAAATGGTTGTAGATGTGTGGTGTTATTTCTGAGGCCTCTGTTCTGTTCCATTGGTATATATATCTGTTTTGGTACCAATACCATTCTGTTTTGGTTACTGTAGGCTTTGTAGTATAGTTTGAAGTCAAGTAGTGTGATGCCTCCAGCTTTGTCCTTTTTGCTTAGGATCGTCTTGGCTATATGGGCCCTTTCTTGGTTCCATATGAAATTTAATGTTGTTTTTTTTGAATTCTGTGAAGAAAGTCAATGGTAACTTGATGGAATAGCATCAAATGTATAAATTATTTTGGGCAGTATGACCATTTTCACAATATTGATTCTTCCTATCCATGAGCATGGAATGTTTTTCCAGTTGTTTGTGTCTTCTCATTTCCTTCAGCAGTGGTTTATAGTTCTCCTTGAAGAGGTCTTTCACATCCCTTGTTAGTTGTATTCCTAGGTGTTTTATTCCCTTTGTGGCAGTTGTGAATGGAAGTTCCCTCATGATTTGTCTCTCTGTATATTATTGTTGTATAGAAATGCATGTGATTTTTGCACATTGATTTTTGTATGCTGAAAACTTTGCTGAAGTTGCTTATCAGCTTAAGGAGATTTTGGGCTGGGATGATGGGGTTTTCTAAATATACAACCATTTCATCTGCAAACAGGGGCAATTTGACTTCCTCTCTTCCTACTTGAATATCCTTTTTTTTTTCTTTTGCCTGATTGCCTTGGCCAGAACTTCCAGTACTATGTTGTATAGGGGTGGTGAGAGAAGGCATCCTTGTCTTCTGCTGGTTTTCAAAGGAAATGCTTCCAGCTTCTGCCCATTCACTATGATATTGGCTGTGGGTTTGTCATAAGTAGTTCTTATTATTTTGTGATATATTCCACCAATACCTAGGTTTTTGAGAGTTCTTAGCATGAAGGGTTGTTGAATTTTTTGAAGGCCTTTTCTGCATCTATTGAGATAATCATGTGGTTTTTGTCATTGGTTCTGTTTATGTGATGCATAGCGTTTATTGATTTGCATATGTTGAACCAGCCTTGCATCCCAGGGATGAAGCTGACTTGATTGTGGTGGATAAGCTTTTTGAAGTGCTGCTGGATTCGGTTTGCCAGTATTTTATTAAGGATTTTCACATCGATGTTCATCAGGGATATTGGCCTGAAATTTTCTTTTTTGTTGTGTCTCTGCCAGGTTTTGGTATCAGGATGATGCTGGCCTCATAAAATGAGTTAGGAAGGAGTCCCTCTTTTTCTATTGTTTGGAATAGTTTCAGAAGGAATGGTACCAGCTCCTCTTTGTACCTCTGGTAGAATTTGGCTGTGAATCTGTCTGGTCCTGGGCTTTTATTGATTGGTAGGCTATTAGTTACTGCCTCAATTTCAGAACTTGTTATTGGTCTATTCAGGGATTCGACTTCTTCCTGCTTTAGTCTTGGGAGGGTGTAAGTGTCCAGAAATGTATCCATTTCTTCTAGATTTCCTAGTTTATTTGTGTAGAGGTGTTTACAGTATTCTCTGATGGCAGTTTGCATTTTTGTGGGATCAGGGTGATATCCATTTTATCATTTTTTATTGTGTCTATTTGATTCTTCTCTCTTTTCTATTAGTCTGGCTGGCAGTCCATCTATTTTGTGTTAATCTTTTTGAAAAACCAGTTCCTGGATTCATTGATTTTTTTAAAGGGTTTTTTATGTCTCTATCTCCTTCAGTTCCACTCTGATCTTAGTTATTTCTTGTCTTCTTCTAGCTTTTGAATTTGTTTGCTCTTGCTTCTCTAGCTCTTTCAATTGTGATGTTAGGGTGTTAATTTTAGATATTTTCTGCTTTCTCCTTTGGGCATTTAGTGCTATAAATTTTGCTTTAAACACTGCTTTAGCTGTTTCCCAGAGATTCTGGTACATTGTGTCCTTTGTTCTTATTGGTTTCAAAGAGCTTATTTATTTCTGCCTTAATTTCATTATTTACCCAGTAGTCATTCAGGAGCAGGTTATTCAGCTTCCATGTAGCTGTGCAGCTTTGATTGGGTTTCTTAATCCTGAATTCTAATTTGATTGCACTGTGGTCTGAGAGGCTCTGTTATGATTTCCATTCTTTTGCATTTACTGAGGAGTGTTTTACTTCCAATTATGTGGTCAACTTTAGAATAAGTGTGATGTGGTGTTGAGAAGAATGTGTATTCTGTGGATTTGGGGTGATGAGTTCTGTAGACGTCTATCACTCAGAGCTGAGTTCAAGTCCTGAATATCTGTGTTAATTTTCTGTCTCTATCTGTCTACTATTGAAAGTGGGGTGTTAAAGTCTCCCACTATTATTGTGTGGGAGTCTAAGTCTGTTTTTAGGTCTCTAAGAACTTGCTTTATGAATCTGGGTGCTCTTGTATTGCGTGCATGTATATTTAGGATAGTTAGCTCTTCTTATTGCATTGATCTGTTTACCACTAGGTAATGCCCTTCTTTGTGTTTTTTTTATTTTTGTTGGTTTAAAGTCTGTTTTATGAGAGACTAGGATTGCAACCCCCTCCTTTTTTTTTTTTTTTTTGCTTTCCATTTGCTTAGTAAATATTCTTCCATCCCTTTATTTTGAGTCTATATCTGTCTTCGCATCTGAGATGGGTCTCCTGAATATAGCACACCGATGGGTCTTGACTCTTTATCCACAGTCTGTGTCTTTTAATTGGGGCATTTAGTCCATTTACATTTAAAGTTAATATTGTTATGTGTGAATTTGATCCTGTTATCATGATTATAACTGGTTATTATGCACATTAGTTGATGTAGTTTCTTCATAGTGTCGGTCTTTATATTTTGGTATGTTTTTGCAGTGGCTGGCACTAATTTTTCCTTTCCATATTTAGTGTTTCCTTCAGGAGCTCTCGTAAGGCAGGTCTGGTGGTAACAAAATGCCTCAGCATTTGCTTGTCTGGAAAGGATTTTATTTCTCCTTAGCTTATGAAGCTTAGTTTGGCTGGATATGAAGTTCGGGCTTAAAAATTCTTTTCTTTAAGAATGTTGAATATTGGCCTCCACTCTCTTCTGGCTTGTAGCGTTTCTGCAGAGAGATCCACTATTAGTCTGATGAACTTCCCTTTGTAGGTAATCTGACCTCTCTCTTTAGCTTCCCTTAACATTTTTTCCTTTGATTCAACCTTGGTGAATCTGACAATTATGTGTCCTGGGGTTGCTCTTCTTGAGGAGTATCTTAGTGGTGTTCTCTCTATTTCCTGAATTTGCATTTTGGCTTGTCTTGCTAGATTGGGGAATTTCTCCTGGATAATGTCCTGAAGTGTGTTTTCCAATCTGGTTCCATTCTCCCTGTCACTTTCAGGTACACCAATCAATCATAGGTTTGGTCTTTTCACATAGTCCCATATTTCTTGGAGGATTTGTTTGTTCCTTTTCATTTTTTTTTCCTAATCTTGTCTTCACACTTTATTTCATTAAGTTGACCTTCAATCTCTGATATCCTTTCTTCCACTTGATCAATTTGACTCTTTATACTTGTGTATGCTTCACTAAGTTCTCATGCTGTGTTTTTCAGCTCCATCAGGTCATTTATATTCTTCTTGAAACTGGTTATTTTAGTTAGCAGTTCCTGTAACCTTTTATCAAGGTTCTGAGCTTCCTTAGAACCTTGCTCCTTTAGCTCAGAGGAGTTTGTTATTACCCACCTTCTGAATCCTAGTTCTGTCAATTCGTCAAGTTCATTCCCTGTCCAATTTTGTTCCCTTGCTGAAAAGGGGTTGCCATCCTTTGGAGAAGAAGCATTCTGGTTTTGGAATTTTCAGCATTTTTGGGCGCTGTTTTTTTCTCGTCTTTGTGGGTTTATCTACCTTTGATCTTTGATGCTGATAACCTTTGGATGAGGTTTTCATGTGGGCATCCTTTTTGTTGATGTTGATGCTATTGCTTTCTGATTCTTATTTTTTTCTTCTAACATTCAGGCCCCTCTTCTGCAGGTCTGCTGGAGTTTGCCAGAGGTCCACTCCAGACCCTGTTTGCCTGGTATCACCAGTGGAGGCTGCAGAACAGCAAAGATTGCTGCCTGCTCCTTCTTCTGAAACCTTCATACAAGAGGGGCACCAGCCAGATGCCAGCTGAAGCTCTCCTGTATGAGGTGTCCATTAACCCCTCTCGGAGGTGTTTCCAAGTCAGGAGGCACAGGGCTCAGGGACCCACTTGAGGAGGCAGTCTGTCCCTTAGCAGAGCTCAAGTGCTGTGCTGGGAGATCCATTGTTCTCTTCAGAGCTGGCAGGCAGGAACATTTAAGTCTGCTGAAGCTGCGCCCGCAGCCGCCCCCTTCTCCAGGTGCTCTGTCCCAGGGAGATGGCAGTTTTATCTATAAGTCCCTGACTGGGGCTGCTGCTTTCCTTTCAGAGATGCCCTGCCCAGAGAGGAGAAATCTGGAGATGCAGTCTGGCTACAGTAGTTTTGCTGCGTTGTGGTGGATTCCACCCAGTCCAAACTTCCCAGTGGCTTTGTTTATACTATGAGTGAAAAACCACCTACTCAAGCCTTAGTAATGGCAGATGACCCTTCCCCAACCAAGCTCAAGTGTCCCAGGTCTTCTTCCGACTGCTGTGCTAGTAGCGAGAATTTCAAACCAGTGGATCTTAGCTTGCTGGGCTCTGTGGGGGTGGGACCCACTGGGCAAGAACTCTTGGCTCCCTGGCTTCAGCCCTCTTTCCAGGGGGAGTGAACAGTTTGTCTTGCTGGGGTTTCAGGTGCCACTGGGGTACAAAAACAACTCCTATAGTAGCTCGGTGTTTGCCCAAATGACTGACCAGTTTTGTGCTTGAAACCCAGGGCTCTGGTGGTGTAAGCACCCAAGGGAATCTCCTGGTCTTCAGGTTGCAAAAACCATGGGAAAAGAGTACTATCTGGGCCAGATAGCACCGTACCTCACAGCACAGTTCCTTACAGCTTCCCTTGGCTAGGGGAGGGTGTTCCCTGGCCCCTTGTGTTTCCCGGGGGAGGCAATGCCCCACCCTGCTTCAGCTCACACTCTGTGGGCTGCATCCACTGTCTAACCAGTCCCAATGTGATGAACCAGGTACTTCAGTTGGAAATGTAGAAATCACCCACCTTCTGCGTTTGTCTCACTGGGAGCTGCAAACAGGAGCTGTTCCTATTCAGCCATCTTACCCCCTCCTCTTCACTGTTATTTTTAATACTGGAAAACCAGAAACTCACTGGATGCGGTGGCTCACACCTGTAATCCCAACACTTTGGGAGGCTAAGGTCAGTGGATAGCCTGAGGTCAGGAGTTTGAGACCATCCTGGGCAACATAGTAAAACCCTCTCTCTACTAAAATACAAAAATTTGCTGGGGGTGGTGGTGCACCTGTAGTCCCAGTTACATGGGAGTCTGAGGCACGAGAATCGCTTGAGCCTGGGAGGTCGAGACTTCAGTGAGCTGAGCTCATACCATTGTACTCCAGCCTGGGCAACAGAGTGAGACCCTGTCTCAAAAACAAACAAACAAAAAACAACAACAACAAAACCAGACATTACCTAAATGCCAAGAAATAAAATAATGATGTTCAAAAACGGGGGCCTTTGGTGTGATGAATGTATTAGCATTTACAAGTGGATTTCCTGCTCTAGCCTAACCTGTCCTGCAGACCCCTGTAAGGTCTCTCCACCCAAGCATTTCTGGACTTCCCCAAATTTCTCCCACAGGAACTCACTCATAAATCAGACTATTAGATATAATCACATGTGGCATTTGCCTTATTCTTTCTCTTTCTCCCTCTCTCCCTCCTCAGCATCCTTTACTCACAACACCTTCTGAAGGAGTCTCAGTCCTGCCATGGCTGGCAGAACCTGTCATGAGCATTGCCGGCATCCATGCTAACAGCTCCCCTGCAAGGCTCTCAACTCTGCTGATCTTCAGAGCATCAGAACAGTGCCAAGGCCCAGGACATGGCTGTCATCTCTTATTCCTCTGAGCTCAAATCGCCCTCAAGGTCCTGATAGGATCCAAATGTCATGCCATCCCTCCATTTCAGTCTCTGTCCCAGGGACTCTGCATTAAATTCCATCATCGTCCTTCAGCTAACAACCAAAAACCTTCCTCAAACACAGCTCATGTGCATAGGTACCGAGAAAAGTTCCCAGCCCCCAGTTCTGCAAACACTCACTTGCATCACAGTTTGGAATCAGCTAGGTTATATGTCTCTGCATTTATATATGCAGATAAATAACACAGCAGCTATACTACAAGTAGGTGCCTCTTCAGCCTGTTTACTTTGCTTAAGTTTTGTATATTAGGCTTATCTCTGAATGCCCAATAGAGGATGTAACTGATATACTCTCCTGGGAAAGAGTCAAGAGTCATTTCCCAGCTGAGGGGATGGGTTGATGCTCTCACAATTTCTCTTAATCCTGTGCAAAAAGTGCTGGGCCCCAAGAGGACACCTGGGATTCAACTCCCACTGTGTATGGCTAAGTATCAGAACAAAGTATGATGTTCACAGAGGACCCTGAACTCACAGGCTCCATTCTAGAGAGTAACACAGGGATAGTAAACCATTGGAAGCAAAAACCCCTGTGGAATAGCTGCAGTCATCCCCCATGCTGGCCTAGTCACCTGAGAAGAGAGGGTCTTGTTAAGTTGATTTGACTACGGGTCACCTGAATTTAATTTGGCTTACTGAATTATGGATGAAGGAGACAAGAAACCCCAAAAATTGGCCAATCTTTGTCATCAGGGGTTTTCTTATGTTGGTGAGAGTGTTCTAGTACCTTGCCAGGCAGCTTGGGTTTGATGCATGAATCATAATGAATCAGATGTATCAGAATTGTTGTTTTGATTCAGCTCAGCAGTTATGTCTTTGAATCTGAGTCTCAGATGGGCACCTGAATAGACTCATCACAAAGCTTCATTACAAATTATACAGTTCAGGGAAGCTCAACAAATTATTCTGATTGTTTCCAGAAAGGAAAAGGAAGGCAGGATTATACAGCATTTAGTGTTACCAATTAACAAGGTCATGGGGCTGAACTACTCATTCCAAAAACTTAATATCCACAAATTCAGGCGCAAGGAGCCCCTTTTAATTATTTGGGAATTGTAGTCTGCAGGGAAAGCGAGTGCTCTCAGCCTTGTGATCTGAGCAAGGTTCAGGAGCTGGAGTGGGTTTGGCTGAGTCACTGCTGGCTGCATGACCCCACACACATCACCTGACCTCCACATGCTTTAGCTGGCCCGGCTGCAGAGATGAGAAAACGCAGCCAGAAGGCCCCAAGGGGCAAAAGCAGGCTTCTGCACATAGCTGCCCTGGGGCAGCTTCTGGCGGCACAGTTTAGCTCCATCAGAGGCAGGGGGACCCTAGATCTGGCGACCAAAGCAGCCTTACCTAAAAGCCATTTTTGGGAAAGGTCTATTTCATGCTGCAGGTATAGGAGTATAAGTAAGCAAAACCTTTTTTAAGGCTTAAAAATACTCATATGTTTTGACTGCATGATTTCATTTGAATGAATTTATTCTTAGGAATCAGAGGCGTACACAAATAGGTATATTCAATCATGCTCATCATAGTGTTTTTAATAATGAAGAACTGAAAATTAGCTAAATGTTCAACCGTAAAGCATTGTTCAACAAACTATGGTACATTTTTATGTTGGAATGTTGTGTGGTTATTAAAAAATCACTAGAGCAGAATAATCAATAACCTGAGAAAATGTCCACCATAGAATACAATAATATATAGAAAAGGACCATAAAATAACATCGTTAGAGCAATCCAATTTGTTTTACACTATATATACTCCCACATAGACAGACAAAATCCTGAAAGGTGAGACAAGAAATTATTAATGATGTTTAATCTCTGGGTTTGGAGATTATGAGTTCTTTTTAAAATTCATGATGCTTACCTATATGTCCCAGTGTTTTCTATCACAATGGTCACGTGTTCCTCTTGCCATAAAAATCAATTTTGAAATTCCCCGAGTTTCTGTTAACTTGGCCTGTCTGTCGCATATGGGGCCAAACTGCACACAAACCTGTGGAGCAAATGAATACAGTGACATGTCTGTGAGCTGAGGCTTGAGCAATTCCAGCCCTGTAGGTTCTCCGGCCTGGGAACAGAGTGGGATTTTTGTCTGAGGAGGCTGAGTCTGGAAGAAGGATGACTCCGTGGGTGGTTTCCTAGATTCTCAATGCACGTGGCTTCCAGTCTTGACTCTTCCCTAAAATTCTGGGTTGCTGGCCAAGGCTGAAGAGTGAATTTGCCTCAGCAGCCAACTCCCCTATGTAAGCCCGACATTTACTCTGTATCTACTTAATATCTATTAAGCAACACCTGATCTGATCCTGTTCACCAGGAAATGTATTTCCCAGGGAAAGCTTCCTTTCAAAGTTAAGCAAACATTCTTGGTAAGAAGCCCGAACACCTGGGAATCATGCAGTTAACTTTCCAGGCCTCAATCCTACATGAGTAACCTGAATTACAATAGCATGGCTGGATGGATGGTGATCTCACCATCTCAGCCAGTGGCGCATCCTGCATGGGGTGAAAAGTTTTACAATGGCACAGCTTCCTTTGAGAAGAGAGCCATCTGCTCCACAATCTATATGAGGAAGGAAAATGGTGCTTTATGAGACAATTAGAGCAAATTAGTACATCATCATAGAGCTTTCAAGGTGATATTTTCTAAAACAACACAGCCACTTTTTATTCCTCTTACCAAAGCCAAGGGACAGTAGATAATCCCAACATTCCTGATCTCTGCTTCAGGTGTAGGCTGTCATTGGCTTGCTTGGGTCAACAGAGGACACCAGCCTTCCCTGAGCTGACTTATTGAAGATGGCCCAAGGACCTGCCAGATAGCCTGAGGTACACTCTAACATTGTAACAGATAAGTCCCAGTGTGAAATAGAGTCTTATTATCTCCATTTCACACAGAAGAACCGAAGTATCAATCCTCTTCTAAATAAATTTTATTGAGCATCTACTTTGTGTCTGGTAATGTTTCAGGCACTGGGAAAACAGCACTGAACAAAATAGATCAAGTCTTTGCTCTCAAAGAGTTTACATTCTTTTGAGAGTAAACAAACAATAAGCAGAGTTTTAATATACTGGGTGATAACTGATATGAAGAAAAGTAAGGCTGAGTAAGAGGACAGAGAATGAAGAAAGTGCAATTCTATATAGAGTAACTACGAGAGTTTTTTTTCTGATAAACTGATGTTTGAGCAGAGACAAAAAGGCAGAAAGGAAGTGAGACATTTGCATCCTTACAGGAAGAGTTTGAAATAGAGAAAAGAAGTCCGGGCATGGTGGTTCATAGCTGTAATCCTAGTACTTTGGGAGGCCAAGGCAGGTGGATCACAATGTCAGGAGTTCGAGACCAGATTGGTCAGCATGGTGAAACCCCGTCTCTACTAAAAATACTAAAAAGTAGCTGGGCATGGTGGCACCTACCTGTAATCCCAGCTACTCAGGAGGCTGGGCAGGAGAATTGCTTGAACCCAGGAGGCAGAGGTTGCAGTTAGCCGTGATCGTGCCACTGCACTCTAGCCTGGGCGACAGAGAGAGACTCCATCTCAAAAAAAAAAAAAAGTGAAATAGCGGAAAGAGCAAATGCAAGGCCTTGGCTTGAGGTGAGAGCATGTCATGATGTATTAGAGGATCAACAAAGGTGACAGTGCAGCTTCAAATAAGACTCTCATCTTTGAAGTGTTCTCAGCAGAGGAGGGACATGATCTGCCTTATGTGTGCTGGGAACAGGCATTGTCATAGTTGAGAGGAGAGTAACCAACTAGGATGCAATTGCCATAATCAAGGTGTTCGTGATTGGGTATTTCATTATTGAAATAATAAAGGTGTGGGAAGTGGAGAAATTTCAAAGGAAGACATAACAGAGCTAGCTAATATATGCACATGAGATATGAGAGGAAAAGATGAGCAAATGATAACTTCGAGGACACTGACCTAAGCAACTGGAAGAATGGTTATTTTCTGCAATGAGTAAGAATTGGATGAGAGGAATTCACAGTTAAGTTCTGGATATGCCGTTGATTCTCAGGATTCGCAGTAGTAATGCTCTATAAAGTCGTAATCACCTAATACTGAGACATTGCTCCTAGGGAAAAAACAGGATTAGGTTCCTGTGAGCCTCTGGTCACACGATTTTCATCAACCAACCAACACATGATCTTACTTTATGTGTGTTTGTGCCTGTATATAAAATATATAGTTGAATCATCAATATTGGACTCATTCCTGACAGCACTGTAACTTATGTTTGAATGAAGCTTCCTAACATGTGTTTTCTCTGAAAGGCACATCATACAGCCTTCTGCACTTAGGCACACTAGCCAGTACTTCAGCACAATACCTGGGTGCCATTTTAAAGAGCAAGGTCACTGACAAAAAGCACAAAAGTGTGAAAAAGCAGCATTAAATAGACCATGAAAAGGATGCGTATTTACATCACGAGAGTTGAAACAAGAAGGTAGCATGTCTTGTCTCAGCTGGAACGTACATGTCAGGTGACTTAAGATTTTTATAGGCTTGCACATGACTGCAATGACTGTGAAAATGCCATGAGTATTGATCTTGAGGTCACAGATTTCAGTGAGTAAGAAAAGTTGCAAATATGGAATTTGTGAATAATGAGGACTGAACTGTCTTAAGGTTGAGAAGCCTCTTATTCATGTAAGTGGAGATATGAAAAATGAGGAGAAAGTTGGAGCTAGAGGCACTGATGTGGGAGTCATTGCTATGTATCTAAATCTCTATAGCTAGCATGAAACTGGATGAAACCATCTTAGGAGTGTAGAAAAATAATAGAAGACCTTGGGGCACTACAATAAGAAGATGCCTGCAAAGGAGGCTAAGAAAAAGCAAATAGTAGAGTAAGAAAAGAACCAGGAAAGGAAAGACTTGTGTTTTAAGAATGATGGAGGGAGTCAGGAGTGGGTCAATGCTGCTGAAAATTTGAGTCTTCTCAGACGTAAGAATGGACCTTTAGATTAGGCAAGATAAAGGCCACAGGTGATTTGGATGAACAGTTTCATTTGAACAGTAGAGGTAAAAGTCTGAGTAGATGATCAAAGAGCAAATGCACAGTTCTTTCCAGGAGTTTCTTTCATTGTTTCTAAAATGCAATTTATTGGGCCAGGCGCCGTGGCTCATGTCTATAATCCCAGCAGTTTGGGAGGTTGACGGGGGTGGATCACACGAGGTCAGGAGTTCGAGACAGCCTACCTAACATGGTGAAACCCTATCTCTACTAATAATACAGAATCAGCTGGGTGTGGTGGCAGGTGCCTATAATCCCAGCTATTCAGGAGTCTGAGGCAGGAGAATTGCTTGAACCTGTGGGGCGGAGGTTGCAGGGAGCTAAGATCATGCCACTACACTCCAGCCTGGGCAACAGAGCCAGACCCCATCTAAGAAAAAAAGCAATTTATTTATCTACTTTTAATCTTTAATTATTTTTAAAAATTTGTGCAGGTACATAGTAGGTGTATATATTTGTGGGTTACATGAGATGTTTTGATACGGGCATGCAATGTGAAATCAGCACATCATGGAGAATGAGGTATTCATCCCCTCAAACATTTATCCTTTAAGTTACAAACAATCAAATTACATTCTTTATGTTATTTTTAACTAAAGTCACCCTATTGTGCTATCAAACAGTAGGTCTTATTCATTTTTTCTATTTTTTTCATACCCACCAACCTTCCCCACCTTCCCCTAATCCCTGACTACCCTTCCCAGCCTCTGGTAACCATCCTTCTACTCTTGATTTTCCAGGAGTTTTGATGTAAGTGAGAGAAAGGGAATAAGTTCACCACTGAAGGAGGATGTAGGATCGCAGATTCTTTTTAAAGGGAGTGATTACAACATATGTATCCTGCAGGAATGAACCAATAGACGGGGAGACTGATGATGTGAGTAAGTGAAGTCTTCCTTGCAGATGGTACCCCTTCTGTGATTGCTACTTAACGTCACATCCATTGTATGTGGTAAGTACTATTCCCATCTTCATCTATGGATGAGAAAAATGAAGCAAAGAAAGGTCAGAAACTGGCTCATGGGCACATTGTGATTAAGGGACAGAACCAGGATGCAAATCTGGACCTTCTGTTTCCAGAGCCTGTGCTTTCACTGCTGTGCTGCACGTCTGCGACTTTAGATTCCAATCAATTCACATGTATTGATTACTTTGTATCTGGCAGTCACTAGCCAAGGTTGAATGACGAGAGGAAGAAAGAGTGAAATCCCAGCCTCCGGCCATTTTATCACACTCTTGGAAACATCACACTTTGCCTCAAAGGCAAGCTAGAGAGAAATGCTGCTGCTGCACTTGAGTGACACCCATGAAGTCAGGGTTATTGCTAATACCTGATGCTTCCAGAACGTGTCTCACCTGCAGAAACACTAAGAGGTCAATTTTGTAGCACATGGGAAATAAAACTCATTCTTCAGGGTCATTCCCAAATCAAGAATTAAATTAATCTTCTCATAAACTTCTCCCGCTCTTATTTTGATCCCACAGGAGAGATTTCTAAGAAAATACCTCCGCTTTTCCCAACCAAAATGTATGCAGCTTGGCATTCCCTTGGACCCTGTCTACAGTGGTTAAATAAATCACTTGTGGCTAAACAGAGCAATTTATTCCCCTGACATCTGCATGGTCCTCTTGGTTTATTTTACAATATATCAACTAACTTGCCACAACTGCCATTGCTTTTAATGTGTCTGACACATCCAATTTCAACAGCTCAATGAAAATGTCATGCAATAAAATAGAGAAAGGCAGACAGAGAAGGTGATGAGAGTCGATGTGTAGACACACCCTTGGAAAGCAAGCAACAAAAACACGTGTTCAGGTGGGATTCAGGAAAGGGTCTTCTTGCCAGTAGTTTGGGAAATTAATTATATTACATGGAAATATCTCTTTTTATATATTAATTTTTAAAATGTTAATTTTCCATACTTGTTGTTTTTACTAACAGAATCTACTCACTCTCCCAGCTATTTCACATCAAGTAGAACCTGCCTGGCAGTGTCTTTAATTTTTCATTTCCATGGAAATATTTACTCAGGATGTAGTCTTGCTATTCGATAAGGTAAATAATTCTAGAATGTTAGATGTATGACATCATTCATTTCACAAGCAGGTGATTCTGTGCTATCACACACTAGGTATTGTGGCTGGCATCAGGGACAGAAGATCACCCTCCTCCCCCTCAGTGGGTTTGCAGTCTCATAAGGATGCTCTCTCTCTACAGGCAAAGGAGGAAGGAGGTGGTCATGCTGGAGCTCTGCTTCTCATTATGTGATAACTAAGACAACTGATTTGGACTCAGATTCCCTATCTATAAAAATGGAAAGATATTGCGTATTACCTGCCTTTAAGATTGCTGGAGGGATTAAAAGAAACAACATATGTCAAAGAACTATAAAACTCAACACAAACCTTGGTTCTTCTTAACTGAACTCAAAGTACATTGTGATTGTTACTTCTCTATCTAGAATATCCAAGGAACTGATTCAATTACCTAATATCTACTATCCGTCACTGATATCTTTTCAGTAAAGCTCTCTGGCATTCCAAATAAGGTGTTAGGAAATTTTGACAATGATATTATTTTTCCGCAGCAATTGGAGAGTATACTATAATATTCATCCGGATGCCTTGTAGATTCCTCAAGCTCAACAGGTCACTAACTACCCACTCTTAAGAATTTTCTCTCCCTGCTGATGATATCTACTCTGTCTCCCAAATTAGAATCTTCAGCTAATCCTAAAAACTCTCCCTTCCCGTTATTCTTGATCTAAAATCCTGGACCTCTACCTCATTCATGTCTCTTGAGTTTGTTCTCATTTATTTATCAGACAACCACTGCTCTGGGTCAGGCCTTCTGTTCTCTTGGGTGGGTCTTTGCAACAACCTTCAATTAAGCTGACCTTCTTGTCAATGGTTTTTTCCTCTCTAACCTGTCTGTGATGGTTAATACTGAGTGTCAACTTGATTGGATTGAAGGATGCAAAGTATTGATCTTGGGTGTGTCTGTGAGGTTGTTGCCAAAGAGATTAACATTTGAGTCAGTGGGCTCAGAAAGGCAGACCACCCTTAATCTGGGTGGGTACCATCTAATCAGCTGCCAGCACATCTAGAGTATAAAGCAGACAGAAAAATGTGAAAAGACTAGACTAGCCTACATCTTTCTCCCGTGCTGGATCCTTCCTGCCCTCGAACATCAGACTCCAAGTTTTCAGTTTGGGGACTCGGACTGGCTTTCCTTGCTCCTCAGCTTGCAGATGGCCTATTGTGGGACCCTGTGATCATGTGAGTTAATACTTAATAAACTCCCTTTCATATGTATATATCTATCCTATTAGTTCTGTCCCTCTAGAGAACCCTAACTAATATACCATCCTTCCTTCTTTCTCCATTCACATCCCTAAAACTAAATATGATTGTGTTCTGCTTCCTGTATAAAAGCTCTGGGACTTCCCCCATTATTCCTTGGGATAATAATCTAGAACAATTTCACAGCTACTTCTCCATGACACAAAGGCCCTTGTGACTCTGGTTGTTCCATGAAGACTGTTTCTTTCTCTCCTCTCCCTCAGTTTGCTTTCACACTTCCTGCAACTTCAGTGTCCCTCTCCCAGAGCCCTTTCCTTGGCCACTTCTAAATTCCCATTCAATTCTTCACAATCTCTCTCAACACTTAGGACATAGTACTTTCTCCTTTTGAGCACCCACAGCACCTTCTATACCCTGCCATAGATTTACTACATTGCATTAAAATCTGTTTTTGGCTTGTCTCATCCTTGAAATGTGAGCTCCCCCAAAACAGTGCTTGTTTTATATTTATTTTTTTATCCCCAGTGCCTCACTCAGTGCCTGGGATGGTCCTGGACCTGACTGATGGATGTTTGTTAATAAAGGTAGGAAGAGGCAGAGCTTGGCTTCATTACTTCCCTTCTTTCAGGTGTTTATCCTGGATGTTCCTGTTCTAAGAGCTGCCTAGTTTTTCTCCTGCTTTTACCTTACTTTAAATATTATACAGCACTGCTATTGTCTTGGTGGTTTGGGCTGCCATAACAGAATACTGTAGACTGGGTGGCTTAAATGACAGAAAGTTATATCTCACAGTTCTGGAGGCTGGGAAGTCCAAGACCGTGGTGCCAGCTGATACAGTTCCTGGTGAGGGTCATCTTTTGGGTTGCAGACTGATGACTTCTCACTGTATTGTCACAGGATGGAAAAGCAGAGAGCTCTGTAAGGACACTCTTTCCACACATGAGGCCTCTATCTAATTACTCCTCAAAGGTCCTAACTCCTAATATTGTCATACTGCAGGTTAGGATTTTGGCATATAAATTTGGTGTGGGGGGCCAAGAACATGCAGTCAAAATAGCTACAGTCCCATTTCTCCTTGCACATTATTATCCTGCATCTTCTATTTGTCTTTAGGACACGGAATGTAGGCTAAGAGAATGGATTCTGGAATGAGACTCCCTCTATTCTGATCACCACGTACCTGTTGTGAAACTTTTGGCAAATTGCTTAACCACTCTATGCCTCAGTTTCCTCATCTTTAAACTAGAGATAATTATATACTTATTTCATAGTGTTGTATGAGCATTAAATGAGTTCAAACGTGGGCAGTACTTAGAAGAGGACCTGACCCTGAGTACGTACACAGGGAATGTTAGCTGTTACTAGTTTCACTAGAATGTGAATTCTCCATCTGTGAGTCTCTCTCTCCTCTCCTCCAAGCTCCTTCCTCTGGGCCCCACAGTCTACCTCTCATATCTCACCTACCACTTAGCCTCAAAATTGTCTGTGCAGCTGTACCTCTCCATAGCTGTTAAGTCATTTTAAGACATGTCCTATCTTTTTATTTTGATTTACTCCCTGCCTGCCACTCTCTCCCTAGAACATACAGGCACAGAGTTGGCACTCAATAAGTTAACTCACTTAGAGGTACATCACTGACCATTAGCCAATGTGATCTAATGGAAAAGTGACAGACTATCACAGTCATTGTTTTCCTCCCAAGAGTGCTTTTTCAATAGTGTCTTCTAAAGCCATTTATCCGCTTTATCCCCAATTCTTCCACAGTTATATTTAATTTTAAAAAGTGACTAATGAATAATGGACAGTTCAAATCAGATAGGAGACAGTGGAGTCTGGCCAAGCAGGGAGGGGCACAGCCCTCCCAGAATCGACCATCGTGCATGTGTGTTGGCTGTCTGCTTAGTTCATTCACTGAGACTGCCCAGGGGTTTACAGAATAATGAGATTGTGAAGGGTCCAAACAAAATCAGTCTCAATACTTTGTAATATAGTGCATTTATTATTCGTGTTATCTGCGTGCGTGCCCACACACAGCCCTGCTGCATTATTTTAGGCCAAGAGAAAGGACACACTACAATGTATGTGTTGAAGCATTAGAACGATGTTGAAATTGTTGAGGAGCACAGGAAAATTGCCACCTGCTGTGTATCTTGAAGCCAGAACATTGAAGCCTGTTAGAGGTGAGTTTGAACTGATGATAGTAAAGTGCTTCTCACTTAAAATATTCTGTCACACTATTTGTAGTTTTTCCTGTAATCAAATTTAGAGGGATGTTTAAACATTGAGATGCAGAGAAGGCTCTTCTGCCACTACTTCCTCTAGTTCAATATTCAGTGGCATCCCTACTGTGTGTAAGGCTGACTTGAAAGTTTGGCCAGGACCGGTTTCTTTAGTGCATCTCCCACTACACTGTGGCAATGCTCCACCACCTTTCCAGGGCCCTCAATCAGCAATGCTGAAGGAAGAAGAATGCAGAGTTCCTTTTAGTAGAAAATTTTCCTCACTTCCTCTTTGCTCTTCTTGTTTGAGGCGGTTGATATGCATGGCTGGCAGCCCAAATTGCAGTGCCCAATAAGCAATCCTTATAGAGCCAAAGTGCGTCCTCCCACACTGATTCTAGCTTCTCTTAGAGTCAGAGGTAGTGCATTATTTCCCATTCAGTATATACACAGATCCACAGTGCCCAGCAGGTACTAGTCCAGAAATCTTCTTATCCAGACTCCTAACATTTTCTTTCATTGACTAAATGTGCCAAGGTGCACCTTGCTTCTCTCCTAGCCTGTCCTACTTCCTGTAATGTCCTGTATAGGAAGTTTATCTTTAGAGATGGAATGAGAAGATCTGATGGGAATGGAAGGGAGAAAGGGGAAGTTGACACTGGAACTGAGGAACTCAGAAATAGTTCTCATGTTAAAAGGGATGGCCGGCCGGGTGGGTGGCTCACACCTGTAATCTCAACACTTTGAAAAGCCGAGGTGGGTGGATCATGAGGTCAGGAGTTGAGACCAGTCTGGCCAACATGGTGAAACCACAGCTCTACTAAAAATACAAAAATTAGCCAGGTGTGGTTACACATGCCTGTAATCCCAGCTAATTGGGAGACTGAGGCAGTAGAATTGCTTGAGCCTGGGAGGCAGAGGCTGCAGTGAGCCAAGATCGTGCCATTGCACTCCAGCCTGGGTGATAGAGTGAGACTCTGTCTCAAAAAAATAAAAATTAAAAATAAATAAAAGGGATGGCCACATATCCAGATGAGTGTGGCCCATGTCCTGAAATTAGTGACCAATTATGGGAATCAGTCAACGTTTTCTCCTAGTTTCTTTCTTTCAGCTGTCTATGAACTAATTCTCAGAATGGAATGACTAGTGTGTTGTAGAAGATATAGTCAGAAAAGTTCCTTAACAGACTTTTCTTAGCTTCAGTAATGGCGTTATGTTATTTAGTTAAAGAATGATTAAGATATTTTGTTTTTATGTCGTACTATGAGGTAAGGTTTCCTTTCTGGTTTTTATGTGTTTGTGAATAGAGAGTTAGAAGGAGCTAATCAGGCTCTGATAGTCTAACTGCATACTAGCCTGGAAGTTCTACACTTTATTGAAACTCTTCTCAACTTTTTGAAACACCATTTCTTTTCGTTCTCTCACTAGCTCTCTGGTTTTTCTTTCTTATTTAATATTTCTTGCTAGTTTTTTTGGGGGGGATGTGTTCTCAAACTTCTTAGTATCTACTGTCTCTTTCAGCATTCATTGATTCCTTTGATCTTATTACCATGTATGTCCTGATGACTCTGCCATCTTTTATTTCTAGCCCTTTTTTCAGAGTCTAGACCTATATATCCAATGATTAAACAAATATTTCTTCCTGGATGTCTCTAAAACAACTAAAACTCACACATCCAAGTATAAGCTCATCATTCTGAATACTTTTTGTAAACAATTGCTTTTTCTGTCCCTGGAGCCTACTCCTTAAGATGAAACCATTATCCTGTCTTGCCTGGACCCCTGAAAAATTCCTTAACTATAACAAGTACTAATAAAATGTTTGTTGAGACAAATAAATATATAGGCATGGAGGTAGAGTCTATTCAAATATCTCAAGATTTGTTTGTTTTTCACATGAATGGTTATCTGCTCTATCCTATATTTATGAAACTGAGCTTTTTGGAGCTAAACTTTGCATTTCTCAGTTACAGTTCTTCAGAACAGCTTTGTTCATTGTTCCAGTTTTCTGATATTATTGTTACTCTGTCATCAATCATGTTAAGTCTGGTTTCCAACTTTATGTCATCTCCACATTTTATAATTTTGCTATTTCTTTCTTCCAGACATTGAAATAAATGTTGGTTGGGAAAAGCCAAGGACAGAGATCTAACAGCAGGCCAAGGATATTTTACTCTAGTCTCATATTAAATGAAATTGTTCACTTGCATGCAAATTGGTAAGCTCCATTCTCATCCAGGACAAATTTCTCTATCTTGTCAACAGGAACATCATGGAAACTTTTCTTAAATGTCTTGTTGAAATCAATTTAAACTGTGGCTATGGTATTCACTTAATCTACAATTCTAGTGATCCTATAAAAATGCAAATGAGTTTGAAGAACTTGTTCTTAGGACATACTTGCTGGATTTTAGTCATTAGGATCTTCATTTCTTTATAAAAATGTTATTATTAAACTATAAAAGCAATTTTTAAAATGATAAAAGTTTAGAAAGTAAAAAGGAAAATAATGTATAACCTATAGCTATTTTACAAGGAATATTGTAAAACTGTAGTGTATTCTGTTCAAGTTTTTTGGAGAAGTTGGCTTTTTTATATTGTTAATAGTGTATATACAATTTTATAGCCATTTAAAACATTTATTCTGCCTATTTTCCAGTATTGCCTCAATTTATATACTTCTCATAGGTTTCGTAACATTTCTTCTTATGTCTGAATTATAAAATTTTAAACACACCCAAGTTGCTGGACATTTGGACTGTGTTCAATTTTTAAATTATAAATAATATGATGAATATTTTGTATACACAGTTGGCCCTCTGTATCTGTAAGTCCTGCATCTGCGGATTCAATCAACTGCAGATCAAAAATATTTGGGGAAAAAATGAGTGTCTGCATCAGTACTGAACATACATAGACATTTTTTCTTGTCATCATCGTCTAAACAATACAACATAACAGCTACTTAGATAGCATTTACATTGTATTAGGTGGTATAAGTAACTCAGAGATGCTTTAAAGTACACAGAAGAAGGTTGTGGGTTATGTACAAATACTATGCCATTTTATATCAAGGACTTGAAGTCTGTGGATTTCTTTTTTTTTTTTTAAGTCCATATTCTGTTTTTTTTTTTATTATTTATTGCATTTTAGGTTTGGGGGTACATGTGAAGAACATGGAAGATTGTTGCATAGGTACACACATGGCAGTGTGATTTGCTGCCTTCCTCCCCATCACCTACATCTGGCATTTCTCCCCCATGCTATCCCTCCCCAACTCCCCACCCCCCCACTATCCCTCCCCTTTTTCCCCCCGACAGACCCCAGTGTGTGATACTCCTCTCCCTGTGTCCATGTGTTCCCATTGTTCAACACCCGCCTATGAGTGAGAACATGCGGTGTTTGATTTTGTTAGAATGGCGATCATTAAAAAATCTGGAGACAACAGATGCTGGAGAGGATGTGGAGAAATAGGAATGCTTTTACACTGTTGGTGGGAATGTAAATTAGTTCAACCATTGTGGAAGACGGTGTGGCGATTCCTCAAGGATTTCAATATCAGTATCTGTTGAGGGGGAGGTCCTGGAAATATCAAGGTACAACTGTTTGGATCTTTTCCTTAATTTATATTTTTCTTGGATAAATCCCAAAAGTTGTGTATTTGGGTCAATTTTCTCATTACGGTAGGTAGCTACAATGAGCAGGAGAGGACCCCTGCCCCCTACAACACACGCACCAAGAGCACTGAGCAACCATCGTCAGGCAGTTGTTAACCATTTCTCTAAAGTAATAATTGGTCACAGCTGGCACCGGAGAAAGGCAGTTTCCCAACAGACAGAAAACACCTGAAACTGATCAGCAGATTCCCAAAAAGATCTCAGGAGTGGAGAGAAGTAAGGCAAATCCTGGAAGTGGGCCCGAGTCAAGAGGTCAAGCTATGCACTTGGTTTCTCAAGTCACTCACTTGGCCCTCTTCCAAGTTATACCTTCCTTCTTTTCTTTCCTTCCTTTCCCTACTGTTATAAAGCTTTTTCACTCCTGCTCTGAAACTTGCCTCAGTCTCTTTTTCTGCTTTATGCCCCTCAGCTGAAGTCTTCCTTCCACGGAGGCAAGAGTCGAGGTTGCTGCAGTTTGTATGGATTCGCTGCCGGTAACTCGAGGTAACTCAGATCTCTTCCACCAGGAAAATCCTGATGCCGAGATACCTGTGTCTGTGTTAGTCAGGTGGGCTGGGTTATGTTGCAGTAACAACTTATCACATACACTTATTTAACAGCCAAAAAGGAATTTTAAAAATCCTTAAGTTTTAATGGCTTAACACATGAAAGTTTATTTCTCACCAATTCTGCTGTAGGTCTCACGGTTCTCCAGGGTAGTTCCCTTCAAAGATTCAGAGATTTAAATCTCTGGGATTTAGGGTGGTTCCATCTTGGCCTCCATGATTGATGTGGCAGGAAGAGAACTGAAGCCTGTATAGGGGCTTTTGAAGCCTCAGATTGTCAGCTGGCCTCACAATCCATTGGTGAGAAGTAGCCATGTATTTCCACTTAATTGCAACGGGTGCTAAGAAGTGTGACTTCTGTGTGCCCACTAGGAAAAGGGGTATCACTATCGAGGTCTACTTCAGCAGAGAGGTTCTGAACTACAACTAGCTAATTTGGAACTACAGAATTTCCAGAATTCCCTTACTCATAGGGTTACACATTAGATATGACCACAGGAGATATTTTCATGAGAATTGGAAGGTGGAAATGAAGTAGCAGTCACTAAATTCAGAAGGAGCAGGCAACAGGTGCCGCTGCAGCGCCCAGCCTGATTGCCTGGCTCACTTTGTCGGTATGGGCAGCAGCTAATCCACAGTCCTCTGGCTCACATGAGATCTATTCCTTCAGCTCGTCTGAGTCCTGAGTCAGATACACATGCAATTCCATGAGGAAGGATGCCAGCTTTGTTTTTAGGTCACCCGCACTATGGAGTTTGGAGGTGGTGAGAGCTAGATGCAAATTTTGGTTTGTCTTCATGAGTTCCAGCTTGTCCTCACTCTCTCCTGCTTCATACCCAGCTTTCCCTCCTGACTACCAGCCCCACTGATTCACAGTGACCTCAGGCCTACCACCAGACACAGAGGCATCAGTCTTCTGTAGAGTTGTTTACCATAACTGCATGGTGTCTAATGTCTAAAATAAAATTTTCAGCCTGTGATACCCATACTGATTTTGTTTCCCTGATAAACCCTAATTGATAGTTGTACATTAATATTTTTAATACCGCGGGGCCTAATTTTAAGGTATTGTGGTTACAGACTTTTTGAGTTTACTGCTTAGAAGCCCAGCATCACAAAGATACATCTGACCCACGTTGAAGAAGAGGGAGTGGGTTATGGTATAAAGAAAGGAGGATACAATTGTCCAAAGTGAAGATAATTATTACTAAAAAACCCAGAAAGCACAGTTATTAGAGCAGCGAGCAGCCTCCGAAGCAGCTCTGTCCTATGCAAATAGACCTGAGGGGGAGGGGGAGCTTTGCAAGGATGTGCTGGGGTGGATCATAGAGAAAATCCATGCCTGCAGCCACACTTCCACAGCTGTGAGTAGGGCTACTCTACCTGGAGCTGATCTTGCCCCAAGGACCAGAGTTAAAGGGGAACAGGCTAATTTGGGGGGGAAATCCACACTGAAGCAGTAAAAGCCATCATTTTCTGTGACACAGAGTCAAACTGAGTTTAACAACTTATCTCTGTTTCTATACATTTTCTCCCAGCTTCACATTTGGTATGTTTTCGTCTGCCATGTGGCTCCGTGTGAGATGCCAGCACCTCTGCTGTTGGGGGAGAAACATAGGTGAGGCTGAAGTACACACATTCTGGACTGGGATTGTTCTCTGAACATTAGGCCCTCCTAGGACTTCCTCAAAGCACCCCAGTTGAGCAGGCAAAGGAAGGGTGACTTGTGGACTTCCACCATACTGTCTCCACATGCACACGACTGCTCGCTCTTCATGCCAATTACTCTCACCGGAAGAGGAACTCCCTGTCCGATTGCCCTCACCCAACCTTTCCTCTGATTACAAACAAAACAAATAATTGTTGCCACACTCCTTCAAGGAACTGTGGCACACTGGAAAATACCCATATGAGCAAAGAATTCTATTTCGAGATTGCATGTGATTCATGCCACCCATGTTGACTTCAGCTGTTGCACACCCAGTTCTCTTCTGAGGGGGAACTATCATTTAAAGCAGTGCGTGTTAAGAATCAGGAAATTCTAAGCCATCCAATGGCCTGTGTTCACTGAGCTCAAGCAGGACATCAGACACAATGTGATGCAGCAGAAAGAGTTGGCACATTGGGGAATTGGCCAAATCCCAATAAGCCTTTGGCACATTAGTCCATCTGGATTAGCTCATCCGTGTGGTTTGGGTCACCAAATTTTTTATAACTCATGTCTTGCAATCATAATGCCTTGTCATACCAATGCAGATATTACTTAGAAACATGGCAAGAAATGAATAAAGCACTTAAAAGTATTGCAAACAGAAAAGTTATACAAATCCAATTTTATTAACATAAATTATCTGCCCTTGACATATATTGGAATCGTGTTTTTTTAGGCAAATATAGTAATCCTCTACTGCAGGCGAAAAAAAGTTTTCTTGGTGATATGAGAAGTACTGGCATGATAATTTCATAAATTATTCAAGTCTGTGGAAACACTCCAGTTCAGAGAAGGGTACCTGGATTTGTTTTCAGATTTCTTGACTTTCACATGCATGTTAGGCTCTCTGGTTTGGATAGTGTATGTTTTCTTCTATTAAATGAGATAGCTTTCTCATTAATTATATCAGAAAGAGCAGCCATGAGAGACTAGAGGGCCTCTACTGGCCTCAGGCATTTTCTAAAAAATGGAATTAGCTGTCAAACTTTGAGAACACAGAGCTTCCCACAGCCCCCCCATCCCTGCATGTGGTGTGCACCTCACAATTTCATGCAATTTAGTGACTTGCCAAGTTCCTACAGGCATCTGTGTTTGTGCTGAAGATGTCTGTATCCTCTGCGGCGTACTGTGGCGTGTATCTCAGCATATTGGTTGGAATGGGTCTGTAGGTTGGAATAGCTGATTTGTTATTCAGGATAGTTTTAGCAGCCGCTGGAGGGAATGCACCATCTTACGGTAGTTGCTCTTCCACACAGCTTTGTTCTCTGCATGGGTAAGGGGTATCTCTGGGGTCCGAAATCTGTTACATCATGATGCCTGTGCAATATTTCCTTGCCTAGTCCAATCTGCTGGGTCCCTGAAGAATAAGCTCTTTTCTTCTTATTAGCTAATGTTTACCCCTCCTTTTCTCTAATGATAGAGTACTGGGAAGCAGAAATCCCCATCTCCACCTTCCCTCCCCCAACTCCCTAGCCTCTCCACTCATTCTCAGTCCTGGGGGCTGGGGGCCATACTGCCTTACTGTTTGCAATAAAACAATTGTAAAATGAAGAGAGCAGCCAAAGCAGGGACTTATGAGCTGAGAATATGGGAATAAGCACACAATTAGTTCTGACAAATGAAGTATCTTGCTGATATTATTAACAATCTACTAGAAATTATGTCCTCTTTACCAACAGAAAAATGTCGATATGCAAGAAAATAAGCCTAATTTAACTTTTTAAGGGGTAGAAAATATGATAAATCTTTGCATACATATAATTTATTTATATTATAGTCCTAACAAGCATTTTTTTCATCTAAAACTGTTATTTTAACTCAGAAAACATATTTACATTAAACTCTTGAGCCTCAAAATGGAGCACAGAGGGAACAAAAACCTTTTGAAATTAAAAATATTATTCAGCAGAAACTGATACTTTTGAACCAATATGGATTTTAAATAACTAAATATTTTTTTAAAATCTCCCTTAACATCAAAGTCAAAGATGATTGTATTTATTTTGATGTCACTATGTAAATATAAGGATGTTAACTAATACCTAGGTCAAATATTCCAGTTGCATTAACAAACATACACATAACAAATATAAATTTATATCAAATGTCAAATTTCCCCATTATCTTCTCCATTAGGAATTTCATGTTCTGAAAAGTGCCTTTTTTGTTTGCTTGGGTTTTTTGTTGTTGTTGTTGTCTTTGTTTTTTGCTTTATAATTTCTAAGCATTTAGGCAGGAAAGAAAGAGACATTAAAAATACAACTGAGAAATATTTAAATTTTGATGAAATAAGAGTCTTGTTAATTGCAGTGTCTTTTGAATACTTCCCTCAGGAGAAAATATGCTGTGAAACAGTGAGCTGCTACTACATAGTGGTTGGGGACATAAGGTCATTTCTAGATAGCAGTTACATACACCTAATGGCTTATTCCCTACAAAATGAACTATAATGGTGTTAGAAAAGACTAGATACTTTATCATCTGAAAGACAGTTTGCTCAGATGTATACAAATTAATCTATTCTTTTGACTTCTAGTTCAGACATCAGAAATACTTTATTTTGTACTAAAATAAAGATAGGTTCCTATATTGGAATATGTTCAATATTTACCACCTTTCTCTTCTTTTTCCTATCCATAAAACTCTGCCTGATGAAAACATTTTAGAGTGTACTTTTTACCTTATACTGTTAATATCATTGATGATCCTGGATACTAAAAATGGCTGCTTTAGTCTACTTCCATTTTGGGAAAGCCATTTAAAAGAAACAAATATGTGGCATCATTTAAAGTTTTATAAATAATTAAGAGTAACTGAATGACAGCTGAATTTCTCATGTATTTATTGACTGCTTGCTAGATTCAAAATTCTGTGCTGCATGCAGACATATCAAAATTTTGTAGTATCTTTGGATCATGAAAGTCAGAGTCTTTCAGCTCCTAGTCAGGAAAAATACTATCATGTCAGGTGAGGAACTCTTAGTATGAGGTGGTGCTGGGGAGTACTAGTAGCTTCAGTCCAAAAATTCATTGCTCTGGGTCCCAACAGCTTTGTTCCAGCTCTACATTTTAACAGTATGTGGAAGAGGACTGGTTCAGGCTTCCTTTATATTCTACATAGATCACGATTTGGGATTTTTAGGAACCAATAGCTTAAGCTATGTTAGAACAATCCAAAAGCTTTAAAAACGGTCATAGCAAACGCTCTCTGGACCTTAAACCTGGGCATTAATAACTGAGAATTGAAAGACTCTGGAGGCAGTATTTTGTTCTTGTCGGGGAGAGGCCAGGTCAACTTGCAGAGCATCTCCTAGAGTCTGGAATCAAGCGTCTTCACTTCCTGTCACACCGCATTTTCCCTAACACTTCCATTATCCATATTTTGCTCTGCTATTCCAAATGTGGAGTCTCTAAGAATAACCTGAACACACCAGGTTATTCTCTCCCTTGACAAATTCTGATTGCAATGATTTAACATAAAAACAATTTGAGTAAGAGGTTTTTGTCTTTCTACATTTTGAAAAGCCCTTACAGATACAGTGTTAAATATGTAATTGAAATGTGGCATTTTTTTGAGTATTCAATACATTTCTTGGATTTTTTTTCCTAACTGCAGGAATAGCATAAATGAAAATGCTCAGTTCCTTAAGCAGTTCTTTAAGCACAGCAAACATGAGTCAAATGGCTTTCATTCCACATTTATAAAAGGCAATGCCACCATCATAAGTTTCTTAGTAATTCCTAGCACCTATAAGCATTTTCATTTGTTAATCTCAATATATTTTAATAGCATACATATGGTCTCAAAAAAACCTTTCCTGGCACTTACTGTTGGCTTTTTATTCCCCCAGATCTTTTGAAATCTTAGCCTATACATGACTACATGACTTAGAACATGTTTTTAACAAGTTATACGAAAATCTCCTTTTGTGCTCCACATTGACAGAGCCTGTCTGAATCCCAGAGAAGGCAATCACATTCCGTTATGTTGTCAGTGTGAGAGGCAAAAGCTCCAAAGTACTAAGTTCTTAGAGCTGTAAATCCATTGTGCTTCATGTTATAAATAAAGAAATTACCCTGTGATAGCTACAGTTTGGAAGCATTATCATTTCTTTTCAACTCTCACTTTTAATCTTTTCAGTTATTTTCCTTGGTAAAACTTAGCCACCAAAGTAAGACTTCTTGTATCACGAACCTATATGCCACAATTAAAAGAAATTCCAGCCAACCATGTCAGTGGCTGTAGTCAGCATTTAAGACAAAACTGACTCCTATCAATTTAGCAGAAGAGAGTTCTCCCTGCCCCGTGTCTCCTTCCCACCCTGCCGCTCCCTGCCCTCTCCAGCCTTTTGGATATGCCTTTTCTTCCTGTTGCATTGCAAAGGGGCGATGTACGCTTTCTAGCAGATGCATTTGACGCTAGGTCTTTGCAACCATGAAAACACAGTTATAAATTGTTCTCAGAGCTAACTCACTCAACATCTTGGCACTTGGTTGTTTTTAACTTTTCAACAATAGGCACTGTTCACTCCCCCTCCATCTCAGTTCTTTATTCAGTGATCAGGCAGGACACTGATGAAAGGCTAGTCACGGCTCCCCCCCATGGTATCAGTGTGCTGACATGTGATGATTCACATGGGGTGTGTTTGATCCAAGGAAGCCCAGTCTCTGCTTATTCTTCCTTTGTTCTGTCATCTGGGGAAAAGAGAGAGTGTGTGTTCAGCGGATTTTCTCACTTACCCAGTGCTGCTGGGCCACAGCCATTTTCAGTTAATTTTCCCCAACTACCTACTGTCTAGCATCATATAGAATATAGTTATCAAAAAAGGGATATTTAAAAAAAGTAATAAATTTTCAAAAACAGAGAAAAAGAGCAAACCCCTCTTCTGTGGTTAGGAAGCAGAAACCATGACTCTTAAAAGAGCCATTTTATAAACAGATCTTGCCTGTCACATAGCTGTCACCATTACAGTCATTTTAATAGCTACCATGGTTACTGTTGATATTTTTACTAATAATAAGAATTTTATATGATAAAGGGGTTGATTATAGCATTGAAATAGCAGATACTAATGAGAATCTGCCTTTCCCATGGGCTTAGTAATTACTATCATGGCAGAAAATGATTTTTGTTTTTTAAATGCAAAGAGCTGCTTGTATTTTGGCATTTTCTCCTCTCCCCTTCCATAGAAGGAGAAGTGTTGCACAAGGCTCAGGGAGGTGGGATAAGTGGAAGTCCCTGTTTGCTGGGATGTGGTTCTACAGTACAACAGGAGGTTTCTTTCTCAGAGTTTGCAATCCTCTGTGGATGATGACCTGGCTCCCTGGAGCCTCTGTCTCCCCTCAGCGGAGGTGGTGAATGACTTCTCCCACCCAGCACCATCTCCCCTGAATGCACCCACCTGCTCCTTGAGCTCCGCCAGCTGACCCGACAGCTGTTTGACCAGACTCATAGTTGATTCCAATTTCTCCTGAAGGTTCCGAATTTCATTTTGCTCACTGTCCCCTTCATTGCTAACGAGGGACATGGCTCGCATCCGAGGAAACCAGTCCAAATTCTTCTCCCTGAAAGCAAATAAATGTGCGGGAACAAAGGAATAAGTATGGAAGGGGAGAATGTCTATAGCTGTTCATTATTATTGACATTTAAAACAGTCTCTCAGCACTCAAACTGAAGAAAGAAAATCAGGCATAGGGAAGGGCTGAAGTAGGGCTTAGACACTGGTCTTCATGGGCTGGGGAAGACCCCAAATATTGAGCAAACTTTATACAGGCTCCTAGGTAGGTCCCGATGAGGCACAAAGAAAGCACCATGCAGGCTACAGGCATTCAGTGAATGTTGATGAATAATGAGGTGGGGTCTGGAGGCTGGGGGAGCAGATCCAAGCATGTGTGGGTACAGCATAGGCATGCACTGTTTCTCTTTCCCCCTGACACAGAAGAGAAGTGGGGGGGTGGGGACAGTATAGGAAGGTGGTAAAAGAAATATTTCAGCATTAGCCACCCACACTACTTTACCTCCCACTTCCTCTATAAAGGCTCCCCAACCAGCTCTGCCCCTCTCAGAGCTCCACTTGGGGAAGAGGGAAGTGGGAGGGCATGGCCCTAGGTTACTCTGTCTGCGCTCCCTTTGGAAAGATTTTATTGCAAAGGGTGAGAGTTAAACTTCCCCACAGGGCAATCACTGGTTCCACTTCTGTTTTTGTAGGCAGCCTGGGTGTAGGTGTTTTATGTGTGTGTGTGTGTGTTTTCCCCTCCATCATGGTAGAGACTGATAGATGCTTTCTTGAAAACTCTGCTCGATTGTCTAACGTCATAGAATCACTACGCATTTCTTATAGACATTTTTCAATCCTCCCCAAAGCTCTGCAAGGTAAATCATATGGTCCCCCATTTTAGAGATAAGGAAAGAAGAGGCTCCAACAGTTTCATTACTCATGTCACAAGCTAGTAAATGGCAAAGCTGGAATTTTAAGCCTCTGCAGCACTGATTGGGTGTGCCAGTATTTATCTACCCACCTATTTCTCTAAGTCACCTTCTCCCAACATCCCTAGCAGTGAGCATCGCGCTTGAGACTCCATTCCAGAAAAGTCCACTGAAATGGCTACAACAACCTCTGCCTGTGGGGTATCCCTGGAAGGAGAGTCATCAAGTGTTCTTCCCTAAGCAACGTGGCAAGGCCCAATTTGTTTATCTCTAGACCACAGTCGTAATCTTACCTGGCCGTTGGGTTGGCTTTTTGTTGTTGCTAGTCAGGGAATAACAAGTTCTTTATAGTTCCCTACCCCCCAATGGCAGTGAAAAGGGCTGATAAAGAACTAAAGATAAAACATATTAAAGAGTTTTAAACTGCATTTAAACAGCTGTAGCTAATTAGCATTTCAAAGGTGAACAGTAACTTACTCTGAAGTGCAGAGTGACAGATTCATTCACTCAATCAATCCTTCAGCATCTATTGTTCGGTATTTAGGAGTGAAAGTCAGATAAGACTGTGTGTCTGCTCTCAAGGAGCTTATGGCTCAGGACAGCCCTCCACAAAGAGTGGACTGCACACTGTGTGTGTCCAAATCCCCAGGTTGCTTGTTAAAACTGCAGACTCCCATCCCACCACCTCTTACCAAATCAGAACTTCAGGGAATGTGTGTGGTTCTAATATCATTAAAGTGTTAAGGACTCTGGTTTACAGAAACAGAGAAGACAGTGGCTGGGTAGGCAGATAGAGAAAAAGGGAAAGATCTGAAATAGGTGTGTGGGTTAAGAGCAGAGGAAACCTAATAGGGGCCCATGAAATGCTTGTAGGGTAGTATGGCTGGTCCAGCTGCTCACCCACAGCCCAGCTGGATGTGCAGATGAGGCAGAAAGCTGGACTGACACAGCATGCTGTGTCTCCCTGGGATAAGCATCAGAAGGATAAAGGTTTAAGGGAGCTGGGAATATCAACAGAATAGTGTTTGATGTGATGCAGATTAATGTGTGAACTGGTAGGAAGGACACAGGAAAACAGACCTGTGCTAAATGCTCTTTAAGCACTTACTCCTTTCAACAATCCTGTGAACTTAGCTTCTATGATCTATCCTGTGTTTATATTATCTATTATCTGAATTTTACAAATGAAGAAAGTGAGGTGCCATGGTTTAGATATGGTTTGTCTGTGTTCTCCAAACCTCATGTTGGAATTTGATCTCCAGTGTTGGATGTGGGACCTAATGGGAGGTGTTTGGGTCATGGGGCAGATCTCTCAGGAATTGGCTTGGTGCCATTCTCACAATAGTGAGTGAATTCTCACTTTTTTTTTTTTTTTTTTTTTGAGACTGAGCTTTGCTCTTGTTTCCCAGACTGGAGGGCAATGACAATCAAGTGATCTCACCGCCTCGGCATCCTAAAGTGCTGGGATTACAGGCGTGAGTCACTGTGCCCAGCGAGTTCTCACTCTTAAGAGCCTGGATGGGTTCTCAGGGGAATGGATTAGTTGCCATGAGAGAGGGATGTTATAAGCCAGGATGCCCCTAGGGTTTGGAGTCTTTTTGCCCATGCCAACTTCGCCCTTGGCCCTTCTCTGCCATATTTTGATGCAGTACAAAAGCCCTCACCAGAAATCAAGCAGATGCTGGCACCATGCTTCTTGTGTAGCCTTCAGAACACCTAAATAGCCTTCTTTTCTTTCTAAATTACCCAGTCTCAGGTATTCCTTCATAGCAACACAAAACAGATTAAGAAATGAAGCTAGCAACTGGATTAGCCGGGATCCCAACTCAGATCTGTCTGCATCAAGGTCTCTTGGCAAGACAGGAGATTGTGGAAAGAAAGAAGAATAACAAAATTTAAAATTCAGAAATTTATCAGCTGGAGAAGATAAGAAATTTCTGTAGATATATTAGTGATGGTTGCAGAACAATGTGAATGTGTGTCATGCCACAAAACTGTACACTTTAATGGTAAAATGGTAAATTTTGTGTTTATATATTTTACCACCATAAAAAAAAAATCTCAGAATTTGCAGAGGCTAATCTTTTAGATGAATTGTGCACCAAACTCCTGATGTCATCCTGCAGTTAGTAGTCAGGGTAGATGAGGAGGCTGTGGGTGGCCAAGGGTCAAAATCTGTATGAATGAACAAGAGTGACCAGGAGGTGTTAGAAGATAGGATGGGAAGGACTAGAAAAGTGCATTTGAGGTTTGAGGTGCACTGATTTCTTAGTGATGAGGAGCCCAGAGTGCTGACCCTTTTCTAGGGCTCTTAATACAGACAGTTTGGGAAAACAGGTAGCTACCACCAAGGGACTGAAGGAGAAGGAGCTTGCTATGTATGGTTTGAATGCTTGTTCCTCTAAAACTCGATTTAATTTTTAAATTTAATTGGTATTGTAAATGTATTAAGATGTGGGACCTTTAAGAAGTGATTAGACCTTGAGGTATCCACCTCATGGGGGTGAGGATTGGTGCTGTAACAAAAGGGTAAGTTCGAGGCCAGGCACAGTGGCTCACGCCTGTAATCCCAGCACATGGGAGGCAGAGGCGGGTGGATCATGAGGTCAGGAGTTTGAGACCAGTCTGACCAACATGGAGAAATGCCATCTCTACTAAAAATACAAAAATACAAAATTACCCAGGCGTGATGGCACATGCCTGTAATCCCAGCTACTCGGGAGGCTAAGGATGGAGAATCACTTGAACCCGGGAGGTGGAGGTTGCAGTGAGCTGAGATCACACCACTGAACTCCAGCCTGTGCAACAAGAGCGAAACTCTGTCTCAAAAAAAAAAAAGGGGTTGGGGGGCAAGTTCAGTCCCCCTCTTGCTCTCTCACCCTCTCACTTTCTATCCTGTGGTGACACAGCAAGAAGGCCCTCACCAGATGTGGGCACCTTGATAACAGACTTCTCAGCCTCCAGAACTGTAAGCCAATAAATTTCTGTTCATTATAAAATCACCCAGTCTCAAATATTCTGTTATAGCAACACAGAACAGACTATGAAAAGGCTCCTCTTGGGGAGAGAGCCAAGAAAGCAGTGTTCTGGGGAGAGATTTGTTTGACACACAACAGAACAGAGAATCCAGAGGGGCTGTTGGGGCAGGAGGATTTGGGAGCATCACAGACTGGGCTTGGGGTAAGAAGGTACCAGGAATGTGAGGGATGGTGAAAACATCAACCTTCAAAAAGTTTCCAAAAGAAACAGATGCAAAACCTTGTTCTAACGGTAGACTGCAACTCTCACAGATAACGTATGAGCATTTGTAAAACTGCCTCCAAAAAGCACCATTGCAGGCAGCTCAGGGGCCAGGATCAGCCAAGTCCATGCCCTCTTGCTTTTGAGGAAAGAAGGGCAGCTCTCAATGGACCATAACTGGTGCCATGTGAGCCACAGAACTCCCTTTCCCTACACTCTCCTTCTTCATTTGTTTCTTTGTTCATCCATTCACTTAATAATTCTTGCTTGTGTTTACTATGTCTCTGTTAGGCATTGGGAAAACAATAGCGAGCAAAATCTAGCACGATTCTCATATAGTTCATAGGTGGAGAGCAAGACTTCAAACAAAGGATGACAAAAGTAACGAAGAGCTGTGCTTAAGTGCCAAAATCTACATAGTCCTGTCATCCTTTCTCTGTTCCTAAATATTACTCTGTCTTCCAACTCTCTTCCGGTTTTTCTAATCCTTCTTTCACTCTTTGTATCTGTCTGTGTTTTGGTTTGTTTCTCAGCCTTTTCTCACCTACTTTTCTGCTTCTTGTTCCATTCCTCTCTTCCCTTGTATATCTGCTGATCTTAATCTGAGACAAATATATAATGTGCAGTTAAAAATTATTTTGATATTGAACATTTTATGGTTCCTTTTCTTAATTTTTAAGAGATCTGAGTTGAATGCTTTACATTTCTCACTACAATGGAAAAAAATGACCAACTTAAATTGATTGCTTTATGTTCTCTTTTTTGAAGAAAGTGGTCTTTTAAAAATCAGTTCGACAACTGATTTTTCTTAAAAATTACCACAGAAAGTACAGTAGTCCCCCTTACCTGAGGTGGATACATTTCAAAACCCCTACTGGATGTCTGAAACTGTGGAGAGTCCTGAACCCTAGATATACTATGTCTTTTCCTATATATATATATATATATATATATATATATGATGAAGTATAATTTATAAATTAGGCACAGTAAGAGATTAACAATAACTAATAATAAAATAGTACGATGAAAACAACATACTGTAATAAATGTGGTCTCTGTTTCTCTCTCTCAAAATATCTTACCATTTTTGGACTGCAGTTGACTGTGGGTAACCAAAACCACAGAAAACAAAGCCATGGAGAAGGGGGGGGGATTACTGTACATTCTTTTCATGAAAATTAACTCCAATGCAGCGGCATTCTTAAATGTTGAATGTGCTTTTCCATTGAAAGTAGCTGCCAATTAAACACTCAGAAGTTTCTGTCTCTGCTCTTATGGCTTCCACGGAAGGCTCAATCTGAGCAGGAGAAGAGGAAGGTAAACCCTAGACTTTAGCCTATGCCAGAACCACAGGACAGACACACAGAGCAGTTACTAGTTAACAGGACACCACTTCCTCTCCATGTAGACTTGTAACATGTACGCCATCTAACAAAGCAGTTTGATTTGGTTTGTTATTTCTTGGTTTACTCATACATGCTATGTATATCTTGTGATCATGCATCTGATTATTAGATTCTCATGATGACTTTGGTCAAAATAAAATAACCTCCTTATTTCACCAGGAGTGAACATCTTTGACCACAGGGTAGTATAAAGTCAGAGAAGATGTGGATTAATTCTTAGATTCTGAGGCTACAGTGTATGGTCCTAGTAAGTGGGTAAGTGGAAATCTAGAGCTTCTTGAAGATTCTAAAATGCAAAACTCGAAGATGAACCCTCATGTCCCTGAGAAGTCCCTTTAGGGCACACACAGCATGCAACCATACCCTCCTATCCCTAAATTCTAATAGGTATTTCTCTGGGTGATTAAAAGACCATTAGATAGAAGTATAAAAACCTTGTAGTTATTCAATAAAATTATTAAGTTGCAAGTGTCAAAAATCAGCTGTGCTGGGCCAGGCACGATGGCTCATGCCTGAAATCCCAGCACTCTGGGAGGCCAAGGTAGGTGGATCACCTGAGGTCAGGAGTTCAAGATTACCTTGGCCAACATGGTGAAACCCCACGTCTGTTAAAATTACAAAAATTAGCTGGGTAATGGTGGCAGGTGCCTGTAATCCCAGCTACACAAGAGGCTGAGGCAGGATAATTGCTTGAACCTTGGAGGCAGAGGTTGCAGTGAGCCGAGATCGTGCCGCGGCACCCCAGCCTGGGATATAAGAGTGAAGAATCATAGCTAAAAAAAAAAATTAGCTGTGCTATGTTTTCATATTTTTTTCTTAAGTGTGATACCTGATTTGTGGGAAAGGACAATGGGGGTATAATGGAAAGAGCACAAATCTATGAGTCAGGACACCTCAGTTCTGGTTTTAGCTTAGCAAAATTCTAGCTATATGACATAAGAAGGAAGAAAGCCTTATTCTTTGAGTCCCAGTTTCCTCATCTGTAAAATCAGAATGTTACCCTAGGTGGTGTCTGTGTCTCTTGCAGCTCGTCATTTTGTGAGCTATGATGTAAAGACAGCTTTAAAAACCAAATTGTTGAGAGAAGATTGAGCTCGCCAAGTGGGCAAACAGAAACATGGCATTTTGGCTAGAAGTGCCTCAAAACCACACAGCCCACACCCAGTATACTGCAAATGCCCAGCCTGAAACCTAGAAAGTTTAGGTTTCCTTGAGGTCTCACAGCACAGTAGCAGCAGATGTCCCTGCACTTGACTTCCACTTCTGGACAAGTTCTTCCATATTGCATAGTGGAATAGCTCTTATATAATCTATCCCTATTCCTACCTAATTCTCCACTGGCTCAAGAAAATAAAAAGAATGTAATAATTTTTCTCCACATCAGAATGAGATTAAGAAATAATGAGACTGACTTATATGAGCCGAACATTAAAGAAATTGTCTTGGTCTTTTTAGCTCTATTGGGTATGTATTAAAAGTTGACTGTGGTTAAGCTACAGAAAGCAAGTACTATGGTTCTACATCATAGCAATGGATCCTGTTTGTGGGCTGCCTACCAAATGTCAGGCACTTTTTAATCATGCAATGACCAATACCCACAATTCCGTAAGGTAGTGACTATTTCCATCCCATTTTACAGATGACAATACTGAGGCAAGAGGATTAGTTACTAGCCCAAGGTCATATAGGTGGTGTTAGTGGCTAAACCAGGCTTTGGCCTTCACCCAGTTTGATTGAAAATCTTGTATCCTGTCACTGCACCAGACTGCTCTCCATGTGTAATGAAGATATCTATGCTTAGCTTCTGAACCTGCTAAAGAAAATAAAGACTACAGTGAGTCTCCAAACAGAAGCTACTATAACTGGAGCCCCCTTGATTTCTTCTTGTGGGGTATGTTAAAGGTTAATTTATTAAAAAATCAGAAACACAAACCCTCTAGGTATGATATCATGGATCCACGTGGAGATACTGATGGAAATGCAGCAGCAGTTGGCATCCTGTGATTTTGTAGAATGCTGTGAAACACTGCTAATGAAGGACAATACGTGAAATGTAATGTGCTGTCACAAGACCATTTCCTATGGTTTTTCTTGGTTACCATCCTTTCCTGAGCTTTATGTTTATATTGCATTTTCCATTCTAAAATTCATTCACAAAGAATTCTAGGCTGAGGAGTATAATCATTTCCCCAAAGCCTCAGCATGACCTACTGCATTCCTCTCTTTGCACTTTTGGTCTGAAGACATCAGCAGAAATGCCTCTCAAAAGGAACACAAGCCATGCTGCTACTCCCTACTTACTGGAAGGTCCTGCAGGGAAAGGCAGCATTCCTTCTGTCCTAGAACTTTAGACCTAGCAAATAATCTGGAACAAGAGTTCTTTCTGAAGTCGAAGTAATCATTTGGTTATGGGGCATGATTATGGGGGTGTGTCTCATGTACCCCAGCACCTCTGCTCAATTTCAGTAAGGGCATGGTGAGCTTCTCACTTTTGCACTAACATGGAGATTAGGCATTATCTCAAAAAATGAGGAGATACCTATGACATTGGCATTGGGATTCTTCATCCAGTTTCTAGTGAACACCTACCTGTAAACAACAAGCACTGCTCAAGGTGGGCAACAAAACTGCTGGTTCTCACAGAGGCTCAGATGTGGGACCTGCATTCATAAGGGAGGAAGAATGCGCTAGAAAACATAGTCTTGTTTGACAAGTGTCAGGGACTGCAGGTGAGAAACGATACAGTTGTGTTCTTTGAAATTAAAACACTAAGGCTAGGTGTGATGGCTCATGCCTATAATCCCAGAACTCTGGGAGCCAAGGTAGGAGGATCGCTTGAGCCTGGGAGTTTGAGGCCATCTTGGTCAACATAGTAAGACCTCATCTCTACTAAAAATTAAAAAAGTAACTGGGTGTGGTGGTGCATACCTATAGTCCAAGCTGCTTGGAAGGCTGAGGTGAGAGGATTGTTTAAGCCTAGGAGGTAGAGACTGTAGTGAGCTATGATCGTACCACTGCACTCCAGTCTGGGCAACACAGCGAGACCCTGTCTCTAAAACAACAACAATAACAACAACAACAACAAACTATTCTTGGACTGACAAATAAATGAAAACTCTGACAACTCATTCTATAAAGAGGGAGGGAAGAAGAGTAGGAGTGATTTTTTTTGCTCCATTAGAAAAACATGTGACAGGACTTGAAGACTCATTTTCAAGCCCTGATTAAGCAAATCCTTCTTTCTGTGTCTCCCTGTCTATTCTGTCTGGATCTCCCTGGATCTTCCTTGTGAACTGGTAGGTTCCCCGCAAATGTGGTGGCGTACCACATTTGTGTGGATTGAGAAATTTGAAATGTGTTAGTTATCCAAAGCAAAACAGAATTGAAAGATTTTGTAAAGCAACAGATCCTTTCAGAGTGTTATCAGCATACATTGAAATATTGTTCAAATCTAAACGCTCAAATATCAGACTTACATATTAACATATTATAAATTTATGACTTTCTACAAAATTATAAAGCAATACTACAAATAGAAAGCATTCTTGGTTAGCTGAGGCTGTATGCAGAGTGGCTGAAGCCTGCGCCATAGAGCTGTGCATGGCACCCAGCAAAGGCTGGTGTCATCTCCATGTTCCTGCCTGGCCCCCTTTCCATGGCACCATTTTCAGTGCCCTGGTGGGAAGGGGCATTTGGCCTAGGAGGCTTCCAGGGACAAGCCTATTTAATCTAGTCATTGCTTCCAAAGACAGACAGAAAAAGAGGTTCCATGAAAATGCCCAGGAAGGAGGAGAGTTCTGGGATGAAAATGACTTCACAGGACTCTCAGTCTCAGCAGGACCCAAGTATATAATAAAAAGCTACAGCTTGAAGGTACCCAGAGGTGGGCTGATTCTATAACCCCTGGCTTTATAGGCAGCACAGCTATGGTGGGAGGGGGTGTGACCTATGCCCAGCACAAGGCTGGCAGGAGGACAGGACTGCCCACCACCATGTTATGGATGGTCCTGCGGGCTCTAAGTTTATGTAGGTGTGAGCCTGAAGGCCCTTATCCCTGCTAGCTTCCTAACTTTAGGGAGGCAGAAGGAAGCAGGTAAGTGAGGACCCCCTCAGCCAAAAAGAGGATTAAAATAGTTTAAGCAACATTTCCAAAAATGCTGCGAGGTATCAGGAAGAGCACTGGGCTCTGGAGTTTCAGACTCATGGGTCAGAATTCCCATCCTTAGACTGTTTCCAGACCAGTGGGGGAGGTAGTATGAGTAAAGACAGGTGGCAGTGGAGACTGGAGCCTTCTGCAGCGGGCATCCTGGGGGCAAGAGGCGCTGCATGCACTAGCTCTCACCTGAAAATCATCCTCTGGGGTGGGCCGCATGCCAGATGGTGGCTTTCAAATTGTTTGGGGGCATTGAGATAACTGTGATATTTAAGACCTACCTCTCCCAGGCAGCCTGAAAAGGATCAAGTTTGAAAGCAGGGCTCTGGGCAGTGACTTGGGAAAACGGGTGTGGATACCAAGTGTGATGATGACCCTTGAGCTTAGCTTGTGCCTGTGGTGGCGAGTGGTGGGTCTCGCCCCACAGACAACAGCCTGAACTCTGAGCAGAGACCATAGCCTCCAAGAACCCACCTTGCTTCTCTGGCCGATTCCTCTTCCTTCCTCCTTCCCCAACTCTCCCTCTTAGAAACTTTCTGTCCCCCCATGAGTAGGAGGTCAGAGACTGCAGAAAGAAGTGAAATTACTGCATCTTCTCTTTGGTCCCAGTTTTCTCATCCCTGATCCAGCCAACCATAAGCCTTAGCTGTCTACAGAATGCATCAGCTACATCTGCTCATAGTGGGGTCCTGCTCATTCCCAGCCAACAGAGCACCAAGGGACAGAGCCACAGAGAGAAGAGGGAATGGCCTAGGACGGGGGAGGTCTAAAAAGGCCCAGATCCAATGCCTGGCAAGTTACAGAGCTCTTTAGCAGCAGTGGTATGACAGGAGCTGGGAGCATGAACAAGCAGGACTCTGGGATGAGTGACCATCTCTGATATGGTTTGCTAGGAAGCTTGGGTATGGGCACTGGTCCCAATGTTGAGTCAACATGAGGGTGAGGAACACTCAGAGAGGGGACATGGAGCCCAGCTCCCAGAACTGCTTTGAGCCATTGGCCAGCTGATTCCTAGATGCTGCAGTGGCATCAGACTCAGGAACAGGGGCCCTATCAGTCAAAGGTCTCTGGGAATCTGGAGATGCATTTGATGACACAATGATGGGGAAGCTGGTCTGAGCAAGGGGCCTACCCAACATTCTCCCGGATCCCTACTGCTGTTTTTCCTACAGAATTGTCCAGTGGGAAACACTTGACCACAAAGGAAAAATAATTAGGTAAAGCTTTGGCACAGGAAGAGACAAATTAACCGGGGTGTTGCGGCACACACATGTAGTCCCAGCTACTCAGGAGACTAGGTAGGAGGATTGCTTGAGCTCTGGGAGGTCAAGGCTGCAGTGAGCTGTGATTGTGCCACTACACTCCAGCCTGGGTGACAGGGCGAGACTCTGTCTCAGAAAAGGAAGAGACTGTTGGGGATGCCAGCAGCCCAGGGTCCTACCTATGGACTTCATCAGAGCCAGTCATGTCCCTTCCTGCTTGTGCTTTTCTTTTCCTGTCAATTCTGAATTCCACTGAATCTCTTTATTTTTTCCTTGGACCTTAAGCCTTTCTTAATCTTATTATTTATTAATTTCCATATTTTAATCTAAGTTACCACCTCTTGTCCTCCTTTAAAAAGAACATGTTTATTTTCTTCTGCAAATAATATGAAGTAGGGACATTTGCCAGTCTCATTGAGATAGCAAAAAACTAGAGATTTCTTCATGGTGAGATTAGGGTAAAACAATTGGAATAGGGTATTGAATACTCAAGGGAGCATTCGCCCAGCGTGTGGCTGCCCAGAATCTGAAGCTCCTTCCTGTATCTGAGAAAATCATTATGGTGCGGTCCTGGTGGAAGGCTGGGTCCAGCCTTCTGTGACAGAAGTCGAAAAGGCTGATACTCTGTCTGCCCTCCCTGTGGGGGCTAGAGCTCAGTCATGTGACCAAAGGGTGGCCCATCAGATACTTTTCCTGAGATTTTCATATGGAACAAGTGATGGCAAAAAGCATGATAGCACAGAATTATTTCCATTCACAATGGTTGCAGAGGTGGTTTCTGGCTGTGGTGATACCCTCTGTGCTGGAGCCAGCTTCCAGCATGCATCAATAGTACTCATCTTCTAACCAGGCTGTCCCCAGATGGGACCTCTGGCCAGCTCTTGGATTTTCTCTTGGAATCTGCTCATACTGAGTCTGGTTCCTGCTTTCCTCTTAAAATTATAGTCCTTTCTACAAATTCCTTCTTCCCTAAGATAATCAGAGTCAGTTGCTGTTGTTTGCAGTAAAGAACCACTGCAGGAGTCCACGTGGGCATTCATGGTGGCTTCAGCAGGGGGTGGCAAGAGTGGGATACAGGGAAGTGCTACCACAGTAATGTCTGCCAAGGGGGCTTTGAAGTTGGAAACTGAGTGCTTGAAAATGCACACTTAACAGACAGTTTTCCCCTGGAGGATAAGAGTGCATTCACAGAGCTCAAAATAGTTGATTAACATGATTAATGTGAACAGACAGACTGGATAATTCAGCCCCTAAAGTGGATTATTGGGCCAGAATCCCACAGCTGTTCTCTCAGAGAAGAGAACTGGGTTGCGCCATTTGCAAGGACCAATGGTGCACATCTCTTTCCACTTCTGCATCCAGTGATATTGTGTCTGCAGCTTGAAATCATCCCTGATGGGAGTATTTACACCATGGACATAGGCAGATGGTCTAATCAAGGCTTACTGAACACTACCCAAGTTGATTGTTAAACACTAACTAGCATACCTCTGAACAATGTCCCTTACTAACAGAGATGGAGGAGACCATAAAGGATAGGTTAAATTAAATGACTGACCCAAAGTTACACATGAGAAGATCATAGCAGAACCAGGACAATGAAAGTCTCCTAATAAAACAAAGACACTCCTGACCTTAAAAGCCTCTGTACCTTTGAGCATGTCACCATTGGAATTTTTAGTTTACTGGGTTCATGGTTTAGTAATTGACTTTCTGAGTCTTTCAGTTATTTTGTATTGACAAGTGTATTTTGGTGATCAAAGTCCTCAATCATGATAATGAAAAGCCTGTTACATCAAGATCATCTTGCTCTTTAAAATCCAAAAAAGTCAACAAAACAAAACGAAAGGCAGTTTATCTTTTAAATACTACTTAGAAAATGCTGAATGGCACCAGACTCAGGGGTGGCCTACAGAAAGAGTAGATCTGAGTCTTTTAGGTAGACTTTTACACAGGAGTCTGCCCCAAGTTTCCATGACAGTCTGTCTGAATATCTCTCCTTTGCTCATCTTTTAAGAACAACCTGAAGACAAGATTCAGGATTTTCCAATTATTTTCCAATAATACAACCATTTTAAAATGGTTGTATTATTTGAATCTCGGCATAATTGGAAAATTAATAATAATTTGGCTCTGTAATTGTTTCAGTTAATCCACAACTCAATACATTTCTTCCTAAAATGCAAATCAAAATAGCTTTTCTGTCAGTCTTGCCTAATACTTTGACAGGATGTCACTGAAATTCCTCAAATATGATCATTTTATTTATTTCCACTGTATATGATTTATTAGGAGGAGAATTAGGAGTATTTATATGCAGAACTCAAGGAAAACTATACACACACACCCATCTATATACAATGACTAGAAAGAAAATACTATACCTAAGAACCTAGAGAAACAACATGCCCAGAAATTATTTAGCACATAACCAAACACAACAACAAAATGCAAAAATAGAATTAAAATCTGTTTGGGCCGTGTGCAGTGGCTCATGCCTGTCATCCTAGCACTTTGGGAGGCTGAGGCAGGTGGATCACTTGAGATCAGGAGTTCGAGACCAGCCTGGCCAACATGGTGAAACCCTGTCCCTACTAAAAATATAAAAATCAGCCAGGCATGGTGGTGGGTGTCCGTAATTCCAGCTACTCAGGAGGCTGAGGCAGGAGAATCTCTTGAACCCAAGAGGTAGAGGTTGCAGTGAGATGAGATTGTGCGACTGCACTCCAGCCTGGGTGACAGAGCCAGACTCCCTCTCAAAATAATAATAATAATAATAAAATCTGTTTTGGTAAATGCATCTGTTACTTTTTGATAGTATATTTTTAGGTTTGTCTCACACAAATAAATGGGTAAATCTGCTAAAAGTCTACTTCTCCTTCTGAAAAAAAAAAAGAAAATTATTTAACAAATGGTGACCAAACCTTAAACTTACAGAGTAGCTCAAGGAAGGGTCGACCACGTGGTTGTCATAGAGCATTACCCACTGTCATCTGATTGTACTGTGTTTGCAGCTGGCCAGCTTACCGGCTAATGTTCTTTCACTAGTCCCTGACATTGCCATTTTATTTAGTTCTCTCTTTATGTCTTTTCCATTGTCTTCAAAATTCTACCCAACAAGAGGAAGAGAACTAGTGGTTCTCTCTTTTTTTTTTTTTTTTTGAGATGAAGTTTTGCTCTTGTTGCCCAGCCTGGAGTGCAATGGTGGAGTGCAATGGTGGGGTCTCAGCTCACTGCAACCTCTGCCTCCTGGGTTCAAGCAATTCTCCTGCCTCAGCCTCCTGAGTAGCTGGTGGCACACACCACCATGCCCAGCTAAGTTTTGTATTTTTAGTAGAGACAGGGTTTCTCCATGTTGGCCAGGCTGGTTTCAAACTCCTGACCTCAGGTGATCCAGCTGCTTCAGCTTCCCAAAGTGCTGGGATTACAGGCATGAGCCACCACGTCTGGTGAGTTGGTGGTTCTCAAAGTCTGTCTAGATCACCTGGGAAATGGTTAGAAATAGAAATTCTTAGGCCTTACTCCAGATCTATAGAATCAGAAACTCTGGGGTTGAAGGCCCAGTAATTGGTCTTTTAATGAGACCTCCAGGTGATCGTGATGCATGCTAGAGTTTGAGAATGACCACTGTAGATAACTCAAGGTCTAACCAGTGATTTCCTAACATCGCTAGTCATTGAATGAACTATAAAGAAAATCCTTAACCATTACCAAATAATCATACATGTTGATGTACTGTGTTTGCAGCTGGCCAGCTTACCAGCTAATGTTCTTTTACTAGTCCAGTGATTTCCTAACATCACTAGTCATTGAATGAACTATAAAGAAAATCATCATACATGTTGATTTGGTAATCATACAATTTATTGGCTAAATAGGTACACACTGGAGCATAAAAGGAGTGCTATTAATAATTATGTAAAGACGAGGACATTAGAAGAAAGACTGCTCCGGTCAAAATGATGGTTCCTCTGGGTTCCATTAAAACCCAGACTATGAGTTGGGCATGATGGCTCATGCCTGTAATCCCAACATTTTGGGAGGCTGAGGCGGGTGGTTCACTTGTGGTCAAGAGGAGTTCAAGGAGTTCAAGACCAGCTTGGCCAACATGGCGAAACCCCGTCCGTCCCTACTAAAAATATAAAAATTAGCTGGGCGTGGTGGCAGATGCCTGTAATCCCAGTTACTCAGGAGGCTGAGGCAGGAGAATTGCTTGAACCTGGGAGGCGGAGGTTGCAGTCAGCTGAAATTGTGCCATTGCACTCCAGCCTGGGTGACAAGAGTGAAACTCCATCTCAGAAAAACCAAACAAAAAAATCCAGACCATCATTTATGGGATCTGGACCAACTAAGTAAGAGAATGAAATAATTCTGAAACAGTATTTTGGCAGCTTCTCTAGATTAGAAAGTCCCATTTACGTGTGTAAAATTATGAGAGCATGACTTTGAGATATTATCTACTGGGAAGTCATAAGCATTCTGGTCACTCAAAAAATGCCTATACCAATGGATTTTAACATATTTCTCATGTGAGAGGGGTCGGCCACTCCCACTTCATTATTACCCATTCTCTCCTTTAAGTCTTATAAAATAGATAGATACTAATACTCCCCTGAAATTCCTCTTTGATTCCAAAGACATTTTTCCAGAAAATCCCTATTTTTTTTCCCCCCTCAGTCTTTCATCCTTGTCCTCTCTACTGGTCTCTGAGTTTTCCAAAGTCCATTAGCAAAGAGCAGGGTCGTGGCATGCTCAGGATAAAGATCTTGAATGGCTTTTTGGGGTGAGCACAACACAGAGGCCTAACAACAAATTCAAAGTTGGATGAAGGTGGTGGGCCAGGTTGTACTAAAGAGACCTTGCAGTCAGACCAAACTTTCTCATTAGCATCAGAGACTTAAAAATTCTTCACTAGATTTTTCAAACAGGACATCACGTGATAAGAGGGATGCTGAATCAAATTTAAAATTTTGAATTGAGTACAGACCAATTTGTTATTCTGGGAGGGGGAAGCAAACAGGGTGTGATGTCAAAATGGGATTCAACTCTAAGTTAGATTATAGCTTTGCAGAGTATAGCAGTGGCCACTGTCTTGCTGGCTCTGGGAACTGGACCCAGTAAAGGGTGGTGCACAGTTGGAAAGGTATTTCACCACCATCAGCAGTGAACTGACAGCTGGCTAGATGGATCCCAGACCATATGGTCCTGCATACACCTTCACCAGCATCTTTATCCAGTAGCTGGAGGACTTTACCTCCTCTGCCAAGCAGATGTTACATGGTGAGAAGAAATGAAGTAATCTCAAGTAGGATGAACATAAGAAACTCAAAATGATGAAGCACTGCCATGGAATTCCCAAGAGACAAGTGAGACGGAAAGAATATGGTATGCTCTAATTCCAGAGGATGCTGGCTCTTTTCAAATAATGGCTCTGTCTGATCATAATTATAAGATGCTTAGTCACAAAAGGCACAAGGTGTTATGGACAGGAATTATAGCCATGAGCCATAGGGCAGTTTTACACAAATGCAGTGTGGAAACAACTATTGATCACGTAGCAGGTGCTGCATTTCTAACTTCTGTGCAGTTTCACAAATAAATTCTCCACGTTTTAAACTGAGGCTCCTTAGGTTATATGCATTTTATACATTTTTCTGATTGATTGATTGAGTGATTGTAGGATTGGGTTTTGCTCTGTTGCCCAGACTAGTCTCCAACTCCTGGCCTCAAGTGATCCTCCTGCTCTGGCTTCCCAAAGTGCTAGGATTACAGGCCCATTTTATACATTTTCTATTTTTGAAACATTTCACTGATTGTTTCTATGGGATATCAATCTGATAGAAAAAGACTTTAAAATACTGAAATAGATATAGAAGCAATTCCTACATGTAAAACTTGTTTCTAATACATGATGGAGCCAGTCTGATGAAATAACATAATGCTTATGATTGGCCAATAATATCACTTGGTGTTTCCCAAGTGACAGAGTCTTTGTTACTCACGAGCTGCCAGAGCACACCTGGGTTTATGCTAATAAGGTGACTCTTGGTGGGCCTCTAGATAGTGCTGAGAGGTTGTGGGGTGGGGGTAAGGGGGTTGGTTACCAGAGAAACCAAGCACACATGATTGCAGGGTTGGGATTTCAAGTTAGCCCAACCTCTGGACAGGGAAGGAGGGATGCTGAAGATTGAGTTCATTTACATGGCCAGTGATTCAATCAATCAGGCCTATGTAATGAAGCCCTAAAAACAAACAAACAAACAAAAAAAAACCTCTGGACACTGGGGCTTGGTTGAATTTCATTGGCGGCCACACTAACGTGTAGGGAGGGTGACCTGCCCTGGTTCCATGCGGAGAGGCCACAGAAACTCCATGTTCCCTCTCAGACCTCACCCCATGTGTCACTTCATTTGGCAGATTCTCTTGATTTGTATGCTTTATATAATAACAACACTGCCATCATTAGTGTTTTTCTGACTTCTCTGTGTTATAGCAAATTATTGACCAATGGGGGTTGTGGGAATCCCCAGATTTATATCCAGCCTGTCATAAATGCAGTAGCCTGGGGAATCCCAAAACATGGCTGGCATCTGACATATGGCAGTGTTGTTGGAGACCATGCCTTCTAGCTTGTGGGGTGTGCACTAACCCTGGGTGGGTAGTGGGAAAATTGAGCTGCAGTGCACCCAGTTGGGATTCGAACTGAATAGCTGGTGTCAGACCAGGCAGCCAAACTATACATTACCTCTGGTTGTGGCCCATGTGGCCATCAGCTGCTGCTCATGGCCAGAGGGGGAAGGGTGCCCTTGGTGGCAAAGGTGAGGAAGCTGCAGGGTGGCTAGCTCAGGTTGCTAGGTTTACTTTTGCTAACTGTTGCTGCTTGGAGACCTATAAATAGTGGACATTTGGTTGAACTATTACAGAGAGCTACAGAAGCAAGAATATATCCAGAAACCTGCAGCTATATACATATTTAGGATATGATCATGCAAGGCAGAAAAGATTTATCCAGAGTCTATGGATAAAGAATAAAGCCATTCTCCCTGTTTTCCCTTAAGCCTTGAGCAGAAAGAGCGTGCTGTTGGATTGTGATCTTACATACATTCTCTCTTAATTTCTTACCTCTTCTGCCTGAAGAGTTAGCAACAATTGGAAATCCATCAGCCCAGGTGGGTTTTGTGGATTAAACTATTTATTCTCAGATGTTCTACCCATTTCTTTGTCAGGAGTGAATTTTGTGTATTACAAATAATTGATGCTGTTGGGCGCATCTCAGAATAAAAAAAAAAAAGGCACTGATATGTTTTTAATATTTTCCTGATATAAACTCTCAACTCTTTTCCTAGCCCAGGGGGCCTTATGTGATCCAGTCCTTGTCCTCCACCCCTAGCCTATCTGTGGCTGCCACTTGCCCCTCACTAGCTTCTGCCACATGAGCTGTCTTGCTGGTTTTCTGCCATGCCCAGTCTGTTCCCACCAGGGGTTGGCTCCTGCTGATCCCTAGACCTCTCCAAGGTTCACTCACTTACTCCATAGAGGTCTCTGCTCCAATGTTCCTCCTCAGAGAGGCTGCCATTAACAACCCTACCCAGCACACCTTCAACCCTCTCCGCTGCTTCAACTTACTTTGCTTTTCCTCGTCATTAGTCAACATTGCCTACATCATACTGTCATTTGTTTCCAATAACAGAATGCAGGTTATAGAAGGGCAGGGCTTTACTTCCCTTGTTTCTAGAGCCTAGAACAGTGTCAGGCACATAGTAAGTTTTTATTAAATGCTAGCTGAATAAGTGAAGAAATACAGAGGTCAAAAAGGAAGAAAGTGCCCCACCACCATTACTTCATTTTTTCCAGAGTCTCCAGACCTGTTGGGAAACATTCAGGTACAAGGTAAAGTGACTTGTCCCGTGCTGGAAAGGTCTGTGCACCATATTAACACAAACCAGGATGAAACCAGTCTTGGTATTGTCCTGATGAGAGGATGCTACAGGGAACCAAGAAAGCAGGCTACGATTTAAAAGTCAGGAGTTTTAGAGGCAGGGCAATCTCAGTCTGAATCCCAGCCTCACCTCTCATTAGGCATGTGATCAGATTAGTATTAAAGTTTATTCTGAAAATAGAGATAATAATGCTTATATTTGAGGATTTCTGTGTTTCATAAAATGATGTAGAGAAACTACTGCAATGCTTTTCCCTTGTGGGAAAAAAAAAGCTAATATTTAGAACATGCTTTCGGTGGGAGGCGATGGAAGGGGGGCAGGGCGGGAAAGTATAGGTGTGTCATGAGGGAACATATGGTTTGGGGCAAAGCACAAGGAGAGTGGGAGGAATGATCTGTGACTGGCCTCATGGGATGATGACATCCCTGGAGTTAACACATTTTCAGGGACAAGCACATGGCGTCACCAGGATGTGAGTTTTCAAACCTTCCCATGTCAATTGCAATTTGGGGGTTTCCATCCACGCTGCCCCACCCCACTGCTTGGTAACCTTGTGGGAACAAGGAACCTACTCATCTGTTCCATATCCCCAAATACCACTTTTGCCTCTACGTGCTCACTTTTCAAAATGTAAATTCCTCAAGTTGCCATGGCTTTCACAATCTACTGATTGGAAATCACTGACACACAAAGAGAAGAAGGAGGCCACTGCAGAATGGAATGACTCTATTTTTGTCTCCGTTTCTTTGTAAGGGCAGTCTGTGGTCAGGCTTCCTAAGGGGTGGTGCCCACACAGTCAGAGCTGACCCATTTGTGTATCTGGACTGCTACTTGGAAAGAAAGTTCTGAGGTTTTGTTCCAGGGTATCTGTAGCCTTCCATGTTTTACTAAACACACTATGAATCCTCTCTCACTTCCTCCTTCATTCTTTCTCTTGCCAGAGGGGCTCAGAGAAGCACTTCCAGAGGGAAGTTCATCTCTTCTCGCACCCACTCTGGCCTTGTTGCTTCCCCCTCTTCGAAGTCCCCTATTTTGCAGAAGTGATGATGATCTTTAGCTTTCCCAGGTCCCAAAGCCTGTGGTCATGAATTGAGCCGAGGAAGTCTTGCCCTGAGAGCTGTTTTTGGCTTCGCCATACTTTGTGCTTGAAAATTAGATTATAGGAGATATCTACAGCTTGGCCCAGTTTGTGGCTTCCACATGCTGCCAGTGAATACATGCCTACTTAACTTCAGAGCTGACAAGGCTTTTTACTGCCCTAACAAACAGAATTTATTTGGATTTAACATTTATCACCAGGAATGGAAAATGGATGGTCTTGCCAAGGTTAGTAGCCAAGATTTCCAAGGTCTTGTTGAATTCAAATTTATCCCTAGCTCTTCAATAGATGTTCTGTTACTTCCTGTAAATTTTACCAAGCCGATATGAATATATTCTTTTTTCCTTTCTACTACTAAAATGTTAATGTAATTTGATGACATCTTTGTGTGAGCATTATAAATATTTTAAAAATACATTGTAATCATCACCTCTAAGTTTACTAAATTGCTTTTTGCAATTGGGGTACTTATTGAGAACTTAAAACAATGTTACCAGCCAGGCGCAGTGGCTCATGCCTGTAATTCCAGAACTCTGGGAGGCTGAAGTCAGTGGATCACCTGAGGTCAGTTCGAGACCTGCCTGGCCAACATGGTGAAACTCCGTTTCTACTAAAAATACAAAAAATTAGCCGAGCATGGTAGTGGGTGCCTATAATCCCAACTACTTAGAAGGCTGAGGCAGGAGAATTGCTTGAACCTGGGAGGCGGAGGTTACAGTGAGCCGAGATCACACCATTGCACTCCAGCCTGGGCAACAAGAGCAAAACTCCATCTCAAAAACAAACAAACAAACAAACAAAAAACCCCACAACATTACCAATAGCTTCACATTTAATTGTGCTGGAAGCTGGGTTTTGATTATGTTATCGATTGGAATCATAGCAAGATCTACACAGCATTGTCTGGTTATGATTTAATCTGTGGTCATGGTTTATATGTCATATAAGATTTATCATAATATCCTCTCATTCATGTTGCTCAGAGTAATCTTTGTTAGCCCCACCCCACCCCATTGCATCATAATTCTTTTTTTTTTTCTTTTTTGAGACAGAATCTCACTCTGTTGCCCAGGCTGGAGTGCAGTGGCATGATCTCAGCTCACTGCAACCTCCACCTCCTGGGTTCAAGTGATTCTCCTGCCTCAGCCTCCCAAGTAGCTAGGATTACAGGCACATGCCACCATGCCCAGCTAATTACTAATATTTTTATTTTTTGTATTTTTAGTGGAGATGGGGTTTCACCATGTTAGCCAGGATGGTCTCGATCTCCTGACCTCGTGATCTGACCCCCTCGGCCTCTCAAAGTGCTGGGATCACAGGTATGAGCCACCATGCCCAGTCACTTCTTTTTTAATTTGCTAAAAAATGTGGGGGAAGATTTGGCAATACAATTATACAATGCAGCTTGCATTGGTTTAGACTGTGCACAATTACCAACTACTTCAAGAATAAAGGTAACCTAATTATTTTAACCTAAGATACAGGTAGGTGGCTTTAGTCTAACGTGATATATAAAAACAAGGTTTACAAAATCCATCAAAAATAGATTATCTACTATTCATTTCCAAAGGATCCTTTCCTAAAGGAATGATCACCAGATTTCTTTAAGTAATGGTTTTCCCAAGTACACTGAAAACATGATTTAATTTTCAACACAAAATACATTTATATGCAACATTTCAATAATATGCCTAATGTACAAGGTGAGGTTGAAATTATTTTCATGTGCACTATCAGGTTAAGCAGCAATTTAGAAAAATCTTATTTATACTGACTACCATTTTATTGCACAGTGAAATTTTGTAGAATGATAGTAGCTAATACAATGTACAGCGTAAATTTTCTACCCACCAAATCCTACTTTGAATACATAAGTGTTCTAGTATTCTCTAATTCACAATACCACCGCCTTATTGTGTAGAATCCCATTGTAATAAATACACTTATGATGGCTGGATCAAAGTACAGTATTTCTGATATGCCCAGCTTACAAGTGGCTTGTGATCCAGGGGCTGGAGGGTGCTGTATTCCCAGGCATCGAGCTGGGGTCAAAGTTCTAAAGCTCCGTTACACAGGATGGAATCACTTGCAGATTGACATTCCACAAGGTACATGCTACCTGCCCTAGTTTAACCTGCACTGAACAGGTTCTTCCTCAGAGCTGGGCACTAGCAATTTATTTCCATCCTGCACTTAAGTTCAAACCCAGAACCCGCAAGGACATTTCATACCAAAATTAAAACTTCCATAGGTCTTGGGAGACCTAAGCACCAACAGAACATTCTAGAAAACATGTCTTTCCCCTATTCCCTGTGTCACATGCATCTGAGAGCCACTCAGATTTTTCTCTTAGTGCCTAGCCCACAAGTTCAGCAAGTGCTCAAATATTTGGAGGTAGATGCATACATACAAGAATATGGATAGACTTTTACTGTCTATCTCTTCCTCATTGCTACTTTCAGTTAGTCACTGATTACTTACAATCATATTTTTCTTATGACTTTCATATCAGATCCCTTTTCTCTAATACAGTGCTGCTGGGACTCCCTTAACAGCATCCTCATAAACTGCTCTTCTGCTCAAACACCACCATTTTCTAACTTATCAAACCTAAACCTCTCGATCTCTTGAAATAACATTAAAGCCCAACCAATATCAAGTTACCCAAGCTATTCACAGGTGTTTTCTCTTCTATCCCAGCACCTCCACACTCCCTCATTGCCTCTTCCTAGTATAGCTGAAAGAATGAATAACTGGGGAATAAAAGATGGGGAACCTATTGATGGGTGATCTTGGGCAAGTCTTATTTTATTCTCTCATGAACCCTATGAAAGGCAGCCCCCAGTATTCCCCAAGACACAGGAAGGAAAACTAAGCTACATAGTTATCACAGCATCACAGGTCACATAGATCAGGAGTCCCCAAATCCTGGGTCATGGACCAGTACCAGTCCATGGCCTGTTAGGAACTGGACTGTGTAGCAGGAAGGGAGCGGTGGGTGAGTGAGTGAAGCTTCATCTGTATTTACAGCTGCTCCCCATCGTTTGTATTACCTCCTGAGCTCACCTCCCATCACAGCAACGGTGGTATTAGATTCTCATAGAAGTATGAACCTCCTACTGTGAACTGTGCATTCGAGAGATCTAGGTTATGAGCTCCTTTATGAATCTAATGCCTGCTGATCTGTCTCTGTCTCCCATCACCCCCAAATAGGACCATCTAGTTGCAGGAAAATAAGCTCAGGACTCCCATTGATTGTACCTTATGGTGAGTTGTATAATTATTTCATCATATGCTACAATGTAATAATAACAAATAAAGTGGGCACAATAAACGTAATGCACTTGAATCATCCCCAAACCATTCCCACCTCCACCCCCCTCACCCTCCAACCCCAGTGCCTGGAAAAATTGTCTTCCATGGAACTGGTCCCTGGTGCCAAAAAGGTTGGGGACTGCTGAGCTAGATAATGAGAAAGTGAAACTAGAATACAAGTTTTTGATCATGATGCATTGATACCATTTTCATGCTCCAATCTTAGAAAAGGCAGGGCTTAAAACCTGGATGACGGGTTGATAGGTGCAGCAAACCACCATGGTATATGTATACCTATGTAACAAGCCTGCATGTTCAGCACATGTATCCCAAACTTTAAGTAAAGTAAAAAAAATAAAGTCCTACAAATTGCACTAAGTATGTAGGTAACTTTAAAATGCTTGAAGTCAGACTTAAAAACTCAACTCATGATAAAGGAAATGAAATGTGTATAATGACAACTTTATGGATAAACTGTCTTCCAGAACAAAGAAAGGCCCAACTGCTAATTAATCAATGGAATCTACAAATCTAAAGGCAACACTGGCAATCAGGAAGACTGTACTGAGCTTAAAACAAATGGGGTGGCATGAGGCCAGACCAGCTTATGTATTCGGCACTTTCCTGTGGATATTTGGTTAGGCTCTGCCTGTTCCTCATAGAAGATAAAATGAAAGTCATAATAATAATAATGTTAGAATAAATGGTAGGTCAGATACCATCATCTTTACATTTAAGATTTCACTTTATTTAACAGTGAATCAATCCATCCTGGGGATTTTCCCTCCCCTGCTTTATTTTTCTCTGTAGCACCCATCACCATGAGGCAGACTATATTATTTATTAATCGTATTGATTGATTGCATGTTAGAATGTAAACGTCATGAAGGTAGGCATTTTTATCTGTTTTGTTCACTGCTATTCTGGGATACGGGCTTAAAATAATTCCTGGCACATAGTGAGTGTTTTATACATAGTAGAATAAATGAATAAACATTCACAATAACCCTAAGGTAGATACTAGTCAGTGTTCCCCAAGGTCACAGAGCTGGTGAATGAGAGAGCCAGGACTCACATGCAGGATTCAATCGAGCCTTTATCTAAACTCTAGTCTCCAGCTACATGCAGCAATGAGGTTAGATCTGTTTATCTCAGTCTGGTCAACTAAACATTCAAATCATGCAACCAACTAACTCCCTTTGCTCCCAACCTCTGCTTATTCAGCCACCAACCTTCTGATTATAATCTGGCTTCTCAGGGAAAAATACACTGACCAGCTATCATGTGTATCTGTTCTGCTTGAAAATCAATTCATCTTGTTAAATCAAGGCATAGGCATTCTGATTTATCCACATTTCTGTCTTTTGACCCTGATAAATGTGCTCCTACCCTCAATCTGTTCTGTGTACCCTGAAGGTATCTAGGATGAGTCTGTAAAGGTTAGCGCTGGGCCTGGACCTTTGTGCTCTAAGAGAGACACTGTCTGAGGCACTGTCCTAAAAGACCATCTGGCAATCTGTAGGTCAGCCTCCCCATGTGGTAACCCAATATCACTGAATTCTATTTTAAGCAAAGCAGTATTCTGACTACAGTTATCTGGTATAATTTGGGAATGATGGTGATGAACATGAATTGTGAAGCGAGGCTCAGTGATATCACAATGGCCCAGCTAGAACACAGAAGTGAATCACAGTTTTATTTCAAGGTTTACTAGCAAGGTTTGACTGGAAACTCGTGCCTAAACACAGAGGACTTGAGGAAAGGAAAATGAACAGTGTCACCACAAAGAATGAAAATGTAATTTGAAGCTTAGTGATTTCTGAAACCTTGGTATCTAACTCTCTCTCTCTCTCTCTATATATATATATATATTTTTTTTTTTTTCTTTTCTTTTTTTCTTGAGACAGAATATCGCTATGTCACCAGGCTAGAGTGAAGTGCAATGGCGGGATCTCGGCTCACTGCAACCTCCACCTCCCAGGTTCAAGAGATTCTCCTGCCTCAGCCTCCAGAGTAGCTGAGACTATAGGTGCATGCTACCACGCCCAGCTAACTTTTTTTGTATTTTTAGTAGAGATGGGGTTTCACTATGTTGGCCAGGATGGTCTTGATCTGACCTTGTGATCTGCCCACCTCAGCCTCCCAAAGTGCTGAGATTACAGGCGTGAGCCACCATGCCCGACTATCTAACAGTATTTTTAATATAAGAGTAGGGCATTGTGTATTTCCCAAACATTCCAGGATTCAGTAAATGGCTCCTGCAACTTTAATTACATGAATCATTTTTTTTTTATGAAACTGTATTTTTTTTTCTCCTTGGCAAACTGTATACTCAGACTCAAGACATAGGAGTTCAGAAGTAGCAGATCAGAATTTTCATTAAGTACACATGACACCCTAGAAATGTTAAATTGTTCATGCTTGTATACCATTATATATATGAGTTTGCCATTTTAAATCCTGAAATAAATTTGCTCATCTGTGCATTTACTCTAGAAGTTAGGAAGTAGGAAAGAGAGTTGTTTTCTTTGGAAAATAAACTGTGGATAATAACTTGCATACTAGTTAAAGGAATAATGTTTTAATTAAAAGGCAAATCTATCACTTAAGGAGTTTAAATAGAATGCTTGTTAAAAGCAATTCTATCTAAGACAATGTCAATGAAGAGGGCAGCTAATGTGTTCAAACACAAAAGCCAATGAGTGTGCTAAGGAAAAGTCTTACACAAACACTGGTCCCAGAGCTGATGCCTGCTTAGAAACCATTTCTTTTTGAATATTATTTATTTAAGTATTACAGTATTATTCTTGCACGTTGTCAAATTTATCATGAAAACTATAAATTATTTTATACTAGAAAATAAAAATAACATGCAGAATATCTTTAAAAAGACACCAGAAGAGAAATCTATTTTAAAGTAATTACCAGTTAAACATATTCTGCTTGCTGATAGGTTTTCAGTGATTATACAACAAATATTCTTATTCTCCTACATTGGTTGGTCTTTTCATGAAACAGTATAGCCTGCTTTCCTTGTTCTCTTTGCAAACTTTAAAGACATTACCCATGTGATGTGGAAAATGTTATTTCTGCTAGCTGAATGGCTAATTATAGCAACAGGAGAGACAAATAAGAAAATCCAACTAAATGACAAGTAAGTAATGAAAGGCTATGTGAACTTTCACTACAATTTCACGCCCTGTGCAACTGTTCTTTAACAAAACCTTTGTCAACAATTCTTTCTGCTAATTTTAGTTTGATATTTCGATGTGTATAGTTATCTGTTTTCCAGAAAGTAGCTTCTGATTGTGTTTATATTTTTCAGGGATGTCTTTACCAAGAATCACCCAACTATGGTCCTATTTCTGCTCTATCTTCAAAATAAAATACATTTTCTTTTTGTTGAAATAACTGAAATACAATCTACTATGTTCTTTGCCACTGTTGTTTTATGATTTCTTTTAGGATGGGAGGACTAAAGAGAATGCAAGTGTTTTTTTTTTTTTTTTTTTTTTGAGATGGAGTCTCGCTCTGTTGCCAGGCTGGAGTGCAGTGGCACGATCTTGGCTGGCTGCAACCTCCACCTCCCGGGTTCAAGCAATTCTCCTGCCTCAGCCTCCTGAGTAGCTGGAACTACAGGCGCATGCCACCATGCCCAGCTAATTTTTGTATTTTTAGTAGAGACGGGGTTTTACCATGTTGGCCAGGATGGGCTCGATCTCTTAACCTTGTGATCCCCCCGCCTCAGCCTCCCAAAGTGCTGGGATTACAGGCGTGAGCCACCGCACCCGACTGAGAATGCAAGCTTTAAAGAGAATATTCCTCTTCCTGTTGAAAACACCTGTTTTCCTCTGTCACAGGAGGGAAGCACCCCTTGATCTGGGAGGGTGTACTTCGAGCAAATGTTCCCTTTTGAGAAACAGCAATAAAAACAACCTGTAGAGCAGTCAATTCTAGAAAGGACGCCTATCTGGTAGTTCCAAAACCGTAATAAAAGTCATTTTTTCCCTTTCTGCTAATTTTGGAAGAAGACATTTTCTGGTTCTCTAAAAACAACATTAAGACTTCCTTTCCACAGTGAAGAGAAGAGAGCATGAGTTGATTACTTGGTCCTATAAAGAAATCATCCAGATGCCATTTGAACTGGGATCAATGAAAAACAACGACCATTAACTGAGGGCTTTGAGGATGATTCAAAACCTCAACTTCTCCCAAATTATCAAGCATAATACTTGATCTATATAGTACCAGATCTATTGAATTCTACAGAGTGACTGTAGCGGCTTCTATTACACATAGATTGGATATAACCAATTTACAACTTTAGATATATACTTTTTTTTTTTTTTTTGAGACGGAGTCTCGCTCTGTTGCCAGGCTGGAGCACAGTGGCGCAGTCTCGGCTCACTGCAACCTCCGCCTCCTGGGTTCAAGTGATTCTTCCGCCTCAGCCTCCTGAGTAGCTGGGACTACAGGCACGTGCGCCCGGCTAATTTTTGTATTTTTAGTAGAGATGGGGTTTCACCATGTTGGCCAGGATGGTCTCGACCTCTTGACCTTGCGATCCACCCGCTTCAGCCTCCCAAAGTGCTGGGATTACAGGCATGAGCCACTGCGCCCGGCCCAGATATACACTTTTATCTCTGAAGGGCCTTTGAGAAAATTGTATAAAGTACTATGTCAAAGATTGTTGTTGGAAATATTGAAAGACATTATGATATAAAATACGTCAATGTCATTTAAATTGAACAAAATGGTTCCTTATTTTTCCATATGTATTTTAGCTATATTTCAACCAACTTGTTCAATAAATACTGCATGAAACAAGCATTTTGCACCTTGTCCCATTGATGCAATTTGCCAACCTGATTGATTTCTTTCTCCATGGCTCACCTGCATTCCATATATGCTATATCTTTTCCTTTATTAAAGATGATATTATCTTAGCTTCTATCATTTTCACATCTACCAAACTACTGAGAAAAAACCCAGAGATGCAAAGATGAAGATAGTAAAGGATAAGATTTCACAAAGCATGTTGGCAACCAAATATAAAAATCTGACAAAAACCCTTAATGCAGATAGGGAAAGTAAATGAACAATGAAATTATATAAAGAGAAGTAATCTGGCAATAGAGCCAAACTAAGACACAAACTTGGAACAAATAAGAATGAGCAGTAGGAACAAATTATTTCTTCTGGAAAGACTTCCTGTGTTATGATTTGAATAGATCAAATAATTTGCATGGGTTGTCAGTTGCAGAAAGTGTATTCATGTGTGTTAGCGCATGTTTCTACCACTGTTTCTAGTTCTCCTTACACAGTGCACTATATTTCACTAATGTTATCAACAAATTTCTCGTCCTTCTTAGGTAGTACTTTTTTAGAGAAAGAGATGGCTGACATGGATTGTTGACCTAAATCCAACTCGAGATTCGGCTCCATTTTCTTTGTGATTTTTCCCCTGTAGACCAGAGCTGGCAACCTAATCATAGTCAACTGAACCATGCTCTTCTGATTATGTTCTGCAGAATAGTTTATTCGATGCTACAGGCCTCTTTGGTGACTATTTAAGTGAGCAGAACCTTGTAATAAGGAAGAGAGCCCACTGCTTTCCTTCAAGCTTGGTATATGATTCCCCTATCATTCTCTGGTTTCCAAGTTTGTCCGGTCTCATGGTTTTAATTATAACACCACAAAGTATCAGCGCTCAAAGAGTCTTTTGATAGATCTAATTCAACATCTTTGTTTTTCAAAAAAGGAAGCAAGAAGCAGTAACTTGGCCAAACTCTTTTATATTTCTTGGTTTCTAATCTAGTCTTGTATATCTAAGAGGTCTATCTTGGCTCTATTGGATCCTCTAATCAGAGGTTCCACTTGAATGTGTGTAGATTGAAGAATTACAGGTATTGAGAGAGAGTAAACTCCTTTTTATAAAAGGTCTTTAAACACAGTTTTAAATGTAAAGGTAGAAAATATTACCATATTTTCTTTTTTTTAAAAGAGACAAAACAAGGCTCTGAGAGGTTAAGCAAATTCCCCAAGGTCACACAGTTAAGAAGTAGCCAAGCTGGCATGTGAACGGAGACAGTCTAATACCTGTGCTTTCAGCTACCATACATTTTTACTCTAGCTCTCACCTGCATTATTATGAATGTAGGCTAATCACTAAAGATGATATCATTACTTATTCCTTGTTCACTCATTTATTTATTCAGTCATTTATTCATTCAGCAAATATTTACTAAGCACCCACTATGTGCCAGCCACTGCTATAAGTCCTGATAATACAACAATGAACAAAACAAAGTTGTTGCCCTAATGCAGATTACCTTCAAATGAGGGAGCCATACAATACAAAAATAAATATGCAACATGATGTCAGATTGTGATAAGTGTTTTGGGGAAATGAGAAATCAGGGTAAGAGGATAAAGAATGACATAGTGGGGGAGAAAGGACCTCTTTAGAAAAGGTGACCAGAGAAAGCCTCTCCGAGTTGATGACATTTAGGCAGAGATGTGTAGGATGTAAAGGAACAAGCAGAGTGCTACAGGTTGAAAGAAGAACATATGCAAAGACCTTCAGGTAGAAACAAGCTTGGCATATTATGAAAACAACAAAGTCCATGTAGCTGTAGCCAATGAAGTGGGGGGAAGGGCAGAGGACAGCAGGTGCCAGAGCTTGTAGGCCTGGACAAGACAGTTCAGGTTTATTCTATATAGAGTGGAAAGCCAGTGGAAGATTTGGAGCAGTGGTGTTTTCACTTTTTTCTTTGAGGAATAGTTGGTAGAGGAGCAAGTATGGAAAAAAAAAAGACCAGTTTAGTGGCACCTGTAATAGTCTAAGTGACAGTTGAAGGCTATTTGAATTAGAATGGTACAAGTTTTAGAAAGTGGTGGATTAATATCAGTTTTATTGAATAATGTGGAAGAGATATTTTGATGGAGTGTACATTGTGTATAAGAGGGACAGAGGAGTAAGAAGGGCTAACTTCCAGTTAAGATTTAAAATTTCTTTCCAATTAAGTGCTTAAATTAAAAAGCAACAAATGCATGTGCAGAAAAAAGCAATACTTCAGCTGTATAATAAAGAATTATATTAGTTTTGTCCCTAATTCTTGGAAGGGAGATTCTAAAACCCCTGGAGTCTCCCAAGTGAAAGGAGCCCCTTTGATCACATCTGAGTTTAGGCTAAGAGATGGGTTGACTCAGCAGGAGGGAGGCTGGTCACCAGAAAGACCAACTGCATGACTAGAGGGCTTTGAATCAACCCGGTTCTGGAAAGGACAAGGGGGCTAAGATTGAGCTCAATTATATGGCAGATGATTAGGTCAATCATGCCTATGTAATGAAACCCCTATGAAAACTCTGGACATTGAAGCTCAATGGAGCTTCCTGGTTCGTAAACACAACGCCATGCCAGGAAGACAATGTGCCCTGATTCCAGAGAGACAGGGCACAGAAGCCCTGCATTCAAAACCTACTCAGATTTTGCCCCATGTGTCTCTTCATTTGGCTGTTGCTGATCTGTGTCATTACAATAAAACTGTAATGGTAAATACAGTGTTCCTGTGAATTCTGTGAGTCATTCTAGTGAATTATCTAACTGAAGAGATAATGGGAACTCCTGAATTTGTACCCATTTAGTCCAAAGTATCAGTGTCCTGGGGTCATGCAAAGAGCAGCTGGCACATGAAGTAAGGGCACCTTTTTGGGGACTATGCCCTGGAACTTGTGGGGTCTGTGCTGACTCTGGGTGGTTAGCCTGGGAATTATACTGCAGTATAGTACCAGTTGGTGTCAGGATAGCATTTCAGGTCACTGTCACTGCATAAGATGGATGGACCTGAAACAAATTTGTGTCCACAGTCAGGTCGTAATGGAAAGGGAGTGTTTTAGTTATACTGCCACTCTGTCTAAACAATGAGCAAATCCATGTAAATATTACATGATAAAATTGACTTATCATGCTAAAATCTCTTAACATGTTCTTCTGGGTTATTTTCCCCCATGTTGAATTTTCACTAAAATATAACTAGTTCCACTAACAGTTTTAAATAAATCAGTCTCTGTTACTACAAATTGGCAAACATGAGTCTTATGTATGATTTCCAAACTATTTCATTCATTTACTCAATAAATAGTTGTTAAGACCCTTCTGGTTTTGGAAAGAGTTCTAGGTACTGGGGAAACAGTTACCAAGACAGTCAAGAGTCCAGTTCCCAAGGAAACAAAGACAGTGAAAAACAAGTAACAACTCCACAGGTAAATAATTTGAGATAGTGGTAAAGGCTTTGGATAGAATATGACGAAGTGCTCTTATAGAGACCCTGGAGTCTTTAGGTGGATTGGCCACAAAAGGAAGATTTTAATTTCTGAAGATAAGCATTCCAGGTGAAGGGAACAGCAGGAGCCAAGGTTAGCAGAATTGAAAGCCTCATAAAGAAGACCAGGGAGGCTGAGCCTAGTGAGAGAGGCAGGTATGGGGTTGGGTGTGTGGGAACCAAGCCCTCTTGGTTTATGGGTTGCCATTATTGGTCAAATCTTCTTTCCACCACACCCAACCCTTCCTTTCTAGTCCCAGTTCTTTCCATCACACTTTTCATCAGTGTGTTGGTCACTGGTTTTCCTTCTGCCATACTCTTGCCCCTTCATGAAATCCTACTATAGACTCTTTGACACTTCCTTAAAATCTCATTGAAAAAAAAAAATCACATAATTCCTCTACATAAAAATTGTCAATGCCTCTCCTTTGTTTGAAGGATCAAACAGGAACTCCTTACCCTGAAAATTAATTCCTGTTACCCTTTAGCTCCAACCTAATCCAGGTGAGTCCACCTACTCTCTGAGCTTCAATTACTCACATCTGCTCATTTCCTTTACCCACAAGGTCCTCTTCCCATGCTGGAGGACAGCTCCCCATCTTAGCTCATCAAATATTTCTGCCTGTTATTAACTCATATTTACGACCATATATTATTATCTCTCATTAGGCCCAAGATTCCTGAAGCAGGGAATAATTTATTCATCCTTTATTTGTGCTCCCCTGCAGGATCTAATCCATTGCCCTAGATCATGGTAGGCACTAAGTAAAAGTTGTTGAATAAGTAATAATTTCTGGAGCCCTGAAATGCTATTCTAACACTCATACATATTTTACAGTTTAATTTAAAATGTATTAACTGTTAGATAACGCAAAAACACTAAATTGTTTCATCCTTATGAAACCCTATAGGTAGGGAAGTTTACGCATTTTACAGATGAAGAAACCGAGACATAGGGAGGTTAAATGCCTGTCGAAGGCTCCCCCAAGTCCCCGAGTCTGTGTCTAAACCACCGCACAACACTGTGTCTCTCTAACACATGCAGCACCCCTTCCACTAATGCTCTTCAAACAATCCAGACTCTTATTTCATTCTTTATTCTTGGGCACAAGTGAGTTATGTATCAGAAAATAAAGTGAGACAATTGTGATACTCTCAAGTAAGAATAACTTTTATCACCCCAATAAAATGAGTTATCTTGTTATCTATCTGTTGGCAGTGTGCGTTTGCCTTCTAAAACGACATTTTCAAACTGGGTTTAGTGCTTCCAAGTGGTACTGGGCCCTAAGCTTGAGAAACAGAAATTCTCACAGTCCCTGCAGCACAGGTACAGCCTGAGACAGTAGAAATTCCTCACCTCTCCCACCGTCCCGACCTCAACCCTGACCTCAACCCTGACCCCAGCCAGAATCACAGTTTAATTTTCTCTCAGAGGGTCTGCCTCCCGGTCTTCGAGAAAAATTCATTGTCCATAATCAGTGTTGTCCTACTAAAAAGGCAGCGGCACAAGGGTGTAATCATGTGGACTACATAACATCAGGACTTAACAGCCAGACGACAGCTATGGAAAGCTGATCCACACATGATCTCCACCAATGAATACGATGGAAAGAGTCAAATCTGGACCACTCTAAAACTCCTGTCCCAATTGCTTCTGGTTTGTAAGATAAAATAAACATCAATACACCCACAACTTGAAACAAATAAACATTTTAAATATTAGAGTTATCAGAATTTTAGAACCAGGACAGAAGATATAATGGAAGTCACTTGGATTCTCATTATGAATGAAGAATTCAAATCTATGACAATCAAGTCTCTTCTCAAAGACACAGGCCTACCTAGTGCAATTGGGACCAAGGGCCTTTATATCATAACCTGTTGCCAAGATAGTCAAAAGAAATCCCTGAGTAACTACCTCTTGAAAAGTTACAGATACCTTTGCAAATAAACCACCTCTGAATTTGGCCATTTTTGAATTTCAGATTCCGGTGAACTGGTGCTTTTTATGTCATTTGTATTTGGAATGCTTATCAATAACGTCACAGAATGCCATAAACACCTGAAATCTTTCTTAAGAGTTAACAATCACAGCAGAACACCAATTCAGAAGGAAACTTGGAGAGCTGCAATATTATTTCTCCAAGTACTAGCCAGGCCCGACTCTGCCTAGCTTCTGAGATCAGACAAGATCGGGTGCATTCAGGGTGGTATGGCCATAGATCAGAATATTATTTCTAAGGCAAAAAAAAAAAAAATGTGCTTTATACTGGAACTTTTTCAAATGTTGGAAAAAATGAAAAAGCTGATTACATGTATGAAAAATGCCTCAAGTTCTTCACTTAAAAGAGCCTAAAATGTATTCTTTGGCAAATGAAATAAACATCCTTGGTTGCTCCCATCATATAACCAAGAAACAGGCAGAGCTTGCTCCTAGCCTCCCAGGGTGAACATGGAAGTAAACTAGACATTTCTTCTTACATAATTTGAGTTCTGACTCAGAATTAGCTCCTACCACTCCCTTTCACAGTATGTCTGTCCCCATGTCCTCTCTGGGGCACTCCAGATGGTATCATACGACACCTCTTTGTGGTAAGATGTGTCCTAAAATCACTTGTAAACTCAAATGGATTTAATGGTTCCAGCCATGTAAATATTTAAGGAAACTCCCAAGTTTTGGTTAGATAAAGCAACAAATGCCAAAGAGTTTTGTGTCAAACAACAATATAGGAAGGGCCCTCTGCCTGACCTTCGCCTGATGGTAATACTATTTAGTTATGTAAAACCTGTGCTGACTTGTCTAGGATCTGCCTTTGGCTCTAAACAGGTAACTGTGTGACAGGCCATAACTGTCTTTATTTCATCTGCATCCCTTTCCGGGGGTGGACACAGTGTCTAGGACATTAATTGGTGCTATGTATTTATTGAACAAATGAAAGTTGATCATTAAAGAAACACTAGGTAGAATTAGTGAGGAGTTTGAACATTAAATGGTTTAAGAATGCTCTGAATCCACAAAATAGTATTTAAAGTTAGCCATATTATTTATTTAGCCAAATATTTTAAGTAGATGTGGGATGATCAAACATTTGCTGAACAGTAACTGTGAGCCAGACACCATGTTAGGTACTAGGATAGATGTGATTTTATTAATCCACACAGGAATCCTACTGAAGGGAGCATTATCCCCCATTTACAGAGGAGGAAGCAGACTCAGAAAGCTGCGGTAGCTTACCTCAGATGCTATTATTTCCAAAACATCTTGATGTCTAAATCCCATGAAAGTAGCAGACTCCACTAACCTGCTATTAAATGACTAATCTCTGAAATCCAAGTGCTGAATCACTTTTGTAAAATTCAGCAATTATTTTTCAGGAATTCCCTTAGATAAAATTAGTCCAAAATCCTATGGACATTCAGTTGGCTAATAACTTTAACACAAGAGTAGTATTTTAACTTAATTGCCATCTTAACTAATTACTTATAATATGGTATGGGCTATGCTAGCCTATTAAAAACCATTAGACAGAAGTCCTGTGGCTTTACAGTATATAGTTCTCATTCCCAAAATGTACATTTTGATGGCATCTCTTACTCCCTGGAAGAAAGCCAGAGTTTCTGGGTAAAACGTATCAGTCCTAACAATGTGGACATTATTATTCCAGAAAGTCAACTGAGAATTAAACAAGATCTTACTGTAATGACTAGAACTGGGAAACAAGAATTTTCTTCCACACAGTAGGAAAAAATCTTTTTATTAAGGTTATGTGAATCAGAGAAGTGAACATCCCTTCATAAGTTTAAAATAAATGACTTAGGATGGGTTACCATTTCAAAAAAGCTTCCATATACTGAACATATCCAAGTCGTTTTGCTCTAAACATTTGGATTTGCAGCATAATTTCATACTAAAACATAATCAATGTCAGATCACAAGATATCCACAAACTGACCACACCACTTCTAGGTTCACTGGCTAATGAAAAATTAACATGCTCTTTCAGAGCCCCTGATGAAAATTGTTTCTTGTCTTTCTGGTTCTATTTTTTGATGGGTAAAATCTGAGTACTAGACTTTTGACATTATTATCATTATTATAAATAACAGAGATAGGTCTGTGCTATTCCAAGTCTGAGGGCATGCTTTTTCTGAATTTCTCAGTCTATATAGTTTCCCTTGCATAGTCTTATCCAAATCTGTGATTTCAACTATCAAGTATACTCCACAAACTTACAAATCCTTGTGATCATTTAAGAAATCTTTATTGAGTATCTAATACATACCAGGCACTTTTCTATTCTCCTAGGACATCTTAGTGCATAAAATAAACTAAAATCTGGCAGCACTTTGGAGGCCAAGGTGGGCAAATCACTTGAGCTCAGGAGTTTGAGACCAGCTTGGGCAACATGGCAAAACCCCGCCTCAACTAAAAATAGAAAAATTAGCCATGCATGGTAGTGTGCGCCTGTAGCCCCAGCTACTTAACGGTGCTGAGGCAGAAGGATCCCCTGAGCCTTGGGAGGTCGAGGCTGCAGCCAGCCAGGATTGTGCCTGGGCAATAGGGCAAGACCCTGTCTCAAAAAAGAAACTAAAATCTTATCCTTGCGGTAGTTAATCTTTTTTAGCAGATTGTCTATTTTAGATTTCTCATCTGAATTACCGACCTATGTACTCAGTTTCTTATTAGAATTCTTAATTTCTAACCTACAATTGTAGAGGTATCATCTAAAATATCTCAAAAATGAAAATGCCTTGAAAATGTCCAAGTCCACATATGCACTGAGGCACTGTAAGCCAAACTGAGATGATCACATCTCCTCAACTTACTCCTGTGGAATCCTTTCCCTCTCCCCACTGCTCAACCCTCCCTTCCCCCACTCTCTGAGGCCAGGGACCTAAACAGCCTTCCCTTTACCTTCATTAGAACTTCTACCTTACGCCTGTAATCCCAGCACTTTGGGAGGCCGAGGCAGGTGGATCACGAGGTCAAGAGATCGAGACCATCCTGACCAACATGGTGAAACCCTGTCTCTACTAAAAATACAAAAATTAGCCAGGCATGGTGGCGCACACCTGTAGTCCCAGCTACTTGGGAGGCTGAGGCGGAAGAATCGCTTGAACCCTGGAGGTGGAGGTTGCAGTGAGCCGAGATTGCGCCACTGCACTCCAGCCTGGCGATAGAGCAAGACTTCGTCTCAAAAAACAACAACAACAACAAAAAAAAACTTCTACCTTAATTTTTTCATAGCCATTATTTCTTCTCAATTTCCAGTGGCACTGCATTAGTGCCAGCTCTCATTATTGTTTCTGGGCAATAAAATCTTTCTGTTTCTTTTTATTTTCCTTCCAAGATGGCCCCCTTGAATCCATTTCTTACAGTGCTATAGAACATGCCTTCTAAAATGCAAATTCTGCTCCTGTCTCTTTGGTTTAAAATCTCTGCAGGGCTTCCCTTAGCTTTAGGATAAAGTAAAAAAAATTTTTTTTTTTTTTTTTTAGAATGACTCTCGCTCGGTTGCCCAGGCCTAAGTACAGTGGCTCACTGCAACCTCTACCTCCTAGGCTCAGATGATTCTCCTGCCTCAGCCTCCTTAGTAGCTGGGACTATAGGTGTGCGCCACCATGCCTGGCTAATTTTTGTATTTTTAGTAGAGACAGGGTTTCACCATGTTGGTCAGGTTGATCTCCAACTCCTGACCTCAGGTGATCCACCTGCCTCAGCCTCCCAAAGTGCTAGGATCACAGGTGTGAGCCACTGCACCTGGCCCAAGATAAAGTAAAAATTTCTAAGCACACAAGGCCCTTTGTAATCTGGCTCCTGGTTACCACTTTAGCCCCCTGCCCTCCCAGATGTCCTCACTGTTTTTCCAGACATACCTAAGTGCTCCCTCCAAGTGTTCCATCCTCATTTACCTGATCAGCCTCAAGCATCCAGGCATGACCTCCATGAAGCCTCCCTTCCCAGGCCCTAGGCCCTGGCAGACTCCACTGCTGCCTTGTGTTATCATCACTTTCTTATCTCCTTTATTTTACCAAAGCTTCCCAAGGGAAGTTAGAGAATCTGCCTCAACTCTGCATCTCTAAGCCCAGCCTAGCACCTCAAACACAATAACACTCAATCTGCATTTGTTGAATAAACCTATCTTTAAAAAATAAAAAAATGATTTACTGTCCCGTGTTTTCAAGGCATTTTAGATCACAGCTCTACAAATGCAGCTTAGAGATTAAGGATTCTAACTCCTAACAATATTGGAGAAACAGAAACAGCTTTCTTCCTCCTAAAGGATGTCTTTTGGCTTTTGGTTTTGAGGTTTTCCATACCTGTTCTCCAGTGCTTGATTTACATATATTTAGCCTTAGTCAAATTTTACCTGATTATTCATTAGAAGAAGGCATAACTAAAGGTAAAATCATAGACAATGGATTTGGAATCCAGGAAAATCTGGATTTGCATCCTTGTTCAAGTACTTATTTACAGAACACCTAGTATGAGTAACATTTTCCTGAGCCTCAATTCACATAAAATAGGTATAATTAAATAACATGCAAAGCGGCTAGCACATATCGTATACTTAATTAGTTTCCTTTCTTGTTCTCACACTTTTAAGATACACACTTTGCCTGGAACATATTGCCCTCCATCCTTCTATCTAAATCTTTCTCATTTTTAGCTTGACTCTCCTCATAATCTTCTCAGTAAAACTGTCCCTAGTGCCTTTGGCCAGGAAAAGAACCTGTCCTCTCTGCTCCAGTGGCTCTGTATCTTATTTATTTTGTTGAACAAATTCATGTTGAGTGCCTACTACGTGCTGGGCATTAATTTAGGTGCCAGGGAATACAGAAGAGAACAAAACAGACATGTAAATGCGTTAATGGGGTGTATATGGTAATGACGAAGAATAAACATACCAATAAATATAAAAACAATTTAAGGTCAGATTAATATAAATGCTAAAGGAAATAAAGCGTAGTGGGATAGAAAGTAACTGGAATGGGGATGTCAGGGAAGGCACAGACATCCAAAGAGCCATAGGTTGATGACTGCAAACAGAAGGCTACGTGGGCCAAGGCTCCCACCAGGGAAAAGCATGGCATTTTTGAGAAAAGAAGAACAGCTGATGTGGCTGGACTGCAGTTGGCTAAGGAAGGTGGGATGAAATGAGACTGGCAATGTAGAATGTAGCCAGATTATATAAGAAGTCCCAGAAGGAGTCTAGATTTTAATCTAAGCATCATGGACAGGTTTTAAGCAGGAGTGCAGTGGTGTGATCTGTCTTAAGGTTTCTCTGGCTGCTGAGTATTTATACATCTGTCTCTCACCAGAGTTTGTTCTGATGTGCACAATTGTTTCTGGTGAATAAAGCTGTCCTTCCAGTTATAGTGTGGTTTTGTGAGGACAGTGATATTTTATTCTTATTCTTATCAGTGCCTCCTGCATAGTTCTCCCCAGTAAATACTCGTCAAATTACACTGAAGCATCCCGCAGCCGCTTTCTTTCTCGTCTGCAATTGTAATAATTGTAATTGTAATACTTCTAATCTTTGTAGGAAGTATGCAGTTGCCAACCAGCTCTGAACGAGTTCTTTTTTTTTCCTATTTGAATTCCTCTCAGGCCTTCCTGTCATTGTAGAATTGTCATCTGACTTCCTGTCTCCTAGCCAGGTCTACTCCCTGCCCTGTGGACTGAATTTTTATAGTCCTTCTGTAAAGTGCCATGTGCGCTGCCAAGAGGGCTGGGTACAGCTGGCCTTCCTTGTTCCCAAAGGAATCACAGCTTCTAGCTTTAGACATTGTATGGGATCGAATACTAATAGACATTTATTGACCACTTGTGTGCGCCTGGCACATTATGGAGATGGCATCCCTTTGTGCAAGCTGTGCCACTTTGGGTGAGCTACCAATCCTCTCAGAGGCTCAGTTTCCTCATGTGTGCAATGGGGATAATAAGAACAATAGGATCTGCCTCCTAGAGTTATCATGAGACTTTAAAGGAGAGCATGTATGTAAAGCACTTAGCATAGCATAGACACTTATCCAATGTCAGCTGGATAAGGAGTCAACACTTACCCATGTCAGTTATATTAGCAGTAGTGTTGTTAGTGGCATGATTAGTGGCTAGTATCCATAGTCAACACTTATCCATGTCAGTTATATTAGTAGTAGTGTTGTTAGTGGCATGATTTTATTGAATCCTCATAGCAACTCTACAAAAAAAAAGTGCCATTATACTCAGTACCAATATTTAGCTGGTATGCAAAAATAGGGCTGTACTAATTGCTAAAATACTGCAGTATCTCTTGATTGTCAAGTCAGCCACTCTCATAAGTCCTCCAAATACTCCCTCCCTCTATTCCCCTACAGATTTATCTGCCCTGGTCTGCCCCTGGGATCCCCCACCACGCCTCTTCTGCACGATCCAGCAACTGAAGGGTTAATGCCTGGTACAGCCAGAGGCCGCCAGGGTCCTACCTCAGTTCAGCTGGCTTTTACTTGGGTTCTACCTTGCCCATTATACGTATTTTATCAATGCGTACATTGAAGTACAGAGGGGGATAAGAAAAATCACCAATCTTGTAAATGGAAATCCTAAGAAATTAAACTTCAGATTCAAACGTTTAGGTTTATTCCTTCGCATGGAACTTCTCCTTAAACACTGATTAGAAAAACTAACATAAGTCACTTATGTCTTCAACTCTGTGGGCAATCACCCAAACACTAGCAGATCCATAGTTTCTGATCAATTCAGGAAGAAACCTAGAACATCTCAGGGACAGTATCTTACTTGCCAGCCCTTGTTCCTATCTTCTATGCCACTTCTACCCATGAAAATCATTTAAACACTATTTGGTCCAAATCCTTTTATCCTCACTTTCAGCATCAAGGTCTAACAACCTAAGCACTGGAACAGAATCTTTAAGATGAATAAGATGGCATACAGCCACACTGTTAACTACCTACTACTTCTGTCTTCATTTTACAAAGTAAAAAGAAGAGTAGAAGATGTTAACATGTGTGCAAAAATGAGGTAATTCATGGATCTTACACATGAATACTAAATAGAAAATGAGAATAACATAGGGGACAGATCCCACAGTGACAATAAAAATCCAGAGAGGGGGATTTTAAACGATCCCTCTTAAATTGCAGACATATGTCTGGACTCAAAATGTGGGAAGTGAGGGTGGTATCTCCTTGAACGCTCAAATTTACTTCTTAATTGTGCATTCTGAGCTGCAAAGACCCCCTTGGCTTTCCTTTAAATGTAAACATTTTAAATTAAGTTCTGAAGTCTTAAAATAGTGTTTAGTTAAAAATTAAGCAGTTACATAATTGGCTTAATGAGATCCAATTATAAAATTAGTGTCAATTAGAAGTAACAGAACAGAACATATAATTTCATAATTATGACACATAACAAGAATGCAGAAATTAAGACGGCAAGTGGTGCTAAAGCAGGAGGGGTGCATATAAATCTTAGAAGACTCGATGGCTTTCATGAGCCCACACATCTTCCCTCCAACAGTTACTCCTCAAAAATATGGTTTAACTAAACAAGACTGATTTTGATTTCCAGACTCAGAAAACAACATTTGGGAAATTGCTAGTTCTTTCCCCTCCTTATGTGGCTAAAGTAGTGGGTGACTAGATGGGTAGATTTCTTTCCTATCTCATTAAAAGAGTGACCTTTCTTTTTAAGGTCTTCACAGATCATGGCAAGGAAGAATTCATTCTTAAGGGTGAGTGATGCTGAAAAACCCACCAATGTGTATCCCTGGCCCTCTGCTAGGAGAGCCAGGGAATGCCTACTCTTGTCTGAGGGGAGAGGCTGGGTTGGAGAGGCAGTGAAAGAGACCATAGGTGGATTAAAGTGCCTAGAGCCTCATCTGTCAAATCAGCCCTCCGATTTGGGTCAGGGGACATAACCCTTTCTGCTGTATCTTTATCTTTTGGTTTTAAAAGAAGGGATAAATAGCATTTGACTAACGAGAAATTTGTGTTGCAATCTCTCACATCCATTTTGGTATCTCTTTCTGTAAATTATATCCAACTCTCAGAGGGTTAAAAAGAAACCATTCATTTATTAATTTGCCTATTATTTTATTTATTCATTCAATAAATCTTTTGTGTTTCCTGGGAGAAGAGGCAATTTCCTATTTATCTTTATACAACAGTTGCTAGCATACAGAGACATTCAATGTTTAGTGCTGTTAATACATATTACAGATATTACCTGCCCTGGTATTGTGCAGAACAAAGAGCTTCTCTATACCTGATTATGGCTTTCAAGAAACTTATTTTTTGGTTAAGACAGACAATTATCATGTTAACAAAAATATGAGTTAAATTGTCTTCATCGACACTGCTGCAATGTCAGGATGCAGCTGTTAGTCAAGAGACAAGTAGAAGGGTTGAAAACAGTGATGCCGTAAAAGGAGCAAATGGTTCCTGAAAACCCATGGCCATGACAGGGGGAGGGTGGCCAGCCAGATCTCACCAGCAGCTGAGTGCTGCCAGAATACTTGGGAGACAGCAGTTCCCTGGACATGCATGGCACCTGCCCTTATACATACCTCTGGTTTGGATCCTGCTGTTTGTCAAATTAAGTAGTAACTATCCCTTAATATACCTCAGCAAATGAACACTAATAATCTGAAAATGTCCCTAAAATGTTAGAGAAACATCTAAAAGTCTTGGACATTTTTTCTAATGATGTCTATTTTGTTTGTTCCTCCTCAGTCATGACATCCTTTGCTTAATGGGAGAAGCAAAGGGGCTTAGTGATGCTCAAAGGCCATTATCAGTACAGAATGGAGGATTTCTCCTTTCATACCTTTTCCTCTAGTTTTCTAAATTTTCTTCTATTATTTTTACTTTCCTGTATGATGTACCTTCTTTTCCCTTCTTACTTTCCATTCCTAGTAAATACTAGCTCAAAATATCAATTATTTTGATCAAACAAGAGGGTTTACTTGATAAGAAAATACATCCCCAAAATACCTTGATCTAGTCACATTTCCTTGAACAATATCCTAGAAGACCCTCTGTGTTAATCCAGATAATCAAACAGTGGCTGTTTACATGGATTGGTTTAGAATTTGAAGGCAAGCGTGGGTGCTGTGGCTCATGCCTGTAATCCCAACACTTTGGGAGGCCGAAGCAGGTGCAGATCACTTGAGGTCAGGAGTTTGAGACCAGCCTGGACAATGAGGCAAAACTCTATCTCCACTAAAAATACAAAAATTAGCCAGGTGTGGTGGTGCATGCCTGTGGTCCCAGCTACTTGAGAGGCTAAGGCAGGAGGATCTTTTGAACCTGGCAGGCAGATGTTGCAGTGAGCCAAGATTGTGCCACTGCACTCCAGCATGGGCAACAGAGCGAGACTTTGTCTCAAAAAAAAAAAAAAAAGAAAAAGAAGAAAACCCGAAAAAGAGAAATATTTGAAGGCAGAGGTAAGAAAGTTTTAAGTTTTGATTAATATTTCAGATGCTTGATCCTATCATCGGATGGATACAAAGATACAAATGTGTTTCCTGTGAGTCTAACTCTTAGAAGCAGTGTATTACTTTTTAAAAAATATATGTTTGATATAGTTTGTATATTTGTCCCCTTCAAATCTCATGTTAAAATGTAATCAATAGATACAATATTACCTAGTATCTGAATTTTACAAATGAAGAAACTGAGGTACTATGGCTTGGATATGGTTTGTCTCCTCCAAACCTCGTGTTGAAATTTGATCCCTGGTGGTGTAGGTGGGGCTTAGTGGAAGCTTTTGGGTCAAGGGGGCAGATCTTTCAAGAATGGTTGGTGCCTTCCCTACAGTAATGAGCGATTTCTCACTCTATTAGTTCACTTGAGATCTAGTTGTTAGAGTATGGCACTTGCCTTCCTTCTCTCTCTTGTTCCCTCACTTGCATGTGACACACTTACTCCTACCTCACCTTCTGTCATGAGTGAAAGCTTCCTGAGGCCTCAGCAGAAGCTGAGCAGATGCCAGTTTCATGCTGGTACAGCCTGCAGAACTGTGAGTTAAATAAACCTCTTTTCTTTGTAAATTGCCCAGCCTTAGGTATTCCTTTACAGCAATGCAAAAAAGACTAACACAGTGTGTTAATGGCTATTAGTATAAATATTCCTTACTGACATGGTAATGAAGTTGAAGCACTGGAGGTGAAAAAGATATATACAGAGGTAGGAACATTCCCAGAACTTATTCTATTCTTGTTTTTCCCATTTCCCCAGAAGGTAGGGGGCATTTTCTAAGGGTCTCAAGGTACAAATCAGATTTACATAAACAGTGTAGCAGGATTCAGATGAGTTGTTTTGTGAACTAATATGAGGAAAGACCTTTCACATTTTCCTTTGCATAAATCCAAGAGAGTAAAAGCAACATCAGTTATAAAGAAATTTAAACTTCTTCCAAAACCGTATTGATAAACAAGTACCTAATCAACTTGTTAAGCGAAACTATTTTTAGGTAACAAAAATAAGAGTGGCAGGAAAATGTCTGGAAGGTTTCCTATCAAACTTTGAAGAATAGCTGCTCAGGAGTGGAGAAAAAAAAGAGAAAGAACAGTCTTCGAATTGAGCTATAGATGTGCTTCAAATTTCCATATGCTACAAAATCTTCTCTCTCTCTAAGAAGATAGTCACAAGGCCATCATCTCCACAGAGCATGGAGAAACAGATTTTCTGAAATGGGTTTCTCAGCTACAGATTTTTAGATGTTTTCCAAAAAGGCTATTTGCATAAATAACCTTCCATGCAAACAACTTTTCATTTCCATCAGACCTAAGTGAATACCACTCTTCCTTCTCCTGGCCATTAAAATTCAGGAATGGAGCTTGTTCTCTTGGATGAAAATGAAACGTTTCATGTTGGAATAAGCTTGTGAGCTCTTCTCCCTCTTGCCATGGCTCTGGAGAAAGCTCTGACAGAAGAGGCTGGGCAGAAACATGGATAAGTAGTTGGATATTTAAAAATTCAAGTACAAATGCCTGGTAAAATGCTGCTTTTAATGTTAAAGCTAGAGATGGGTCAACATTTTCACAGCAGTCTTCTCTTGTGATAAAAAGTCACCTGGTGATTTCTACATCATCAAATCCAAAGGCTTTGACCTGCCTCTTCTTTCTAGCCTCTTTGCAGCAATTGATGCTGCTGGACTCTGACACTGAAATCCTCATCTCAGCTTTGGATATACTCCTCTTCCTGGCTCTCCTTCTGCCTTCTTTATTGTCTCCTTTTGTACTTATTCACTTGTCTTTCTTCTTTTTCCTGAATGGGGTCCCCTGGGTTCTGTCTCAAACTTTCTCTTCTATCTTTACACTCCTTCCCTTTCCTCACCATTCTCTAATCTGACGGCTTCCATGGTCATTCTATGTGGACTGTCAGAGTGAGAACTATCATTTACAGAGAGAGTCCCTGCACCCTATGAGGCACTTTCTACACATCATCTCACTGAATCCACAACCCTCCTGTGGGCAATGTAGCAGTCCCTCCATTTAGATGAGGAGGCAGAGGCTTAGGCAGGTTTTAAGACTCATCCATGAAATCCAAGACCACCCAGCAGATGAGTGACAGAGCAACAGCTTAATCCTCTGGGCTCCAAGGCTCAAACTGTTGCCCCAACACTGCCCCTCCCAACTCATGACTCATGGCCTCCAGTCTCACGTCAAAATCAACAAGACTTCTCTGACCAGCTTCTCTCCCTAACAAAGACATCATCTGAAATTGACCCACCACCTTTCTCCCAATGACCAGGCTCACACTGGCTGGCATCTGAGGCTCATCTTGCTTTCTTCTACTTCCTCTGCTCCTCACATGTCCTCACTCCTAATCTCATCCGCTGCCAAATTCCATCTTTGACTTCCCCTTTTTCCTCTCCAAACCAGCCTGCACATTGCTGCCTGCCTGTCTGCCTAGGTCACATTATTCCCTTTGTTATAACCTTTAGAGGTTTCCCCTTGTTGATGAAATAACATCCAAATTCTTACCTTTTTTATTCAAAGTTCTGATCTACATTTCCTGTCAGATCTCTGAGAGTTTCCCTGTAAGTGGACCACGTGCCAGTGAAACTGGGCAACTCAAGATCCCCTGAATGTCTCATGTTTATGCTTTTACTTAGGCTCCTCCCTCTTATAGACAGACACTCCCCATCCTCTCTCCGGCATATTGCCACCCCATTCCCATCAAGTCCTTCCATCTGCTCTCACTGGATGCCACTCTCTGTCTTGAAGCCTTCACAGGCTTTCATTTGGACTTCTCTTGCAGAACCTGGCATCTTCTACTTTGGGTTTGTTATTCCCCTCTTCTTCTTACTAAGCTCTATGTTCCTTGGCAGAGGGGGAAATATATCATACTCTTTAGTGTATACCCAAGCATCTATTCATCTAAGGCATATAACAGGAGCATAATAAATGTATATTGATTAAACTTACTCAAACTTTGATAAAAGACAGCAAAGTGAGGTCACATTTTAAATATAATGCTTTACATGCTTCTCCCCCCAGCAAGCAGAAACAAAATGTTTTTCACAAATGAGATCAAGAAAGTATAAATGATGACCATGAATATATGTCCTTAAAATGATTACCTTTTTCCTCTGATTTAAAAGGAGGAGAAAGCAGAAAGGCAAAAGTGGAGAAGACAAACAATGTTAGGTTCTGTCCATTGTCAAATAAAGAATACAGAGAAAACAACTTGTAACAGAATGCAAGTCATTAACAACAAAGCATGAAAATGCCAAAATATAAAAATCCAATTTACATGTAGTTCTCTTGTGACACATAAATATTGGCAGGAAAGGTGAACTATGACTATATAAACTTGTAATTATTAATATGTTATCTTCCAAACATGTTCTTTGGTTGCTCCCTAAGCATAGTCTCATTCTAAGCAGATGATAAGCTTGCTGACACTGTGGCACTGGTGCAAACATTGGTGCTTACTAAGTGTTATCCTTAGGACCAAGTAGCAAGGAGGATCATGAGTCATCTAAGGCCCCTTTTTAAATGGCGAACACAATTTTGTTAGATAATTTTTTGGGGAAAAATATCCAATATATAGCTATATTTAATTATAAAAATGCAAAAATTTAAATCAGATCCAACAATACTAAATGTGTATCTGTATACACTAAAGTTATAACTTTAATTTCCCTTTTGGGCCAATTTACTTTAATTCTCTATGAGACAGAAGAAACTTCAAATCATGGACAATCACACCCTGTGTCCTGATCTCACTGAGGAGTTATAAGCAACTGGCAGGACCAGTGCAAATTCATCAGCAACATTAGTAAATCAATCCTAAGTATGTGTTGGTGGAAAACCAGTGCTCTCCCATTAGGACTGAATGTCATGCTCTCCCCAAATACAATTTAATTTCTTAAACTCTTGATTTTTGAAATTCAAGGGATTCCTTAAGGTATGAATAGTCTGTTCATATTTAACAATGGGAAAATTCCAGATTTCAGGAAGTAGGACATTAGCAATGATAAAAGGCATGAGGTCAGAAGGTGATGGACATCACTGAGATGGTACTAGTCATTGCACAGAGAATCCAGTAAATATCATCTGTGCACTGGAGACTCAAATTTGGTTTGAATAACCAAGAAATCTACTGGGAACCAATGACTTAGTCAGTGTAGATGTTCTTCAATGACTGATAGGCTTATTTAAATGTTAACAAAAATGATTGCTATAATCTTCATATTTTGGGAGGATTGTAGGGTAGAGAAGATGAAAGCCTACAAAATGCAATATAGTCACAAATTAAAACCTTCTGGTCACTTACCACAATCATTTGAGCCACGTAACTTTCAGGTCCAGTGTATTCTGTTGGGTCTTTAACTTTCACCAGGACTATAAAGTACAAATAATGCCACATATTGTGTTCTGACTTAATGTGCTCCTCAAATGAAACAGTTTTATTATCAAACTTGTCTCTCTCAAGTCCTGCAAAACACAGGCAACACAATATATGTAATTCATAATTTAATCATTACTTCTCAGCATAAAAACAAAACATAATAATTATTGTAAAAAGAATGCTGTCTGTAAGAGTGTGCCAATTTAAAATGTTATGATTAAAAACAACACAGTACATAAGACCTCCAGAAAGAGGCCATCGTTTATAGATTTATTCCCAACTAACATTTATTTTTTCCCCATGGATCCTTGGAAATGCACAGTCCTATAATAGATGTAAAAGTTGCAGATAATTTTAAATCTAGCCATATCAAAATTGTCAAATTAAACGGTACCACAAGTCTGAGAAAAGAGGTAAAAATGATTGTGCAAGAAAAGGTATGCTTGCTAATCAGGACAAGAAAAAAAATGTATCATTTTACCCAGGAACTTGGATTAAAAGAGGGAAGGAATTGAGAGAGTCATCCCTTCAAAACCATTTGGAATCAGTGAAGGGCACACAGGGGGAGATGGCTGTGCACACGTTGAGGACAGCGAGGGCTCACACTTCGCCAGCCCTCTATTGGATATTCCAGGCATTTTGGGGAGGGGGTGATCTGGTCCATGTCCAGGGCACATTTTCAGAGCCTTCAGAAGTACAGTAAAGAAACAATCTAAATAATAAAATTCTTTTCTCTCAAAGTTAGAGAATACATGAAAAGAAATCATTAGAGATGAAGGAAAACATCTATGGAAACATAAATTTGAGTGCCAAGTGAAGTGGGATGTTGGGATTCAGCTTGGTTTTTATAGCTCAGATATTGAAGAAGAAACCAGGAAACTGAAATCCCACCCTGGCTAGTCTTTCTCTAAACATTTTTTGTAAGTTCACTCTGGGATGTAGAAGACCCTTTTTAAAAATTTATTTATTAATTTGAAACAGAGTCTCACTCTGAAGACCTTATTTATTTATTTATTTATTTATTTATCTGAAACAGACTCTTACTCTGTTGCCCAGGCTGGAGTGCAGTGGCTCACTGCAGCCCAAATCTCCCATGTTCAATTGATCCTCCCACCTCAGCCTCTTAAGTACTTGGGACTACATGCATGTACCACCATGCCCAGCTAATTTTTTTTTTTTTTTAGAGATGCGGCTTCACAATGTTGCCCAGCCTCAAGACTCTTTTTACATAATAAGATATTAAGCACAAGAAGTAAAAAATCCATCCCCCACTGAAGGGGATGACTTTTTACTTACATTATTGGATATTTGTATGAAAAATGCCATAAAATTCTGCTGGCTGATGGCTATGCCTCATCTTATTTGACCTATCATCAGCTCTGCATGCCCAAATAAACTGCAATTCTCTTCCCTAAACCTGCTTCACCCACAGTCCTCCCCTTTTATTCGATGGCAGCTCTGTTCTTCTAGTTGTTCAAGCCAAAAGCCAAGACGTCATTCTTAAATCCTCTCTGCCTCTCACATATTACATCCAACCCATGCTGAAATGCATTTGGCTCTACCTTCAATATATCCAGAATCTGACTACTTCTCACCCCCCCTCTGCTACTACCTTCTGGTCTGAGCCATTGTCATCCCTCATGTGGATTGCTGCAATAGACTCCCAGGCCTCCTTTTTTCCATCTTAACTCTCCCCAGCCCATCCTCAACACAGCAGCCAGAGCGATTCTTTAAAAACCTAAGAGAAATGGTGTCTCTATTCTGTTGTAAACCCAGCAATGGCTCCCTCTCCTCCTCAGGATAAAGGTCAAAGTCCTTACAAGTGTCTACAAGTAGAGCTGCTAGATAAAGTACAGCATGGTCAGTTATATTTGAATTTCAGATAAACAATAAATAATTCTTTAGTAAAAATGAGTCCCATGCAATATGTGTTTGCTAACTCCTATGTGACCTGACCTCATAGCCACACTAACCTTACCTCTTACTATTCTCTCCCTTGCTACCTCCCATGCAGCCACACTGTACTCTGCTTTTTTTTTGAACACAGGGCCTTTGGACTTCAGGGCCTTTGGAATCATTGCTTCCTCTGGTTGCAAAACTCTTCTCACTGACATCTCTTTAACTCATTCACCTTCAAGTTTTTGCTGAAATCTCACCTTCTTGGTGTGGCCTAACTTGATCACCCTGTTGAACAATATAACCAGTCCCTTCCCCTTCTGGTGACCTTCTTGATCACCTTTTTCCTTTTCCTCTATTTTTCTTACAGTGCTGACCACCTCCTTATAGATTGAATGTAGTCATATCAAAGTTATTAAATTAAACTGGATCACATCTCTAAGATAAAGAGGTAAAATTATTGTTTAAGAAAAAGGCTGTCTGATAATCAGCAAATTAAAAAAGAAATGTTATTTCATCCAGGAACTTGGATAAACATTTATTATGTTTATTATGTATTGGGTGCGTCCTCCCACTTAACTATAAGAGCCATCTGAGCAGATATATTTGTTTCTTTTCTTCACCAATGGTCCCAGTAGCTCAGAATGATGTTTGGCACATAGCTAGCACTCAATTAAATACTGATTGATTGAATTACGAATATTTCACTACTAAAATATTGTTCCACTAGAATGGCTATAACCAAAACCAGATAATAGTAAGTGTTGATGAAGATGTGGAAAAATTAGAATCCTCATACACTGCTAATAGAAATGTAAAACAGTGCAGCAGTTACTTGGGAAAACAGTTTGGCAATTCCTCAAATGGTTAAACAGAGAGTTACCACATAACTAAGCATATTCCACTCCTGGGTATATATTGGAGAGAGCTCAAAATGTATGTTCACATGAAAACTTGTACATGAATGTTCATAGCAGCATTATTCATAATAGCCAGAAGTGGAAACAATGCCAATGTCTGTCCATCAGTTAATGAAAGGATAAAATATGGTATATTCATATGATAGGATAATTTTTTTACAATAAAAAAGAATGAAGTACCAATACCTGCTACAACATGAACCTTTAAAACATCATACTAAGTGAAAGAAGCTAATTGCAAAAGACCACATATTATGATTCCATTTATATAAAATGTCCAAAATAGGCAAATCCACAGAGACAGATAGTACATCAGTGGATGGCTAGGGCTGAGGCAGAGATGGAAGGTTGGGAAAGGGATGATGGCTAAAGGGTATGGGGTTTGTTTTTGGGACAATGAAAATGTTCTAAAATCAATCATGGTGATGAATGCATAACTCTGAATATACTAAAAACCACTGAATTGTACATATCAAATGGTGAATTTTATGGTGTGTGAATTATATCTCAATAGAGCTATTAACAACAACAGCAAAACACTAAAAAATAAACAAAAGAGAGAAAAACAAACTAAACAAACAAAAGAGAGAAAAACAAGCAAAAGAAAGAATATGTTAAAGTAGATTTTCCTAGAATTCAATTCAAACATCTACCAGTTGCAAGGTAATAGGGCTATAAAAGTAAGGTTCTTACTATCAATTAATCTGTAATATGGTAGAGGAAACAGACAACTTGTGTTATATTCTGAAGAGGTATAAACTGCCAAGGGAGCATAAAGAAGGGTGAAATTAATTCTGATGAGGGTCATTTTAAAACGTATCCAAGAGGTATAAAGCTTGAAAAATCCAGCCTCAGTACATGATTATGGTAAGTGGAGAAGAGGTGAATGGTAATAAAAGATACTTAATTTTTATTGAGCACCTATTAATGCTGACAACTATAAAGATGTCTAAATATGCTATTATAATTACAATAATCCAATCTGACCTTTTAGCTTGTGAGGAAATAGATTCAGAATGATTCAATAAATTGCTCAAGTTAATACCCCTATTTAGCGGAAGAGTCAGTCAGTGTTTAAATAAAAATATTTCTGACTCTAAAGCCCATGTTCTTTTGCCATCTGAGCAGAAGAAATGGCATGGAAAAGCCAGAGATGAAAGTACATGACCTGTGTGGGGAATGTCAATTACTCTGGTATGGCTGAAAGGGAACATTTGGAAATGCAGACGAAATGGTACATCTGACAGAAAAAATGGCAAGTTTAAAGGGGGATAAAGCATCTGTGTTTTATTCTGAAAGCTTTTTTCTCTTTTTTGAGACAGAGTCTTGCTCTGTCACCCAGGCTGGAGTGCAGTGGTGCAATCTCAGCTCACTGCAACCTCCACCTTCCAGGTTCAAGAGATTCTCCTGCCTCAGCCTCCTGAGTAGCTGGGATTACAGGCATGTGCCACCACGCCCGACTAATTTTTTTAAAATTTTTAGTAGAGATGGGATTTCACCATGTTGACCAGGCTGGTCTTATACTCCTGACCTCAGGTGCTATGCTCACTTTGCTCTTCCAAAGTTGCTGAGATTACAGGCATAAGCTACCGCACCTACCCTATTCTGAAAGCTTCTGAGTAGAGACTAGTGTATTCAGAGCTATACTTCAAGTCATTCCTGGGGCAGGATTCAGGGGAAGACTGGGAAAGAGACTGATGATGCAAGACCCAGGCACCAGGCAAATGTAAAATAGGAAAACTGGTTGTCCTTTATCTTGATACATTCTTATTCTCTAAGCTGCATCGTCGATTCCCATGATTTTACCATCGTCATACTAATGATTTCTCAATCTTTATCCCCAGTACTCACCTTTCTTTTCAACTTCCAGTCCTATCTCCACCTGCCTGCTGGGTAAATCTACCTGGATAGCTTGTGGGCATGTCAAACTGAACTCATCAAAAATTTGTTTCTTGAGCCCTCTTCTTCACCTCTGTTAATGAAGTCCCTGTTGACCAGAAAACTTGAAGCCATTCTTAGACTCATGCAAGAGTCATTGAAGACATTCCACTCAGCACAGTTCTTGTATTCATGCTGACTTTCTCACCATTTGCCAAATACACCAAGACACCTTCCATCTACTCTCTTTCTGCCTTCCAAGTATTCCATCTTCAAGACTCAGCTCCCCCACTTCTACCATTGTCTCCCACAGACACAACCAGCTGGTTGATCTTCTGGGCCCACAACACTCCACTATGAAAATGTGTCTGTTTCCATCTTAGCCTCTACCATTTTACTGTCTGACTCATTTTTGCATTACCAGCACCTGGCAGAGTGTGTGGAGAACAGTAGGCATGCAACTAAATTTGACAGAATAATTAAATAAATGAATCAGAGAGACTGAAGAGGCATTTTGGAATGAAAATTTGAGAGGGCTTGATGTCCAATTAGACGTATAGATTTAGGAAGAAGGAGAAATCAATAATGACTCTGAATTTTCTGACTTGAATGACTGAGTTCATGATACTATCACCACAGCAAGATACCCCTATCCTTAGAATAGGAATTCTGACCTATCATCAAATTCTTTCTCCATTCTGTTGTTTTGTCACAACTGGTCTTTTGACATCTCTTTCTTACTGGATCTTCAGCCTCTAGTAACTCAACGTTAATAATTAATATGGATGCAAGAGCAAATCTGTGTCTCTGCTTACTGCTCAGCTTTGTCATCTGCTAATCATCAACCCTCCCATGGCCAACTTCTGGATTACTAGCTATTGTTTTCTGAGTCATGTTTCACTTTCACACATCTAGATATTGCCTTCAGGGCTGGGGAATTTCCAGCTGCTCCACTGCCTGTCACAGAATCTACATCCTCTTGTCCTACTCTGGGTGTCCCTTGGCACACACCTGGAGCCAGTTCTCTCCTACTGTGGAGACTCCCTCCTTTGTTATTTGGTATTATGTCCCTCTTTGGATCACAACTTCACATCTAACTTTACCAAGAACCATTTCTAGATCAGTCACTATTCCATGGACTACCAGTACAACTCCTAAACATACCAACCATTTAAATCATAATTGTAACTATGTTCTCGTAACATATGAGATGAATTATACCATTTGTGTGGTTGGAGCTTCTAGGAATGAATGAATACATTATCATAATGCTTCTTACATGTTTCTGCTGAAGGTCCTTAAAGGGAAGAGAGCAGAAAATGTATACCTTTGTATTACTGAGGTCACAGGGAGTAGCAGCTAAAAGTACCTGAGGCCAATTGTCCATTTTTTTTTAAGTTTCTATTTTATTTTAAATATTTACACTGAATTTGCTCTATTTTATGATATTCTACTTGTTCTAATATAAAAATATTATAAATTCACTCTTAGGTTAAATTATCTAGTGTTCCCTCAGATTTCTGAACAAAAGTGAAGCTTCTAGAAAAGAGACGATAGTGATCTTATATCTCTTTGTGCATCCTGCGATATTACCCTATATTCCTGTGGGCAGCACTCCACAGAATCAATACCCTGCATATAACAAAATCTGAAGCAGCTTGGAATTAACACATCTGCTGTCTGAAGTATATATGATCTCAGTACTTTATCTTCCTTTTGTAGATTATAAGCCAGATAAGTATAGAGACAATATCAGCCTGAGGCTGACTTATTGGCTATTCATTCATTAAGCAAATATTTATGGATGTTTGCCAATACACATTACAAAAGCAAAAAAAAAAAAAAAAGAATGGAAAGAAGAGAAATTAACATGTGTTGAGGGTGAACCCTCAGCTAAGCCTCGTGCTAGAGATTTTGATATACATGATCTCATTTATACTCATCACAACACCAAACCGTGGCATTATATTCCTCATTTTCCAGATGAGGGAACAATAGCTCAGAATGATTAGAAATTTGGCCATGATCATATAGCTGGAATGCTGAACCAGTACAGACTTATGACTACTTGACTATAAAGTTCATGTACTTTCTATGATCTGAGAATGTATGGCATCCAGCAGAGGTGATCAGACAACAGAAATATGTATAGTGCCATATAGCTAAGTGTGATGTGAGGAATTTAGGAGCAGATGCGTGAGATCAGAAAAGACTTCTAGAACAATGGCATTAGAGCTGGGCCTCAGAGAGAGGGCAGGAGTTCAATAGCGCAGGAGTTGGAGCATTCCAAATGAGTTGTTCTCCCACAACTAAGAATACATGGAGACTCTGAGATGTTAAAGGTAAGTAATGTAGTTGGCCTAGAACTTAAGCTACAAATGGGAGAAAAATGGGGGAAAGGTAGGCAGAAAAAGAAGGGGCCAGATTGTGGGGTAGCTTAGATGCCAGGAAAATTCGAGTTTCAGAGTTATAGACTGTGCAACATTATTGATGGCTTTTTGAGTAAGGAAACGAATAATTCAAAATAAAGAAATTAGTCTGGCAACACCGAGCAGGGCATTTGGGGTTGTGAGCCAGGGTTAGCCTGAAAAACCAAGATGCAGCTGTGGGAATGTGTGGAAGGATGTGGGTGAGATTGTGAAGGCAGATTCATTAGCGCCTGGTAGGTAGCGTACCTGGAAGAGAAAAAGGAGATGCTAAACGTGATGGTGCAGTTCCCTCAGACAACTGAAGGCACTGTGGGATATTATTAATAGTAATATGGACATCAAGATAAAGAGCTAAGCTAGAGGAGGGAGACAGAAAGGGAGGATGGACTGGCTTCAGACATGGCCAGTTTGGCTGCCAGGAAGAACTTCCTGTCCAACTGTCCAGTGAGTGACTGAAAACAGAGGGGGAAAGCCTGGGGATAGGCTGGGGCTGAGCATACATATCTGGCAATAATCTGCATAAAAGTGATGTCAAAGGGGAGGACAGAGAGAATAGACAAGAGGTCAATGGCAAAACCAAAACCTCCTATTAAGCAGTTTTGGGAAAAGGAATAGGACCCTGGGACCAAGAAAAAGTAAGCAGAGGGAGAAGAAAAGGTCAGCGGGAAGTTAACAGTAAGATTCAAGAAGACTGTTTCAATTTGCTGATGACAGTTGTGATGTTTAAAGGAATGTATAGGTGATTGACTTTTTAATAACTGTGAAAAATCAAAGAGAATTCTCACTGTGAAGGGAAAGCTTAGAGGAGCTGGAATTGCGGTTAAGCAATGGGCTTATTTTGCTGTTGATGTTTTTGGTTAAAATATAGGAGACAATATCATGTCTTAGAATGAGGCTTTCATCCTCTGGTCCATTCTTCCACTACCATCTCTTTCAGAGGTAATGTACCAACATAATGATGTTCCATGATGATGGAAAAGGGCACAGAGGAAGAAGCAATGCAAAAGAAAGACCATGAGACACACAGAGAGGTTTCTGAGGGCAGCAGCATTCTCCTGTATGGGACTCAGCCTTCTAAACAACAGCTTGGCCCCATAATGCTATACCCTTCAACCAGGATCTGTCCTCAGGCTTGGTTATGCTTGAATGAGAACCTGTCACTTTGTCATTTGAGGAGAATAGGATAGTCGAGTAGACTTTTGAGTTAGGTAGTCCTCTGTTCAAATCTTGGCTCTTCTGCTTACTGACTGGATGTTGATGGGAGCCAAGTCTCTGTTCCCATGTTTGTAAAGTGTTAATATACATCATACACGGTATTCATTTTTTAGAATAAAATTAAAACAAATACCTAAGTAAAAAGCCAAACATGTAGTAAGTTAAGTATTCAATAAATAATCATTTCTTAAAATTTTTTATGAGGAGGCTGAAAGGGGACAGAGCTCCAGGTGAGGTGACACAGGGAAGAGAGGATCATCCTTGGAAAGGCTGAGGGATCTGCTGAGAGGAGAAGAAAGGAGACACACATACATCTATTGTGAAGAAATGGAGGTGGTGATAGCTGTCACATAAAGAAGAGAAAAAAAGAAAAACTACAGGGCATGGGTTATTTTTCTATAAAGGTAGGAGGAGGTATATTTATCTTCTAAGGTTAATGGAGTGTCTCTCAGCCTCTTCCCCAGTCCCTGAATTGTACGGCATCCTCCTTGATTACATCTCAATTTTGCTTTCCCCATCTAATTGAGACCTTAAAGAGAAGACTCTTGGATCTCTCTCAGTTTCCTTCTAGCAAATCTCTACTCAGCACTGTGCAATCCATTCTACCTGAATTCACCAAAGCCTCCTAAATAAGAAATCAGAAGGCTTTTTCAGGTCATGTTTCTGGCCTTCTCCGCTTGGACAGAGTTGATAACAAATTCATTTCTTTCCAAAGCTGTTTTCTCCCCTCTCTTCCACATGCCAACCCTTCCTGGTTCTCCTCACACCATACTGACTTGGTGCTCTGACTTTTTGGTGTGTGCTCCTCTTTCTCTCCTAACTCTTCAAAGCTGGGGCTTTCCACTTATAGTCTCTCTCCTCTTCTCACTCAGACACCCTTCTCCATACTTCAGATTCCACTACCACATATGGGCTGAGGATTCCCCCAGTTACAGTCTCCAGTGAAGACTCAACCTCTGAGGCTCAGACTCATGTATTTAGCTGTGCTGTATTCTCCTGGGGTGGGTCAGTACACATCTCAATTTCAGGATTCTCAAAGTTAAACTCAGCATATTCCTACCTAAAATTGTATTTTTCATCTATTCTTAAGTTCAGTCACTGTGATATTACCATTTGCTCAGGCGCCCAAGCTATCTTTAATATCCTTTCCCAACTATCAAGATTTAAAGATTTGATCTCCTAAATAGTTCTCAACTCTGCCTTCTACCCTTAATACTGCCACCACTAACTCTCTTGCTTTTGTTACCTTTCGCTTGGACTGTGGTAATAACCTCCTACCTGATGACTCCGCTTCTGGGACTGTTTCCTGATGCATGACCTCCCAAAGTTGCCACAGTGCTCTAAAGTAACAAAATAGACCCTCAACTCTTCTACTTAAAAATCTTTAATGGTTCATCATCCCATTAAAGAATTGCTGTAAGTCCAGATGATAAAGTCCAAGCTGCCTTGGCATGCCCTGCTCTGCACTTTATGTCAGCAACACTTAGCTGCTTTAGACTAAGTGAAGACCCTTGTATTGTTCTTCCACCTCCACGACTTTGCTTATCCTGGCCTTTCTGCTTGCACTCACTTTTATCTGGCAACCTCCCCTTTCATCTTTTACCACCAGCTCAGTCACCATCTCTTCTAAAAGGCTTTCCTGACTTTTCTTTCTCACTCCCTACCCCACTGTGGAGAGGCATCCCTCTTCTGGTACCTGCAGCTTCCTGTTTACCCTTTCCTTCGATGCATGAGATAGAAAGGCTACTTGTTGTGTTTGTATCCCACAATAGATCATGAACACCCCAAAACAGGGAATGGCTACTTTATATTTGTTTCCACTGACTATAGCATATTACTACACATTATTACCTGGTATACCTACAACTGTTGGAGGAAGGTTGAAAAGGTTTGGAAAGCCATTGAGGTGGATGAGACACTCAACAACAGTTGAACCAAGGAGAGAATGATGTGTACTGAGGGCCCAATTTGTGACATAAAGTTGTAGTGAGGCCCTTAGGTTTGTTTTGTGACTATTACCAAAAGATTATTTTCAGCCTAATGTAGAAACATGGAGGGTGAATGTAACCTAGAGAGGGTGATCACCCAAAGAGGAGGATAGATTCTAGGGTGACAAGAGACCAGCTACAAAGACAATTTAAGCCAGAAAGAGGTGATGAGTACAGGGAAGAGGGCAGAGCTGAGGGGGATGATGAGGGCAATAAGAAAGAAGGAGAAGGCTAGGTGCACTGAGAGAGATGATGATGAGAGAAGGGGAGGGAAGTGGGGTGTGTGTGTGTATGTGTGTGTAGAGAGAGAGAGAAAGAATTTAAAAACTGAGAGAAGGGGTGGGCACAGTCACTTACACTTGCAATCCCAGCACTTTGGGAGGCTAAGGTGGGTGGATCACCTGAGGTTAGGACTTCAAGATCAGCCCGGCCAACATGGCAAAACCCTGGCTCTACTGAAAATACAAAAATTAGCCAGGCATGGTGGCATGCACCTGTAGTCTCAGCTACTCAGGAGGCTGAGGCAGGAGAATTGCTGGAACCTGGGAAGCAGATGTTGCGGTGAGCCAAGATTGCACCACTGCACTCCAGCCTGGGTGACAGAGTGAGACTCTGTCAATAAATAAATAAATAAACAAACAAACAAAAATTTCAAAAAGCTGAGAGAAGGCTCAGTTCAGAATCCAAAACATAGTGATATCAGTGAGGAGAAGTTCAAGCTGCTGGAAAATCATCTTCAGATTCATTTCCTACAAAATTAAATATCATTCTGTTGTGTAATAAATATGTTACTGTGATTAAAAACCTGTCTGCCAGTTGGTGAAACCTTTTGGCATTTTGTATCACATTCTATAGTCAGAGAATCATGTAAATTGCAGAAGTAATGACAGGATAGCTTTGGGGTATAATTCTTCTCTCTATTTATAGAAGCAGAGAATTCCAGTCTCATGCTCTCTTACATAACCTGAATTTTATCCAGCCTTCATTTTGAAATAATTTTTCCAAAAGCATGAAAAATAAAAATCTCTCTAGCCCCTTTCCTGCAAACAGTTTATTCATCTATTATTTTAGCATCTACAGACACTTACCACAGATGAAACAAGTTGTCTTTAGAATTTCTTCTTTTTCTGTTTTTCACTTCTGAGATCAGCAAAAGTGTCGATGATAACACCAAAAATCAAGTTCAGAACGATAATGATAACAATGAAATAAAAAAGAAGGTCATAAACCACTCGGGCAGCAAACAAGGGTTCCTGAAATAAAAATTTTAAAATATACGTGTGTGTATATATACATCTCTCTCTCTCTCTCTCTCCCTCTCACACACACACACACGCACACACACACGCACATATATATATATATATATACTTTCAAGCCATATTGATTGAGCACACTGTCTAGCATAGAGAGTATATTCAATAAATGTTTGTGAAATGAATATAAATAGTATCCCAAGTTGGAAAAATAAGGTTCACTTTCAATCTGTAAGTGTTGTAAGAAAAACTTCCCAGCCTATTTCCAGAACCACTTACATTTCTCTAGGACTGAAACATGTCTTTCATACAATGGTGGGACTCACTTTCTTTAGAAGAGACTTTATTATGCCATTCTGCTAAGTGCATTTTGGCACAGTGGTCTCCTATCCCAGACATTACAGAAAAGGTAGTTAAATGCCAATTCCAAAGGTCAGTGATAAGGGAACCAAGGAGGACCTAATCATTTGTCCATTTCTGGAGCAGGCTTTATTCCTGGCCATTCAGGGTCAAGTATATACAGCCCCTTCTTATTTCTACCTGATGAACTGTATTAAAATGCAAATTAGAGGCCATGCAATCCAGTTTTTTAACACAAGAGGAACCTGAGGTTAAGAGGTTAGATTACTTGATAATATGATACAATTGGCCTGAGCAGAGCTAAGATTCTTCAAGCTCCTGGCCTGGCACTTGAGGTTTTGCAGTTATTGAGAAATGTTTCCACTTTACCATTTTAATATGTGAAATCCTGTTAGAATTTGCTCAAATGTCATATTCATCCTGGATAAATGATGGAGGCTATTCCTATGCAGAAGCAAAGAGTAAATTGTCATGTCTGAGAAACCTGATAGGCAAGAGGCAACCTTGTTTCTGTTATTTATGTAACAATCGACTCCTATATAAAGTTCGCAGTCATGATTTCATTGCTGTAATACAATACACAGATTAACTTGGAAACATTTCACCACTCTACTAACACACAAAGACTCGTAGTACATTACCTGTTTCTATGTAATCCTAGCGTACAGTTAATTGGCTTTAACAGCCACAGTTATACTCTTAAAGTAAATGGTACAATATATTATCCTGAAAACCAAAACCAAATTATAAATACTGTGAAGAAAGGTTTTAAGAAAAGATGTGCTTCTTGAAAAAATACTTTTTCTCTGGCTTACATCTTCGATGGCCTTCTTAGCACATCTCCCACGCCGCCGCCATTCCTGAGGCCCTGGTTCAACACGGTGACAATGCACATAAGAAGAGTGTCACACGTTCTTTCAATTCCATCTTCATACTCTTCATCAGCTATAAAAACACATAAAAATATATAATACAAAATTCTGTAAAAATATATAATACACATAAAATGAAATATACATAAGTACACATACATATATATATTTATATATACATATACATAAATATACATAAAATAAATATACCTAAATATACATAAAAGATACATACAAATATATAAAAATATAATATTAAAAACAGTGTAGCAAACTTACATTTAAAAACATATACTATTACCGATTTCCAAAGGGCTATTTCTAATTGTGCCATGACACAACTTTTGGAAGTCACACAGCCTCTGTTCCATATGTGGCAGCACATGACTGACACATAATGATGAAGCCACATATATAATGTTCTCAAATATTTTTGTTCTTCTATAGGTGAAAAATAACAGGACGAAAAGCACAAAACATAAGGCTCACATTCATTGTGCTTGTTATGGTGGGAAGAGATTGTGGTGAAAACTGGAAACACAGCCATGTCCCCCAGGAGGCAAAAGTACTGTAGGGGAAAGAGAGTGAACAAGGAATCTTGCCTGGCTTCCAATTCTGCTCTGTTTCTGGACTGGGACTCGGGCAAGTTCCTGAACCTCAGGATCCTCATCTGTAAAATGGGGAGGGCTGTCTGGGGATTACACTCTTCAAAGGGTTAAGAATTACATTTAGGGATCCAGGGGTGGTGATTCATGCCTGTAATCCCAGCACATTGGGAGGCCGAGGCAGGCGGATCATAGGTGTTCGAGACCGGCCTGGCCAACATGGAGAAACCCCATCTCTACTAAAAACACAAAAATTAGCCAAGCATGGTGGTGGACGACTGTAATCCCAGCTACTAGGGAGGCTGAGGCAGGAGAATCACTTGAACCTGGGAGGTGGAGGTTGCAGTGAGCTAAGATCATGCCACTGCACTCCAGCCTGGGCAACAGAGCAAGACTCAATCTCAAAAAAGAGAAAAATACATTTAGGGTATGTAAAATATTATACTTTGCACAGGGATTGGCATACAAACAATAGTTGCTTAAGAATTGGGGCAGATATTATTTCATTATTGCGGTTAAATATCTAAGCTTTCTTGAGGACCAACCTGGAGCTCTTGATAAGAAGCACAATGTATTTATGTGAAAAACTCTATTTAGGGATAAAGGGGAAAGAGAAAAAGATATAATGTGACAGAAAAATTGCTATTCTTATTTTGTTTAGAGGTATTGGGATCCAACTTGAAATATAATTTCTTAGTCACTTAAAATAGTGAAAAATTCATACTAAGTTAAATATTAGAATCAGAAATCCCTAACATTGGCAAATGACCAGAAATGTATTTTTCTCACTACAAGGTTAAAGAATCACAGGGGTGACAAATTTTGGGATTGTGTAGCCACAGTATGCATATCAAGGCATGAGCATAAAAACAACAAAAATTCAGTCCAATTTTATCTACATGCTTCATGCCAACAGCGCCTTTGGTACTTTGTTATGAAAAGGCTAATTTTCCTCTTCTAAGCTGACTTTATGTTAACATCCTACAGACAAGGGATCCTGATGTTTTTACTTTCGTTGGAGTGGTTTCCTTCTAAGACATGCTGGGATACACCTTGAGAGGAGGGCCGAAGTCAGAGATGAAGGGAAGAGTGCAAAATGCAGCATCAGAGACATCGGCAGAATCTGTGCTTGATCATTTACCTTAGCGCTGAGTCCAAGGCACATTCTGATACAAAAAGGAGGAGAACTAGAACTCCTTTTGGAGGAATAAGAAATGGGGAAGAGGTAGGGCCTGTGGTGAGAGCAATCAGAGCAGCAGTGCAGACAAGGAAGCCAGACCAAGGTGGGGGAAGCTCAGTCTGGAATGTCCTAGTGAGGTCCCCCCCCACACATGGCAGTAGACATCAACATGATGGCTGAGAAGAATACGAGGACAAAGAGTCAGAAATGTGTAAGAGAGCAAAAGGAGCTTTTAAGGAGAAAATCATTTTCCAATAACCAGATCATGCGAAGTATGTCTACACGCTACTTTGCCACAGCTGGACTTTCCATCACTACCGTCCATCTAGGGTCACAAACTGCTTTCATTTATTCATTCAGAAACTACCTGGTCATGTCACAACAAGTGTTTGCTAAAGGCTTGCTAAGTGCCAGATTAATCGGCACATAAAAGCTACAGGAGAGAGCTCCTACCTCTCTCCAAGAATTTGGAAATAAGGTGGTTCTCTAAGAAGTGAGCTTAGTAAAATCCATACACAATTCATGTGATTAACCACTGTGAAATAAAATGAATTGGCTGAAAATCTATAATGAGAGAACTGGTTTTTTGTGTGGCATGTAAATGCGAGGAGAACACCCCAGTCAGGTCAGTGCCAGCAATCATCCTGCTCAAAATAATCAGTATACAGGCATACTGATTTTACAGAGGGGTCTTTATGCCCTCAGTTAATAAGGTTCTACCTTCATGAGATGCAACCACTCTCAATATGATAAGCCAAGTTCCCAGGCATCTAGCCTCAAAGTCAGGCTCTGAGTCATGGTAAATTTACCTAGTAAATGCCACCTTGTGGTTACCTCTGTAATCAACTGGCCTTACCCATGCCACACCTGCCTCCTTTCAATACACCAACAGCTGCTGGACGAGGCACTAGGAAAATTGGGGAGAAAGATGGAAATGTCCCGTCTGTAGAAAATTTATGGTCCCTAGGACGGGTGGGTCAGCAGCTGAACACGGGCAGTGCAGTATCACAGGATGCTGTGGAGGCATAAGAGATGCACATCTCACACATGGGGGGAGGGTATTGGTATCCTGAAGCGGGTATTACCTGAGTTGGATTTTCAAAGAGGGTCATGATTGGCCAGTAAAATCAATGAGGGAAGACGTTCCAGGCAGATAATATGGGATGAGCAAAGGCAAACAGGCACAAAAATATGTGGGGTGTTTTGGAAAACTTAGGGAAGATGGGAATGACTGGGCCTTTGGTAAATGCAGAAGGGTGTGGGAGGTGTGTGAAGAGACGTAAGAGGGCACCAGGTCATGACAAGACTCATACATCAAGCTCAATAATTTAAACTTAATCCTGAAATTAGGGGGAGGCACTGGAAGACTTTCAACAGGGTAAAGTGGCTTTCCAGCTAATTGGTGAAACAGTACAAGATAAAACATGTACAAGACACATTAGCATGTGATAAAAAACACAGAAGTGGAAGCCAGGCACAGTGGTGCATGTGTGCAGGCCCAACTACTCAGGAGGCTGAAGTGGGAGGGTCACTTGAGCCCAAAAGTTGGAGGCTGCAGTGAGTTATAATCACACTAGTGCACTCCAGCCTGGGTGACAGAGAGACTTCGTCTCTAAAAAACCAAGCAAACAAACAAAAATGCAGAAGTAGCAATGACGCAAAGATATAGAAATAGGGAGAGAAACTGTACATAGAGAATTAGAGGGGGAGTCCCCTCTAATTAATGTAGACTCTACATTAAGTAATAGAATCGAGTTTGCCTTGACTAGTCAATCTACTAAGACTTGACCAGAAAGGCATTTCACATACGATAGACAGAAAGCCCCAGAGATAGAAAAATATATGCTTGTATGATGAACATCAAATAAACCAGTAAATATGGGTGAGAGGAGTGGAAGACGAAGCAGGAGCAATAAACTGGGAGCTCTCTGTGAAGCTGTAGGGAGTTTGGATTTTACTGGGCAAGTAATGGAGCATCATGGAAAGCCTGAGTTAGGGGTAGGGGAGGAATTATTCAAGGCAGTGATTTCTGACAAGTAGTCTAATGGTGATATACTGGATGAATTGAAGAGGAAAGAATGACTGGAGGTGGAAAGACCACTTAGGAGTCAGTTGCAATAATTCAGGCATGATGTGCTATGAGCCTCAACCAAGGTAATGGCAGAGGAGAGGCAAAGGATGAATGAAAGGAAGTTGACAGGGCTGTAGGCAGAAGGGAGAAGACAGAATTAAAAACCACTCTGAGGCCTCCCAGCCATGGATGACTTAGGAAAAGGACTGTCCCACTAGACCATAGGAATAGACCATTAAGAAGGAAGAACTGGATGTAGGGTGTTTTGATGAAGGCAAGGAAAGCATCTTGATGATTTGTATGTTTATAGGATGAGAAGATGAGAAAACATTTTAAAAGTCAGAGAGGACAAGAGAGTTCAGAGGATACTGTGATCCAAATTAAGAAAGACAATAGTTTTAAAGATGTCAAAATTGCAGAATAGTCAAAGGCAAAGAGAAGCAAAGAAAGGGCACTGGATTAAACAATGGGATCATCAGGAAACAGTAGGAAGAAGGCAAATAGCAGAGAAAAAGCAGTGCAGAAATTAAAGGAGAGAGGGTCGGTCAAATTGTTTTATAGAGAAATTTGGTACTGAACGAAGGAGACTGCTAGCATACAAGTTTCAGGGAATAAGAGAACCCAGAGGAAAGTTGAATTAGGACCCAAAATGTGTGTAGGAAGAGCAAGAGAGAACAGATGATGACAAGGAAAAGATTTCAGATGTAAGAACAATGGTCCAGCTGATGGTGGCCAGGAAGTAATGATAAATACTGGGCTAGTTATAAAAGAAGGAAGAGGCCCAGGCACAGTAGCTCACGCCTGTAATCCCAGCATTCTGGGAGGCCAAGGCGGGCAGATCACCTGAGGTCAGGAGTTAGAGATACTGGCCAACATGGTGAAACCCCATCTCTACTAAAAATACAAAAATTAGCTGGGCGTGGTGGCTCAATCCTGTAATCCCAGCTACTCAGGAGGCTGAGGCAGGAGAATCACATGACCCCGGGAGGTGGAGGCTGCAGTAAGCCAAGACTGTGCCATTGCACTCCAGCCTGGGCAACAAGATGGAAACTCCGTCTCAAAAAAAAAAAAAAAAAAAAAAAAAAAGAAGGTCGAGAACATGTGGTACAAACAAAAGGAAAGAATTAGTGAAAATAGACTTTTAATGTGGAGACATTTAAAAGAACTAAATATATATCTATGAAGAACTTAGAACAGTGCTTGGAATATAGTTAGGACTCAATACATTCTAGCTACCATAATTATCATTACTGAGAGATGGTTATTAAATCTTATGAAAATTTTTGATTTTAAAACAATCAACAAATTCTATACTGGAATTCTTTGAGGTTAAATAATCCTCATTTTCAATTGACTAGTAAAATACAGTATTTTTTCTTAATTTATCATACAAGTAAAATGTTTCATATGAGGGAAGGAATAAAAATATATTTTATTGGCTCTGAAATAGTTCACTCTAATCTGAGGTGTTGTTAATCTATAAATTCAAAAAAATATTGGCCTTGCTTGAATAATGGTATTTAATAATGTCATATTTTTCTACTTTAATAATTAAATTATTCAGTGTTTGTCATGGTTTCTTAGAAAACAAGAGATTGTCACTGAGACACGTTTGAAAGTCTGAGTGCAACTGAATACCTCTTGTAGGTGGATCACCTGAGGTCAGGAGTTTGAGACCAGCCTGGCCAACATGGCGAAACCATATCTCTAATAAAAACACAAAAATTAGCCAGGTGTGGTGGTGTATGCCTGTAATCCAAGCTACTCTGAAGGCTGAGACAGGAGAATCACTTGAACCCAGGAAGCAGAGGTTGTAATGAGCTGAGATCACGCCACTGCACTCCAGCCTGGATGACAGAGCGAGACTCCATTTCAAAAAAAATAAAGGAAAAAACCCCTCTTGCTTGTTATTCTTAAGCTTTAATTATAATTAATTCACTGTGGAAATGCTGATTTTAAAAATTTCAACTACATCCAAAATGTCAGTACTGCTGGAAAAATAAATTAAAAAAAAGAAATACAAATGTTAACAAGAAAAAAATTTTAAAACACTGGGAACCTAGTGGGAAGCCAAAATGTAGAATGCATTAAGGCTGACTGGTTTCTGGTATTAATCAATCTTTTCTATTAAAGTAAAATACCCAAACATATTAAATTTGAATTATTCATAAATGTTAAGTATCTATGAACTTCTTCCTTTTTTCTGTACATTCAAATGATTTTTACTTATAAAATAATTGTAATTGTATTTTGTAAATTGTTGCAAAAAGGCCTTGCTTTTTTTAAAGGTGAATATTTTTGTTCAGGAAGCAGGGAGGTCTGCAGCAAATGAAATATGAAGGTTTTTCTTTTTTTTATTTTAAACACAGTTGGTTGCCAGTTACCGTGTGAATTTTCTGCTGCTGGGACAATGACCTTCCCTGCATCCGCAGGAGCCCTTCGAGGGAGCTGGCCACTCTGCCTCCCAGTCACCGTGGGGCTTGTTATTAAGCTACTGTGCATGTCTGTGCCTTTTGTAATGTGGACCTGCTGTCCATAAGGTAACAAACTAAGGCTGTCACAGATGCACACTAGGATTTGCAAGTTAAAATTTAATCCTGGTCTTAGACATAGAAGTTATTTTTAAATTTAAGTGACACATGCTGCACAACAAACCCCAGGTTCTAGCTTTCACTCTACTTTTGCAGTTAACTACATGCAGTCAAAATTTAAAGGTGGCAAGGGCTAGCAGATCAAATCCATGACATTTTCAAACAGATGAATTTTATCACTTACAATGTCAAATGCAAAAAGTGTATGAAAGAAAGAGTAGATTAATACAGGCATTCCTGTATTTTTATTAGTGAAGTAGGAATACTCCCTAATTGTGAAAAGCCATTGCCACCATCTCTGGCTCCCAGCAGTATCTGAGACACACCTCCAGAGATGAAACTCCTCCCACTCTCCAGATGGAATCCTTGCTTTCCTCCCCCACTCTGGCAGCTACCCTTACAAAATCGTCTCCACCTCTTCCCCCAACTCCTAGCCCTGCTGCAGCCTAAAAGATGGAGACTTTGCCCCAATGTGCCTGAGAGGAAGAAGTCACCATTTGTCCATAGAAAGGAGAAACGATGTTCTTTGTGTAATATATTAGGTGAAGTGCAGGTTATAGAAGTTTTCCGGCGAAACCTTTTATGAGAGTTTATATTCAGGGTCATGAATAACACCCAAACAAAACAGTTTTTCAAGCTTAACATTGTTAATATTTTGGATTGGATGATTCTTTGTTGTGGGCTGTCCTGTGCAATGTGGGATGCTTAGCAGCATCCCTGTCCTCTACCCACTAGATGCCAGTAGCACCCCATCCCAGTTGTGACAACCAGACATGTCTCCAAACATTGTCAGATGTCCCTGGGGGGGTAGGGGTGGGGTGGGGACAAAATCAACTCCAGTTGATAAATATGTAATAGAGAATATTTATATTCAAGAAATTGCCTTTAGTAGGCATAAAGAAAGGCTTAAAGAAAATCTATCCAAACATACTCAGTAAAATGCAATAATCTCAAATTTTGGTTAGAAATAATTGAGTGATCCTTTAACTAGGAGGTAATAAGACAGAAGTTTGGAACATAGGCTTTGAAATCTATGTCAACATACATTGACTGACTAGCTATGTGATCTTGGCAATCTATTTAATGCCTCTTTCCTTAGGGTCCTTACCTAAAATGTAAGGATAACTAGTAGTTTCTATCTATCTCACAGGGTTGTTGTGATAATTAAGTGACATAATGTATACAATGTGCTCAGCACAGTACCTGACACGACTAAGCCTTCTCCAGGTCCTTGAACGTGTTCAGGGCATTCACTCTCAGATGTTCCATGTGCCCAGAACATACTTCTCCCTCCTCTTGGTCTCACTGGCTCCTTCTCATCCTCAAAATCTCAGCTTAAGTAATTCCTCTTAGAAAGGTCTCTCTGTCTAATCTCCCGACAGCCAATCTCTATTGTGATGATCAGGCATAGCACATTTGTAATACACGCCTTCTCTTACGACTTTTATGTTTCCCTTACTATAAGTTCTATAAAGGCCAGAATCATGTTTGTTTATTCAATACTGTGTCCTCAACATCTAGCATGGTGTCTGGCCCAGAGTAGGGGCTCAACAAATATAACTATATGAACGAATGAATGAAGGAATGAATACACAAGGCTTTTATTACATTATCATCATCAATGTTTGTACTAAATAACTACTCTCCTGTTTTTCTAAAAATATTTACTTTAAAAAAAATTTTTTTTTAGCTACAATTTATTTATTTATTTATTTATTCCATTTTAGGTTTGGGGGTACATGTGAAGAACATGGAAGATTGTTGCATAGGTACACACATGGCAGTGTGATTTGCTGCCTTCCTCCCCCACCACCTATATCTGGCATTTCTCCCCCATGCTATCCCTCCCCAACTCCCCACCCCCCACTATCCCTCCCCTTTTCCCCCAACAGACCCCAGTGTGTGATACTTCCCTCCCTGTGTCCATGTGTTCGCATTGTTCAACACCTGCCTATGAGTGAGAACATGCGGTGTTTGATTTTCTGTTCTTGTGTCAGTTTGCTGAGAATGATGGTTTCCAGGTTCATCCATGTCCCTACAAAGGACATGAACTCATCGTTTTTGATGGCTGCATAATATTCCATGGTGTATATGTGCCACATTTTCCCTGTCCAGTCTATCATGGATGGGCATTTGGGTTGGTTCCAGGTCTTTGCTATTGTAAAGTGTGCTGCAATGAACATTCGTGTGCATGTGTCCTTATAGTAGAACGATTTATAGTCTTTTGGATATATACCCAGTAATGGGATTGCTGGATCAAATGGAATTTCTATTTCTAGGTCCTTGAGGAATCGCCACACCGTCTTCCACAATGGTTGAACTAATTTACATTCCCACCAACAGTGTAAAAGCGTTCCTATTTCTCCACATCCTCTCCAGCATCTGTTGTCTCCAGATTTCTTAATGATCGCCATTCTAACTGGCGTGAGATGGTATCTCAATGTAGTTTTGATTTGCATTTCTCTAATGACCAGTGATGATGAGCATTTTTTCATATGTTTGTTGGCTTCATGTATGTCTTCTTTTGTAAAGTGTCTGTTCATATCCTTCGCCCACTTTTGAATGGGCTTGTTTGTTTTTTTTCTTGTAAATCTGTTTCAGTTCTTTGTAGATTCGAGTTATCAGCCCTTTGTCAGATGGGTAGACTGCAAAAATTTTTTCCCATTCTGTTGGTTGCCGATTCACTCTAATGACTGTTTCTTTTGCTGTGCAGAAGCTGTGGAGTTTGATTAGGTCCCATTTGTCTATTTTGGCTTTTGTTGCCACTGCTTTTGGTGTTTTGGTCATGAAGTCCTTGCCTACGCCTATGTCCTGAATGGTTTTGCCTAGATTTTCTTCTAGGGCTTTTATGGTGTTAGGTCTTATGTTTAAGTCTTTAATCCATCTGGAGTTAATTTTAGTGTAAGGTGTCAGGAAGGGGTCCAGCTTCTGCTTTCTGCACATGACTAGCCAGTTTTCCCAACACCATTTATTAAACAGGGACTCACTTCCACATTGTTTCTTTTTGTCAGGTTTGTCAAAGATCGGGTGGTTGTAGATGTGTTGTGTTGTGTCGGAGGCCTCTGTTCTGTTCCATTGGTCTATATCTCTGTTCTGGTACCAGTACCATGCTGTTTTGATTACTGTAGCTTTGTAGTATAGTTTGAAGTCCGGGAGTGTGATGCCTCCAGCTTTGTTCTTTTTGCTTAGAATTGACTTGGCTATGCGGGCTCTCTTTTGGTTCCATATGAAGTTTAAGGTGGTTTTTTCCAGTTCTTCGAAGAAGGTCATTGGTAGCTTGATAGGGATAGCGTTGAATCTGTAAATTACTTTGGGCAGTATGGCCATTTTGACAATATTGATTCTTCCTAGCCATGAACATGGAATATTTCTCCATCTGTTTGTGTCCTCTCTTATTTCATTGAGCAGTGGTTTGTAGTTCTCCTTGAAGAGGTCCTTTACGTTCCTTGTTAGTTGTATTCCTAGGTATTTTATTCTCTTTGTAGCAATTGTGAATGGCAGTTGGTTCTTGATTTGGCTGTCTTTAAGTCTGTTACTGGTGTATAGGAATGCTTGTGATTTTTGCACATTGATTTTATATCCTGAGACTTTGCTGAAGATGCTTATCAGTTTCAGGAGATTTTGGGCTGAGACGATGGGGTCTTCTAGATATACAATCATGTCGTCTGCAAATAGAGACAATTTGACTTCCTCCTTTCCTATTTGAATACCCTTTATTTCTTTTTCTTGCCTGATTGCTCTGGCTAGAACTTCCAGTACTATATTGAATAGGAGTGGTGAGAGAGGACATCCTTGTCTAGTGCCAGATTTCAAAGGGAATGCTTCTAGTTTTTGCCCATTCAGTATGATATTGGCTGTTGGTTTGTCGTAAATAGCTTTTATCATTTTGAGATACGTTCCATCAATACCTAGTTTATTGAGAGTTTTTAGCATAAAGGGCTGTTGAATTTTGTCAAAGGCCTTCTCTGCATCAATTGAGATTATCATGTGGTTTTTGTCTTTGGTTCTGTTTATGTGGTGGATTATGTTTATAGATTTGCATATGTTGAACCAGCCTTGCATCCCCGGGATGAAGCCTACTTGATCATGGTGGATAAGCTTTTTGATGTGCTGTTGCAATCGGTTTGCCAGTATTTTATTGAAGATTTTTGCATCTATGTTCATCATGGATATTGGCCTAAAGTGTTCTTTTCTTGCTGAGTCTCTGCCAGGTTTTGGTATCAGGATGATGTTGGTCTCATAAAATGATTTAGGAAGGATTCCCTCTCTTTGGATTGTTTGGAATAGTTTCAGAAGGAATGGTACCAGCTCCTCTTTGTATGTCTGGTAGAATTTGGCTGTGAACCCATCTGGACCTGGGTTTTTTTGGGTGGTAGGCTCTTAATTGCTGCCTCAACTTCAGACCTTGTTATTGGTCTATTCAGGGTTTCGACTTCTTCCTGGTTTAGGCTTGGGAGGATGCATGTGTCCAGGAATTTATCCATTTCTTCCAGGTTTACTAGTTTATGTGCATAGAGTTGTTTGTAATAATCTCTGATGATGGTTTGAATTTCTGTGGAATCTGTGGTGATATCCCCTTTATCGTTTTTTATTGCATTTATTTGATTATTTTCTCTTTTTCTTTTTATTAATCTGGCTAGTGGTCTGTCTATTTTGTTGACCTTTTCAAAAAACCAGCTCCTGGATTTATTGATTTTTTGAAGAGTTTTTCGTGTCTCTATCTCCTTCAGTTCTGCTCTGATCTTAGTTATTTCTTGTCTTCTGCTAGGTTTTGAGTTTTTTTGATCTTGCTCCTCTAGCTCTTTCAATTTTGATGATAGGGTGTCAATTTTAGATCTCTCCTTGCTTCTCATGTGGGCATTTATTGCTGTATACTTTCCTCTAGAGACTGCTTTAAATGTGTCCCAGAGATTCTGGTATGTTGTGTCTTTGTTCTCGTTGGTTTCAAAGAACATCTTTATTTCTGCCTTCATTTCATTGTTTATCCAGTCAACATTCAAGAGCCAGTTGTTCAGTTTCCATGAAGCTGTGTGGTTCTGAGTTAGTTTCTGAATTCTGAGTTCTAACTTGATTGCACTGTGGTCTGAGAGACTGTTTGCTATGATTTCTGTTCTTTTGCATTTGCTGAGGAGTGATTTACTTCCAATTATGTGGTCAATTTTAGAGTAGGTGCGATGTGGTGCTGAGAAGAATGTATATTCTGTGGATTTGGGGTGGAGAGTTCTGTAAATGTCTATTAGGTTTGCTTGATCCAGGTGTGAGTTCAAGTCCTGGATATCCTTGTTAATTTTCTGTCTTGTTGATCTGTCTAACATTGACAACGGGGTGTTCAAGTCTCCCACTATTATTGTGTGGGAGTCTAAGTCTCTTTGTAAGTCATTAAGAACTTGCCTTATGTATCTGGGTGCTCCTGTATTGGGTGCGTATATATTTAGGATCGTTAGCTCTTCTTGTTGCATTGATCCTTTTACCATTATGTAATGTCCTTCTTTGTCTCTTTTGATCTTTGTTGGTTTAAAGTCTATTTTATCAGAGATGAGAACTGTAACTCCTGCTTTTTTTTGCTCTCCATTTGCTTGGTAAATCTTCCCCCATCCCTTTATTTTGAGCCTTTGTGTATCTCTGCATGGGAGATGGGTTTCCTGGATACAGCACACCGACGGGTTTTGGCTTTTTATCCAGTTTGCCAGTCTATGTCTTTTAATTGGGGCATTTAGTCCATTTACATTTAGGGTTAATATTGTTATGTGTGAATTTGATCCTGCCATTTTGATGCTAGGTGGCTGTTTTGCCCGTTAGTTGATGCAGTTTCTTCATTGTGTTGATGGTCTTTACTGTTTGGTATGTTTTTGGAGTGGCTGGTACTGGTTGTTCCTTTCTATGTTTAGTGCCTCTTTCAGGAGCTCTTGTAAAGCAGGCCTGGTGGTGATGAAATCTCTGAGTACTTGCTTGTTCGCAAAGGATTTTATTTTTCCTTCACTTATGAAGCTCAGTTTGGCTGGATATGAAATTCTGGGTTGAAAGTTCTTTTCTTTAAGGATGTTGATATTGGGCCCCACTCTCTTCTGGCTTGTAGGGTTTCTGCTGAGAGATCTGCTGTGAGTCTGATGGGCTTCCCTTTGTGGGTAACCCGACCTTTCTCTCTGGCTGCCCTTAGCATTTTCTCCTTCATCTCAACCCTGGTGAATCTGACGATTATGTGCCTTGGGGTTGCTCTTCTTGAGGAATATCTTTGTGGTGTTCTCTGTATTTCCTGGACTTGAATATTGGCCTGCCTTCCTATGTTGGGGAAGTTCTCCTGGATAATATCCTGAAGAGTATTTTCCAGCTTGGATTCATTCTCTCCGTCACATTCAGGTACACCTATCAGGCCTGGCTGCCTGTTTCAGTCCCCTTTTTTAATCAGATGAATGGGCGGCTCTGCCTTCCCCGGAGCTCCAATTGCCACCTAAAACGGCACCCGGACCCAAGTATTTTGTATGGGGAACCACTGCGCTGGGACGCCGCCCAAAACAGCAGCGCCGGCAAAAACAGTCGCGCTGGCAAAAACTGCTGTGCCGGCCAAACCAGCCGCGCTGGCGACCCGTGGGGCTCCTCCCCCTGGGAATCTCCTGGTCTGTGGGCAATAAAAATCCGTCTGGCAATGTGGCCTCCACTCACCCTCCGCGCTTTCACTGGGAGCTGCAATCCTCAGCTGCTCCTAATCGGCCATCTTGGATCCTCCCCCTACTTTTTAAATTTTAAGGTCAAAATGTCACAACAGTAATAACGTATGAAATAATTACAATAGAGCATTTGGTTGAGCATCAACAGTCAAGCCTGCAGAGTTGTATAAAGGCTAACAGTTACGAATTACACAGAGCTGGGCAGCCAACCAACCTGGGAGATCCTCACACTATGAATGACCTCGAAGACCTCATTGTAGGAGAGTGGCCCTGGCAGTTCTCTCGCTGTGCCTTGGGAACCCTGGCTACCATGCTGTGGGTGGCACTCAGATCCTCCTCTAGGCCCACTGGGTCAGCCCTCTTTGTAGACTCTGGAAGAAGGAGTACTAGCTTTGTTGCTGGTTCACTAGCAAAGCAATATTTTGTCTTGAAATCAAACCACAGTTAAAGTATATTTGCTTTAAAATAAAGGAAACAATATTAAAGAAATATTCAGAGAGAAGATCAATGCAGGGATAGGGCCACTGATACTTGGAACACAAAATAAAATATTTGTGTTAATAAACTTTTTAACATTATTTTTCATACTTTGTTAAGGGGAAAAATGTTGAATTGAAAAAGAAATAAATACTGATGACAACAATGTGAACTTTGAGGTGGCCAAAATGATCCCAAGAGCCATTTAATTTTACCCAGCTATTTAAACTATGTCCAAGTTTTCAAAATACCCCTTTTTAAAAAGTGATTTTTTTTAAGTCATGGATAATGAAGGACAATGAGGAATACCTGTAGACCTGAATTTAAGGCTGTGGCAGACTCTGCAAAGTACTGAAAAATGCTGTTTGACACCGAGACAAGATACCAAAGTGGATCACTAAAGGGACAGTGTGAGTTAGGACTAACCACACTATCAGTGCATTCAGTCTGTGTTCAGACTAACCTCAAATTAGAAATGTAGCCAACATCATGTATCTGGGCTTTGGCAAAAAGGCTTTGATAAAGTGTCTCATGATATTCTTTGAAAAAGGATACAGACCCATGGGCTGAATGATATTAAAAGTTTCTTTAAGACAGCTTTCTATGTAATTGAAGAATTGCACAAAATGCAACCGTGTCCATCTAAGAGCATGTTCTAGTGCTTAGCACTGCGTTGCTGTCCTATGCATTTCTGGCACCTTTAATGGAAATCTTCTAGAACAAAGGTTGGCAAAAAAAAAAAAAAAAAAAAAAAATCTGTAGCCAGATGACAAATATCTTACACACAGTTTCGATCACGTTTTTCTTGAAAAAAAATTGCAAATTTTACAATCATTCTTAGCTCAAGAGCTGTATAAAACTGAGAGCAAGTCATATTTCCATGGGACATAGTTTGCCATCCCCTGTTCAAGGGTGTATCAAACTTGAGGACATGAGGGAGAATAAATATATTGCTTGACAGAATCAGGATCTATACAGACATCATGAGGCTCATGGTACATTAGAACTGGAAGGGACCTGAAACCTAGAGATCATCTGGACAAAGACCTCCTGATCTATTCACTGGTCAAACTGGACGTCCTGGGATTATGAGCTGGCAGAAATATATAGGAAAAAAAATGCATGGGCTTCTATTTGAAATCCCAAACTCCTAATTATATAAGAACAGGGTGGCTGCTTATGACTTGACAGCTGAACCAGTGAAGAATGGCATTTTAGCCAAGAGTCAGCCAAATATGGGTCCAGAGTGTGATGTGGTTCTAAACTCCAGTATCCAGAATAAGACAGCATCTTTCAACTGCTTGCCCTGGAGTATCATGGCAGTAGTCACTGTTGTAATATGTGAGGAAGGCTGAAGAAATTGGAGGTGTTTAAACTGGAGGATGTGAATAACAGGATTTTAGAAACTGCAGAGCACAATAATGCTATATGAGCCAAGAATGAGCTGGTTCTTATTGTAAGCCTTGACTGGGAGAGCAGGCGGCAGGGGAGAGAAGTGCTGGTGACAGCTGCCCACAGTACCGATGGCTGCTGGGACACTGGATAGAATGTATTCATGTGCTTAATTCTCTCTTTAGGTCAAAAAGCATAAAATATTTAGTCAGTAAAAGGGTCTATTCATTTTCCCTCAAGCAATAGTCCAACATCTCAGGGAAAAGGCTGTTAAGGAAAGAAACACTATCATTATGACCAATCAAACTATGTGGTCCCAGATGGAAACTGGGGAATTTCACGCTTACACTATGCTTAACTCTTTCTTCCCTTATCTTTCCTAAGTCTAACTTTGCCCTCTGTAGATACGACACATCAACTCCTACTAAATTTGTTCCTTTTTGTATATGACAACCCTTGAGATATTTGAAGACATACACTCCCTAAATCTTTGCTGCTTCAGGAAACAGATCACTAATTTCTTCTACAGTTCATTAAGTATCACACATGCCATAGTTTGCAGACTGCCACATCCTATGAGATCAATTCAGAGTTTAAAATATTATTTTTATATGTAAGGTTCTATTTGATCCTGTGGAGGCAGGGAAAGTTTCATTCTCATTCTCTCTCTCTCTCTTCGGAGAGAGAGAGACAGAGAGAGAGAGAGAGAAGAAAGAAAATGAGAGGGAGAGAGAGAGAGCACTAGGCAGGCAAGTCAACTGAACAAAGTCCAGGAAATTTGCATTACTTGTCCGAGACGTAGAGCTAGAGAGTGTGTCAGGTCCAGGATTATTACCAAGTCTTTTGAGTTCTAAGCCCATACTCTCCCAGATCCTGTATTAAAGGCTACACAGTTAAAAGGGACTCACTTAGTGTGGTTTGAAATACGGTAATACAATCTTCAGCAGCACATACCTCAGGGTAAATGTGCTAAATCCTCCTGAGTAGAGGCAATATAAGAAACAGGACGGGGGTACAAAATGACCAATGTGGGAATCTTTTCTCCAGTTCAAATCATTCAAATCATCTTGGTTCTTTTACCCTCTATTCTTCTATTTCAATCCATCACAAAATTTCTAGAGAAACTCCTAAGAGGTAATAACATTTACCAAATAAAACTTTAGGGATATCAAGTTCATACCATCCCAAAGTCCTTTCTACAGACCTGTATTTGAAGCTGGAATTGTGGGTGAACAGTTCTCCTTGGCACATGTTTCCATCATGGAAGTTAAAGTCATGGTAGGCACTTGATGACTGCCTAAGAAAACACAAAGGAGAATATGACATAGAGTCAAATATGCACAGGATGAAAAATGAACCTACAGTTCTAAAGACATGTAAATTAAAGGCATACATACTACAACTTAGCTGTGTTTCTAAAGTCCTAGGAAGTTAGTATGAAACTCTGAACACAGTTTTGCCTATTGAAGCAATTTTATAAATGGAGAATAGGTTCATAGGCCAACCCACTAAAAGCCTTTTATATCTTTTTTAAAGTGGCTGAGATAAAGTATTAATAGTGTTGACCTTTACCACCATGTGTAATAATGTTTCTACGGGCAAACTCATTCAGGTTCAGGTTCTGACTTGGGATGCCAGGAACGTATTCCCCTCAATGTGGTTGGCAGTCCCTGAGCCCTAAGCTGCTGGTCCTTATAGCTGAGGCAGGTACTACTGGTGGTAGTGGTTCTAACAGTCAGGTGCAGGCTCCAGGGAACAAGGGCATCAAATGCCTCGGGGGAGCAAGAATCTTCTGCCAGATCTGTGTTCAGGATCTTCTATTCTTCCATAGTCCCCAGGAATCCATCTGTTTCCTGGCTCACCACCTATTTTCCTGACCCAGAATAGAATACAAAACAGTCACCCTCCTATTTGTGTGAAACAATGTTTCATTTTTTTTAAATGTTGTTTTTGTTAGCAACAAATATGAAGTAAAGAGGTTCCTCTCAAACCTATTTTTCACATAGAGCCATCAAGGGAAGTCTTCATGATGCAGAGACAGGGGTGGGTCTAGTTGTACCTACAAAGGGCTGTAGCAGTACTGAAGTGCATTTCCCAGCAACACTACACCATGGTTACCCTGAATCTGACTCATCAACTGAGATGGGGTAGAAATGGCAAAGGAAAGCTGGAGTTTGTTGGAAACATGAGGAGGAGGAGGCATAGTGAGGCTGGGGTTGTCAGCCACACAAACACTGGAGCTGAGAACTGGTGTCCTCTCCAGAAAGGGTCCACAGATTTACCTCCATCCCCGGAGGGTGGCCATATTCCCATTAGCCCTCACTTGAGGGTGGGTGGGTGTGGGGGGGTCAGAAAGTGAGAGGAGAGGAGTGTGCCCTAAGCATCCTGCTAGGCTCCAGAGGCCCAGAGCTGAGGCCTGGGAGAACAATAGTCAACTAGAGGACATAGAGAGATATAGACACAATTATCATTGAATGGAGAGAGTAAAATACAGGTTATTTTTTAATGTAGTGCATTAGAGGAAGAAGAAGTGCATTCTATGAGGGAAAAAACACCCAGAAAGCTTTTTGGAAACAGGTCCATCTAAAGGAGTCATAGGACTTAGATTCAGCAAGATAAGGCAGGGAGCAAAGGGGATGATTCCAGGTGCAATGTGTCTGACAAAAGGCGCAGAGGCCAACAAAGGCATGGACCAGCCAGAGTGACCAGAGCTACTGAGCACCACTTTGAACCAAGAACCCCACAGTCACTGCAGATCCTAAGGCTGTGAACCAATGAGAGACAGTGAGAGCTGTGGTTGGAATGAGTAATTTGGGCAGGCAGAAGAGAGGCAGCAGGTAGGGGAAGCCACACAGGTGGCTCTTGCAGAATTCTGGGTGAGTGGAAATGAAGGTGAGAAACAAGAGGGTGGCCCTGAAATGGGGAAGAAGGACAGGTGTGAGCAAGAGAAACTGCCACCTCCACTTCTCAACAGATACTTCCCTCCAAGTTCCCAGACTTTTCTAAGACATCAGTTTCCTGAAAATTGCTCAAGTGGTGGCTACTTCATCTATCAAGCAAAATTACTCTGGTCCTACCAGCAGAATCTGTGTTTCCAATGCCATTTGCTAATTACTCATCCTCTACTCTCACGGGACCCTGTGATGGCTTCACCACTCAGCTTTGGAACTCTCAACCTCCCCTCGTTGCTTCCTCTTTGCTCCCACCAACTGGTTTTCTGATCTTTCCTTCTCATTTGCTGAAGAGTTGCATACTTCTCTGCACTCCAAATTTCACTGGCTACCCAAGGTATCCTTAACAATGTCACTCAATACATAGTCAACTTTGTGAGCAAAAAGTGTCCAATACATGAAAGAATAAGCTTTGTGCTATGTATCAATAGAGACAATATATGGCATTAGAAATGAATTTAAGATATTATGAAAACAAGGGTGTTTTTCCTAAGGCATCATGTCATGTATAATCTCAGTTCATGAAACAAACACTCTTAATCTATGAATAATCAAGGGTTTAACTTTGTTAACTGTTCCCATATGCTAGGTTTTCATAGTATTTATAAAAGCTTTATTTAACAGCATTCTATATGAATGTGCATAAATATTTTTTAGTAAAGAGTTTGAAACTTCTGGTCTACTGTTGCCAATTTTTTAAAAAGCAAAAAAAGAAAGAAGGTATTTTTCCAAGGAAAGTATTTATATGCATAATACAATGATAACCAAATTACTATTTTTTTTACATGATTCCATTTATAGGAAAAACCTATAGAGACAGAACATAAAATTGTGGTTACCAGGGGGTCAGATTTGTGGAGTAGATAGTGACTGCTTTGCAGGCATTAGTTTTCATTTTTTTTCCTTTTTTTTTTTAAATTGTACTTTGGGCTCTGGGGTACATGCACACATCCTGCATCCTGTAGGATTGCTGCATGGGTACGTACATGCCATGGTGGTTTTCTGTCTCCTTCCCCCCCCCCACCACCCCTGCCGGTTGCCTACATCAGGCATTTCTCCTGGTGTTATCCCTTCCCATCCTCCCTGCCCCCCAGCTGTCTTCCCCTCCCCCTCCTCTCCTCCACATCACCTAGCCCAGTGAGTGTTGTTCCCTTTCCTGTGCCCAAGTGTTCTCATTGTTCATTACCCGCCTATGAGTGAAAACATAGGGTTTCACTTGTGTCAGTTTGCTGAGAATGATGGTTTCTAGATTCATCCATGTCTCTACAAAGGACACCAAGTCTTAGTTTTTTTATGGCTGCATAGTATTCCATGGTGTATATGTGTCACATTTTCTTTGTCCAGTCTATCATTGATGGGCATTTGGGTTGGTTCCACATCTTTCCTATCATAATCAGCACCGCAACAAACATACATGTGCATATGTCTTTATAACAGAATGATTTATAATCCTTTGGGTATATACTCAGTAATGGGATTGCTGGGTCAAATAGAATTTCTATTTCTAGATCCTTGAGGAATCGCCACACTGTCTTCCACAATGGTTGAACTAATTTACACTCCAACCAACGGTGTAAAAGTGTTACTATTTCTCCACATCCTCTCCAGCATCTTTTGTCTCCAGATTTTTTAATGATCGCTGTTCTAACTGGTGTGAGATGGTATCTCCATGTGGTTTTGATTTGCATTTCTCTAGTGACCAATGACGATGAGCATTTTTTCATGTTTGTTGGCCACATAAATGTCTTCTTTTGAAAAGTGTCTGTGCATATCCTTCACACAATTACTTTTTAAACAGCACAAAATATTTATCACTTGATTCATAAGACAATAACTACTGCACACATTTTGAAATCATAAATTATGATTCAGCTTAAGCCTCAGTCTGTACTGAGTTACTCAATGTCATCATGCCTCAAATCTAGTAATTAATTAATGTAATTAATGTGGAGGTTTTGGGGGAGCAGACGGCTTATACACACACACACACATACATACACACAAACACGGGTCCCTATATTTATACCTGCAAAACTCTGAAAAAACACTTGAGGAAGAGAACAAGAAAGACAGTAAGTATTTTATATTCTTGTGAATAAAGACTAATATCTAGATATAAAATTTAGGACAGTCTTAAGTTAAATAACTTCCAGTCCACATAGATGATGTTTCCATTCTGTGCTTTGATGACTGAGACTTACTAATAGACCTAAATGCCATTTACTTATCCCATAATCTGAGATACTACTATATATCATCAATTTAGTAATTAAGAAATGTTTGTTAAAGGCAAGAGAGAATATCATTTGAAAGGCATCACTAATTAAATCCTGGTTTTAAATTCAATGGTTTGAGGAGATAGAGTGTCATTGTTTGGTTTCCATTTTCTACAACTCATAGTCATCAGAATCACCCAGAGAAACCATTAGCAAAGTGCACAACTACCCAGTGCAAAGTGATTTCTACCCAGCAAAGCAGGGGAGGAGGAAAAAGTAATAAACTTCAGAAGCTTAACCAAAACAACAAAAGGTGGGAAAGGGGGAAAAACACTTTAGAAAGCACAATAAATAAAAAATTCAAAATAACACAGAGAGAATAAACCCTAACACCACAGGAATCACACTGATTATAAATGGATGGTATCTAATCAGTCAACAACAAAAATAACGATAGTATATAAACTCTAAAAGTCACACACTGATAGATTGGGTCCATTAATCACAATATTTTGAGCATGTTTTCTTCCTATTGCTCAATATTGTGAGCAAATTTCTTACGATTTGATGGTTTCAAATCAAAGCATTTATCATTTTCAATTATTTAAGTATAATATGATATACTGTGATCAAACATGTATGGAATAATGATTGTGAATGATGCTAGCTGTTGTTTTGGGGGGACAGGGAAATAGAGGAGGAAAAGGATTCCAAAGTTATTATCCTGCCCTGAAGTTGTTGATTGTCTTTTGGAATATTGTCAGCTTTATTGAAACTTTCTTACTGAGATTGAGTTGGGATGATGTTTCTTGTATAAATATTTCCCTATACACATTGACAGCTAATATACAGTCTAAGAGTACTTCACATTCCCGACTCTTAGTAGTGATCAAAAACATATTCTCAAAGGAATAAAAGAAAACATTTCCTCCATTCATGTTTATCTGTAATCCCGTTAACAAGCTATGCACAAGTCACATCTGCCATCAGAGAAACCTCAATTAGTGGTAATAGCAATACCTGTAACAGGAGTTCGGTTTTTCAGCCTATCTACTTCCATAGTGAAGTCATCCTTCAAGAAAAGGAACCCAATAATGGAAAACAGGTAGACAAGGATGAGAGCCAGGACTGCAGTTAGAATAATAGAGCGGCCATTTCGTGTGACACTTTTTATGACATTCAGCAGAGTCTCTTCTCTGTACACCAAATCAAAAAGCTACAAAAATAAAGAAAACATGAATAAGAAAAAAAGGCGCTGGAGTAAAAAGGTAAACAAACATAATTACAAATACAAATGCAAGCCATTCTAGTTTATATGTAAAGAAATAACAACCTAAACCACCTTAAAAATGAACCCAAGTATTTATTTCTTCTCCAGCTGGAATGTATTAATAAACTGTTTTTCTGGAAAGATACATCTAGCACAACATATAATGTGCATCTGTTGGTTTCATAACCACCATAATATCAATTTATTAAAACATTATAGAAATAGCTTAGTTTTACATTTGAATTTAGAAAACTTACATTGTACTTTATCAGCTTAGCTACATATTCTTTATTTTTGGTCTTACTGATATTCTGAAGTTGCTTCTGGAATATGTAAAATGGCTAAAGTGAGAATGCTGAATTAGGTCCTCCTAAGTGATGAATAATTGACAAATTCATTAAATGTATTATTTAATCAAGGGATTAGAGGTGAAATTTAAAAAAACAGTTTTATGAGCCTGATGCAGTGAAAAAAGCATGAAATTTAAAAATATTTGGGAAATACAAACATCCTTCTTTAATAACAAGGTATGAGGAAAAGAAACCTATTACTTTAGTGTATGCTTTTGGAAAAGAAAGTATAAACAAAAATGTAATATGCAACTTTGCTAATTGACTTTAATAGGTTACTACCTATTTTGTCTTTTGTAGTAGAAAATCTATTCACTAGTCAAGGTATGTGTTTGCAATCTGTAGTTGACACTAAGGACAATTTTATTTATTGCTACATTATAAAATTGAAATTATACATTAGCAAGTACATGTTTTATTATTAAAATCTGGTTAAATGCAATAAAATCACATTCATTTTTAAAAAGGTATAAATGTCTGTTTGGAAATGAATAGTATTTTAAAAATTGGAATGATTGGGGTTTGTCTTCTATCTGTGGGCAGTAATTAGAGTTTCTGAACTGGCTGGAATAATCAATTATGTGTCATATACCCTTTCAGGCCCTTGTTCTATTTTTTTCCTGAGTGCTGAGGGTTATACACTTACTGTCCAATTTAATTGTAGTCTTGCAAATCATTGCTGTCTAGATATTAACTTGTCTGCTCACCTTAGGAAACTGCTATTTTATGATGGTTAAATTTTTTTAAAATCTATTTTGCTGTCTATTTATCTCCTGGAAGGAGCAGCCAGCATTAGAAATAAAGTCAATATTCTTCAGCACAGAGAAATTAACTAATACACATTCAACTTCCAAATTGTTGACACTATGGCTTATTAAATTTACTTAAGCAGTAAGTTGATGTAGTCGAGATTTTTCTTTAACTCAGTAGGGGTATAAAGAAAAAAAATCTGGCAACGTGCTGTAGGTCAGCTCTAGAAAAAGTTTATAGCTTTTGGAACCTCCTGGGATGCTAGCTAAAAATGCATATTCCTAAGTTCCATTTTAGGCCCATGGAATCAGAGTCTTGCAAAAGCTGTTGACATTGGACAGGCTGATTGCTCTTTCCATTTGTTTCTGAAAATAAAATCTAGAGTATGGTTTTTATCACTCTGAATAAAGGATTAACAACTGTGGGTACAACAGGGAATTCATGTTCAAGTATCTTTTCAAATACAAAAAAACTTTTAAAAATATGCTTACATATCTTTTTTGGTATTATATACATTACAATTTTCTTGTAGGACTAAACATCAAAATGGATGATATTCTTTTCAGAACCAACCCAATAAAAACAAACTATCATCAATATTGTAAGATTTGAAAGATAAAAGACAAGAGGAAAATAAAATTAGAAAAGGGAGTTAATAAAAACATAAACATTTGTGTACATCATTTCGCAGGTTTTTCATATTATCTGATATGGTTTGGCTCTGTGTCCCCAACCAAATCTCATCTCAAATTGTAATCACCATGTATCAGGGAAGGACCTGGTGGGAGGTGATTGGATCATGGGGTGGTTTCCCTCCTTCTGTTCTTGAGAGAGTGAGGGAGTCTCCAGAGATCTGATGGTTTTAAAAGTGGCAGTTTTCTCTGTGATCCTCTCTCCTGCCACCATGTAAGACATGCCTTGCTTCCCCTTTGCCTTCCATGATGATTGTAAGTTTCCTGAGGCCTCCTCAGCCATGTGAGTCAATTAAACCTCTTTTGTTTATAAATTACTCAGTCTCAGGTAGTATCTTTATAGCAGTGTGAGAACAGACTAATACATTATCTGTTTAATGGATCTTGATATTCCTAGTTTCCCATACTAACCCTATCCACTTTATAAACAAGAAAGTTAAAGCACAAAAGTATATAAGCTCATCAAATTGTATATATTAAATAGGTATAGCTTTCTGTATGTCAATTATACTTCAGTAAAGTGGTTTAAAAATTATAGAATATCACATGTCAGTCAGGTAAAAGTGCTGGGTATTATAGGACTTTATCATGACAGGTTAAAAAAATGAACTTATTCTGGTGAATCAGGACAGAAAGAAAATCCACGTAGATTGTTATTACAGAAAAAACTATCTACTGCTGAATAATCTAACTTAACTGCCTATAAGTTTATATGATAGTATAATAGACAAATCTACTCTTCACTGTGGCTCTTTCAAGTATTTGAGGGTATATGGAAAATTGGCCTAATTTCAGTCTTCTCAAATGGGTGTGCTAGAGAACAAGGAGACAGGAGGTGCTGGATTTGTCCCTCATGACTCAGGCAAACTCCTCAACAAAATGTTTTTAGATATTTAACTTGTGTTCAGGAATCATCTTATTGGACAATACTCTCTACTGCATGCCAACTATGAAATAGAAATATAAATAAATTGTTCCTATGGCATCATGATGGTAACCTGATAGTGCTTTTTAAGTTTCAAAACATTATCACATATTTGTGTTGACTCCTCTCCTGGTTTATGGTTATAAAGCAGTACATATGTAGAAAGGTAAATCAGAATTTCAAAAAAAGCAATCTTTAGAAAAAAATCGGAAAGAGCCACTTAATGAGCTAAACATATGTAGAGAAGTTTAACAGCAATGACATATTAAACCGAAAACTCTAAGACTGTTCTTAAAACAACTGATTGTCCTTTTCGCTATAATGTTTTTTATCCCTCTCATTTTACTTACATGCCATTCTAAAGGTACACATAATTTTTGATATTATAAATAAAATACAATGATTTCAGTACCGAAGAAAATATACTCCTATTTTGCCTCCCACACTCTGTAGAAGATCTTTAAATATAAAGGGAAATATTAGTTGGTTGAAAGCAAAAGCAGCCCTTGTCATGTGAAGCCTGGGTCAAGAGGTGGGGTGATTGGTTGCTTCTCAGAGAGGAAATAAAGAACTCCACCACCTGTGTGGTTGCCCAAAGAAAAAAGACTACAAATGATAATAATTCATGCTTTTCCTAGGAAATTCTAAAAATAACATAATTTGTCCTAAATGTCAGGCTTTGCTTAAAAAAAATATCAAAGGAAGAGGCATAAGAAGCAGCAGCATTGTGTATTTTTTAGCAGTGACTGTCCACATAGAGATGTACTCACCAGGAAGCTATAGAAGAATTCATGGACAAAAAGGCCCAGCATGCAAACCAGGACATACGCCACGTGATAGAGAAAGGCCATATCCAGGATGACTGCTCGGTACCCACGGGTGAACGTGCCACGATTTCCAACAAAACTCACCAGAAATACAATTTTATTACAAAGCTGAAGGGAGGAAAGGATTAGAGATTACTGTCTTATTTATCCTGAAACTCACATGGATGAAAACTATTATTCATAAAGTCCATGACTTTTTTCACAATTTCTCATTTTGTAGTTTTTCAGCATTGCTTACAAATTTGCATGTAAACATAATACATGCAAAACTTGCATCTTTTGCGGTTCCAAGAAGAGAGAGAATGATTAAGAGACTATGCAGTCAAGACAGGCCTGGATTTAAATCTTGGCTCTTCCATTACTGTTGTGTGACCTAGTTCATATAACTTTGGCCTTGATGATTTCTTCTGAAAAACTGGAATAAAAGAATTTCCACCTCATAGAACCTCTCAGAGGAATAAACGATATAATGTATATGAAGCCCTTAATATAATGACTCCTAAAAATATTACTTTTATTATATTTTTTCCATTAAAAGTGATATATAAAATGTTTTTATTATGATGTAAATATAGCAGAAAAATATATTTTCAGGAAATATCCAGAGATCTGTTCTTGATTTTGTGTTTTTATCCTGGATTTTTTCCACTGAGTACTATTTTAAGCAAGTAAGTGATTAAAATTATTTTTCCATTTAATTTACTTGATATACACAGAAAATATAAAAATACTTATATACTTGAGTTAAAATAAATATAATGCATGTATACATTTTCTAATAATAATTCAATAAACATTTTGGAGTGTTTATAATGCTTCTGACCATGTACAGTATTTATATTCAAACCACATTTTATATTGCCTTTTGTGGCATAATTTTGGAATGTAGAAATGTATACTGAGATCCTTTGTCAATAACAACGATCTGTGTGCACTGATTTATAAACTTAGCACCATCTATTTGGTTTTAGAATCACTGCAGTATTTATAAACCAAAGAGCCAATTTTGTGTCTTAGTCATCAAGGAAAGAATTACAGATTTCAGAGTTTACAGTTTGCTCTTCCTAATTGTTCTGAGTTCTTTAGGCTATCTAATGGAACCATATTTGTCTTTAAATGTCCAATCCTAACTTTGGAAAAACAGGTTGCTCTTTGCAACATTGTTGATTTGTTCAATATATATTAACAAATTATGAAATGACTTTTAAATAATCTAAGAAGGACCATAACACTTTGAAGTAGATGCAAAATTTGAGGGATTAGTAAACCTTTTCCTTTCAATTTCTGAAGTTCAAATCAATACAGATGAAGTGAGAAACGGGTTATTATTACATGTTTTGAAGAGCCAACCATATTAACAACACAGCAATTAAAAAGGCTAAGCGTTTCCTAAATTTCTCCCCTGCTGATTAAGTATCCTCTCAATAATCAATGTTATCACTTCATTCATGTCTTACTTCACTGTTTAGTGTTCCATCATCAATATTTTATGTTGTTATTAAATACAGCTGTAGCATAATGGATGTCTTTATATTTTTCTGCCCAAGAGCAGGTTTAATATTATAAGAAGTTATTATTTAAAAACCCAGGAAATACAGAAAAATGCTAATCTAGATGATGTATTTAACAATAAACACCACTGAAAATGGTGAAAAAGCAAGTGTCCAGAGAAGTAATATTCAGTAGTTAATTATTTAAATTGTTTTGAATGCCATTATTTAAATTTGTACTATTTACCTTGATTTACCCACCAGAGTTCATCAATATGAAATAGAAATAAGTTCTATAAAAATAAAATTAATAACTGGAATCATGAGTTTTCAGAGGGACAAATGATATGTTTAAGACACATTGTTTATATGATCTCTGATTCTCTAAATTAAATCATAAAAATTATGCAGAAAAACTATAAGCTCCATATACTGAGGAAAAAAATACACTGAATTTAAATTCCCAAAAAGAACCATACGTTTCATTTCTCAAATAATGCAAAAACAAGACTACATTTCTTCCTAAAAGATACTCCACCATTTCACCTGAAAAATAAGAATTTCTCTTGTTTGTTTTCAGGTTTTGGGTTTTGTTTTATTTTTGAACCTGGATCTGGAGCTTGACGAATAGATTCCTGTTCTCTTCACTAAGTCTTGACGTGGAGTGGAGTTGATACTGACAGTGGCATCTACTTATTTCTTTTGAGATCAAAAACAGGGAACTTGTGTCCTTTTTTTTAGTGTGTTCATATGAAGGGGGAAATACATGCAAGAATAAATGATTTGGGTGGGAAAGGAGTTGAGCTATGAATTCTCCTTTCTTCATGAAACTTACAAATTGTTTTCATATAGCATTTTCCATGGAAGCTTGGAATATTTACGCCAAGAATGAGCAAGTTGCTAAAACACTCTCCCTTTTCATGTCATGAAAAAGTTGGCATCATCTAACCAGTCCTTCATTTGTCAATACAATTATAGCAAGGGTCCATGTGAGTGACGATATGTGGATGGTGTGCCCAGGAAACGGGGCAAGATGGTCACAAAACTCTTCTGAGCTGGTACTAAGAGGTTCCTCAAGTCAACACACAAATACCAATTTGAAGAACCATAACTGTCTCATATATATATTTTTTCCTACTCTGTCTATTATTCACAGCCACCCTTGATACAGTTTTTGTTGGGAATGAGGTGAATTGTGTGATGGTGGGGAAAGGGTTAGAATTAAAACAGTATCAATGCAGCTTCGGACAGTCTTTAAAAAGTGATAATACACCATCCAAATGATTTATAAATAGGTCTTCTAAAAACAAAAGCAAAATTAATGTTTGTTTGTTAATTAATGTATACTAAAATAGGTTCATTACATTTACTTAAATTTATTTAATTAAATCACCTATTTGCTATTTATGAAATTAATTATTACTAATTATTTACTAAATAACAAGTTAAATTACTCACTATTTACTAAATTATTAATGAATGTATTTAATTAATTTAATTTATTTAGTTAATAATTTAGTAAATAATAATTTAACTGAGTTAAACTATACAGTATATATGAAAATACTACTTCATTGAATAACTTATATAGCTAATAAATTATGTAACTAATAATGTAACTATTATTACTGAGTAATAATAAAATACTACTTTATTGAATAATTCAACTAAATTAATTAGATAATATTTAGTTATTCAATAACGTAGTGTTTTCACACATACTTTATTGTTATGTCTTTGCAGGACTTTTAACAGTACAGTACAGTGGAAAGACACTGGGTTAGAAGGCAGGTTATCTGGCTCATCAGAAGGCCAGTCTTGGCTCTGTCACTAATTTCTTGCTTTGGTAAATCCTTCTGGTGTGTATAGGACTTTGTTTCCTCATATCTAAAATGAAATGCCTAGAAGCGAACAATCCTTAAGCTCCTTCATAGCTGTAGAATTCTATGTGATATCCTTTAAATGTTACTATTTTATTTGATCACCGATCTTTATAGCTGCTTTATCTTTGCCTTTATATTATTTATTTGGTACTCTGTCCCTATCAAGAATTCTATCTCCATCTTACATTGTTCCTATGGGAAAACATGACCTATTTTATAGGAATAAATTGTAGAAAGAAAAAAAAGACTGTGTACTTATTTATTGAAAGGTAAAATTGAATTTATGATTTAACACCATTACCATATTTTTATCAACCAGGTAAATTAACCTTCTTACTAAAAATGAGATGATTTGATTCAAAAATCTCCATTTCAGGGGCATTACACCTAAGGCAGAACAAGGTTCTAAGATCAATGTGGAAGGCAAAATTTGCATTCAGTCAAAATCACCCTGGAAATCTCTTAAATTGCTGACAAAACAGAACAGTAAGCACAGGTTATATAAATGGTAGCATCTCTTACTAAATTCAGCTCATCCTAGTTTAACCCCAGCACTGGACATTGGAGCAGTTTTCTGTTCCTGCAACTAGAAGTAGTTAGGAGCATTCAGTGACCATGTTATATGAAAAAGGATGTGCACACGTGTGTGTGTGTGTGTGTGTATGTGTGTGCGCGCTCACGCGCACACACAGAGAAAGAGAGAGAAAATATGAGTTTTTACTCTGAACATATCATTTAATTTGTGTATATTAAATGAACATATGGTGGAACTCAACCTTACAAATTAGCAGTAACATGAGACCTCCCAGAAAGCTATCTACAAGTAAGTAACTAGGGACATTACTCTATTAAGTTTGAACACAGTGGCTCATTGTTAGTAGACTAGCTATCTGCTAAACTCCATTTGCTTCTTCTCTCTGCAAATGGTGAGACCAAGTTATTAAATGAATTACACATTTCCAAGCACTATTAGAAAGGAAAAATCATTGTAAATAAGAAGTTTAGAAGATACTAAAAGATCTTTTTCTGATATTTTACTACATTGTTATTTATTAAAAATCTGAACAAAAATTAAGAGTGGTTAAACAGATAATATAACACACAAATGTAGTTATTAAAATGAGGTTTACAAATAAATTTAATGGTATGAAAAAATATTAATTGATCCCAAATTTATAAAATGTGTGCTTATATTTGTCAGAATATATTAATTTCCATTACCAATAACTAACAGTGCAGTGTAGAGGGAAGAAAACTAGACTGGATTGTAAGATGTGCTTTATAACTGAGAAAAAAACCTTGGATTTTTAAAAATATCTCCAATATTGTGATCACTTCTGTGACAAGGCAACTAGTTGAAATCTAGACCAACTCCTAGTTTTAGAAATGAATAAAGACAATAAAAAAGGAAGCACAATAATAAACAGAAACCAGTACTACGTGGTCAGAAAGCAGGTTGAGGGTTTTCCTCCCACTTGATTTCTTTTCCAAAAGAAGGCTTTCTGCATTGGCTTAACATTGTTAAAGACAGAGTCCAGAAACAACTCTCCGTGAATCAAAATACAAATATTTTTACAATCACAATAAAAATGTTTTATAATTAAAGAATGCTGCATATATTTTTACAGATAGTTGGTAAACAGTTGCCATTGTTCCTATTCTATCATTATCACTGTTATTAACCTTTTCTAAATCTTTTCAATGTATCTCCTTAATAATCCAGTGAGGATAAATCAGGCTTTAGTATCTTCCCTTCACTAATGAGAAGAATGAAATTCAGAGCCTTGCTGATTTGCCTGAAGTCTAGAACTCTGATGCTCATTAAGGCAAAACTGTCGGGTAGATGTCTTCTTTTGTTGTTCTTGTTTCTGATACCTATAGTTATAGCACTTATAGTTTTACCTCTTACACAATGCAAACTTTTAAGTGTAAATTAAATTAATAAATTTACTAAAACTTAGGATACAAAACATGACCAATTGATGTTTTCATGTATTTATTTCCTACCTCCTAGATAATGATAAACCATAGATAGCTTTGTAGTGAACTTTTTTGTTTGTTTGTTCGTTTTGAGATGGCGTCTTGCTCTGTTGCCCAGGCTGGAGTGCAGTGGCACCATCTCAGCTCACCACAACCTCCACCTCCTGGGTTCAAGCAATTCTCCTGCTTTAGCCTCCCAAGTAGCTGGGACTATAGGCACGAGCCACCATGCCCAGCTAATTTTTGATTTGTTTCTGAAACAGAATGTCACTTTGTCACCCAGGATGTAGTGCAGTGGCCTGATGTTGGCTCACTGCAACCTCCATCTCCCAGGTTCAAGCAATTCTCTGGCCTTAGCCTCCCAAGTAGCTGGGATTACAGGTGTTCACCACCATACCCTACTAATTTTTGTATTTTTAATAGAGACGGAGTTTCACCATGCTGGCCAGACTAGTCACAAACTCCTGACCTCGTGTGATCCACCCACCTCACCCTCCCAAAGTGCTGGGTTTACAGGCATGAGCCACTGCACCCAGCAGTGAACTTATTATGTTAAAAATGAAGGTAGATGATATTCACTACAACATTTTTATTTTTTTATTTTTTGTGGAAATGAGGTCTCACTATGTTGACCAGACTGATCTCAAATTCCTGTCCTCAAGTGATCCTCCCACCTCAGCCTCCCAAAGTATTGAGATTACAAGCAAAAGCCATAGCACCCAACCTAAAACATTTTTATTAATCCACATAATATTGAAATTATAGATAAAATTTTTTCTATTAATATCAACAATATCAAAATGACAATTATTCCACTGAATGTGTTTGTCCCAAATGAAAGTTGATTTTTCTTGGGTCAAATACTCTGAGCTGGTAGACCATAATGTATCATTTGACTGTGCAAACAGATGTTCCATGCTGTGAAGGCCATTAGCGTACCCACAGATTTATACAGTTAGTAAGGGAGAGATGTTGCATATCTACATGTATATTCTTTCTCATAAAGAAAGTGAAATATAAAACTTCCTTCTCCTATGAAGAGTCATTTGCTATAGTGGAATTATTTTTGCCAAACCAGGCAAAAGTTATCTTCTGATCCTGTCCCACAAGGGGGGAAAAATACTCCAAATGTTTTTGTTTTCCCTCAATAGACATTAGAATGATATGCCTTATCTCTTTATATATTCTTGGTCCAAAAACAAAGGAAATGCAAATTGGTGAGTATGACACACCAGCTTCTGGATGGCAAGAACCATTTCCTTTATTGTCTTGGTATTTTTAGTGTCTATTATATAACAGAGACCCAGTAAATGGTTATTATTTTTGGTCCAACTCTAGCTATTATTTCATTTTGTCAGATTTGGATTTTTTTTTTCACTTGGATTTATGTCTTCTTGAGGGCCAGTTACCAGTTTATAAATATTATTTGTTTCTTCAAATAATATAGTTCAACATGCAATATATGTTTTTTTTTTAAGTCAAACACATAGGCTTAGAAAAATTTAGACAAATTCATGACGATTCGCTAATTTGCTTGGTTGGTAATACTGTAAAATTAGCTTATTTGCAAGGCATTGAAAGTACATGTTCAGTTCATGTAAACACTTTCTGAATGTTTCAATGCCAGCCGTTAAAGTAGAGAAACATGGAGCTGGGAAGGAGTGAGGCAGGTAGAATTAAATTTATAAATGTGACAACTTCTGTCCTCAAGAAACTTACAGAATATTTGGTCCTTTACAAAACTGTTTTCTGATAGATTTCTTTGTAGGTATAGTACACTTCCCTTTATTGACAATGATTGAGGATAATTGGTAATTTGGTTGCCTGAATGTTCTAGCTAATTGGGAGCTGTCAAATACATCATGTCTAATCTTTGAAGAATTGTAATAAAATAGAGGCTAGAAACACAGAAACATAGAATTGGCCATAATTCTTGAAAGTTTGGTTGATTATTTCATTAATTCATTTTAATAAATAAGTATAATAAACACATTTTATTTATTAAATATTTACTAAATATTAAAGATTTATTATTAAATACTTGCTACGTATTTTTGTGCAAGCCACTGTAAATATATAAGAATATAATGATAACTGTTCACTCATTCATTCACTCACTCACTCATTAATCTATTTATTTAGGAAATATTTGCTGAGTACCTATAATGTTCTTGATATTGAATGATCAATCCTTAAGCATGGTATAATGTAATAGGGGAGATTAGTTCTAATTACAGATACCAGAATACAGGACATTACATTAGAACCCAGTAAAAGATCGAAAGTGCTCTAGGTATTCAACAAATACATTAGCAATATTCATTTTCTTACCTGCCCATTTGTTATTTCATCAGTCTGATGATTTACCTTTTAATATCCCTGTATGGCTGTGCCATGCATAATGTTGGCTAGTCCCACTGAAATTGTATTTCTCAGGTAAAATTATTTCTATAAATTTATCACTTGCTTTTGGAAGTACTACTACTCTGGTTTACTTATTCTAAACTCACCTTACAAAAGCTTAAAAATATGCTTCCTTATTCTAATACTTCAAAATTTGGTCAAAGATAATTCCTCTCTGACTTTTGTAAGTTAATACTATTTGTTCACATAAAAAGAGCCAAATTTAATATTCCTCATATAGAAATCTTTTCTCTTAGGTCATTTGATGAAAGGTACTCACTTTCAAAATTCTATTGAACATAATTTAATCCTTTTTGGATGATTTAGGATGTCACTTTGGAATATTAACAATGGCTCAGTCATTTTTGTCAATAGCTGTGGGTATAGGATACAGAACACATTAAAACTGGATTGGATTAAATTGATGGCAGAACTAGGTCATGCCCCAGATGTTACTTTCTTAAATATAGCAATCTTTTACTTATCATTTTTTATTGCACTCAAAATTAAATAAAGAATGTACAAAAATTATGCTCTGGTTAATTTAGATTTACAATAAATTAGAATTCACTATGCACACATGAATTAAAATCATATAGTTGTACTTTTATATTTCATATATTTTTAAGCTAATTCTGTAACAGTACAAAGCTAAGTAACGTACTTACATTAGCTGCACCAAGAAGTATTAATGTAGGCCCAAGACCTATTGTATATATTGATCTGAGCATTATTGATACAAGAAATGGCCGAATACCCACAGGCTTGGAGAAGAAAAACAGCATAGATGTGCAGATTGCAACTGCTATCCAAAGAAGAATTGAGAACAATGGAGAAAGTGTACCTGTAAAATGTGGAAGAAATTTATTGTTACTAAGAATAAAACTAAAAAATGCTAAAATATTTGCTACTCTACTTTATATGTTATCATAAGTCAGAGCCATAATCCATTAAATTTCAAAACAACCCCTTCTACATTCTCAATATTTCAAGGAAATGTCTTTGAACACATTACTCATTATTACATTTCCAGAAAGTTTGCGAATACTTCCATGCTACTTAAATATTCACTTGTTAATGTTCCTTTTATTAAGTCTGAGAATTGTTCATCTTTCTCTCATATGGGGATGATTTGCTAAATACATTTGATAGACATCTCTCTTGGGAACCTTAATTCAAAATCTATGATTAATGACCATTAGATATATAGCCAAATCATGTGAAATCATTAAAAAATTAAATTCATACCTTGTCTTGTCCTATTAGTATCAAGTTTCCATATTCCAGATTTCTCTGAAGAATCTAGTAGAATAACTAGCCTTTATAAAATAGACATAACCTTTTACTGCTGAACACACTTTTATATATATGTGTATGAATATGAGCACAAGTGTGTATTTGAAGGCCAACTCAACTTCTCAAAATTTTTTTGAGCTATTTAATCATCAGAAAATTCACATTCCAAATATCTTAAAAAATGAACTTCGTTACACATAAGATTTCTTAGGCACTCCCAAAAGGGGAGGTTCAAAAATATTTTTTCTTAATAAGTAGTACAATTCATTGACATTTGCACTGACATGTGCATTCAAGGAATCCCTCTCTGAAGGTCACATGGTGCTGCATTAGCAGAAGTAAATTAAAAGGCAACATTCTTGGGCTGATTGGATCAGCTCTGGGGCATCAAACATGTGTCTATAGGCTAATATAGAAAGGAAACAACAAAATGGAGATTTTCCACTATGTCCTCTGGCAAATATTCAATAATGATCTTATTATTTTGACCACACCTCTTATCTTTATTTATAAAATTTGCTACTGCATGCAAAACACGTCAAGAGCTTGGTGTGCATAGCTTTTGTACTGTCATCAAAACCCTGGGATTATCTGACTCTTTTAATGAATTCTGTATAAACTGTTAGTTCATAGTGTATGCAACATCTCAAAAATAGGTAGGAAGATCCTGTCAGCTGTTAAAAGACAAACAAAAAATCAGATAATGAACTGCATTCATTTAGACATGTTTATTTTTGCAAGGTTTATTCTTATCATGCTGTCTCCTAAAGCAAACAATGATGAAAGGAGCTTGGGAAGAGAGATTTGATATTACCCCCTCACCAAATTTATAATCTGATAAGATTAATTTGGAGATGGGGAAAGAAAAAGGGTAAACTGCTCTGAAAGTTACCTTCAATTCCTGTCTTCTTGCAATGCTAACATACAGGTACCCTACTCACGTTTATGATGATGTTGGCTTGTAAACACTCTACATCTACCAAAATACAGGCTGACCACCAACTGCCTTGACCTCACAGCTCTCAAAGAGCCATAGAGTAAATAATGCCTTCAACATTCTCTCTTGCTTATTGGGACTTGAGACTCCATCAGAATAAATTCTAAAAGAGTGAGGACCATCTCTAGGCCTGTTACACAACAACAAACAAAAATTTGCTGATTGAGTAAATAAACAAAAAATCTATTCTGTGAGTTTGTTTTGAGTAAATAATTAAGTCTCCAGTTATCAGTTCCCCAAGTTGTGCAGCTTAGCTTTTAAGTTCACCAAAACTGATAATATCTTCAAGGCACATTTATAGCTTTGAGCCAGTTATTTGACTTTTCAGTATAATTCATAAGCAATGTCTTGGTGACATCCTTATTCTAGAATAATCTGGCATAAATACTCACATTGTGCATTGTCACTAATTTCTGATAAGCTATCCACCTCTTCACTTTTCTTTCTAAGAAAATACCTGGTTTGCCAAGATTTCCCCTTGATCAAACAGAAATTACAGTCATGCATTTAAAACTGGGTGTTTGATCCCTTTGTGAAAAGAAATCAAGGAGTGTCTAGTATAGCAGCTTGCACATACGTTCGTACTAAATATATATTTGTGGAATGAATAAACCTAAAAGTTATTTAAAACAGCTATTGACAATGATGTTTGTAATTATCTTCTGTAAGAATGATCATACTGGTTTCTATCTAAAGATTCAATGCTAAAAAAAAGAACTGAATTCTCTCTGAGAAACTCTAGGGAAGACAGTATAGATTTTCTTTGAGTCTTGTTCTGTCAACCAGGCTGGAGTGCAGTAATATGATCTCAGCTACTGCAACCTCTGCATTCCGGGTTCAAGTGATTCTCCTGCCTCAGCCTCCCAAGATGCTGTGATTATAGGTGCCCCCACCATGGCTGGCTAAATTTTGCATTTTCAGTAGAGTCAGGGTTTCACCCTACTGGCTAGGCTGGCCTCAAACTCCTGACCTCAGGTGATCCACCTGCCTTGGCCTCCCAAAGTGCTGGGATTACAGGTGTGAGCCACCTTACCCAGCCAACAGTACAGATTTTCAAAGCCATTCTTTACCCACTAATGGTGGGAAGGGAGGAGCATTTTCTCTGCTTAATGCTTTATATATGTATCCATTTTCTATAATAAGCATATTATTTTAATACAAAAAATTTTATAATTTACCCTATACATTTTTAAATCTTAGAAAGTATGAAGTTTATCCTTTATAAAAGAAAATTCAGAAAGCAAAATTGCAAACTTCAATCCAGTTCACACACTGGAACTCTGCTATCTACCTCATGCAGACTCTATAGTTTCCTGTGCAGAAACATGCTGCTTCTTACTTCCTTGTTTCTCTCCATTCCTCTAACTTCCAAGTAGCCTCATGAGATCTTTCTGTTTCCTCTACCTCAGTCCAGCTAAAGTAGGCATCCGCTCATAAATCCATAGGTGGTCTTTACTATTGTGCCTTATTCATTTCTTGGTCCCTTAATTAGACTGTGAACTCTTTGAGGGCAAGGACGAGTTCACTGATCTTTGTATTTTTAGGGCCTAGCACAGTGGCTGGCACATGGTGGCACTCTACCAAAAGTTAAGTTGAAGGAATTGAAATCACCATGAAGAACTCATTTTGTTTAACACAAAGCACTTGAGGGAAAAAAAAAGAATTACACTACAAATTTTAATATAATTTTTAAAAAAATCACATGCTATCTTGATATAAGACGTTCCCATGGCATCAATTTTCTCCATTAATTAGTCTGCCTTTGCCAAATGAAATCCAGGGTAGGGAAAGCTGGCATGGCAACTGTCAGCTTCCCAGTGGACATCCAGGAGATTCCCAGCATCAGCAGCTGCTGCTTCAGCCACAACCAGCATAGCCTCATTCCTCAACGATGGCACCTTTCTTTCTAGAGAAGCATATGTTAAACAGCCACGAAAACCAATCACCCAAACAAAGAAACCAAAACCAAAACCTTTAGCCATAAAAAGTAAGCCCTGGAGTCCTGAACAAATCAAACCAACCTCTTCAAAGCCTGGCAATTAAAGGAGATTCTCTATCAGCAGTAGAGGGTGAAGAGTGCGCAACAGGCTGGTCCTCTGAGAATCATCTCTCCCATAACTGTCTCCCTTTAGTTATTGTACCCCATTACCTGGTTGAGGAGGAAAACCACTCTCTCAGTTAATATTGTAACCCAAGTGTGAACCAAATATTCGGGCACAAGAAACTCCTAGTAGTTCAGGCGTTCAGACTGAGAAATGTACTTGGAGGAAGCATACACAGCTCATTCCCCTCTGCCAGGCCCTCTATTCTCACCACCACATTGGGAATAGCATGTATTAGAGTCTGAGGTTAGAAGGGTGGCATAGAGGTCTTTATCTGGTCCAAGACTTACCAGGTAATTTCATAATCAACTTCTATACTGAGTCAAGGAACTTCAGGGTTGGACAGAATCCTTACATTTACTATGTTTTCTTTTTTAACTTTATCCTTTCCCAAGATTCCCCAAATGTCAACACCTCATATAACTACAACGATCAATATCAGGAAATTAACATTTGATAGACCACTTTAATCATCTATCTAGTCAAAGTTGGTCAATTTCCCAATTTATGTCCTTATTCTGAACCAGGATCACACATGGGATTCAGGTGTCATGTCTCTTTAGTCTCTTAATTTAGATAGTTCCTCAATCTTTTATTGTCTTTCATAAGCTTGATAACTTTGAAGAGTACTGGCCAATTATTTTGTAGCATACCCCCTCATTTGGGGTTTGTCTGAAATTTTCTCAGTTTATTCATTTTTGGAAAATGATGTTACATCCTTGTCAGTGATTGTATCAGGAGGCACATGATGTTGCTGGGTCTCATTACTGGTACCATTAGTGCTGATCATTTAAAGTGATTTCCCCCACTTTATAGTTATTATTTTTCCTTTCATAATTAAGTATATTGTGGGGGAGAGACTTGTGCATTATATATAGGTTATATACTTTTCAACATATAGTCACCCATTAATTTTAGCATCTACTGATAATTTTACTACTGTGATGTTTGCCAAATGGTGACATTCTATTTCCATCATTCTTTCTACATTTTATTAACTGGAATACAATTATTAAGAAAAAGAGCTTTCTCTTCCCACTATCAACAGGAACTCCTGGATTCTTATTTTACTCTATCGGAGATAGTGTATCACTGTCAATAATCTTTTTCTCACAATTTTCTCATATTTGACCACCTGGAGACCTTTCAAGTTGGATCCTGTGTTCTCTGACATGTCTCCATCATTTTAAAACACTTCTTGAAGGAATTTTAATCCATCTTTAATCTCATCCATCTCTAAGTCCCTTAATAGTGACCCCGGCATACAGTTGTTCAGCCTGTTTGACCAAATCCAGCATCAGAGAACCTTTACCTCCAGCACAGAGTTTTCCTTCTCCAGACAATTCTGATGGCCAAGTGTGTGTATCAGTCTTAGCTCTGTTTCCTCAGCATTCCTAGCTATGCAGTGTGTAACAGATTAAGAATAAGCGAATCCTGACCAAAATGTTAACCTTACTCCTGCAGCTATAATGAAATAACTCATCCAGAACTGTAACCAGATGACCCAGACACAACCTTGGATTTGATATTGCTAAAATGGCAGCCCGTGCCTTTCCTTCCCTCTAAGCACCTCATCCACTTAGATATCCTAAGCTGAGCCTTTACCTTGGTTACTACTGTTAACTCCTATCCAGTCCTTTTCCAGAAGTAAAGTCTGCATCTGCACCTGATGATGAGGCACCATCTCTTCCAGTCTTGCATTTGGTAGTCCTATTTCTGTCTGAGATTTATTCCAAGTCCTCCCATATAGGTAGTTTCAATTCCTTGTTCAAGGACCAATTGCACCAGCAATACCTGGTGAGCTTATTTATAAAAAATACATATTTTTGGATTCTAATTACCAGGCAAATCTTAAGCCTCAGTTTCTTCATCCATAAAAATATTCTGGCTGGGCGCAGTGGTTCACGCCTGTAATCCCAGGACTTTGGGAGGCCGAGGTGGAGGATCATGAGGTCAAGAGATCAAGACCATCCTGGTCAACAAGGTGAAACCCTGTCTCTACTAAAAATACAAAAAATTCTCTGGGCATGGTGGTGCGCACCTGTAGTCCCAGCTACTCGGGAGGCTGAGGCAGAAGAATTGCTTGAACCTAGGAGGCGGAGGTTGCGGTGAGCCGAGATCGCGCCATTACACTCCAGCCTGGGTAATGAGCGAAACTCCGTCTCAAAAAAAAAAAGAATATTCTTTCTCCTTATACAGAATACAGATTTGCCAGGAAGATGAAGTGAAATGTATGTGAGGTGCTTAGCATTTTGCCTGACCCTATCTAAGTGGTGAACAACTGCTGCTGTTACTATTATCAGTATTACTATTACAACTATTATTGATTGGCCAGGCAAGTATTACAGATACCATGTGTTCTGCTTCTCCTGAATGAGTAAAGAGCAACTGCCCAGAGGAGTGGCATTTCCCATCACCATTATATTTCATGTACAATAGGTGGCAGCAGAGGCTACATACATTGGCTCTGGTGGTCAAGAAAAGGGTATCATGGAATGGAACTCAAGGGAAATTAGGTCCTGTATGAAGAAGGGGCACCTGTTATTGACATGCTTCCAATCCATGGAGAAGGTCCTAGATTGGACACAAAAGGGTTAGCCTTCTACTCTAATATCTGCCGTTTTTTAGGCTTTCTGGGCTTGCATCTGTTCATTTGTCAAATGAGTGTTTGATGTTAGATGATTTCCAGAATTGCTTCTATTTCTAAGACTTTATGCTTCTATTAACTGGGACTCTATAATTTTTCAGCATTCTGTGTGCAGATGATATTAATTTATCATTTCATGCTGGACTTCTTTCCTCCCAAGAGTTATATTCCTCTGTGCTATGAGTTGATCACTAAAGAAGACTAAACACAGTGAAGAGAAAGCTGGTTTTACTTTCTGATGTATTTGCAGTTGTTCTATAATGGATGGCCAAATATTTGCTACATTTTCACTGCTATTTAACTCACACATCCACTCCATTACCTAATATTCTTCTTTTATTATAGGTATGCCTTCCAAAAACAGTGGTTATTCACGACCACTCAGATTACAGCTAAAGTTTAGAACTTTGATATCTATGTTACCTGTAATGAACTTGTAAAACAGCAAATGACTCTTAGACTCCCATTTCCTTTCCTGCCCACTCCAGTTCATCTGAAATAGGCTGAAATACCTGTTGCTTTCATCATACTGTCTTTCTGCTAGGCTTCCTTCTGTAGTACAAATATGTACCTTTTAAAGAGCAGCCACCACCACCACCGAATTTTGTTTAAAGTTCATCAGGTACTATTCTAAATGCTGTACCTACAGCATCTCATTAAATTCTCACAGTTATCCTATGAAATGATGAGACACAAAAGTACTTCATAGTTACTATTAGCCAATTTCTCTCACCTTTATTCCAAGCCATTCTTTCTATGCCCATTCCAAAGTTATTTACCAGATTGTAGCCCAAGCCTGTAACATACTTTCTATGCTCTCCACCAAACTTACACAAAACTTACCTCCCAAAGTCTGATGCTTCAGTATATTTCTCCTGTATTTCTCACTTCACTTAAAATAGTCTAATTTCTCATGTTTTTGCTTTTGTATTAATATTAGTTTTATATTCAGTATCCTTTATTTTTCTATTATTATATTGTTTTATGCTGTTTACTTTTGAAACCTGAGATGACAAACATTTAATTCTATTAAGAATCCCTGACTTTCCTATAGAATTAAAAATTGCTTTTAGGTTACGTGTATGCTCATTACAGAAACCTTAGACAAGACAGAAAACAAAGAGAGTAAAATATAAATGCCAGTATTTAGGTAACAACAATTAATATTTGGGCACAGAACTGTCATTTGCATGATTGAGATGATATGGTATAAAAATATTTTGGGTAATAATAATTAGGTAGAAATAACAAATCTTTTCATTGCTTTATTTGTCAAGATGTAATATAGCCCTAATAACAATTGTGTATATGAGCTTTTTGAAAAATAACAATTCTATTAACCATAATTTTCCACCTATTATACATACTATCATACTCTACTTCCAACAAGTATAGAAAAATCCATTTAACAGGAATGAAATTATTCTTATTTTGAAGCTCTAAGTAGTTAAGCGGGCAACTTTAAAACATTGTCATTTAAGGAAAAACAAGCACTTGCCTTCATCTCCATCATCCCCAAATGGGTAGAAGAGAGCAACAGCTAAATTGATGAACACAGCCAGGTTGAAGGAAATGCTCCCCCGAGAGAGAGATATGCCTCGAGAACCAGAACAGTGCAGGGTTATCTAGGAAGCGAGAAGCGTAAAGGAACAGAACAGGAAAATAAATTTTGGTTTCAACACATGAGGCTTACAGAAATAATACTTTACTAAAGGCACTATTTTTGTAAACTATTATAAAAACCTATTTAAATAAATATTTGACTTGAGTAAGTTTGTTAAAAACACTCAGAATCATAAAGGAATCTTCTATTTGATTCCTTCTTTCATCCTTTAGCCAGTTTAGACCCAAACTACTGTAGAAGGGTGAGTAATTTTGCAATTGCTAAAGGTGGTCAGAAAAAGTGATTCTGTAATAATTCTCTCCATTCACAGAGCAGGTTATGGGGAAGGCAGTTTAACAGTAGCCTGGGGTCCCTTTTAATGAAATGATATACTTCCTTATATAATTTGGTAATATTGATAAATTGGTCCCACTCCCATGTCTTAAAGTCAAATAAAAAAACTCCAAACCCATAGAACAGATATATTTCTAATGAAAATTCCTATGACACAGTCACAGTTACCTGAAACTATGAAACCTAATCAGGTGACATAGTATTCCTGACTAAGAACTAGTAATTTATAATATTATCTACATTTTAAACCTTAAATCTTCCTAAAAACGTGTTGGGTTTGAAACAGCAGAAGAAAATAAGCACTATAATAAAAACTGCTCATAAGTGGAATAGGCTTTGCTGAATATATTCAGCAAAGGACTGTGTGTCTGTCATCAGAAATGAAGTAGTAAATGCGTCAATCGAATACAGTTTACATTAACCAAGAATCAGTTCTTTCCACCTCTGTTAAGTAACTGAATAGATTTGTAATTCATGTAAGTTTGAATGACAGCCAAATTTATTAGCCTGCACTGGGCACTCACACAGCTCCTTTAGGTCTTGTCCATTCTCTAACTTTTAAAAACTTAACACCAGGATTAAAAAAATTGAAGCCAAAGGCACATCAGTTTTCAAATGGAAATGATAAACTTTGTAAATAGATCCTGTGAATTTCAACCTAGTGCCTATTGCCTACTTTCAAACTGTATTCCTCTTCAGCACATCTTGTTTCCCTTCCCTTGGAAGGGAACATTCCAATGCTGAAATATACTATGGTTATCTATGACATTTAATTGACTAATGTATCCTAAACTATAAACATCTGCATCTCCATCATTCCTGAATTAGGAGTCCTTGTTTTTAAAGGTAGACTATTAAGACAAAATTAGAAGATGTTGATGCATGCATTTGTAACAACAAATCTTCACCATTAAATCCACCAAATGAATTAGATTCTGCCTATAACCTCATAATAAGCTGCTTCTAAATGTTAAAATAAAATGTGCACTGAAAATTATTTTAAGATTTAATTTTTGTTAAATGACAAAACACTTATTTTTTTAAAGGCACAGACCCTCCCCCACCCCACAGCACTAGTTCATTATTCAATTTATTGTCAAGGAGAAAATACATGTTTTTTAAATGCTCCAAATAAAATAGTGTCTTCATATGTCTTTTGGACACCCCAAAATTTTCACTGAATTCCATAAGGCTCTACGTGGTAAAATGCTAAGGGAGAGTAATTTTAATTAAAAAAAATAAATACCTGCTTTAAAAGCCTAAAAATGCATGCCACACCCCTATAGATGATATTTCTCAAGCACCACTCAAATTCATAAATCACACCCATTATAGTTCCTGAAAACAAGCATAATGAAATACTATCGAACAGAAGTATTGAGAACATATCCTGTTTGTCTAGAAAACTCCAAGGGACTAAAAAGACCTACTCAAGAATTTCCCCCCATTGAACTTTATGAAAAACTCATGAGATCTCTTATCGTGGAAAATTAACTAAAGTTTATTTAAAATTTCTAAAATTTTAAAATGCAGTGTTTCCTAATAGACTTGGAACCTAATAGATAAGTCATGGGAACTGTACTAAGCTGATTTTTAACTGTAATATTATAACATTGCTCTATTTAAACACAAGTGTCATGAAATGTATAGCTTGTTTGATTTGGGGAGGTAAAGATACGTTTAAAGAAAGAATTACACTCAGCAAAACATGAAACAATCCCTCAATCACAGGACCATAGAGGAATAGTGCACCAGAGACGATGTCTCTCAATCCTATTCACTGATAGGCCAGTCAGGGCCCATTCACGGACTTCAAATCTGCAGCTGTTCAACATTTGAAACGTACAGTTGCAACCCTGCGTTTCATAATATTTATTTAAAAATAGGATCATCCCGAAGAGATGATGTAATTAGTTAGGGCTCTTTGTTTTCATTAAGCTGCAGGTGTCTCGGCTCCAGTGGTAGACTAAGCGGACACTCTTAAGCCTGCAAGTGACTACAGCAACATCAGACTGGCAAGAAATTAACAAAACAATTTAAATGAACTGCATCACATGTCCCAAAGTATCAAATTATCGACCACTATGCACAAAACTAACCATTTCAGTTTATTGTACTTACTCCTCATTTTCTTCTGCCACTTCATTTCATTGTAGAGATCTTCTGTTTGTTGGAAAAAGTCATTGACTTTACTTCCTTGTTCATCCCTTTCAGTTGTATTGAACACACGGCACTTGGATTCTCGAGTGAGGTATTCACATATATTGGGGACAGGAAAAACGATTTGTTCCATTGTCCTATCATGCCGAACAATCTGAAAACATTAATTTGTATGGTTTTTAGACATTTGGTCACCTCAGCCTTAGACTTATTTTTGTTTCATTTGTTTTTCTTTTGTTTTATTTTGAGACAGAGTCTCAATCTGTTGCCCAGGCTGTAGTACAGTGCCACGATCTCAGTTCATTGCAACCTCTGCCTCTGGGGTTCTTCTCCTGCCTCAGCCTCCCAAGTAGCTGGTACTACAGGTGCATGCCACCACACCCAGCTAATTTTTTATTTTTAGTAGACATGGGGTTTCACCATGTTGGCCAAGCTGGTCTCAAACTCCTGACCTCAGGTGATCCACCCACCTTGACCTCCCAAAGTGCTGGGATTACACGCATAAGCCACTGTGCCCGGCCTTGTTTTTGTTTTTAACATGAATTTACTGATGATGTTTTATGAATTCAGTTGTGAAAAAATGTGCCAATTTGAAATGTCTAAAACAATCGTTTTTTACTGTACTGTTTTGCACTTTTCTCTTTAAGAGAAATTAATTGACTAATATAAACACTACACTTTGCTTTAAATAACAAAAACTAAAACCTTTTATTCTTTCTGAGTTAGCATTACATTTCTGTCACCCATTTATATTTTCATGAATTACATCCTAAAACTAAGATAGTCTTAATTAGAAAGTGATTGGCTGGGTAGCCTTAAATATAGTGCTTATACTATTTGTATTTTGTTCTTAGCTTCCTTGTCCTAAAGGGGCTGTTGGGTAACAAGTGATATATTCAACATTATGTGGTCTGAACTCTACAGAGAAAAGTGCTTTTTTATCATTAAAATGTTCTCTTATTCATCGCAAAACATATTTTTTAGGTACAAGAATCCATGTAAACATATACCCATATTTAAATACTCATCATTTTGAGCCTCCCTTATTTGTTATTTGTGACTATTTAACTTTAGACTAAAAAAATGTCTGAATAGTTTCAGACAGCTTTTCTATGTAACAAGGGTTTATGTAGCCTAAATTTCAAGGTTCATGTTTATGTACAGTGCCCAGTTCTCAGGAATGAATAAGGATTGGCTTAACCCAAAAGAGTAATTCTGTTTCCCTTTGCCATTGACTGGTGTGGTGGTGGTCATGGGCCATACCTCTGGAAAATGAGACATAAAGAGAAATCTCCTAAAAGGGCTTCCAGGAAAGATTTTGCTTCTTGGTAAAAGCAGAGAGCCACAAGAGAAAAGAAAACAGAAAAAGAAAACAACAATAACCAAATATATAAAAATAAAAGTTTTTTTTTTTGTTTTTTGGTTTGTCTGTACCCTTTTTCTCTTGCTTACAACAAAATGGTTTAAGGACAGGATGATTGGAACTCTAGCAGCCATTTTGCAACCATGAGGTGAGACAGTGTCAGCATGATAAGAAACCTAGTATAAAGATGTGAAGGGTCTGCATGTTTTAAGACATCACTGAATCACTGAATCAAGTATAGAACTACTGGTACTCCAGACTTCCCATAAAGTAATATTTTACTGTTTAAACAATTGTCAGTGTGGTATTCTATTAAACTTGTAACTGAAGGTACCCTAAATGATATGTGATATATTCAATTACGTACTAGAATACCATCATAAAGCAAACAACATGAAATTTAGTAGGGGTAAATAAAAATTCCTGCATATAGGTTACAAAAATCAATTGTACAAAATAAATTTGACATATTTGGTATGACAGGCAACCATATGTGAAAAAAAAAAGGTTTACTTGATCCAATAGTGTCAAATATTTTTAAAAAAATTTCAGGTGCATCAAAGAAATCATGTCTAGATTATTATAAGCCAGGCTCTTCAGTCCCTTTATGAAATCTTATGTTTGATTATGGTTGTCACATTTTACAAACAGCATGGACAAACTGGAGGGATGGGTGAAGGCAATGGAGGTGTATTAACTGCAAAAAGTCAGAGATGGGTAGTTTTTCAATACATTTATTCAACAAATGCTTATTTAACCTTTAGGTGAGGCATGTTGGGGAAAAAAACCAACATGAACCCCAATGAATAAGAGCTTGTATTTAAGTAATCATGATGGCTCTTCAGATGTTAGAGTCAAGCTATCATGTTGAGGGGAGAAAAATGTTCCAAATGTAGGACATAGCCATGGGCAAAGACTTCATGACTAAAACACCAAAAGCAATGGCAACAAAAGCCAAAACTGACAAATGGGATCTAATTAAACTTAAGAGCTTCTGCACAGCAAAACAAACTATCATCAGAGTGAACAGGCAACCTACAGAATGGGAGAAAATTTTTGCAATCTCTCCATCTGACAAAGGGCTAATATCCAGAATCTACAAAGAACTTAAACAAATTTACAGGAAAAAAACAAACAACCCTATCAAAAAGTGGGCAAAGAACATGAACAGACACTTCTCAATAGGAGACATTTATGCAGCCAACAAACATATGAAAAAAGCTCATCATCACTGCTCATTAAAGAAATGCAAATCAAAACCACATTGAGATACCATCTCACACCAGTTAGAATGGCGATCATTAAAAAGTCGGAAGACAACAGATGCTAGAGAAGATGTGGAGAAATAGGAACACTTTTACAATGTTGGTGGTAGTGTAAATTAGTTCAATCATTGTGGAAGACAATGTGGCGATCCTCAAGGATCTAGAAATAGAAATACCATTTGACCCAGCAATCCCATTACTGGGTATATACCCAAAGGAGTATAAATCATTCTATTATAAAGACACATGCACATGTATGTCTATTATGGCACTGTTTACAATAGCAAATACTTGGAACCAACCCAAATGCTCATCAATGGTAGACTGGATAAAGAAAATGTGGCAAAATACATGGAATACTAAGCAGCCATTAAAAAGGATGAGTTCACATCCTTTGCGGGGACATGGATGAATCTGGAAACCAACATTCTCAGCAAACTGACACAGAAACAGAAAACCAAACACCACTTGTTCTCACTCATAATTGGGTGTTGAACAACGAGAACACATGGACACAGGGAGGGGAACATCACACACTGGGGTTAACTGGGGGTTGGGAACTAGGGGAGTGAGTGGGGAGGGGAGATTGAGGAGGGATAACATTAGGAGAAATACCTAATGTAGGTGACAGGGGGATGGAGGCAGCAAACCACCATGACATGTATATACCTATGTAACAATCCTGCAAGATCTGCACATGTACCCCGGAACTTAAAGTATAATAAAAAAAAAAAAGAAAAGAAAATGTGGCACATATACACCATGGAATAATATGCAGCCATAAAAAAGGATGACTTCACATCCTTTGCAGGGACATAGATGAGGCTGAAAACCATCATTCTCAGCAAACACTCAGCAAAAACCAAACACTGCGTGTTCTCACTCATAGGTGGGAGTTAAACAATGAGAACACATAGACACAGGGAGGGGAACATGACACACCAGGGCCTGTCATGGAGTGAGGGGCTACGAGAGGGATAGCATTAGGAGAAATACCTAATGTAGATGACGAGGTGATGGATGCAGCAAACCACCATGGCACAGGTATACCTATGAAACAAACCTGCACATTCTGCACCTGTACCCCAGAACTCAAAGTATAAATTTTAAGAAAAAGTTCTGAATGTAAACATTAAAATGGGCTAATGTTAACTTTATTTTTTTAAAAAAGTTTGTAATTATTAGAGTTGTTCAAAATCAGATCAGTTTCCTCCCGATGTAGTGAGAGCTCTATCACAGGAAGAATTTAAAGCAGAAGTAGATCATTACATGGCAATTCCTTTTTAAATGAGTGATTAGACACAAGGCCCCTCCTATTTCCCAGAGTTTTAAAGTCTATAACTTGCAGGCACACTATTATTCTCAATAACATTAATTGTTGTGGTTATGTTTGAGACATAAGGTTCAGTTTTGTCTGATAATCAAGACCAGTTCCTGCCTCGGGTAAAGGAGAAGTGACATACATGAAGCTAAAAATATTCCAATGTGATAAAATTAAACTAACAGAATAACCAAACTTCTGTGGAAGCATACACAGTGACATGAAATTAACAAATGCCTGGAGAAGGGAGGGAGGCTTCTCTGAGTAGGTCATGTGAGCTGGCTTCTGATGAACATGAGAACTGATCAATAAGAAGAACTTACATCATTAGCCTGGACCACTCCTTTGAAACCTGGACTTGTACATCCAACTTCATGGATGACTCAAAGTCACCTCGAATTCAATCTATCCAATAATGAACAAATAATCTTCTTCTACCTTTTAGCTGCCAAACTTCACTCTCTCATAGCATTCCCATACATGGCACCAACTTCTGCTCATTTATTCAAACCAATAGCCCAGAGGACATCCTTTTCCACACGATTTTCCTAATATGTGCAATTCAACTTCAACTTCAAGCCCTGTCAGTATGTATATGTATATATGTGTGTGTATTTATATAACATCTATCTATATATAACTATATAGAGATGTATATGTATATGTGTATCTGTATCTATGTATCTTTATGTATTTTCCAGTCCAGCCATCTTTGATATCATCTCTCACATTTGCTATTATAATATCTTCCTATCTGATCTATGTATGTTTTCTATGCCACTCTCTTTTCTAGTCCTGTCTCCAAACAACAACCAGATTGATCTTTTAAAAATAGTCATCTTCTTCCTCTGTTCTTTAATACCTTCCCTTTACTTACTTTCCTCTTTCTGAAATCCCCATCCTGAAGGAGAAACTTGCACTTAATCTTTAATACATTCTTAAAGGTAACCTTCTCTGTGAAATCACTCAGGCACCACTAATTATTATTTTCTCTACATTTCCTTGGCCCTTTGTTTATATACTTATTACACAGAATTATCTTCTATATGTGTGAATTGGTAGAGACTAAGTGCTCAGTAAACATTTACTGAATGTGTATATTTATAGCTAAATCTCTCCTCACTGCTAGAATCAATAAAACAACATCAAGCAACAGCTCCCATCTCTCAAAGACATTAACCAAATTTCTTTCCATGGCTTGATCACTCTGATCTCCTAGCTCTGTACTTTGACTTCTGGGATCTTCCTTAAGACCTTCATGGTTTGATGACCTATTTCTATTTGTATAGAAATGTTTTTGCTGCTGGTCCAGCTCATGGGTTCCATTAAGTCAAGTCCAACACCAAAACTGTGGTACTATTAATATTTACAAATGTGAGCAAAGTATCCATTTCTGTGACACAGTGATAATGCTCATTATTCCAAAGGTTTGGCAGCAGTAAACAATACGGTGTAGGGCTTATGTATCCTGAGAGTGAATACAGTGATGCCCATCATGCACTCTACTGAAAAGTAAAAAATATCTGCCAGAACGAATTAATGTATAAATGTAAATTACAGGAGTGACAAGCGTCAACTACTCTGCTCAATTCTGCCTGATTAGCTCGGCCAACCAGTGTCAAAATGATATCATAGCTAGTAAATGACAGTCAGATGGGTCTCAGAACACAAAATGGTAAGTCCACTTTGACCCACACCTCTTGAACTGCCACCAACCATTAAATAATGTCCCATTTATGAGGGTGGAGGGAGGTCAATTTCTGCATACTGAAAATGGAAACCATTAAACCTTTCCAAGCTTATGCTATCAATACAAAAACTTTATTAGTTTCTTTCATGTTTTCTCCACTTGCGAATACTTGGAGATCACTATTTTAATAAGCCTTCTACAATTTTTTAAAAAAGAAACATTTTTCTGAATGATGGTTTCTATTATAATAATCCCATTTCTCAAACACTATTGCTCTGCAATGATTGATTGCTTCTATGGTAAAAAAAAAAATCTATCAATTACAAGAGAAATTTTACATATAGTTTTCGTAAAAAGAGACAATTTTAAAAGATATACACCTTAGTTTCCTATAAATCACTCCTCACTCACCTCATCCTTTTACTATATGTTTTTCAGTTTAAACCACTCAGTTCTGCTTTATTGCTCTAGAAAAAAATAATGAAAATGATCTAAAATAGAAAGTAAGCATATCTTTCACAGTTGGTACCTTTCAATAAATAATAGATGGTTACCTCAATCTGTGCAGTGTGGTTGGCATAATACTTTAAGGCTTCGTCTCCTTCATCTGGATCCAATCCTGGTTTGAGCATCTGTTGCAATAGTTTATTGTGGCGGGCCAACTAGAGCGGGGGAAAGAATAAAGGTTTTAGATCTTCTTTTCCCTTTCCTGGGGTCGAACTTTGAAATAACTTTGTCTCCTTATATGCATAACTTCACAGTCCTAGGGTTAAGGAAAATTAGTTATACTTCAGGAAAGCATGTCTGTATTTGAAAGGCGCAGATAATGAAATCACAGTGATCAGCCGTTACTCTTTGTTGATTAAATTTGTCTTCAATAAATGTATGATTGTACCAGGAAGAAGAAATGTTCCACAGTGATACATAATTAATACTTCCTATAGTAAATTTAAACTACATGCACATAAAAACAAAGTGATCAACAGTGCAATAAATCAGTGAGTAGTGGGAACAATATAAATGTGTGTTTTCCTATACACATGTAAATAGGTATCTGTATTTCAGAAGAGTTTCTCTTATACCATGTAATCTAAGCTCTACATTAGTAGTTGGTATAAAGTCCTATGTTTCTGCATGTTTGTAAGCCGAAATTAGTGCTTTCTGGGTATAGATCTTGATTTTATTGTCACTGAAATTGGGCATTAAAAAGCAAGCATTTCACCATAAATTATTTTAAACTGCTGGTGGTAGAAGTGATCTTTCCCACTTGAATGTCTACAGCATTTGTTGGCTAGTTCTCTCACTTTGTAGATTAGTAATACATGTTGCCTTCAGATGTCTCTTTTATGGTTGTCTTCAGCAATTCCTGAAACCTTGCAATGTCTTTCACCTATCAAATATTCTATGAATGCCTAAATTCCCTGAGGGCTTCTACTAACAAAGACTCTCCCATAGAACTCTTTCACTCCTAGCACACTGCCTGCCTCCAACTCCATGCCAGGCACTAATTCTAAGCACTTCCAAGTACATGATCTTATTTGAGCCTACTAGGAAATCCAGTGGTAAATACTCTTATTATTCCATTGACAGATGAGGAAATTGAAGCACGGAGAGTGTAAGGAACTTGTTTGTGATAACATAGCTAGAAAATGGTAGAGCCAGTATTTTATCAACATTACAGAGGAATAAGCTTTCCTATTATTCACAAGATCTTAATATAAATTGTGATTATAATCATGAAGATGAATTTTAAATAACTCAGAACCTATAAAACCAAATGAATATTATCCTTGTAAGTAATAATTTGGTAAGGTAAATATTATTCCATTATGTTGCTCTAGAGCAAATCATTTTGAAAACTATTATTTAAGAATTGTTTTTCAGGGTCATTTATCAATCACTCAAGAAAACCATTTCCTATTTTCTATTTACGTTTTTGTTCAACTTAATTTGAATTATACACATTTTTATTACAAACCATAGTCATGACACTTGTTGTGACTTATAGGGGTTTCTAAAAATCTCAATGAGTTTGAAAGGATAAAATTATTGTAATCATTTAAGTACGTTAGCATGTTTTAAGAAGTGGCCAGTTCTTGAAGGCAGAACTGGCATGATTTGTTTACTGATTGGATCTGGGGCATGAAAGAAAGAGAATTAAAGATGACTCCAAAGTTACTGACCTGAGCAACTAATAATTTAGAAATGTCATTTACTAAGAAAAAATGTAGTTGGAGTACATTTAGCAGGATAAAATCAGGAGTTTGGTTTTGGACATGTGAAACTTTTGACGAGGAGCAGGCTGTTGGATTTGTTTGTCAGGCATTCTGGGCAGAGGTCAGGGCTGGAGCTGTGCCTGGAGGGGTCGACGGTATATGGCTGATATTTTAAGTCTTGAGCCTTACTGAGATCACCTGAAAGTGAGCTTAGACAGCAAAAAGAGCTCCATGGAACTCCAATATAGGTTAGGAAGAGAAAAGACATCAGAAAATTAGAGTGAGAAAGTTGGCTAAGCAAGGTTGGAACAAAACCCCACGCAGCCAGGTGTCTTGCACCCAAATGAAGAAATAATTTCAAGAGGGAGGGAGTGATTATCTGCGTCAATTGTGGCGGGTAAGTCCAATCAAATGAGGACAGGGAAATGTCATTTGGTTTAGTAACTCAGAAATCACTGACAAGTTTCAAAGCAGCAGTTATAGGAAGTGGTGGCTACCAAAGCTTAATTGTAGTGAGTTTTAAAACGAATAGGAGGCAAGAAGGTATAAATAAGGAGTGTGAGTAGAGGCAACTATTGAGGACTACAGGGAGGACTGTAAGGGAGAGCCAAGAAATAGGATGGCAGCTAGACAAAAGGGCAGGGTTAAAGTGGATTTTTAAAATATGGAAAATAGAACATCATGTTTGTTTGATTTTGAAAGGGAATATTCACTAGAGCAACATCTTGACCAGGTGAGAGTGGAATGATCTAGAACATTTACAGAGGGATTTGCCTTAGGAGTAAATTCACCATTAGAGACAGCAGGGAATATGGGCACAGATTCAGGAGGTTGGGTGGTTGTGATGATGGGAACACTGAGAAGTTCTTTTCTGGTTACTTTTTTTCTCAGTGAAGTAGGAAGCTGATAATGAGGATGAGAGAGGAGGTGTTGGATAACTGATGAAAAGCAGCTATAAAATAGCTAGGGAAAGTACATGGACTTGGGGAAATGTAGTAGTACTGCCAGGAAGCCTTAAGGGTCACCTTTATGTATGGTCAAAGGGAGGCCAGGAAGCATATTTGTGTGTTTTTCTTCAGCAATATTCAACTATCTGGGTATAGGCACGGAGTAGGAAGAGAGCTGTAAATAATGAGATCTGTAATTTCGTTGGGCGAGGTCGAGACACACAAAAAGAGATACTTAAATACTGAAACTCCTTAAATCTTACATAACTGATAGCCTCCCAAGGTGAAATAGTAATTTGAATAATTTCTCATAAGTTAATTTATTAAAAAGGTTTTACTTCTTTATAATCACTTTATAGGGTCAAAAATTGCTACAATTATTTTAAGAAACCAATAATGTTATTTAATGTGTTATGTAATATTTATTTAATTAATAGTGAACAAACCTATACAGATCATTTTCAGTTAGTATATCCTGCTTAACAGAAACATTTGTGGACCTCTCTCTCTCCTGTTGACTTAATGACATGAAACTGCATCTGCCTTGTTTTGTTGCAGAGAAGAGACATTCTAAAAGGCACTCAAAAAAAAAAAAAAAAAAAAAAAAAAACTCACCTAGGCCTTCCTTTACATGTTCAAAGTATTAGAATTATATTTTCATTCATGATTAGATAAGTCATATACAAGTATCTTTGAAGATTTGAAATATATAATTTAAAAAGAGCAATACAAACAAAATAGTAATAACTGCACTGTTTTTCTCTACCTGGGAATCTTTCATATTCCTTGTAATAGAGGGTCTTGACTAACGAGGCTTATTTGCTCCTCCCCTGTTCTGTGTTCTGATAGCCCTGCACATACCTATACTATGAAATTTCTCATATTGTATCTGAGTAACTATTATTTCTCTCCAGTGGTCTGTGACATCCTCAAGTAGAGGTCCTGATCTTACTCATCTCTTTGTTCTCAGCACCAAAAACAGAACTTGGTACATAAAATAGACTCAATAAATATTTGTTGAAATCAATGAAGAAATGGGTTAATAACATATATTCATGCATTTAAGTGGACAACAACTCTTAAGCCTCAATGAATTATCTCTCTGTTTCATCATCTGTAGAGAAGAAGAGCAAAGAAATCTGATTAAAAATCAGATGATGGTACAAATTCCAGTGTTTGTAGAAAAAAATTTTTAAATATTTTTCTTGTTTGATAGTTATTTATGTAGTCATATGTATTCTAATAGATTGTAAGCTATTTGGAAGAAGAAAATAGCCATTTTTAGTGTCATCCTTTATTATGCATTTCACATTTATCTTCTTATCACTAGGATTTTAATGTTCACTTCAGTTTGGGTCCAAGTAAGGATGAGTAAAAAAAATATCAAGAAACTACACTTTGATGACATTCACTAATAATTATTTCTTAGTACTTTTCATCTGTGTTTTTTTTAAAGTGAGTTTCACTTTTACTGGGTACTCAATGTTGAATGGATCCCTATATGATAACAGAAGGATAGCATTCCTATTATACAAACAAAATGCAAAAGAATTAAGGAATATCTCTATGATTGTGAAATGCATAAAAATGACTGATAATCAATACAGAGCTTTCCTAGTCCAAATTCAGTTTAATAAAAGCACAATACGATGTCTCAGAGACCAATTAATATATGCTTAATAGTTTTTAAAGGATTTAGTCCCCTATAAATGCAATCTGATTTAAAATATTCTGTACAGTGAATGCACTAACAAAGACATTCAGTTGTCTTAGTGATGGACTCTTTAGCCACATTTGTCTACTCCACACTTTTACATGCCATGTAGCCTTTTATATGACTTTAAAAAAAAAAAAAAGCCCAACATCCAAAGCAGCAATCGCACCATTTACTACTACGTGCTTTGGAAACCAAAGGTAGAAATACCTGGTACGTTTCTGGAGAAGTATGGTCCATCTGTGGAGAGTTGTAACAGTAAGAAATCTAATTTAGATACTAATTAAAAACTGAAAAACTGCTAATAAGGATATTCAATGGCAGCTGTCTTACGATATCCAACTTTACTATTGACAAAGATGCTCCCAACAGAACTTGAAATTAGCTGATGTCACTATACAAACATGGTCCAGAAAACCAACCAACAATCAATGTGAATGATAATGAGAGTGCACTGAATGTTAAAAGGGGAATGATATCATTGAATGATAATGAACTGCATTGAATGTTAAAAGGGGAAATGTCATGCGCAGGAAATCTCTGGGTCTTAGAAATACCTGTATTCCACAACAATCTTTCTGAGCCCAAATAGTAGCAATTGTTTTATATATGGTGTGGAAATGATGCCTACCCAGTTAGTATCCAGTTTCAAAAGAATTTTAGCAACAAGGAACATTTATTAGGTCACTATTACAAATAGAAAAACTAGGCCTGAGATAATTTATTACATATCATAATATTAAAGTTATATAACAATGCAATGAATACATGGGTAGTTACAGTGCATGCATATAGATTTGTGAGGTGGGGATCCAAAGCATTGGTAGATAGTCATCCTTAAGAAAGAGTAAAGACATTCCCCAAAGGGAAAGATTACCGAGAGATTCTTTCATATATGTTGAAGACAAAAGGAAAATCAGACATCATTATCAATCATGACACACTTGTAATTTAAATACAGATGCATCACTAAATAGGAACAAAAACATATATATCTATGTAGCCATAAAATATAGACAGACACATAAGTGCAAACCTTACACATAAACATATATAACCTGCAGCAGGATATTTGAGCAACACCATATGTTTTTTGAATACAAGATTGGGGGAATAAAGATGATAGACTTGGGCTTCTCAGTTTTAGTGGTATCCTTTATTATCCATTTCACATTTGTCTCTTATCACTAGGATTTTAATATTCATTTCAGTTTGGGTCCAAGTAAGGATGGAGTAAAAAAAAATCAAGAAACTATACTTCAGTGATATTCAATAATAATTATTCCTTAGTACTTTTCATCTGCATTTTTTTTTATGTGAGTTCAACTTTTATTAATTGGTAAAACTGTGACATAGCAATTGGCCTTCCCAAGATGACAAAGTGAGCTGGAGCCTGAAGTCAGAATAATTGCCTTGTATATTCAGGTAATTCTATTATAATACAATGCCTTCATGACAAACACTACTCCTGTTTGAAGCAGAGAGAAATCAACAAAAAGGGGGCAAAAACTAAGGTTTTACCTATGCTAATGTGCCAAATATGGAAGCATTCTGTCTTCAAAACATCTATTTTTTCTCTGATTCTGTGACCCTGTAATGTGCAAAGCACGGTTTTAGCTACAGTAGTAGGATGATAGAGATGAGCAAGATTTATTTTCTTCTTTCAAGCAACCCACTTTCTAGTTGGAGGAATTAAAACAATGATAGACATGTAATTAATACAAGGAAAAGTGAGGGCAGAATTACAAGGAATCACATTTGATTTGTTGGCACTGGGAAAGGAACCATGAAAGAAGCGCATCTGATAAAGGTTTTGAGGAATGGATAAAATGTCCAGGTAGGAAGGAGGAAGAAAAGATGTCATGAGGAAGTGATTCTGCATAGAGAGAAGGATCCCAAGTCATGGAGGATTGGCAATGAAAAGAGAACTAGAAGGAAATTTGGAGCCACATTAAATGGCTGTATGAGGAGTTCACATACAGAATACTGTGGTGGGTTGAATTGTGTCCAAATCAAACCAAAAAGATATACATATTCAAATCCTATTCCCTGGTACCTATGAATGTGATCTTGTTCAGAAACAGGAGTTTGCAGATATGATGAAGTTAAATGAGGTCACACTGGATTACAGTGGGCCTTAATCCTATGACTAGAGTCCTTACAAGAAGAGGGAAATACGGGCACAGTCAGACACACAAGGAGAATGCCACATAATGACACAGGAGAAATTGGAGTGATATAAGCCAACATATGCCAAGAACTGCTGGCAAACACCAGAAACTGAAAAGAGGCAAGGAAGGATCCTCCTTGAGGACCTTCAGAGAGAGCATGGCCCTACCAACACCTTGACTTAGGACTTTCAGCCTCCGGAACCTTGAGACAAGAAATGTCTGTCATTGTGAGTTTCCAAGTTGCGGACATTTGTTATGGCAGCCCTAGGAAGTTGCTACAAACGACCAAGGAATTTTTCTCTTGATTGTGGCAAGATTTCCTTTCTATTAAAAAAGGAATTTGGGGTCAAGACAGGATCCATTTGGGTGTGATGCCATCTGTCCAGAGCTCCTTGCAGTACTGTGAGGTCCTTCATAAAGAACACAGACTAAAAAAGAAATAAGTGGTCTTCCTGAATATTGATGCCGGAATTACTACTCTGTTAGTAGTAGGGTCAGAGTCATGTGAGAAAGAAGAAAAGGCTTTCCCACGTGAGACTCAATTGTGTGGTCTCAGCCAGAAAATATTCACTGTGGCATGTGAATATCTGGTACTTAGACCACTTTAGAAGAAGATCAGTTTCAGGAATTCCTAGCAGAGAGGAGCACATTCTCCCCACTTTAGTCAGCAGAATTGAGGCAGCCAGAGACTACCAGGAATATCCAGCATAAGACTGAAGCTAAACAATCTAGAAGACACATGAAGGGCTGTACGCATTCTTTTCTCAAGAAGGAAATAGTAGTTTCTGGAGGGGTTGAGAACCTTATAGTGGAGGGGGGAGGGGGAAAGTCAGGAAAGAAAATGGGGAAGGGTATGAGATGGGCCATGGGAAGCAGATGAAAGTCCTGATGCCCCACCAAACAGTACAATGGAATGGATTAGTTAGAAGAGGTAACAAATCTGTCTTTCTTGGAAAGTTAATTCTTATCCTTCTATCTTTCTTAGCATCCTTGTTCCCTAGTCAAACAGAGTTGTCCATATTGTCTTGAGCAGATTTTGGTATATAATTGGAATGGAAAGAGAAGAAGCAATGTTCATGTTTCTAAACTTTCAAAATAGCTTTTTGAGAATCTAAAGAGAAAGGCTTAAAGAAAGCACAGCCAGGAGGAAAACCTGGCAATGGACAGAAAGGAGAATAGGGGTGATCATCCCAGGAAATCCACACAAACCTGGGGAAGAGACAGTACCAACTCTTGAGTACCTTGCAAGACAGCTCTGGAGGATTCATGGACCACCAGACCAAAAGACCCCCCCCCCCCCCCCACACACACACACACTGTAGGAAAGTAAGGAACTGATTCCTTTCCTCCCTAGTAGTACTGAAGGAGGGACCCTAGAATGCCACCAGCATCATTCTACACTATAGAACTTTTGCCTGGGACAGGTATGTAGCATCACCTAGAAGCATATTAGAAATGCAAATTTTCTGGCCACACCTCAAGGCTTCCAAATCAGAAACTATGAAGGAAGACATCCCTCTCCTGCTGTACCCCACAATCTGTTTTAACAAGCACTCCAAGTGATTTCAATCCTGCTAACATATGTAAACCACTGTTCTAATAGTAGATATTATCACCATAAGCAAGGAGTTTAAAAAATATTGTTGTTATATTTATCTAATACCTTTTTTAAATCCACTATGGTTCTTAGATATCAGTTTATTATTTCCTTTATAATGGTAGCCAAACTAAGACAAAGATAGGTGCAAAATAACAAGAAATTTGCCAAAATTAAAAAATAAAAAAAAAATCTCCTAATTTCAAATGATCTAGACTTCTACTCATTAGGGTCTATCTTAAACTATAGTAAAATTAATAAAAGACCTTAGTGATTATAATAAATAAATGATTCATGACAGCTCAACCCTTGAAGCAGGGCAAGGCAAGAGAGAAAAAAGGAAGAAAATGGCCCACAAAAAATCCACTTTAAAATGATTTAGGGCAGTTTTCAGTAAGTATGCTCTCTTTATACCATGATTTTATCATCAAGCATTACAAAATGTTGTGAGGATTGATGAAGCTAGCTTTCCTACAGATTGCTAACACTCATCCTAATAGAATGGTTCTCAAAATGGGGTTCCTGGGACAGGTATGTAGCATCACCTAGAAGCATATTAGAAATGCAAATTTTCTGGCCACACCTCAAGCCTTCCAAATCAGAAACTATGAAGGAAGACACCCCTCTCCTGCTGTACCCCACAATCTGTTTTAACAAGCACTCCAAGTGATTTCAATCCTGCTAACATATGTAAACCACTGTTCTAATAGTAGATATTATCACCATAAGCAATTTGGATTCTTGACTGAAAATCCACCAGCTTTAAAACCAAAATTAAACATAAAAGAAATATTAAAAAATCAATCAATCAAAAGGAAATAAGTTTTTTTTCCTTTAAAAGCATACAAGAAAAATGTAAACATTTAGATACTCTTAATAAACAGTATATTTACTGAATACATTTTCAAAAAAATTGAGATTAGGATCAGAAATATACGCCACTTAAACAATTGGTTATTTGTCATTCATAGCTTTTAATTTCTGGATTCATGAATTTCCATACTGCTTTGCATGGAGTGTGTCACCCAGAATGCATGTGTTGGAAATTTTGTCTCCAGTGTGGTGGTGTTGGGACGTGGGGCCTCTAGGAAGTGATTTGGTCATTAAGAGGGATTCATGCTGCTCCTCAGGGGACTGGGTTAATTTTCAGAGGAAGTGAGTACATTCTCGCTCTCATGGGACTGGATTTGGTATCTTGAGAGCAGGTTGTTAGGAAGCAAAGCTGCCTCAGGCTTTGACCTGGTAGTACATGCCTGCTTCCTTTTCTTTCTCCACCATGTGATGATGCAGTATGAGGCCCTCACCAGCAGGCGACTAGATGCAGACACCTGATCTTGGACTTCCCAGCCATTAGATAAACCTCTTGTCTTTATTAATTACCCAGTCTCGGGTACTCTCTTACAGCAACAGAAAATGGACTAAGACATGTACTAAAATGGTAAAAACTACTTTAATCCCAGGAGGTTTGCATAATTACATGTAATAGATAACAAATATATTAGTTTGTGAATTAATTTATATGTTTATGTTCATGAAAAGAGATAAAATTATCTTCTAAACCAAGCTTTTTTCCTACAATTATTTAAGACAAATTTATTCTTTAGTTCCATTTTCAACTAAAAGAGTTTATACCATATCCTACTTCTACTTTAATAATTCAGAGGCTATTTAAGATTTTATAAAGAATTCATCACTTTAATGGAAAATGCTTTCTATTTTGTATTTTTCATGTGAAATTTAATGAGGTATAATTATTAATTGGTTTTGATATCAATGTAAGATATACATCAATATTTTCTGAGTGATTAAAACAACATGAAACTAAATATTAGGTACACAGATCATCTCATCTGAAATCAGTATTTCACAAAAAATATTCTAAAGTAATCATTATTGTAGTGTCCTAGTCCAAAGAATTAAAACATTTCAGGATGAGGAAGCAAGAAAAGAAACTAATTCTACTGGTGAAGTGGGGTTATCTAAAACACAGATAGACATTAATAAGAAAAACAGAATTTTTTTTTTCTGGGAAACCCTGAAACGAAGTACAGTAGGATTTCTGGGAAACCCTGAAATGAAGTGTAGTAGGAGTTTTTGCTTTTGATATATTGAATTGATGGGAAAAGAGACATCACTTTGACCCTATTTCTTTTTGGTGTAACTACAGGCAAGTCTTTGAAATTTATGGGTCTCACTATTCCCCACACAGGAAATAATATATTTTCTATAGATCCAGAGATGAGCAGGTAATATTATTTGAGTTACTTCTTCAAGCATCCAGAAATGAACTTGCTGGATATTTCCCATCCATGTCCTCTCCCACATATTTCAAATGTGGTTTGGGAAACACTAGCAGAAAAGAAGAATCTTTCTCCATCATAATTCAGATAATATGTGAGTATGAAATATTCCTCATTTGATTCTAGTATGTCCTCCACCTACAATGTAGGTCCCAGAAGGACAGGGATTTCCTTTTGTTTACTGTTGTAGTTATCATCTAGAAAAGTGTCTGGCACAGAATGTGGCTTAATAAATATGTTTTGGATGGATAGGTGGATAGGTGGATGGATGGATGGCATAGAGTATCTTTTGCTTATTTATTAGTTCAATTTTAATGGCATATGTATTTAATTTTCTAAAATAGATAGATTTTTAGAAAATGACAAATTACAATACTATATGCAAATATGATATTTTTTTTTCTTTTTTGAGACGGAGTCTTGCTCTGTCGCCAGGCTGGAGTGCAGTGGCACAATCTTGGCTCACTGCAACCTCTGCCTCTTGGGCTCAAGCTGTTCTCCTGCCTCAGCCTCCCAAGTAGCTGAGACTACAGGTGCACGCCACCACACTCAGCTTCTGTTTTGTATTTTTAGTAGAGACAGGGTTTTTCACTATGTTGGCCAGGATGGTCTCAATCCCTTGACCTCGTGATTTGCCCACATTGGCCTCCCAAAGTACTAGGATTACAGGCGTGAACCACCAGGCCCAGTCAGAAATGTTTTAATTTCTAGTCATTTATATACAACAATAAGGAAAATTGGAACGATTGCATCACTTTAAAAGCATTCTGATTCTTTCACTGTTTCTAGTGATTTCTTTTTAAGGCAAACATCAAGAGGTAAAGAAAGTCATCTTTCTGAGATGTTGGACCATGTTAAAATAGTTCCTGTGGTTGACTGGGAAAATTTAGAGAGCTCCTGTTCTCAAAGTAATTGCTGGGGGATGGAGGCATGGCTTATGATCGACACTGAGAGATGATTTCTGGCTTTATCACTGCCCGTTTACGGTAACATATTCAAGTAGTTTGACCTTTTTATGTTTAATTTACCTAACTGTGAAATAACAATACCTGCAATAATATACCAAAAAGAATTACTGCAAGATTTGTGCTCCTAATCCTCCTTAAGTTCCTGAACCAATGAGGCTTAGTGAAGAGCACAGTCTTACTATTCTGCTTTTCTCTATGATATACCTATTGCAAGAATGAGTCAATTGCTTTTCTGTTGCTTATAGTCTTGACAAAGCCACTTTAAAGTGGGTTAATTAGAGGCTTGAAATTATAATGATGAGTTCCACAACAGTCCTCACACTGCCAGTATGTGCTCAGGAATCCAATCTGAAGTGTGCAAATTAGCCAGATGTAAAATCGAGGGTGGATGTGGGGAGCTGAGAAAAAGCACTACAAGATAATTTTCAGGAACTTTAAGCTCAATTGCTTGAAAGCATTTCAACTTCAGGTTTCCTCAGCTTTCTATTTCTGAGTTACATTAGACTGAGAAATATGCTGTTGCTGTCTCTCTGTTTAACTGTCTAATCAACAGCTGCTAAAAAAGAAAAAAAAAGGTCAGCTTTTGTGAGATAGAGTGGTTCTTAAAAGTCAGAGAATTACTGCTCAAATGAACTTCTGCGTTTCAAAGGCAAACCTAATAAAGGAGGAAATGAGGTGGCAAGGTGAATTTCAACTCTAAGTAGGGATTCAGATCAGTTGAATTAAACTGAAAAGAGACAAAGAATGTTGAGCAGATATATTTTGTTACTTGTTCATTCCGTGACATCCAACACCCTTTTAAATGTTATCTAATCATTCAGAAGTTAAATGACCCAGGTTGCAAATAAAAAGACAAAGAGAGGGCATGAGAAGTAACGAGAGGAAGGGAAGAAAGAGAAAATTTAGAGGAAAAACTCATTTAGAAAAACGTACTGTCCTTTCTTAAAAAACATATAACTAACTGGTAAAGAAGCCATTTAAAGATAAAGGTATTGAACATAAATATACAGGTATATGAAGAAAGTTACTGCCTGCATTGTAAGTGTCTTGGAGATTATATAACGTCAAGAAGTATCTATAAGTAAAACAGTATTATTAATAGTTTCAGATACATGAAGCACTTTATATGCAATATTAACATAACACATTCTGAAGTGCGCAAATTAGCCATATGTAAAATCGAGGGTGGATGTGGGGAGCTGAGAAAAAGCACTACGAGACAATTTTCTCCACTTCTCTCATTCAATGCTAAAAAATTATCCTATGAACTAAGCCATCATGAGCTGAATACAATAATTAATATATGCCTTGTATGTTCAATCTGTCAGAGGTATTTGAACCAGAGTGACTCCATATTGAATAGGAGTGAGATAAAATGAGACTGAGACCTACTGGGCTGCATTCCCAGGAGGTGAGGCATTCTTAGTCACAGGATGACATAGGAGGTCGACACAAGGTACAAGTCACAAAGACCTTGCTGATAAAATAGGTTGCAGTAAAGAAGCTGGCCCAAACCCACCAAAACCAAGATGGCAATGAAAGTGACCTCTGATCATCCTTAATGCTCATTACACACTAATTATTTTGCATTAGCATCCTTAAAAACACTTCCCCCTGTGCCATGACAGTTTACAAATGCATGGCGACACCAGGAACTTACCCTATATGATCTAAAAAGGGGAAGAACCCTCAGTTCCATGAATTGCCTAACCTTTCCTGGAAAACTCATGAATAATCCACCCCTTGTTTAGCATATAATCAAGAAATAACCATAAAAACAGCCCACCAGCTACCCTTGGGGCTGCTCTGCTTATGGAATAGCCATTCTTTATTGCTTTACTTTCTTAATAAACTTGCTTCCACTATGCTCTATGGACTTGCCCTGAATTATTTCTTGCACCAGGTCCAAGAACCTGCTCCTGGGGTCTAGATCAGGACCCCTTTCTGGTAACAATTCTGTAATTGTTAATGAACCTCTGATGTGTACCAAATAATGCTCTAGGCTTTGGGGCTATAATAGTGAACAAAACAGACCAAAGCTCCTGCCCTCCTGGAGCTGACTTTCTGTTGGTGAAGGAGACATAAACAAATATATCATCTATCAAAATGTGCAAGTGCTAAGGAGAAAATAAAGCGGAGCATAGAAGTAATGAGCACTGGGAGACAGAGTTTGCCATTTTAAATCAAATGGCTAGAGACCATTTTAACAGAAACTTATAGACACAAAGCACAATTATGGTTCTTGACTCCAAGACATAGCCAGGAGGTCAATGTGGCTTGAGCAGAATAAGTAAGGAGGAAAGTGACCAGAGAGAGGAGAGAAGGGGAAGAGGGCCAGGTCATATTGGGAGACTTGTGAAGCTAACACAAGAGTAGACTTTTGCTGAGAAACTGGAAGTACTAAAAGGTGTTGAGCACAGAGGTGACATAATCTGTGTTACATTTTTAAGAGTTCACTGTAGCTACTGTTAGAGAAGATGCTACAGAATGCATGGACGAACAGATGCAGGAAGAGTCAGAAGCCTATTACAAATAATACAGATGAGAGATGGTGCTGGATTGGACCAGGTGGTAGTGAAGGATGTGGGCAGATTCTGTAACACACAATGCAATGAAGAGGGGTAGTCACAGACATGGCTAGAGGATGTGATTGCACGGTGGTTAACACCATGAGCTCTGGACAGACCTGGGTTCCACTCCATTGTATTCTACTTGTTAACTGAGCAGCCACAGGCAAATCATTTAACTTCTCTAAGCTTCACTTTCTTATTCTGCAAGTGAGGTACCTAAGAGTACTTTATGAATATTTACCTTAGAGAGTTACTGTGATATTTAGATGAGACATAGCACCTGATACAAAGTAAGTATATATTACACTCAATAAATCTGAACTAAAATAACAGAAAAAAATAAGAGTAACCAGGAGCATTCTCACTAAAGGGTCTCCTGAGCATGTTGGTGAGCACGTACATACTCTGTTTTATCAGAAGCTATGGAAATGTTTGGTGAGGAGACAGACAGGATCAGCTGACCTTTTAGTGTGATTAACTTTTAACTTTCCCGTGGAGAGTGGATTGAAAAGGGACTTAGCTGCACACAGAGAAGGAGGCTGCCGCAGTTGTCCGGGCACAAAATGAAGGTGGCACCAGGAAGAAACTGGCAGTATGAGTGGAGAAGAGAGAGCAGCTCTGCCAGGCTGTCTGGGTGAGGGCAGTACAGGGGCCCATGTGAATGCCAGCTTCTAGTTGGTAGCTGCTTAGAGAACTGTGCCACTAATGGAGAAAAGCAGCTCTCAGTTATTCTAGGGAGAGGCTGATGATGACATCAAGACTCAGTTTCCCTGCAATGCAGCACACTCAGATTGGAACAATCAAGAAAGGAAAATGCCAGGGCCTGCCGCCGAAGCCAGGAAGGGCCTGGCTGCCTGTCACCATCTGCACCCAAAGCACTGATATTTTCTTGATATGTGTGTTTATTACTTTGTTCTCCGTCAGTTTGTGTCAATGTTAAACATGAGGGAGTGATCAACGATGAAAACAAGATAAATATGAGACGCTTCTAAAATCAATGATACAGTCAATAAAATTGGGAAAACATTTTATTTGGGGAATATTTTCAAGGAAAACTTGCCCAAATACATATTGTTTTCTGTTAAAACTACACAGACATGAGTTTGTTTATTCCTTTTGGAGCTCATTTGTGAGCCGTCTTGCAGCACCCATTTAGGATCTGAACACTGAAGCCGTCTGAATCCGAGTACTTCCTACCCTAATGAGCTTTAGGAAGGCTGACGTGCCTCCCCCCTCCTGATTGGGTCTTGGTGAACTGAGCGTGAAGGCCTCGCCGCAGCTCCCAAACACACTGACATTTAATTAGCACAGTCGCTGTGATCCCATAGCAGGCCTTCCCCGATGAGAACTACAAAGCACTGTACAGAGTGGGCACAACTACCAGCTAAATAAATCCCTAGTCTGGTAGATAAAGAGCTGCTTTTGCAAACTGGACCCCGTGCATACTTCCTATCAGTCCTTTACTGGTACTGCTTTTCAGCAATGCTGCTGTGCTAAGGGAAAACAAATACAAATATGAGGAGCCTCAGGAAATCTAGGAAGGTGGACGTTTTAAACATACACACACTTCTGCTGAAGAGCAATTGCAGTATATTTAAGGAACAAATAACACACTTGCTCAGTGACAGCAAGACAATTTGTGCTGTAATGCCACTGGCGTTTCCCTCATTCTCCCCTCTTCTGCAGGTTTTAGAACTGATATTTTGCCTTCATTCCACTTAAGACAGGGATGTGAAGAGGACACTCTGGCTGAGATGCTTTGAATCATTGCTTCTCTGACTCTACTGTGCATTCTGGTGTACGTCTGCTTTGCAGGTAGTAAATCCCACAGCATCCTCTGTTCACTGCGGTCCAATTTGTGTCTCTTACTCCCCCCTCCATCAACAGATTGTTCTGGGGGAGACTGCTGGTGACCTGCTGGGAGCCAAAGCCATGGGTCTGGTTTACAGCTGCACCTTGTTTATTGAGTTCTTGAGGGCCTTTGGTCTCACCCTTTTGTGACTCTCTCCTCCCTTGCTTTTATATCACATTCCCTCAGGCCTCTGATTTTCAATCAATTTCTGTGGGTTTCACATCCTCCTTCTTTCCTTTAAAGTTTGCGATATCTCAGGATTCAGCTCTTGATCTTTTATTCCTCTCACTCCAGTTGATTTTTTCAGGAAATCCCATCTACATCTACAATTTCAAACAGCATCTATATACCTACTGTCTCTGTATATCTATGTTCCAAGCCTAGCTCTCCTTCCTGAGAATCAAAGATATATAGTCATCTGCCTGTTGTATACCTCCAATGCAGTGCCCCATCAGTTCCTTAAATACAAAAAGACTAGAACTAAGCTGCTCTTCTCTCCATTCCACCTCGAGCCTCCTCTATCTCCAGTCTTACGAAATGCACCATCATCTGCCCACCAGCCAACTCTATACCTGGTAACCATCCAAGACTCTCACTTCATTTTCTCTCACCTTAAGCCATTCCCAGCCATTCAATTAGCTAGAGATGAAGTGGTGCTTGGATTCAGGAAAGGGCAGTGGTGATGGATTCTCCCTGCTCCTGGGATATAAGCCAAAACCCTCAGCAAGAGCTACATGTCCTCTTGATCCAACCCTGCCTCCCTCCTGTGTCTCACCTCCAGTCCTTTCTCTTTTGGTGCCCTAGTTATTCTGGCCACTTCTTGTTTGGTCATTTAGGGACTTTGCATATAAAGCAGTAAGAGACTCCAGATTCTCACATGGCCTTATGGGGACAAAAAGTGCATGCCCAGGGAGGAGAGTGCTGTGGTTTTTATTCATTTGTTTTGGTGCAAACTATTTTTCAACAGATATTTTCATGTGTATAAGTGGCAGAGGTTAATGTCTTTAATTTCTGAGAAGGGGAGTTAACAGAAATGAAATTAGTAACAATCAGCTTAGGTTGGTACCAGGAAGTTGGAAAGCACAAAAAGAGAAGGAAGGGAAGGAAATGAGAAAAGGCTGTCTCTAGATCAGATGATCAGGCTATCAGACAAATAGGGAAGGAAGCTGAGAAGGTAAAAAGTCTGAAGCAGCTTTTTTTGAAACTGTGGTTTGCAGACAACGGTATACCCATGATATACAGTAAAAAGCGATTTCAGATCCTACTCCAGATCTTCTCAATCAGAGTCTCTGGGGTTGGGCTCCCGGAATTTGATGCACTACAATTGGAGAACCACTGCTTTAGAGCTCAACTCTAATACACAGTGTTTCCCAAGTTGTATATCAGGTGTAAGCAGAAAACTATCTTTGCCCCAGCTTGGGTTGTTTAGTTTGCCCTCTGACCTGGATGCCTAATCTGTCTCATTTCAATGACTTCTGCCTTCATTTCCCCCTCTTCTGCTTCTATTCTATTTGATTCATTCACACACCTGGTTTATACTTGATTCATTCATATTCTGAATCTACTGAATGAACATATGCCTGCTCTGTCACCTGGTTAGTTAATTCTCATTTATGATCAGGTTTCCACTGTCCATAGAATGCTTAAGTCACTGAACCACAGCATTCAGAGAAAGAAACTCCAGTATGTTCTTTTTTAATGTAGTCAGAACCTCTACATGTATATCTATCAGTATGTGTGTTAATTACACTCACATACAAAGGGAATTAAACACTATTAATATAAGCATGAAAAATATTTAAAAATAAATGACTCAGCTCTTACAAGGATATTTCAGATATGGGACACAGGAAACTTCTCAACTGTGAAGATTATAAAAATAATCTACAGAAGGGTTTGGCCAACTACTTACAGCTCCTAGGTCAAATCCATCTGCCACCTGTTTTTTTAAAATAAAGTTTTTCTTGAACACAGCCAGGCTTATTTGTTTACATATTGTCTACAGCTGTTTTTGCTCTAGAATGGCAGAGCTGAATGTTTGCAACAGAGACAGTATAACCTGAAAAGCCTGAAATATTGACTATGTAGTACTTTGCAAATCCCTGGTAGAGTAACAGAAAACTGCAAATCATTTTCAGGTCTCATGCAGCTTACAACCAGAAAAAAAAGCATATACACACACACACATACACACACACACACACACACACACACATACATATATAATATATATATACACACACACACACATGCGCATATATACAAACATGTATAAAGTCACATATATATGTATAGAGATACATTTCTAGAAGTTTTCTGGAACTAATTTCATATTTCTAAAATTGATCACATGTTGTCAACAATATAAATCCTGACAAGGGACTTTCCAGAATTTTTCCCTACTATATAATTTCAAATAATCACTTGGTTGTGACGTAGAAGGGGACTTTTATTTTTGGTCTGGCTAAGGGTAACTATTTCCCTTTCTGAGGCCTGACTTTTTTTTTTAGCTCAACAATTTGTCTTTCAGCATTAGTTTGTCACAATAGTCTGTCACTTTGCTGTGCCTCTGTAAGTAATTCTGAAACTCAAAATGCACCAACAGTCACAAAACACAAAAGCTGAGCAATATCATCATATAATAGTAAGACTCACATACCTGCATACCTAAATGATTCCATGGGCTACTACGCCAGGAAAACTATTTTCTTTCTTTCTTTTTTTTGTCAGACAAAGTCTTCCTCTGCTCCCCAGGCTGGAGTGCAGTGGTGCAATCTCAGCTCACTGCAATCTCCGCCTCTCAGGTTCAAGCTATTCTCGTGCCTCAGCTTCCTAAGTAGCTGGGACTACAGGTACGTGTCACCACACCTGGCTAATTTTTGTATTTTTCTTAGGTTGGTGCAAAAGTGATTGCAGTTTTTGCCATTGGTAAAAATAGTAGAGATGCTGTTTCACTACATTGGCCAGGCTGGTCTGGAACTTCTGACCTCAAGTGATCTGCCTGCCTCAGCCTCCCAAAGTGCTGGTAGTACAGGCATGAGCCACTGTACCTGGTTGGAAAAACTATTTTCATATATCACTTTGATATTATAATACTGGATCTATTGACTAAATGAGTATTCGTTGGATCTCTGTGTCCTGACATTCTGTCCTAGCTCATACTTCCTCAGTGTGTCTTCAGGATAAAATATTAGCTATATAGTTAGGCATTTTTTTTTGAGATGGAGTCTTGCTCTGTTGCCCAGCCTGGAATACAGTGGCACAATCCCAGCTCACAGCAACCTCCACCTCCTGGGTTCACGCAATTCTCCTGCCTCAGCCTGGCTGGGATTACAGGCACCTGCCACCATGCCTGGCTAATTTTTGTATTTTTAGTAGAGATGGCATTTCACCATGTTAGCCAGACTGGTCTTTAACTCCTGATCTCAAGTGATCCATCTGTCTTGGCCTACCAAAGTGCTGCGATTATAGGCATGAGCCACCTTGCCTGATCTATAGTTAAGCTTTCTTCATTTATGTCTGTGCAGGAAAAACAAGTTAATCAATAAATATTATATGCGGATACATGCAAGGACACACGTAAACCCATATATACAGAATATTACTTAGTGCTCTGAGCTTAGTATTTTTATTTTGGCTTATGTGTTTACTAATTATGTTTTCTCATGGGTTTATTCATAATTGATTTATCTTTAAATGCTTGCTTAATAATGTCTTGGTTACACAGAATAAAAGTATAATCATTAAATAATCATTTTAAGACTTAAAACATTGCTTTGGGGTTTGTGGATATTTTCTAAAGCAGACTTCAGTGCTATTTGTCTCTGCATGATTCTTTTGAGCATTTTACAGAATCATTAATGTCTCTTTCATTTTATTGCAACAGAAGTAAGAACTAAGTACTCTAAGGAACAGTTTAGCAAAAATGTATACTATATCATATTTCAATAAATATTTCTATGTAATTAGTTTTTGGTACTTAAAGTCCTCCAGAATTTGACAGGACGTGTCCCTCCCTAGCTACCTCCCATAGTTGCAACACACTGCTTTCTCTCTTCTTGATGTAAGGTCCCAGAGAAGCTAATCTCACACACATAGCATGGTGAATACTGCCCTCACCTCTGTGCATACTTTCCCTATGATGAAAATGCTTTCCTCTCTTTCCTCTGTTTATCTAAATTTATCAATCCATAAGATTCATCTAAAATGCAAGGCCCTCCACAAAGCCTTATACAGTAACTCCAGTCAATATTAACCTATTTCACCTATTTCCTTTCCAGTCATCTGTAGCAGCAGTCCCTAACCTTTATGACACCAGGGATCAGTTTTGTGGAAGACAATTTTTCCATGAACTGGGGCATGGGGGGGATGATTCAAGCACATTGTATTTATTGTACACTTTATTTCTATTATTATTACATACTCACCATAATATAGAATCAGTGGGAGCCCTGAGCTAGACAGTCCCATCTGGGGGTGACGGGAGACAGTGACAGATCATCAAGCATAAGATTCTCCTAAGGAGCACATAACCTAGATCCCTCACAAGTACAGTTCACAATAAGATTCACACTCTTATGAGAATCTAATAGCGCCACTGATCTAGCAGGAGGCAGAGCTCAGGTGGTAATGCTTGCTTGCCTGTCACTCACCTCCTGCTGTGTGGCCTGGTTCCTAACAGGCCACAGACTGGCACCCGTCTGGGGCCCAGGGGTTGGGGACCCCAATCTATAGCACTTATTGATGATCATAGTCACTCATTTACTTACTCTCTCACTCAGTGAATCAAAAGTATTTCCCATATCAAACACAGTACTATTACCAGGTTACACCCATGAGTAAAACCTAACTCCTGCCTCTATGAAGTTTGGAGTCTAGTGGAGGAGACAAGTCAATAGGCCATGTGAATTTGGTGATATATGTTCTGCGATCACAGCAGGCGTGGCGTGCCATGGGGACTCACAGGAGGGATATCTATCCAGGCCTGGGCTACAGGAATGCGAAGGAGCTCAGGCTGTAGAGTCTGAGTGTCTGGGGTATCTGAGGTGTACACATGGTGGGAGGATCAAGAGTTCTCTTATGGATAATGTTAAGTGTGAGATGCCTAAAAACACATTTGAATGCAGATCCTGAGCAAGCAGTTGGAGGAACCAGTCTGGTGTTCAGAAGACAGGCCCACGCTAAAGATGTACATTTGGAATTTATCATGGTACAGCTGGTGTTTAAAGTCATGTGAGTAAGTGACATTCAGGGAGTGAGCATCGATTAAGACCAGAAATCCATGGAATGGATCTGAAGAGAACACCTCTAACAGAAGCCAGAGAAAGAAATAGGAGCTAGTGAAGCAGACAGAAAGACCAGGAGATTGTGCTGGGCAAAAAAATGAGTGAAGAAATATTTCATGGAAAGGAGAGTGGCCAACTGTGTCAAATGTTAGTGATGGGACAAAGATGTGGAGTGGGGGCAACCATTAGATGGATCAAAGACACTGTGTGACTGGTGGCCTCACCAAGAGTGGTTTTGGTGGCATGGTGAGAATGAAAACCTGGCAAAAATGGGTTAGAGAGAGAATAGAAAGAGAGGAATTGGAGATAGCAATTACATACAATCTTTTGAGCAGTTTTGCTATAAAAGACAGCAAGTTATCAGCCAGTAGGCTAGTGGTTTTTTTTAAAGAAGCAGATTTGCATGCATGAATGCTGAGTGAATGATCAAATGAGGGACAGAAGGAAAGCCATATCTCTCTATCTCTCTGTTTCTCTTGGTTCCTCTGGTGCTCTCTTTCTCTGTTGCTCCCTCTCTTGCTCTGCCACACTCACTTTCCCAAGCACACTCCTAACCTGAGATCTCAGAGGACCTCAGATATACATTTTCTCTAGGACTTGATGAGATGTGGTTTTTTGCGTGTCTCTCTTCTGTAATAAAGGTTTACTCCTTGGGGGTAGAGACCATGCCTCCTTTCCATATCCCATGCATACCCTACCCACCCCAACAACTGCATCTATAAAGCACATGCCCCAAAGGAATCATGTGGTCTCAGAGGGGGGAGATATCCCTGCTAGCATGTAAGCTCACAGAGGAAAGGGATTTGGGTATGTGTGCTCACTACTTTATACCCAGCACTAAGAGCATTAGGCTTTTCACATACCTGGGCAAGTAGGATAAGTCTATTTTCTGTGATTTAATATGATAATCTGTTCATGTTTACAAAAGTTTTTTTTCAACTAAGTTTACATATTAGAAAGGTCCTACATTATCAAACTCTGTCTATGAAGTGAATGTAATATCTATTTTCACGATGACTGTTGGATTAAACCCACTTCAAGATTAATTATGTTTGCTCCTGCTTATAAATTAGAAGTGTTGGTCATTGTCCCTGAGGACCAAAAATAGCTATGTGCAATATTTCATCTGGTGTGCTCTGCAGAATGGTTCTGTCCACTATGTTGTACTATATTCTTGCATAAACTCCTTCTGAATTAAATGTCAGTAAAAAGTTGGTCATTAGTGAATATTATAGGTATTAATTATACTCTTGGTTACCAAGAAGCTCAGAGCTATCACTGATAAACAGTAAGAATGTTAGCCAAGACCTTTGGTATACTTAGATCCTCTTTCCTTCTCAAGGTTTTTGATCTTGTATTCTAACAAGCTAATTATACACATGCATTTCTCATTCAACCTCAAATTCTGTTTATAAGTGATGAGGGATATTGATAAATACATAAATATCTAGTAGCTGATTATTGTTACATTATTTAAAACATAATCGAATCCAGTAAAAGAGCCGTCACAGTCCAACTGCTCTCTAGAGCTCATATAAGTCTCTGAAAGTTTACTTTGCAAATGTAGCTCACTGACAGCCATCATATTTTTATAGATGAGAAGGCTGAAGCCAGAGAAGTTAAGCGATGTAAATAGCTCACAGAGAAAATACAGAGTGCAGGGGTGGAATAATAGCTAAGCTGTTTGCATAATATTCTTGGTACAATATTCTAGCCAACATATTACTAAGCTACAAGTGCCTCTGCGAGTTGAAAAACCCAGCTGTGTTTTCTACGTTCTACACTACAAGCCATAATAAAGATGAAGTAATTGTAAGTTACTTAAAACCCTTCAAAGATATTAGAAATGGAAGTTATGTATCCAATTACAAACTCATCCTTCTGCATCTACAAATAAAGTAAATGAAGCAATGCTGATTACTACATATTAGCATAAGAAAATAGTAGCTGCAAAGAGGTGAACAGCATAAATCTCTAAGGAAAATATTATAAGTAGTCTGAGTGATACATACATTTCATATGGTTTCAGTACAAATTAAACTTCAGCTATTTGGAATAATTTACATGCATATCCCTTAACATGAATATAGCTCAAGCAATTGTAGTTAGTTTAGAAACAGAATTTTTAAAGAAAAAAGTGGATTAATGAAGACTATCAGGACATCCAGAAAATTTCTTTAGCATGACATAAAGAATCCTTGTCCTTAAGATGCCATGGTTGTTTCTACTATACTCTCTCCCTCTTCTCTCTCTTCTCTCTCTTCTCTCTCTTCTCTCTCTCTCTCTCTCTCTCTCTCTCTCTCTCTCTCTCTTTTCTCTCTCTCCTGAAAGTTAAGAAAGAGATATTAACTTTGGTTAGGGATAAGATAACAAATCAAGGGTCTGAAATATACTAGGGAGTGCTATGCATTTTCCTTTTCCTGAAAAACTAATCATAAAATCCTTGCCTGATATCTCCAGCTCTCCTATTAGACTTTGAATTCAATGGATAGTCAAAGCAGGCAGGAGAAGGAGTCAAGGCACAGCATTGGCATTTTACATTTCTAGAATTCAGACTGATTCTCTAATAATTATGTCACTCAGAAATAAATATATATATCTAACAAACATGGAATGTTAAGCAAACAAATAATTGCTTCCACTGAACCTGGCTTCATGATCTTTATACCAACCTAATAATTAGTGAGTCCCATTTCAGTCCATTTCCTATTGTATTTTTTATTGTATCCATTAACCATCAATTTGAGATGTCATTTAAATGGCCATAACCCAAAGATTCTTAGTTGCTCAGTGAAAGATATGTAATTGCCTATTATTAGATTTAAATCCATTCTATAATACCTAGGCATTTTTTCCCATTATACTTTTTCTTTGTGGAAAGTTTCTTTTGTGAAAATAAGGCCTTCTGGGTGCCCAGATTTTGTGGATATACTACTACTTTAGTAGCCAGGATCTACATACATGAAACAAAGATCATTTCCAGGATGATACATAGAATAACCTAGTCTAAAATAAGCATGTGGTTCTGGGAGGACATAACAAATGTAAGAATTCAAAACCAAGAATAGATCATTGCTGGCTGGAATTTATCTAGGAAATCGGTTAGGTAGGTCTCAGTTTGCATCTTAAGGGTACGAAGATAACACTAACATGAGTTGTAACAATAGGAGGAGATATTCTATTAGTAAAAGAGAAAGATGGTATCATGAAAAAAAAGAAAAGCACCTAGCAAAAGAGAAGATACCATAGGGCCTGTTGATACAGAATTTACTAACAATATTGGCAAAGAGTAATGCACAAAATTAAAAAGAAAGTCAAGAGCAGTTGAATAAGATTCTTGACTGCCAGAATGCTATTGTAAGCTTTATAGGAGTCTATTAATCTTACATACTGCCTGTATTACATAGAAATAGCATCAGCATGCATGCATTTTTGCCAGAATTTATTCATTCAAACTCTTGTAGAGTGCCTGCTATATTCTAGGCACTGTACTTCACATGGGAACAGAAAAAAAAATGTAATTGTATCTGTACACGAGAAATTTATGCTCCAGTGGCAGAAATTATCATTAACTTTTATCCTGGTGATGATAGTAACAGAAAAATCAGTTTTTTAAATTATAATACTTAATCTATAAAATAGCAAAACTTTAGAATAGCTTTAGAGTGTCCTAGTCACTCATTGACTCATCCTTCAATTATTCACTCATTTGTGCAACATTTGTTAAGTACCTACAGAGTCATTACAGTTATCAAAGATGTATACACAATTCGAATTATTGCAGTTTATTTCATATAAAAAAAAAAATATATATATATATATATATATATACCACACAAGATCCCTACCAATATGACCAAAAGAAGTTTCTCTCCCTAAAACATTTTTGGCTCCTTTTTGCAGAAGTTGTTCTGCCTGCTTGGACTGTCTTCCTCCATCCCTCTCTTTCAAGATTTAGTTCAAATGTCATCTCTTCCAGGAAGCCCTCTTGATTCCTAGGGGAAGTGCATTTTGAACATACTTCCATGTTAAGACAAGCACATTCAATTATAATGATTTATTTCTCTTGCTCTTCCTTTCATACACACTTCATTGTGAGATTCCTGACCGCATTTTTAGTCATCTTTCCATTTTATAAACTAGCACAATGCCTAAGAGCTGCTCAATAAATGTTGTTGAAATACTATCTTATAATAAATAAGCCTGAGGTGAATGGCAGGTGATTAGTATAATATTCAAGTACTAATAGCTGGCTAGGGGAAGGGTCAAGCTACCCAGGTCTTCTTTTGCTCCTTTATATATGTCAAGCTCATTGCCACTTTCAAGCCACTGGGCTGTTCTCTTGCAAACCGCCCACAACCCCCATGGTATCCTGCTGGCTTTTGATTTTTAACAGACCTATCTAGTTTAAATTGCTCCTCAGAAAACCTCCAGATCAACCAGTCTCTAATAGCCTCTAGTAATTTTCTTTCACTACAATCTATTCTTATTCACTGCCTAGCTTATATCACCATCTGCTTTCTTTCTGGTTCATTGTCTGCTCTTCATTGGTCCCAGCCAGAATGCAAATTCCCTGAGAGCTGATCTGTTGTGGATCTCTTTACCGCTGCATATCTGGCACAGTGCTTGGCATCTAGGAAGCACTCAATGCATCTATGAAACTCAATGAAAGAAAGAATGAGAACTGTAAATCCTTTACTCCACAGTGGTAAACTGACGGATCCAGGGCTTCATTCAGCTTACTGCTGAGTTTTCTTTGGCCTGTTCAGGGTCTGTAAAAATCTTGAATGATCTGCCAACATTTAAAAGTTAGGAGATTCCACATTTTTACCAAATTTCAAAATACAGGTTCCTTTTGAAATATTGGAAGAAGTGGAAATCCAGGGCCTGCAAGCCAATTGGCAAGTGAGCAGAAGTGAGTAATGGCTCCCTGCTTTGGAAGATCATCAGACTGTCCCAACCTCACCAGCCCCTAGATCACTCATTCACATAACCTGTCCGGCCCTAAAGGTGGCTAGATTTTGGCCCTAATCTCTTCTACTAAAGCTTTCTCTGTGACCCATGCTCTATTGCACCCTCCTATAATTCCTACAAATCCTGCCTTCATGGATTGCTATTACACTAAATTTTGGAATATGTCTTTATAGCTGAAGCATCAGAACTTTCCTTCTTATTATTTCTGCATTATGACATGGAAAGATTATATAATTAAATACAAAAACTGAATTCATTATACACCAGAAAAAAAATCTAGGTGAGTGTTTATATGATCTCAAGGTGCTGAACGAAAATTATTATGAAAACATTAAAAGCCAGTAAATCAGTAAAAAGTAAATATAACTAATATGACTGACAAAGAGTTATTATCCCTAATAATTAAATTTCATTGAGAAAAATGAACCTTATAAAAGAGGAGATAACTAAACACTTTCAAGTAATTCACAGAAGAAATACAAATGACCAAGGACCATATTAAAAGATAGCCCATTTTACCAATAATCCAAAAGATACGAATCAAAATGTTATTCTCCTTTCATCTATCACACATTAATTCATTCAGCAAACATTTGTTGAGTGATCACTATGTCCCAAATACTATCAGTTTGGCCAATATTTTTGAAATGGTAATAATTTTAGGACTCACTAAGACAAGTACTATCATAAACTGTGGAAAACAATTTTACAATATGCATCAGGAACCATAAAATAGTTACTACCCTGTGACCCAGTAATTAAACTTTTTGGAATTTATCCTAGAGAAATAATCAGTGTGGCAGACAAAGATTAATGTATGAGGATGTTAATCGTAGCATAATTTATAATATCAAATACATTAGAAATCTAAATGTCTAACAATAAGGAGTGATTACATAAATCATGGTACATTCAGGTGAGGAACAATTATGCAGACATTAAAATTACGTTTTCAAAGGCCATTTAGTGAGTGATATGGGAAAATGCTCATGAAAAATTTTCAAGCCTGCATTTTGAAAAGAATTAAATATAATCAATCAAAGTGACCCATTCTCTCTTGCCTTGTGACCCAGGAGTTATTTTTGCTTCCTACAGCTTGCTGTCTAATACTTCTCCCCCATCCTGAAAAGCATATAACATTTCTCCATATGCTTCTTACTTCACAAAGGCATTAAATGCAGGGTCTCAGACATAAGAACAGAAATTGCTTCAGGACAGCATGAAACAATATGGTTTAATATATACTGGACATGGTCTAATATACATTGGTTTAATATATATTGGACATACACAAAGTACTGAACAGTGCTCTGGACTGTGGGTAGTGACTGTTTTTACAGAAAGCAAGAAAAGAATATAAAAGACCAAGAGTAGTGTGGATAAATGGGGCGGAGAGGCTTAAGGGAAGTATGCAGAAGATAGAAAGTCAAAAAGTGCACATAGTTGGATTTTAAGGAAATTCTTTGCACAATACTATAGTATTAGAAGTTAAGAAATTCCCTTTTTGATGTATTTATAGTTTTATGTAGATCAGACAAGACACTTACAAGAAGCATTATTTGTTTCTTGTAACACCAACCACAGGAAAGGCCAAAAGGGATGTCATGGCAGAAAAAGCAGAACTACTTCACTACCATGAAAAGAAAACAACAAAAATTGAAAGTCTGCGAGCACCAGAATAAACTGTCTGCACAAAAGATGATTATAGTAAAACAAAGAGGAAGTTGCATCTTGGTTTTGGAATTACTGAACTGTGCAAAGGCAGAAACCAATTTGCACAGTCATTTGCCTGCAGGAGCCCAGTGATTGCATATCCACAATGAAAACTGCGGAAACTGGACTCTACCAAATCCCTATAGCACAGCTACGTGGCCACTTCTGAAGCAGTGCTTACAACCAACCACTCCTTGCGAGTTTGCGGAGGACAGTAGATTCATGAAGAACTTGGCAACAATCTTGGAGATTGGCCTCCCAAGAAACCAAATATGCTATCCTAGCCTAGGGAAAGCCAAGGAGTCACTTGCAGAAAGATCACCAGAGCACAATGGTCTCTCTTCTGTGACTGAAAGCCGATTATTTTTCATGAAAAATGGAAGGGGTTGCCCCATAAAGAATGCATTTATATGGTGGCAAGGTAAAGACTCCTTGTGTCATTATAATAGAATAAGCATACAATTGCTTAACTCTACACTGTCAGTTACATACAACTGGCTTACTTTTCTTCCATACCTATGCCCTTTTTGGGTTCTAAAAGGGACTTATGTGGACTGTTATTTAATATTTTATCTCTTACAGTGTAATCACAGGGCTTAAAATATTCAGCAATTCAGAATCTCCTTTCTCTTTATTCTCGTTTGTTTTGAGAGAGGGCATGTTTGTTCTCTCTCATCTAGAGGCCTGACTTTGTTTCTGTACTTCTGTATTGGACATTTGTTGCTCTACAAATCACAGCTTTTCCAACATTTTTCTTCTGGGAAGCGTAAGGAAAAAAAACCCTTGATATATCCACCCCAGCCATTTTCACATCATTGATTTCTCTTCCTTTCAACAAGTTGTTTTTAACCCCTTGTAACTTTTTTTGCTACTTGTAAATTTCCACTTTTCAGGCAATTCCACCATCATCTTTGCATATATCTATTCTCCTCTTCAAGCACTGTAATAAACTCAAATTCATTAAAATAATTGGTCTTTACGCCATCTTCATTTTGAGTTTCTTTCATATATAGGTTGCTTTATTTTTTCTATCAACTTTCCATCTCTGACCAGTGCTTGCATTCTTCACCCTCTTCATCCATTCTTCTCAACATGTAACATTGTCTTCCTAAAAATTTGTATTCTGTACTCTGTTTTGTTGTTGTTTTTTTGTTTGTTTGTTTTTTGAGACAGAGTCTTGGCTCTGTCACCCAGGTTGAAGTGCAGTGATGTGATCTCAGCTCACTGCAACCTCTGCCTTCCAGGTTCAAGTGATTCTCGTGCCTCAGCCTCCCAAGTAGCTGGGATTATAGTCATGCACCACCATACCTGAATAATTTTTGTATTTTTAGTAGAGATGTGGTTTCGCCATACTGACCAGACTGTTCTTGAACTCCTGACTTCAAGTGATCCACCCACCTCAGCCTCCCAAAATGCTGGGATTACACCTGGCCTGTATCCTCTACTCTTATGCTTATTCTGCTTCAAACTGAAGTGACCTAACATAAGTCTTTTATTTACCTTGATATTTTCATCGTTAGCCCTAAGATACTGGTCATCTGAGATTGCTTTTTAAAACTTCTGAATGGATGTGAGGTGGTTCATTCATTGTCTGCTAGCCAATCTGTCACTCTGCTGGCTCCAGGGCAAGCTTAGCTGGTCTGATTGTTCATTCCCCACTCATCAGCTACACAGTCAGGCCTTATTCATGCAGCTGTTCAACTTGTGCAAGAAGACAACCTCCCCCATGCAAAGCAAGACTATCTTGCAGTCAAGAAAGCAGAGGTGGCTCTATTTCCCTACTTCCTTCTTCTAAAACTTATTACTGCTCATTTTGACCTTGCCTTTTGGACTTCGCTCATCTTCCTTGCCTTTTTCCCTCCACAGTGCTACAGCCTCTAAAGTAACTCCTTGACCTTGTACATATATGGGTCACCATGTTTCTGTGTTCATTCTAGTAGCCAATATGATTTTAACTTTCAGCCTGGGATTTTTTTTCTTTCTACTCACATTTACTCTCTAGCCATTCATTTGCTAGCTTGACTCACTTTGTGTCACCTGACTTCCCTTTCTCTTTAAAATGACACATTTTCCACATCCTAAATCTCTACTTCCTGCTCCCTTTGACTTGTCCTTCATCCTTGCTCAGCAGCTAAAATGCTCGTCTGTCTAGCTATAACTCCTGTGCCCTTACCTCTTTCTGTTCTACATATGCATTTTGATACACTATGAGAGATCTTAAAATCTTCTCAATGAGCCAGATAGATTATAAAACAATAGCAGTGTCTTTTGTTAGTATCTTTTAGAATCTGACTCCTTCCTGGAAGGTTTTATAAAAATTATGGTCAAGTTCACATACATTAGAGTTATACAAAGGGTAGAAAAGGGCATAGGAAATGTCTAAAGAACAACCTTAAAAATAAATCTTTTGAGAATCTGACTTTATATCTATCAGTGTTTATTATCAATTGACAAAACGTACAGGGAAACAGAAGGGAGATATTGACAATGGGAGAAAATGATGAGAAAGGAAGACAGACCAAGTCTCTAAGGTTTGAACTTCATTTTGTAAAAACAAAGGAGCTATCATAGACAAAATCAAATTGTCAAATGTACATTTAAAATGTTTAACTTCTTAACAAATTTGCATTCGAAGATGCCAATTTAAAGTTGATCTTCATGTTAATGGGATTAAATTTATGAACAGTACCCATCAGGCACCTGTTTTTATAAGTTATAATATAAAAATAGTTCCTTCAAAAGAACTTAAAGTTTAACCTCACACTTCCAATCAGAGGCTGCCAGTTTATGGCTTCTGCAGAAAGCATGTTAACCTGCAATTCAAGGAGACCAGAAACTACCTGCCAGGCTCACCTGATTAGGCCTGAATGCACCCCCTTACTTCACACTCTGTCTCCGCAGTAGCATCTCTTCCTCTCTCTTTCAGATTCCTCATTTGTTGCCATGGTTTATCCATGGCTCAGGCTGACCTGGGAATGTCTCCTCCCTCTGGCCCAGTAGTTTTGGGCGCCACGCATTTTCTTGTGGACTGTCCCCTACCATACCTTGGGGGGTGCATAGTGAGGCATTCTGGGAGGGTGTTCCTCTATTTACCCCAAACCTAGGATAGCAAGTGCTGAATAAATGAAGGTACCAGAACTTGAAAATATGACAACAAGCCACGGATACAAAACATGATTGATAGAATGAGCAGAATAATGTAAAGATATAAAATGTGATACCTGATGGGCCAGAATATAGATATTGTGTCCAACATCTTTTGGAGAAACACCATCATCTCCGCCCTCGTCATCCCCATGATCACATTCCAATCCTTGGTTGTAGGCATTCTTCATCACATCCACCTATCAAAAAAAAAAAAAATAGGAAGAAGAAGATTGAATTCCAGGAACAACATCTACCTTACATTGTTATGAGGAATAATTAAAAATTGGGCAGCTTCATGAGCCTCAAAACTATAAAAGGAAACCATCTTTATAACAATGAACATGGAAGTATTTTTATACAATATTCCTTCTTTTCTTGGAAATTTTTGTTTGATATGTGAATGTTGATAGTGCCGAAATTCCCATGAGTTAGGAGAATTGAGAACCCTAATAAACATCCATTATTTACTAAGTGCCCACTAAAGAACAGGCAGTCATGGTGCTGGAGATTGCCCTGGGAACTGAGGACCCCAACAGTGGAAGGGAGAGAGTAACCTCAAGGAACTTACTGTCCAGTGGGAGAGTCAGCAAGCAAAGAGGCAAACACGGTGGGGTGCAGTCGGTCCTACAGCAGGGCTATGTATGTTTCTGAGGAAGTGCAGAGCAGGGGCACATAACTCAGGCAAGAGGTGGAGGGTGGGCCAGAAGGAGGAGGGCGATGAAAGGATAAAGGTGTTGTCAACAGAGGAACTAGTATTTTCAAGGGCTACTGCACAGTGCTGTTGTTGAATAAATATATAATTCATTGCCACGTTTAACCATAGGACAGAAAAGTGTTGGTTCTTTTAACTCCCTGCTTGCAGATAGATACTAGGCTCTCATTAAATATATAATAAATCAAACTTCATCTTACTTTCTTTTTGTCTGCCCTCCTTGACTTCATTCTTTACTAATAAAGTGAGACCAAAAGAGTGTCATGCCAGACTTTAATATGTTATACCCATAGCGCCAACAATGGCCCTGATGTGAGTGGGACTTAACCATCAGGGCACTGAGCTATATTATGTGAGTACATTCTCAATGGTTTTGGAACCCAATGCTCTTAAAATACACCAGCATTATTTCATAATGTGCATGCCACGAGTGAGAAGGAAAAGATAACTTCTACAATAGGAAGACACACTAATGATCTCTGTGGAATCTCCACTCAGAGTCTGCACAGTTTCATTGAGGCCAAGCATTGTATAACATATCACTGAGAAGAACAACTACAAAAAATACTAATTTTATTTTTCAGAAAGAGATATAAATTTTTGAAGGATACAAACTTTTTTTTTTTACATACCTTCCTCATATGCTCCAATACACCATTAAACTAAAGCCAACATTTTTCTGGCAATACATATTGGCATACAGTTTTGTAGAGTGTGATAAGTTGGTTAAGAAAAGTGCTTGGATTAGACAAAACTACTGAAGTCATAAGGACCCAAATCACACAGGCCTTTGCCATCACAGGGCCTTCTGAGGTATTGGTAATGGTAGGTCATGATGTTCCATTTGTCTTGGTAGAGCAATGAAAATCGATCAATTTTTTTTTGTTCTCTAAACTTGTTCCTTTTAGGCTACCCATTATTAATGAAGCTTTAAAAAATTTTCTTACCAGTTCTCTGGGTCTCATGTTAAAAAGAATTCTTTCTGCATTCTCGCTGTCATGTCTGCTTTCCATAATGGCCAGCAAAAGCTTAGACGCATTGTTCTAGAGACACAGATTGAGTTAATGCACATCCAAAGTCTATTTCATGGATTAACAATCCTCTGCATTTGTTTTAATTGAGATTACTAGGACCCTTTTTTTAATCAAACAGAATTTAAAACTGCTAATTTCATTTGTCTTGTTAACATTTTAAAACAGAACTTCTTGTCAACACAAAATAAAACTAATGAATCATGAGAGCTACGTTACAAGAGATTGGTGAAAAGGTAGTTCAAATGCAAAATTGACTTACTATATACTGCACTAAAATATAATCATATTTTCCCTCACTTTTTTCTGAATAGGGATTTCATAATGATGTTTTAATAAAAACATAAGGTGAACAGGTATAAGTAACATATTTTACAGAAATGATATACAATATAAAGAATTTAGCACAATTGTTAAAATGAAATATTAATATATATTAGCAAATCAAAATCTCAAATAAATTTGAGCAATAATTAGAATTAATCTATCAAATTACAAATTCATGTGTTAGAAATATAAACGTATTGATAATGGCTTTCTAGTCTGACTGTATGGCAGGTGATACGCAACTTGTTTACCTTTGGGTTGTGAAAGAATTATCTTCTACTTTTGCTTATAACAGAGAATGAAATAGCTTATGTTGTCTTTGATGTGTTCTAATTTGTTTTATAAATATATTATCTTAAACATTTTACCTACAGATATCAAAAGTATTTCTGATACAATTTATAATCCAAAATAGATACTCAGAGTTACAGAAAATCTTAGCCAAGAAAGCACAATATCCTAAACATTTTGAAAGATGCTACTTTATACTGTGTTTTTAACAGTGCCGCCATAGAATTTTGGCAAACTGCAAGATGAAATTAAATATCCAGGAGTTATTTCTACAGTATTCTCATAATATTCATTTAGATAAAAATCTTAACCTCCATACACAATCTTTGATAGAAGTACAAAAGAATTGGAGTTAACTTTAAGACACTTCTAAGTGACTCAAAGTTAACATATCATAGGATGAAAATTAAACTGAATTGCGTTTGGTCTAAATAAATAATCACCATGCAAATTGTCTTAAGGTTGTGCAAATTAATTCTCCTGAGTAGTTTTAACACCAAATTCTATCCAACTATTTTTTCCTCAGAAGTACATCTTAAGTGATCGATAATAGTGATGATGAAGATAATGATTGACACTAATGTCACTGACTCATTATGAAAAGACTTTAGTTTTTTGGGGGAAAGGGAGTATTTACCTTTTTCTGCTCCATTTTCATTTCATGCAGACTTTTCATTCAAATTCTGCAGATTTTCATTAAAATCCACTTCCACTATCTAGTATCCCACATAAACAACATACTTAAAAGTAAGGTTCTAGGATTAGTGGAGAGCTTAAATCCTAGGAGTAATCTGAACAAACCTCCATGGAATTCAAAGCTAAAACCTTGGCAACACTGACAGGGTTATCTAATGAACCATCTTCAGCAAGCCCAACACATGATAGCCTAAAAATATATCCAATTTCAGAATGCTATTGGCAATGTGGTACTTTTTTCTAACCAATCTTCTTTTCTATATTATGTCAGAAGAATAGAAATCTTATAAACAACCTAATGAAATATGAATCTATTTGATAGTATAAGAGTCTATATATACCACAAAATCAAATGGAAATGTCAGTGTTAGCACGGGAGTTTCTTCTTACAGAAACCAGACTCTTTAAAACAAAACAAAACAAAACAGAAATCTTTACCTATTTACAAAGAAGCACTTCATATTCACAGCTCAGTTTTGCAAATGAAAATAAAAAGTAAAGGACAACAAATATGAAAAAGTAATTGAATCTCATACTAAATGAGCATATAAAGTTAACTATACTTAAAATTAGGGATGATTTAATGAAAAGAATGTAAACCTTGAAGAGTAAAATTCTACCATGTTTGGGTGGTTGTAAATTCTTCACAAAGTCCACATATTGATTTATAAAAATTTGGATAACTTAGACAGCAACTATTTATTCTTTCAATAGAGTTTTAGTGTAAAATAAAATTTGTACCAGTTTTCCCTTAATAGAAATTAGGGATGATTAAGCAATTAAATTAAAAAATGAATGACATAAAATAAAACCTTAATATTTTTTAATATGGTATCTTTTAATGTTAAAGAGAATTTATTATTTAAAGTGCCTTATGCATGGAAGTCCCTTAAATTTGCTAATATATATTATTCTGTCTACAAACACTGTTCTTATGTTGGCCAACATGTACAAAGCCTCAAAGATACTCTAGAAAAGTAAACACACCTCATTCGCTAAGAAAAAAACCCTTTACTTTAAATATTTCAAGTCAAATCTATATTTGTATTTTTGACTTATCAAACTGTCATATTTTTAAAAGGTAGTAATTGTACATACTAAAATCAATAAAAATTTAAAAACTTTAAAAAAAACCATTTTCATTTGAATAGTTGAGAATATCTTTGTGCTGTTAAGTGATGCCTTCTCACTTAATTTTTTTACATAGGCTTTGATTTGTAAATAATCTATATGCTTACACTTTATTTTAAATGGATGAGTCATTCAATATTTCTCCCCATTGTTTACTTAATTAAAAATGAAATTTAAAGGTACAGTCTTTAGACTAATGAAGGATTTTAAAAGCCAAAGATCAAGACCTCTCTATGCTGTTTCTTAATTAATTATGGTTAAAGATGAATTTAAGATAAAACAACAAAAATTTTTCTAATAACTTGAATTTAAACTATCTTGTAGGCCTAGGCTGGTTTCACTAACTGAAGCATGATGGTAATGAATCAAAGGGCAGGAATACAATCTATGTAAGGATCACCTTTTCTAATCTATGAATAGAAAGAGCAGAAACTTATACATATTACAACTGAAAACATGAAAAAATACAAACTCATCTCTTCCATTAAAAAAGCATTTAAGCTGGGTGTGGTGGCATGCACCTGTATCTCAGCCTATCAGGAGGCAGATACTGGAGGATCACTTGAGCCCAGGAGTTCAAGACCAGCCTGGGCAATATCATGAGACCCTATTTCAAAAAAATAAAATAAAGAAGTGTATGCTTACTAAGAGACTTTAGCACAATCTTCAGGTAAACATATATACTTTCCATTGTAATACCTAAACCTAAATTTAGAAACAGAATTAGAAAAATATCATTCCTATTCTTCTTGGCTATAAATTTACCCATACAAAGTTAAATTTAATTATATATTCTTTATAATCTTAGATAGACCTGAGTTCACAGAGAAATTGTAATTTAGGCAAGAATTATTTTTGCCTGTTTAACTCTAAACACAATAATATGGTCTTTACTAGCTTATCTCAATTGAATATCTTGCTTTAGCATTTGGGCTTTATGTAATTTATTGTGTATATTCATTTGCCTATTTCCATTTTAACAAAAGGTTCAAAAAGAATTATTTTTAATGCTACTGTGCTCCTGAACTCTTATAAAAGGAACTGCTGGGAACTGTGTACAAGGCTTAAATTAAAAGAACCTCTTAAAGAGAGTATGAATATCACTGAAAGTATTTTGGGGAAAAAATTAAATTTTAATGTAAAAGAGAACAACTTTTAGAAGAAGAGAGCCATAAAACTAAAATGCAGCACTCCTTTGACTTTGTCAAATTCCTTGTGACTTTCTGGGTGGAATTCTGTAGTCAATGTGTATTAAAAATATATCAGCACCTTTTGCTTCTCCCTATAATGAAAAATATAAAATAAAAACAGAAGGGAAGTCATGAAACACAGTGGCTGCTTAGAAAACTTCCAGGAAAGGACCTTGCCATGGAATATTACCTCAAAGCTAATTTCACATTGCATCCGGAGTTAGTAAGCATCATACTTTCACTATCCCTTTCTTTCAATTGATTAGTTGAAAATATGATAATATCTTGCTTTTGACAAGAGCTGCTTAAAGATTATGCTGTAGAGACTAGCTTTTCTGTCCTGAATAGTGGATTTGCTCTACCTTTAGCTGGAGCACCAGGTCCATTCGTATTTACCAAGAGGGTTAATGTCATTCAAAATCAAAGCAATGATGATATCAATCCCATTAGACTCATGTGTAGCGATACAGGTCTAGAAAACAAAATATTTGTAAAATAGCATTTTATTCCCACAGAATAGCACTAAAACTAATAGCATATGAAACAACATAATCACCTGAATTTTTGACCTTTAAAAGATAGTTAGGATTTAACTTTGAGTATTTGACTTATTCTTTTGTGTAGGGTCTGACAATTAATTGATTAGTTTTGATCAAATGGCTTTGTATGCAGAACACTGAGAGAGAAGCTGTGTGCAGCACATATCTTTTTAAATGAACTGTGTTTATGGAATTTTGGAGACTACCGGTTAAGTTAAATATTCTTTCATTTAGTAAACTTTAATATACCTATCAACAGAGGAATTTCTTAAGGTCAGAATTTTAAGATCTGGATTATCCTGAATAAAGAACTTTCCCATTTATGAAAGACATGTGTCCCTCATACCTGAGATTTGTTATCAAATGATATAGTACCAATGATGCATTTTAATTTAGTTGATACTTAACGCTAAATTGATGACAAGAGATGCTGCTGTCCATGCCAGGTGGAAGTGAAGACAAGTAATATGAGACTCTCCTGATGTTTGGGGACATGCTGTCAATAATGATGGCTGAAGGAAAAATTTACCAGATTTCTTAAACTTACATGAGGGATCTTGACTGGGGAAAATTTATAAAACATCATGCGAGATAAACACTCACATTTTGAAAAAGTTAAGATCAACTGTGCTGGGGTTCTGAAATTAATTCTACAGAACTTAAATCAGGAACTTGTGAGCCAGATATGTAGCACCTTTTAATATTTAGATCCAGAAATGTTTATGTCAAGGGGGTATGAAAAACTGAAATTCTGGTGAGTTAAATGAGAAAGAACAAAATCAAGACAACTTTGAAAGGACCGCTTTTTCAGCATAGGTCTCATTCCTCCTTTCATACAATGGAGTCTTTACTCCTCTGACACAAAGGAAAGGCATTTCTATCCATCTCCTACCTTTCCTGAGGGTCCTCTGCTCATTAAAATATTTGCCAAATTTAAAGAAAATCTTTTTGCAGATCATCTCTAGAATTTGCCAGCAATCTTTCCTCCCACACATTTTCAGAGCAATGGGGAAGTATGTGTGAGGTTCATTTTATTTCAAAATTAGCTTTTACTTTTAGAATTTATTTGGTTTTATTAAATTAGTTTCAAAGCTCAATTCCATTTTCTTATGAGACCAAAATAGGGGAACATTCTTATTGTTTCCCAGAAACAATAGAAGAGACAAATGGCATAATTATTTTCTATTATAGATATACAAGTTCTTATCAACAAACCCAAATCTCTAAATTTGTATGTTTTTCCTTAATTTTAAATCAACATTTAGGTTTTCTTGTATCATTTCTCTGGGAAACTGAAAAATAATCCAGAAAAATACAGGGAAAAATCCACAAACTCAGTATTTCATATGTGCAATACAGAAAGGGAAAATACCTCCATAACAAATTATGCCAAAATTTTCCTGTTTTTATTTTACACATCTATGCATGTACATGTGTATATATGTTTATAAATATATGTGTGCATGCATAGACACTGTGTGTATGTGTGTGTACATCTCATGTAAATTGCAATAAAAAACTTCTTTTTCACATTTTTCTATGTCAATCATTGATATTTGCTCTCAATGGCCTCTTTAATGTTTATATCCAGAAATGCTTATGACTTGATAACTCTGTCTTCTGGCCTGATCCATGCTTACAATGGTAGCTCCATGATGCCTGAATGGAAGTGAAATAGTCAACCGACAAACTTTCAGCTGGCATCCCTTCCCTTGATTGACCCAAGTGTCCTGCCTTCTACTCTCACAATATATCCTTGACATCCAACAAAATGAAATAAGAAGCAAACTTTCTGGAAAAGATACTTGAAACTGTGCCCTCCAAAATGTAATACAGTCGAAAGAGCACCTGATTTAGACTCAGAATCAAAAGTCCTTTAGTTGTAAGACTGGCTCTATGACTTACTGCTTCTGTCACTCTGAGACTCTGGAAAGTCACTTAATCTTTGAGTTAGAACCTATTCATCAGCAAAAGGGGAACAATAATACCTATTTCACAAGTTTATTGTAGGTATAAAAAGAAATGACATATACTACTCCTTGTAGGGGTGCCGAAGGAGCTAAAGAAAGTTTATTCCAAATCCTAGAAAGGTACCCCAAAACCTAAAATGCAATAAAAAATATATATTAAAAAAAAAAGAAAAAACAAAAGAAAGGTTCACTAAAGATGAAAACTGAGTGATGGTCAAGACATATATTTCACTTTTTTCAGTAAGTCAATTTTATCTTGAACATTTTTATGAGAATTGTTTTTATAATGAAATTATATACAAATACAGCATAGTATTTCCTTCTCTATAATTCAGTCTTTGTACATTTTATTAGAAAAGTAAAAATGTCTGGCAAAGCAAGAAGAAAGATATTTTAAGTGCACACAAAGATTGGCTCCCTCCCCAACTTAATCCCTTTACTAATTAGTCATGAATACTTCTGGTTACCTGATTTTCATGGCAGGGGCCCTGGCAATACTCAGTCAAGCTCTCCAGGGTCTGGTTGACCAGTGCTACGTTCTTCTCATTGATGTAGAGCCCCAACAGGCCCAGGCCACCAGTTGTGCTTCCACAAATGCAGTCCAGAAACTGAAGGGTCTCACAGACAAGGTTGTAATTTGTTTTGTTGTTTTGATTCCTCAAGAAGTTCTGAAAACAAAAGAAAATAAAACTGAAGGGTTACAAAAATTCACTGTGCTGAATGTTTGCTGCTCTCCCCATATGTGTGCTTTTCTAACTTTTCTTTATAAGAAAAATGTTCACATTTATTAAAGTTGTCTTCCATTTAAAGAGGGAGAAAGGCCCTTGGATTTTTCCTCAAGCATCTATATATATCAAGATAGTTCATAATAAACATTTCTCAGTATCATTATCATAAAACTATATAGAGAGGATGAAAGTAACAGGAAGTAGGAAAAAGAAAAAAAACTAAGTAGAAAGAAGTTCATTAGGGGAGAGAAGCCAATTTTCAATTATAAATAATCTCATATGAACAGTGCAACTTCATTGTTCATTGATTATAAATGATATAACCATTACAAGGGCTATCTGGAGGTATCTATCAAAATTTTCAGTTAACATACAGCTCCACTCCTAAAAAGTTTTTCTAGATATATGTACACAAATACACCAAGAGGTTTCCTGCATACTGCTTGTCATGCAAACACCAGAAACCATATCATACCTATGGTAATGTGACTGGCTTAATAAATAATAGCACATCAAAACATTACAGTATTGTAAAACTATAAAAATTAGGTACTTCAATATGTGCCAATAAACACAACCTAGCAGTAAGTAATTGACTAATAAGATACATTACTAAATGAAAAATGTAAGTTGAGGAATACCATAGAATATTATTTTTTAAAAAATGTTTACTTGCACAGATCAATATGCTTATGCATGCATAAAAATTTCTAGAAGAAAAAACCTGGGCCCTGACAATATTCAGTCAAGTTCTCCAGATTAATTACCTGTTAACAGTGTTTTTCTCTGGTAAAGGGTAAGCATGGAAAGAAACTTTTTTATTTTAATTTAGTACTTATTTCTATTAATTTATTATTTAATGTGTTTATGTGAGTTCATGTCTACCATTTATTGTTCTTAAGATAATTTTAAAAGTAGTATTTTCTACATTGATTCCACACTCCTATCAGTAAACTGTTCAATCAGATGCTATCTAGTGTGTTATATACCCTATACATCTATTTCCTACACTGACAGACGAGATGGGTTAGGATATGCCCATGGGCACTGATCCAGTATTGTCCCTCTGGAAGCAATTCTTCTGGCCTTTGCCTGCCTGTGTACAAACCATGCAAAAAAGAGGCCAAAATTTAAAATTCATAAGCACTCCTAAGTTCATCTATATAACAAAGAAAAATGCAGGAAAGAAGACATAAGACACTGACCACATTCATTTTTGAAGGTATCCACCTTCACTCTCGTAAAAAAAATCCTCTTCTATGTTAATTCTGTTTCCAGTGAAGACATGCAAATATACTCGGTATGCTCACTCAAGAAATATGAATTGGCTTGAAAATCATGAAAGCCCTTTAAGAGTATAAAACCATGAAAGTTATAGATGAGACAAATATGATCTCTCTCAACAATATAACCTTACCAGAGAACACTAGGAAGAGATGATGCCCACTCAGGCTAAAAATACTTGAGGCTAAAAATATTGATGAAACACAGGATGATACTATACGAGCCTGATTTTTTTTTTCCTGCATAAAGGGATTTTCTTCTTACTTTTCTTCACTGATACCAAAGTTTCTTCCCATTTCAGATCAGCACTATTGCTTTTATTGACCATCTTTGCAAAACTCTCTCCAAAACTACCTGTTGGCTTTATTTGAATTTAATTACTTATAACCATAGGTTGTATTCTCAGCTTTCACACAAAACAGAACAAATACCTGCAATTCCCGGTTGTGATTCTCACACAGTAACTGAAGAAATCTCAGTATTGGCTGCATGATGGCAATTGCAGGACTCATTGTTACTTCCTCTGCAGATTTTTCCTCAGCATTTCCCGCTTCTGGTCCTGTGCACATAATGTCTATTTCTGGATCCATTTCTCTTCTGTATACACAATATGCTTTGGATGTTGCCGAAGAAGCTTCTGTTAATTGCCCTTTCATTCCCTCTTTTAAATGTAGTGTTGAATCTCTTACTGAAAACAAAGCAGTACTTTTATATTTCTGAACCAATTTGCTTTTGCTAATTTTTTTTTAAAGACAACCAGCTACCCAAATTCTCTAACAATTGAATTAAAAATAATCTGGCAAAGGTGCAACAAATTCCAAAAAGGTTTTCAGACAGCACTTAAAAGTTAAATCTGCAATGGGTCATAAAAAAAGATCTCAATGCTTAGCAAATTTTAAAAAGACTCATGTCTTTCTGATATATATACATATACATATATATATACATATACATATATATATACACACACACACTCATATATATATTTCATATTGAAGAAGGTAGGAAAATGTGACAAACTTCAAAATGCTAATGTCTTTATGATTTGTATTTAATACATTGATGATTTTGTCATTCTGAATACCAAGAATCTCTCCTTGGAGTTTGGTGTGGTAATTTCTGTTTTTAAAGTTTTATTTTCATCGTCACTTAAAAGATTTAGGGCAGTTATTCTTTACCATGCATCCCACAATGAAATCAAACATTTTTCATGTCACTGGTTGCTTTGCACTGATTATGTCTCATTTAAGTTTAGTCCTGCAGAGCCGTTTTAGGGTCAACCCATGACTAAAATTCTTTATGGATGATCAGAGCCACAGTGGGGGATAATTAAACCAAGAGAAGAGAGACGACAAATGTGAGATTTAAATGCTATTCTCCCCCTCTTTTCTCTCATTCTGTTCTCCCCAATACTCAAATACTTCTTTACCTCTCATTCGTGGACCAGATGTCATCAATTCATTGTCATCGTCCCTTTTTTGCTACCTAAATCTACGGTATTAACTGTCACTGTTGATCTTATTTCTTTCTGAGCAGCCTTCATTCGATCATAGAGAACTTTGAAGAATTTTTCTGACTTTTTTGTTCATGCAACTGCTGGTAGAAAGAGTACTGCAAGAAAACATATTTTAAGACATCAACACCCAAGGGGGAGACAAATAGTGCTTTTATGCTTGAAATAAACATAAGCATTATAGGTAAAAGCATACACTTAATGTACTACCCATTATTATTTCATAAATTGACAGCCTTTGCCAGTTTCTTATACTATTTAATGTGTACTAATAATAGCTGGTATTTACTTAGCACTTTCCACTAAACCCCAACATATTTTCATATGCTGTTTAATTTATCCTTACTGGTTATATATTTTTAAAAACTTAACAGGGACATTGTAAGAAGTTGTATGGAAAGAATTCTCTGATTTATATATTATTATAAAGTCATGCATTGATTCAACATGTATATATTGAGTGCCTACTATGTGCCAAGCTCTCTGTTCAAAGGGATGGGACAAAAATGGAAACGAACCACAATCCTTGCTCTCATGAGTTTGTAATCTAAAGTGGAAACAGTCTTCAGTACAATGATCATCCTGTATAAACATGGGTTTATGGAAAGTTACAAAGGGCTATTTTTCTCTTTATCTAAATTACAGCACATTTAATTTGCAAAGTGTTATCATGGTAGCCTCACTCATGGGATCCCTCTGATAAACAGGTACCAACTTCTTTTGGTTCCTTATTAGCTACTTTGCTTTGCATGGGGTCTCAGACAAATCCACCTTAAAATAAATAGAGTCAATAATGATGTAGAAATGGTTCAGGACCAAAAGTATCATAAATGTATCTTTGTAGGATGTGGAAATGCTCAACCTTGGGAAGACTTACCCTAATCATTGTCTGCTCAATGCCTTATGGAAGTGTCCAGGACAAGCAGTAGGAGGTAGGAAAGATAACACATTCCAGAGAAGATAGGATTTGAAGTGGGTAGGGAAATTATAAGTTATTACTACTGAGATTATGAGATAGACACAGGCAAACAAGAGAAATAGCATTTGTAAATTAATAAAGATAATAGCCCTAACTGTAGTGATTAAAAGAGAGTTATATAAGCTTGAGGAGAGATAGCATGAAGAAAACATAAGAAAAAATAATTTCCAGATCAAGCAGAACTGGCTTTACTCCAATATAAGAACATTTAAACAGCCAATCTTGGGGAATTTGCCTCCAGGATATGCTTTCCTTTAGGAATTCCTGGAACCATGACCCACAGGTCTTAGGATCTGTTAAGTGAGACTCTAATGACAACAGGTCTTGAAATGGTTGCCTATCCTGCAATTTTCTCTATGGGCAATGCATATACACAGTGTGTCTTATGAAGCCTTAGATGTCTGCTGCACACCTACAAGGGTAAGCTCCTACAGAGAGGGGTGAACAATTCTCAAGAAAGAAGGCCAAAAAGTCACAGTAACCATAGCAACCACAGTAAAACAGTCAAGCTGGTTTTGTTAATTCAAACAATAAATGTAGCATCCACAGACCTCTATAATCCCATGAATTAAGCAGATGCTAAAGCCCTAATATTTTCAATATAATGGGGTTAGAAGGTGGAAGGAGTTTCCAATATATTAATGAGGCGTTATGGGAACTCTGTGGCTCTATTAAAACAATTAATTTATGTAGTTATTCCATATGTATCACTTCATAGACTTTCAATTCAACAGTGTGATGAATAGAGTGTTCTTAGTTCCATTTTGTTGATTCATAAAATGAGGTTTAGTAAAGGTAAGTGACTTGTCCAATATTATACAACTAGTAAGGGGTAGAGCTAGGATTTAAAACTAGATAACTCTAAATCACTAAATATATAAAACAACCTCTTATGATCGAAACGCTAGATTATTTACATAGATAACACCTTTTAAGAACCAGGAATCTACAATGGTGAACAACATGATTTTTAAAAGGAAAAGTAGGTTTCATGTATGTTTATATAATCTCAACAAGTAGCATAAGGATTCTTCTCACTAAAGAGATGGTTTTGCTTAGGAAACTACTTCCAATAGCTTCACAGAGTGCAAGGGGAAAGAAACCCTAAGGGTTCTGGAGCTAAGGCAGATGGATAAACAGATATGTGTGACAGGGAAGTGGAAGAGGCAGAAAAGGGAAGGGAAGTGAGAATGGAGGAAGACAAGAGCACGAGGCAGAGTGAATCCTCAGGTGAAATGTCCTAGGGGTGAGGATGGAGATGGTAATTTCTAGAAAGAGATGCTTGTTGCATCTAGAGCACAGAATCTGGAGCCACATAGGTTTGAAACCCAGCTCTCTCTCTAACTAGCAATGCAAGCCTGGGTCTATCTCAGTTTCTTCAGTAAGATTGGATAACATATAAGTTACCTCACAGGTTGTTTGAATATTAGCCAAGTTAATACATACAAATCACAAAGAATAGTGTCTTGTATTTAGTAGGTATTATTTTTCTCATTGCTATTAATAGGTTCAATTTGAGATTGTAATATAAGTACCTCTTGTATCCGCCCCCTCAGTTGATCTTTAATAAGGTATAGAACATATACACATTGGATTAATGTAGTTAGAAAGGAAGAAATTAAGGAAGGGGCCACAATTCATATCTCAGTATGACAGAAGCAAGGGAGCCAAAAATCTATGCACTGAGAAAGCAAGACTTTCGTGGCTAAGGAGACAGTGAGAATGTAAAACTCCCAGGGAACTGGCAAGTGTCTTGGGGATTAGACACTTTAGACTTTAGACTGCTATAGGGCAAGGAATAAGATTAGAGCTGATCTCAGGTAGACCCCTTAGAGCCAGGGGCACATAGTTGACATCTGGGTTATACAACGTGAGACATCTGAATAGAGGAAGGCTATTGTCATAATTCATCTTAAAAGAAGGTTTTCATATACAAAAGTCATTTAATGGCTGTTTCATCAACAAATATTTGTTGAATGGCTATAAAGCACTGTAGACATAAAGAATAGGATATGATCCCCTACGTTAAGGAAGTTGAATTCAATTGGAGAGGAAGGATGTAATACAAATTACAACAAAACAAAGAAGCACATGTAAAGTGCCAAGTGGGGATTAAAGAAACAAGTGCATGGGAGCTGAGATAAGGGAATGGACACCAAATGCCCCAGACAGCTGGGAAGACTTTGTGAAGAAGAAAGAATTTGATTAGGACCATTCATTCGTAGATCCATTCACTCCTGCACATTGATTGAACCCTAATCAATGGGCAAGACACAAGGGGTACAAAGATGAATAAATGTGGTTTCAACCTTTAAGCATTTACAATTTACTAGACAGAGCCTGATGCACAATGAAGAGGCACAATAAAGTGTTAGAAACGGGCAGGTGTGGTGGCTCACGCCTGTAATCCAAGCACTTTGGGAAGCCAAGGCAAGTGGATCACCTGAGGTCAGGAGTTGGAGACCAGCCTGACTAACTGGATGAAACCCCATCTCTACTAAAAATCCCAAAAATTAGCCAGGTGTGGTGACGGGTGCCTGTAATCCCAGCTACTTAGGAGGCTGAGGCAAGAGAATTGCTTGAACCCAGGAGGCAGAGGTTGCAGTGAGCTGAGATCACACCATAGCACTCCAGCCTGGGCAACAAAAGTGAAGCTCTGTCTCAAAAAAAAAAAAAAAAAAAAAAAGGGCAGAAATGTCATTGAAGACATCCACAGGTTATAACAGGGGCACATAGTAAACAGTAATCGATTCTACCTAATGAGATTTGGAAACTAAAACAGTTTCTAGGAGAAGTGCATTGAGTTGAATCCTCAAGAAGGGGAAAGCAGCATGAGAAATAACACAACACATTTGAGGAATGACAAAGAGCTAAGTGTACACTTAGCTCTGATGCACAAGAGAAAGGATGGAGGAGGCAAGAAGTGGAAGAAGAAGGGAAAGTGGGAAAATTTGAAGAGATTAAATCATGAAGGATCTTATGGACCATAGCAGGGAGTTTGTCTTTATAGGGCAGGTGACAGATTTTAAGCAGAGGGGAATAGCATGTTTTTGGAAAGGCATCTTTGAAGGCAACATGGGAGAATGATGGGGAGAAGGGGAAAAACTGGAAGCAGGGACACTTCTTGGAAGACTACTTGCCACTGTCCAGGAAAAGATAAGAAGGATCTGTATGAGAGCTGGCAAAGCAGGCATTGAAATACAGAGTATGGATATAAGGGATATTAAGGGGGCAGAATCACACCAATTGGTCATCAGTGGGATGTTCAGGAAGAGGGTAAGTAAGGGTGGATAAGTTAAGGTCAAGACTATCATTTTCTATCAGATAACTGGGTAGATGGAGTGCCAGTCACTGAGAGAGGCAATGGCAAAAGGAGCAGTGGGTGAATGCAGAACAACAGTGGATTCCATGTAAGACATGTTGAGTTTAAGCCACTTGTACACATCCCACTAAATATTCTAGAAGACAGTTGGATACAGAGTCTAGAATGTCGGTGAGTTCAGAAGCATCCAAACACAGTGAACTGTTAAAGGTGTGGAAATGAATGAGGTCAGGCTGGGGAACAAACGGAGTGAGAAGAAAGAGTCCAGGGAAACCTGGCAGATGTCAGGATTCAAGAGTGAAGCAGAGGAAGAACCTCTGCAGAAGACTAAGAAGAAATGGTAGGAGGTGGGAAGACAAGCTGGAGAGGGTGGTGTCCCAAGACTCAGGTAGAAAAGGTTTTGAGAAGAAAGAAAAAGTCACTAGTAGCAAATGCCACAGAAAATCATGTAAAGAAGGACTGAAAAATATTTCGGTTGTGAAGAGATCTAGGGGAACAACTTGCCAGGAATTTATAAGTAGAACATGAATTTTCTGATGGGAGCTGGCTTATTACTCAGCAATATGAGGATACAAGTAAGCAAAACATGAAGGATGATCTCATCTGGTGACCCTTAGTGGTCTAGAAACAGAAATCTAGAAAATACTGTAATCCTAAGGATTTTTCTGAGATGCAACCCCCACCACCAAAAAAAAAAAAGAAAAAAAATCCTTCATTTCTATCCTCTGAACAAGCCTCTATCTAACATTATGTGGTTGCCTGGACACTTTCTCTATAAAGTCCCAATTGACAGAACTTCCTGGTTTAAGTCTGAATAGTATTCTATCATGTCTATATACCACATTTTTAAAACCACTCATCCATTGGTAAGTGAAATAAGCCAAGCACACAGAGACAAATGCCACATACAAGTGTAGAATCTAAAAATGTTGAAGTCATAGAAGTAGGCAGTAGAACCTTGGTCAAAGAGTTCAGTTTCAGCTAAACAGGAGGAGTAAGTTCTCGCATTCTACTGCACAGCAAGGTGATGATACTTAATGATAATAATATGTTATATATTTCAAAACAGCTGAAAGAATTTTAAATGTTCTCACTACAAGCAAATGATAAATATTTCAGGTGATGAATATGGTAGTTATCTTGAATTGATCATTATGCAATGTATAAATACATCAAAGCATCAATTGTACCCCATAAATAAATACAAAGATTATTTGTCAATTAAAAATAAAATTAAATTTTTAAAAAGTCCCAACTGAACACCTGGTTCAGAAAGATAATTTCCAAGAAAATCTACTCAACTTCCTCCATCACCTGCTTCCTCAACTTCCCTCAAAGGAAATCTGTGCTGCAGCTACAGTATCATGAGAATTTTAAACACTTTCTTTCTCAACGCAGTATTACTGATTTGGGGTTGTTTTTGTCACCCCATGCCACTTGCTGCTCGTGAGGCCTTTATTCCTAAAGCCACTGTGACTGGATGTGTTATATGGTAATGTTTCTGTTGTTCAATGGATTTGATGGTTAAACGAAGCACAATATCCCACTTTCAAATTAGACATGGCTTCTGCTGGCCATGAGTCAAGAAAACGGCTTTTGGAATTTCTACTATACACTTAGTTGTAAGTAGATAGTTTTCTTTACTGACCAAGGCAAATATAGAAGGAGCAGGCTACCTAGCAGCAAAACAGACAGCTAGATAGGAGAAATAAATTCCTGTGTTCTAATCCTCGGTAGGGTGGCCATATTAACAACTTATTGTATATTTTCAAATAGCTAGAAAAGTGAATTTTGAATGTTCCCAACACAAAGAAATGATAAGCGTTTGAGGTGAAGGATGTGCTAATTACCCTGACTTAATCATTACATATTGTATACATGTATCAAAATATCACACTGTACCCTATAAATATGTACAATTATTATTATTTAACCATAATAACAAAAGAAAAATAAAGACTGGAGGACAATGTCTGTCATCTGGGAACACTCCGCAGCTCTCAGACTCACACAGCATGTTTTGCCTTTGGGTATAGTCTGAGCCTAGGCAACTTGGCAGAAGTTTCAAAAAGAAAGTATGTGCCTTCTGGAAATAGTGGCCTAATGTATACAGGTGAGCATATTGCTCACTGTTGTGGTATTCCTGGAATAATGTCAGAAGGATGTTTCAGAGGAATGTTCTGCTTGATTGAATAAATTGTGAAGCTCTGTAGTTTCTACAGCAAATCGAATACATTTATAAGGAAAGTGTGATACATGGATTTTTTTTTAGATAGTAGTAAGAGCTAAAAGAAACACATATTTTTACTTGCCTTCTGTGACAAGTAAACAAGAAATACCAATAATAAATTGTAATGCCCATGATTGATGAACAAGTACCTGTGTTTGTGTGTTTCCTCCTTCAAGCAAGGCAATGCCAAGGAAAATGCCTTCTGAAAAAATTCTGTCATTTTTGGTGTTTACTATAACATCGATGACAAGTTCTGATGCACCTTCTTTATCCAGCAGACACTGAATGTCTGACATTGATATCCCCCATCTTATCTGAATCTTGTCCAGAGAAGCTTCCTGTGATTAGGAAAAATAAATAAATAAACTTTAATTGTAGACATTATTAGCATGTAAGGTTTACAAATTCTTAAACCATAAAAATCTAAATCTTGAGATTTTTCCCTACAAAGTTAAATATAATTGAAGCTTGAGGCTGGGCATGGTGGCTCACACCTATAATCCCAGCACTTTGGGAGGCCAAGGCGGATGGATCACTTGAGGTCAGGAGTTTGAGACCAGCCTGGCCAACAGGGTGGAACTCCAATTCTACTAAAAATACAAAAATTAGCCGGGCATGGTGGTGCATGTCTGTAATCCCAGCTACTTGGGAGACTGAGGCAGGAGAATTGCTTGAACCTGGGAGGCAGAAGTTGCAGTGAGTCAAGATTGTACCACTGTACTCCAGCCTGGGTGACAGAATGAGAATCTGTCTAAAAAAAAAAAAAAAAAAAAAAAGTTTGACTTTAAAAATATCAACGTTTGTAAAAATAGAACACTTTATTAAATGTTTGATACATGTGATTAAATGTTTTTCTTAAAAATAGAAAAAGGAAACTGCTTTATTTTGTCCTTAATTTACATATTAACAGATTATAACTTAGTTTAACAATTTTTCCAAAGTCAAAAAGCAAAATCAAGTCTGATGTTCAAATCTGCTGTTTTATGAGCCCAAATTGTATGAAAGGTTTTTTTTCCTTTTTTTTCTTTCTTTTTTTTTTTTTTTTGAGACAGAGTCTCACTCTGTCACCCAGGCTGGAGTGCAATGGCACAATCTTGAATCACTGCAATCTCTTCTTCCTGGGTTCAAGTGATTCTCCTGCCTCAGCCTCCCAAGTAGCTGGGACTACAGGCACGTGCCCCCACACCTCGCTAATTTTCTCTCTCTTTTTTTTTTTTTGTGTGTGTGTTTTTAGTAGAGATGAGGTTTCACTGTGTTAGACAGGATGGTCTTGATCTCCTGACCTTGTGATCCGCTATCCGCCTGCCTCAGCCTCCCAAAGTGCTGAGATTACAGACATGAGCCACCACTCCTGGCCTATATGAAAGTTTTTAATAGTGATTTTTAAATGACTCTTTTATATCTCTTCCATTTAAGTAAAATACTAGAGTAACACTGACATGAAGATATGTCATGAGAATCCTAAAATAAGAAAAAAAAAAAATGACAGGACTTACCTCCCACCTGTGCAGTTTTTGAGTAGGCTCCTGACAGGTGTCCATTCATACCAACATTATAATCACCTTTAAAGTATCGATTCAGAAGTATCTTTCTTAATGTGTTACCCTAATAAGAAGGATAACAAAGAGTTATTGTTTCCTTTTCTAATAAAAGTGAAAAATGTCAGTATGTTAAATGCCTTAAATGCATTTTGTGAATGATGCTGAGGCATGGAAAAATTAACTTCATACCAGATAATATTTTCTGAGGCAAAAATTTAGTAATGCATACCAATAAAATAATAATTTTGCTTCTCATAATAAATAAAGAGGGTGGAAGCAGCTTTTCGGAGGTGATGAACAGATTTATGGCATATAATTGTGGTGATGGTTTCATGGTGTATACTTATCTCCAGACTCATCAAGTTGCACACATTAAATACACACAGCTTTTTGTATGTTAATTAATCATAATTCAATAAAGAGTTTTAAAATAGGTGGTGGATCCAAGATGGCCGATTAGGAGCAGCTGAGGATTGCAGCTCCCAGTGAAAGCGCGGAGGGTGAGTGGACGCCGCATTGCCAGACAGATTTTTATTGCCCACAGACCAGGAGATTCCCAGGGGGGAGAAGCCCCACGGGTCGCCAGCGCGGCTGGTTTGGCTGGCACAGCAGTTTTTGCCGGCGCGACTGTTTTCCCCGGCGCTGCTGTTTTGGGCGGCGTCCCGGCGCAGCGGTTCCCCCATACAAAATACGTGGGTCCGGGTGCCGTTTTAGCTGGCAATTGGAGCTCCGGGAAGGCAGAGCCGCCCATTCATCTGATTAAAAAAGGGGACTGAAACAGGCAGCCAGGCCAGGAGATTTCCCGGGCAAAAAACGCCACGAATCTCCGCGCCCGCGGTTTCAGCCGGCGCAGTGGGTCACCGCACGGGAAATCACACAGATCCCGGCGCCTTTTCAGCAGGCGGCTGGAACACCTGGGAGACTCTGAGGCAGGGAGCCAGGTGATCAGGCTCGGCTGGTCCCACCCCCACAAAAAACAGCCATCAGAAACGCTCTGGATCGAGAGTTTCACAGCAAGCACAGCTGAGCCCAGGACGGCCCAGCTCTGTGGGGGAGGGGCGTCCGCCATTACTGAGGCAGTCTGCCGCTACAGAGGTAGTTTGCCATTACCCAGGCAGTTCTCACTACACCGGTATAAACAGGACTGCAGGGAAGTTCATACGGCAGCTGGGCGGAGCCCACAGCAGCTCAGCAAAGCCTCTGTAGGCAAACAGTGACTAGGCTGCCTCATCGCTGGGCAAGGCAGCCCTGAGAAAAAGGCAGCAGCACCAGGGAAACTCATAAATAAAGCCCTAACTCCCCCGGGACAGAGCACCTGGGGGAAAAAGGGGTTTATGAGTTCTGCTGCAGCAGACTTAAACGTAGCTGCCCAGCAACTCTGAATGAACAACGGAGCTCACAGCTCAGCACTTGAGCTCCTATAAAGGAAACTCTGTCTCCTCAAGCAGCTCCCCTGATCCCCCACATATCCAACGAGTCACCTCACAAAGGATTGCTCAGACGGACATCTGGCGGGTATCTTTCTGGGACAAAGATAGCAGAAGAAGAGACTGGCAGCAACCGTTACTGTTCTGCAGTTGCTGCAGGTGATCCCCCCAGGCAAGCAGGGCCTGGAGTGGACCTCAGCAGTCCTACAGCAGAGGGGCCAGACTGTTAGAAGGAAAACTAAGAAACAGAAATAAATAACTTCATCATCAACAAACAGGACGTCCACTGAGAGACCCCATCTGAAAATCACCAACCACAAAGACCACACATAGATAAATCCACAAAGATGGGAAGAAACCAGCGCAAAAAGGAGGTAAACACCCCGAAACCAGAACGCCTCTCCTCCTACAAGGGATCACAACTCCTCACCAGCAAGGGAACAAGGCTGGATGGACAATGAGTGTGATGAAATGACTGAATCAAGCTTCAGAAGGTGGGTAGTAAGAAACTTCTGTGAGCTAAAAGAACATGTTCTAACCCAATGCAAACAAACTAAGAACCTTGAAAAAAGATTTGACGAAATGCTAATGAGAATAACCAACTTAGAGAGGAATGTAAGTGAATTGATGGAGCTGAAAAACACAACACAAGAACTTTGCGAAGCATACACAAGTTTCAACAGCCGAATTGACCAAGCAGAAGAAAGGATATCAGAGGTCGAAGATCAACTCGATGAAATAAAACGAGAAGGAAAGAGTAGAGAAAAAAGGGTAAAAAGGAATGAACAAAGTCTCCAAGAAATATGGGACTATGTGAAAAGACCTAATCTATGTTTGATTGGTGTACCTGAATGTGAAGGAGAGAATGAATCCAAGCTGGAAAATACTCTTCAGGATATTATCCAGGAGAACTTCCCCAACATAGGAAAGCAGGCCAATATTCAAGTCCAGGAAATACAGAGAACACCACAAAGATATTCCTCAAGAAGAGCAACCCCAAGGCACATAATCGTCAGATTCACCAGGGTTGAAATGAAGGAGAAAATGCTAAGGGCAGCCAGAGAGAAAGGTCGGGTTACCCACAAAGGGAAGCCCATCAGACTCACAGCAGATCTCTCAGCAGAAACCCTACAAGCCAGAAGAGAGTGGGGCCCAATATTCAACATCCTTAAAGAAAAGAACTTTCAACCCAGAATTTCATATCCAGCCAAACTGAGCTTCATAAGTGAAGGAAAAATAAAATCCTTTGCGAACAAGCAAGTACTCAGAGATTTCATCACCACCAGGCCTGCTTTACAAGAGCTCCTGAAAGAGGCACTAAACATAGAAAGGAACAACCAGTACCAGCCACTCCAAAAACATACCAAACAGTAAAGACCATCAACACAATGAAGAAACTGCATCAACTAACGGGCAAAACAGCCACCTAGCATCAAAATGGCAGGATCAAATTCACACATAACAATATTAACCCTAAATGTAAATGGACTAAATGCCCCAATTAAAAGACATAGACTGGCAAACTGGATAAAAAGCCAAAACCCGTCGGTGTGCTGTATCCAGGAAACCCATCTCCCATGCAGAGATACACAAAGGCTCAAAATAAAGGGATGGGGGAAGATTTACCAAGCAAATGGAGAGCAAAAAAAAAGCAGGAGTTACAAGTTCTCATCTCTGATAAAAATAGACTTTAAACCAACAAAGATCAAAAGAGACAAAGAAGGACATTACATAATGGTAAAAGGATCAATGCAACAAGAAGAGCTAACGATCCTAAAATATACGCACCCAATACAGGAGCACCCAGATACATAAGGCAAGTTCTTAATGACTTACAAAGAGACTTAGACTCCCACACAATAATAGTGGGAGACTTGAACACCCCCGTTGTCAATGTTAGACAGATCAACAAGACAGAAAATTAACAAGGATATCCAGGACTTGAACTCACACCTGGATCAAGCAAACCTAATAGACATTTACAGAACTCTCCACCCCAAATCCACAGAATATACATTCTTCTCAGCACCACATCGCACCTACTCTAAAATTGACCACATAATTGGAAGTAAATCACTCCTCAGCAAATGCAAAAGAACAGAAATCATAGCAAACAGTCTCTCAGACCACAGTGCAATCAAGTTAGAACTCAGAATTCAGAAACTAACTCAGAACCACACAGCTTCATGGAAACTGAACAACTGGCTCTTGAATGTTGACTGGATAAACAATGAAATGAAGGCAGAAATAAAGATGTTCTTTGAAACCAACGAGAACAAAGACACAACATACCAGAATCTCTGGCACACATTTAAAGCAGTCTCTAGAGGAAAGTATACAGCAATAAATGCCCACATGAGAAGCAAGGAGAGATCTAAAATTGACACCCTATCATCAAAATTGAAAGAGCTAGAGGAGCAAGATCAAAAACTCAAAACCTAGCAGAAGACAAGAAATAACTAAGATCAGAGCAGAACTGAAGGAGATAGAGACATGAAAAACTCTTCAAAAAATCAATAAATCCAGGAGCTGGTTTTTTGAAAAGGTCAACAAAATAGACAGACCACTAGCCAGATTAATAAAAAAGAAAAGAGAAAATAATCAAATAAATGCAATAAAAAACGATAAAGGGGATATCACCACAGATTCCACAGAAATTCAAACCATCATCAGAGATTATTACAAACAACTCTATGCACATAAACTAGTAAACCTGGAAGAAATGGATAAATTCCTGGACACATGCATCCTCCCAAGCCTAAACCAGGAAGAAGTCGAAACCCTGAATAGACCAATAACAAGGTCTAAAGTTGAGGCAGCAATTAAGAGCCTACCACCCAAAAAAAACCCAGGTCCAGATGGGTTCACAGCCAAATTCTACCAGACATACAAAGAGGAGCTGGTACCATTCCTTCTGAAACTATTCCAAACAATCCAAAGAGAGGGAAGCCTTCCTAAATCATTTTATGAGACCAACATCATCCTGATACCAAAACCTGGCAGAGACTCAGCAAGAAAAGAACACTTTAGGCCAATATCCATGATGAACATAGATGCAAAAATCTTCAATAAAATACTGGCAAACCGATTGCAACAGCACATCAAAAAGCTTATCCACCATGATCAAGTAGGCTTCATCCCGGGGATGCAAGGCTGGTTCAACATATGCAAATCTATAAACATAATCCACCACATAAACAGAACCAAAGACAAAAACCACATGATAATCTCAATTGATGCAGAGAAGGCCTTTGACAAAATTCAACAGCCCTTTATGCTAAAAACTCTCAATAAACTAGGTATTGATGGAACGTATCTCAAAATGATAAAAGCTATTTACGACAAACCAACAGCCAATATCATACTGAATGGGCAAAAACTAGAAGCATTCCCTTTGAAATCTGGCACTAGACAAGGATGTCCTCTCTCACCACTCCTATTCAATATAGTACTGGAAGTTCTAGCCAGAGCAATCAGGCAAGAAAAAGAAATAAAGGGTATTCAAATAGGAAAGGAGGAAGTCAAATTGTCTCTATTTGCAGACGATATGATTGTATATCTAGAAAACCCCATCGTCTCAGCCCAAAATCTCCTGAAACTGATAAGCATCTTCAGCAAAGTCTCAGGATATAAAATCAATGTGCAAAAATCACAAGCATTCCTATACACCAGTAACAGACTTAAAGACAGCCAAATCAAGAACCAACTGCCATTCACAATTGCTACAAAGAGAATAAAATACCTAGGAATACAACTAACAAGGAACGTAAAGGACCTCTTCAAGGAGAACTACAAACCACTGCTCAATGAAATAAGAGAGGACACAAACAGATGGAGAAATATTCCATGTTCATGGCTAGGAAGAATCAATATTGTCAAAATGGCCATACTGCCCAAAGTAATTTACAGATTCAATGCTATCCCTATCAAGCTACCAATGACCTTCTTTGAAGAACTGGAAAAAACCACCTTAAACTTCATATGGAACCAAAAGAGAGCCCGCATAGCCAAGTCAATTCTAAGCAAAAAGAACAAAGCTGGAGGCATCACACTCCCGGACTTCAAATTATACTACAAAGCTACAGTAATCAAAACAGCATGGTACTGGTACCAAAACAGAGATATAGACCAATGGAACAGGACAGAGACCTCCGACGCAACACAACACATCTACAACCACCTGATCTTTGACAAACCTGACAAAAACAAACAATGTGGAAGCGAGTCCCTGTTTAATAAATGGTGTTGGGAAAACTGGCTAGTCACGTGCAGAAAGCAGAAGCTGGACCCCTTCCTGACACCTTACACTAAAATTAACTCCAGATGGATTAAAGACTTAAACATAAGACCTAACACCATAAAAACCCTAGAAGAAAATCTAGGCAAAACCATTCAGGACATAGGTGTAGGCAAAGACTTCATGACCAAAACACCAAAAGCAGTGGCAACAAAAGCCAAAATAGACAAATGGGACCTAATCAAACTCCATAGCTTCTACACAGCAAAAGAAACAGTCATTAGAGTGAATCGGCAACCAACAGAATGGGAAAAAATTTTTGCAGTCTACCCATCTGACAAAGGGCTGATAACCAGAATCTACAAAGAACTGAAACACATTTACAAGAAAAAAACAAACAAGCCCATTCAAAAGTGGGCGAAGGATATGAACAGACACTTTACAAAAGAAGACATACATGAAGCCAACAAACATATGAAAAAGTGCTCATCATCACTGGTCATTAGAGAAATGCAAATCAAAACTACATTGAGATACCATCTCACGCCAGTTAGAATGGCGATCATTAAAAAATCTGGAGACAACAGATGCTGGAGAGGATGTGGAGAAATAGGAACGCTTTTACACTGTTGGTGGGAGTGTAAATTAGTTCAACCATTGTGGAAGACGGTGTGGCGATTCCTCAAGGACCTAGAAATAGAAATTCCATTTGATCCAGCAATCCCATTACTGGGTATATATCCAAAAGACTATAAATCGTTCTACTATAAGGACACATGCACACGAATGTTCATTGCAGCACAGTTTACAATAGCAAAGACCTGGAACCAACCCAAATGCCCATCGATGATAGACTGGACAGGGAAAATGTGGCACATATACACCATGGAATATTATGCAGCCATCAAAAACGATGAGTTCGTGTCCTTTGTAGGGACATGGATGAACCTGGAAACCATCATTCTCAGCAAACTGACACAGGAACAGAAAATCAAACACCGTATGTTCTCACTCATAGGCGGGTGTTGAACAATGGGAACACATGGACACAGGGAGGGGAGTATCACACACTGGGGTCTGTCGGGGGAAAAAGGGGAGGGACAGTGGGGGGTGGGGAGTTGGGGGAGGGATAGCATGGGGAGAAATGCCAGATATAGGTGATGGGGAGGAAGGCAGCAAATCACACTGCCATGTGTGTACCTATGCAACAATCTTCCATGTTCTTCACATGTACCCCCAAACCTAAAATGCAATAAAAAGAAAATAATAATAATAATAATAAAAAGAGTTTTAAAATAATTTGATACTGCCAAAAATAAAAAATAAGAGTATGTTCAACAGAATGTATTAGAAAAATCACAAATACTATAAATTTAAGATTGCTTCAAAAGCTGAAGTTCCCAGAGTTGGGGGAGTATCAGTTGCCTAAAGAAGACTCAGAATAATAAACACCTAAGAATTGGAAAGCAAAGGGCTTAGGTGGAGGAGTTTAGTTAAAAGAGCCAGAAAAGAGCTGGGAACAGAGCAGGTGCTCAAAAAATTAAGCTTGATAAAATGGTCTAAATTATATTTAAATTCCAAAATGCTTTAATCAGAAGACCACAGGCAAAATATAGTATATTCCTCTACAAATTTCATAATCCAAAAATTCCTAAGTCTTCAATGTTGTACTGATTACAGGACATTTGTAAAATAATACATTACATAATATAATTGCTTGTATGTACATACGAAACACAGATAACTCCAAATCTTCTCTTTTATTGGTGTATTATTTTAATTAAAAAAGTGATTTAAAAGCATTATTTAAGGAATACTTGTTTAAGCTATTTAAATTAACACAACAACTACAGAGGTGTTATTCTCACCTTGCAGGTAAGGAAACTGTGGCCCAAGAGCTTAGGTAATTGGCTGCAGATCATGCAGTTAATAGGCAATTGAGCAACACCTGACTCAACTCTTGACCACAAAATCCAGCCATTTCCTCATGCCATGCTGCACCCAACCTTCATGCTGTGACATGTAGCTCTCATTACTCCTTCACTTTCTCATATTTTAGTTATTCTCTCTCAGGTTCCTCAGGCATTCTCCTCAGTTCTTTTGTTGTGCTCCTCCCCTGGCTGGCAATTTCATCTGATCCTTAGTTGCACAACCACTTCTGCTGGTCTGCCTGCCAGATGGGTTTCCTCCAGCCTGGACCTTGCTTTCCTAAGCTTCTCATTCTGTTTCCACTTATATTTCCTTACCTGTGTCTTGACGTTCCACTGGCATCTCACACTCAATTTTCAAAACAGAATATTCCTTCTCTTTCAAATGTTTTCCCCTTAATTTTAATTTCTTTTTAAGAAGATCACATCCATTCTGGTCATGTAAGATCTAAATTTAAGGGATCACCTACTGTCCCACCCCAACATGACAATGATTTGAAATGGCAAATAACATGAAATCCTACCTATTCTATCTTTTCAGCTGTAGCTTCCAATAGTGTCCTCCTAATTATATTTTAACTAAACTCAACCATATGATCATTTCTCAACCAAAGCCTTCTATGTCTTTCCTTTACTTATATTCTATTCATTGCCTGAAATGATCCTCTTTCATCTTACTCATAAACAGGTTCTACCTTCCCTCTTCATTCCACAAATATTCATTAGGTACCAATTGTTTTAGGCACCATCCTAAGTCAATAAGATATGACCCTCCCCCTCAAAGAGTTTACAATGACATGAGCACAATAATATAAACATCCACTAGGTCTTCTGAAAGCATAAGAGGAAGCAGTTGACTGAGGAGGTTCCACATGGCATAGCCTCTCTATTAACTTATGTGATCATCAGACAGACCTGTATTATGCATAGTTAACGCTCAACTAACATGTCCTAAATTTCATAGTGCCAGAATTTTTGAGACAGGGTCTCACTCTGTCACCCAGTCTGGAGTGCAGTGATGCAATCTCGGCTCACTGCAACCTTCACCTCCCTGGTTCAAGCAATTCCCCTGCCTCAGCCTCCTGAGTAGCTGGGATTACAGGCGCATGCCACCACACCCAGCTAATTTTTTTTGTATTTTTAGTAGAGATGGGCTTTCACCATGTTGACCAGACTGGTCTCAAACTCTTGACCTCAGGCAATCCACCCACCTCAGCCTCCCAAAGTGCTGGGATTATAGGCGTGAGCCACCGCACCTGGCCAGTGCCAAGAATTCTAGTAGACACTCAGAATGTCTGGAGTTTGCTTATCCTTATGGCAACATTTATTTATTGGTACTTAAATTCTTAGAAAAGAGACATTTATTACTGCTTCCTACTTCATGTTTTCTTTAAGATCTTTTCATAATGGGGTATAGGTAAGTAAAGGTGATGACTAGTCTCAAAAGAAATAGCGAAGTATAAGATTTTATTCTGCCAAAGAATACAAACCTAGTATCTACCATCCCTTATCAAACTTAAGTACAGCACCTAGAAGAAACATAAGAAATGAAAATAGTTCTTACTCTATCTTTTGTTAAAGAGAAAGTCCTTTGAGTTGAATTAATTCCATTTGGCCAAAGACTATTTCTTACAAAAGTAAAGGAAAAACAAAATAAAGCATTCCTTTGGAGTCAATGTCTTTGGGCATTTACTGTGACTCCCATTATAGTAGAAGGAGATGCTATGAAAAATCTTTTAGACCCATAAACTACAGGGTTGAAGTTATAAGTTGGGGAGAAAAAATGTGATGTCATATTAACTGGAGCACTATTTTTTAAAAGGGTAGCTCAGTTTGTTGTAATATTCATGGATCTCACCTCTACAGACCACTCACTCTAACCCTGTAGGAGACAGTTGGTCCACTTGTAATAACCAAAGCTGATAATGTGAAAATACAGGCCTTTTTGTTGAAATTGCACAAGTCAGCATCACTGTCTGAAAGGGAACCTGTTGTGAAGAGGACTGAACCCTTGTGAACTAGTTCCCTTTTTAGTCTCTGCAAGAATCTTTTATTTATTATTATTACTATCATTATGTGGAGACAGGGTCTTGCTATGTTGCCAAGGCTGGAGTACAGTGGCACATTCATAGCTCATTGCAACTGCACACTCCTGGCCTCAAGCAATCCTCTCACCTTGGCCTCCCAAAGCTCTGGGATTACAGACATGAACCACTGCACCTGGCCCTGGAAGAGTCTTTAATTACACCTTTTAATCACACTACTGTAAGAACCCAACCAAGAGATAAACAAGTAAGTTTTTTCTTTAAGACGAAATAGAAAACTTTTCTACCATTTACTTTTTAAAATGCCCTTTATGCTGCTAGAATAATAAAACTATTTAAAACCAATCAAAGAGTATAATTATGTAATACCAAATCAAAAATAAGCATCATATTTGTGATTATTTTTAAATTCCCTTCAGCAGATAAAATCGAGGTACCTATCAGATTCATAGACATCAAAATCAAATGAGCAACATTCTCCTTATTCAATTATAGCCCATTGGAAGCATCTATTTCCTCACTATGTAATATTCAGAATGCCACAGAAAAGGCAGGGGCTTCCTATTTTCTCTGTTCTCAACTCTGAAGCCACACTGCCTGGATTCAAATCCCTTCTATGCCTTATACTAACTGGGGATCTTAAACAAGTTACTTCATCACTCTGGGCCTCAGTCCCTCAATTGTCAAACGAAATTGTTAATTATCTACTCTCAGAGGATTTCTGTGATAATTAAATAGTTAAAATTTACTGAAAGTACTTGGAACAGCTCCCAGCAGATAGTAAGTGCTATATAAATTGTGCATTATTGATATTATCCCTGCTAATATTAATATTATACAGATCATGGGAACAGGCTACAACTTGCAAAGTGCTTTTTCAGACACTTTCTCATGTAATACCAAGGCTTTCCACAGAAGTAAAATAAATTGCCAGCATATTAAGAAAATGGCAAAAATAATAAATGATAAACTGCCCCAAATCCTAGCTTTTTAACTATTCATCAGTCCTTAGAATTATATACTTATTAGCTAACATGGCAAAGGCACCCTGAAGCATGAATATACTTCACGATATAAAATGTACCCTTACAACTTCAACTAAAGTTGGAACAAATTCTACCTTGGTTCAAACTTCAGTTTTGTGCTAAGAGAAACTTTAGTGCTAAAAATGATTGATGAATAGGGTACAAACAGAATAAGATTCTGTTATGTCTTAGTGATCTTCATTTAAGAATAAAAAAATTCAGGTATTGCTGCATCACAAGTTCAGCAGAAACTGATTTCTCTTGTCAACTACCAAGTTCTGACTAAAGGAGTAAGAGACAAGGACTGTGTCCCAGTTTGCTTTGGGGCATTCTTGATAGTTTGCACACTCTGTGCAGTGGTGGTAGTTTAAATGTGAGTCATTTCTCCAAATTACTTTAATTCAAAAGAAACTGTAAAACCATTGTCAGAAATTCTGGTGCCAGGGTTACAAATAATTGTCTCAGAGCTATAATTGCCATGACAGAAATTAGGGACAAACTAAAAGCACGTTAGGCCATTGTGAAAAGAATTTCACCACAGTTGAGAAATTTGACTTCTGTGCTGGTTCTTCAAACCCAAAATGCATTCCTGATGCGTCTCCTGTGGGAGGTCTCTCTGCTGGGTGAGGACAAGCAAGGAATGTCCTTTACAGCGTTTTCAATATCAGAGTCAATTCCAGGCCACAAGACACTACTTTTAGCCAATGTCTTCATGTGAACACATCCCAGATGTGCTAAATGTAATGTAGCCAAGATAACTAACAACCACCTTCTCAAATTACAACAAAATATCTCCATAAAAAGACATCTTTTGTGGCCAGAGAAGTCATGCTGACGGTTTGTGAATATCTGGGAGAATTGGGTTTTCCTGGCCTACTCCCCTATTAAGCCCAGTCCAATGCATCAAAAATTAAAAAGCTCAGAAATCATTGCCTTTCATGGATAGGAAGGATAATCAAATTTACGCATCCTAGAAAGGACTTAAATTTTGTTACGTTTTTGAGGAAGCATAAGTCCGTTTGCCTTAATGGGGGGGTTAACAGCCTTAGGAGTGAAGAGATCAAGGATATGTGATATTTGAGGTACAGATACCCACATTCATTCCCATCCCCTTAGAAAAACAATTTGCTAAGGTAATATTTTTTCTATTATGTAAAATATAATCAAGACATCATGAAAAAATGACAACCAGCATCCTAGAAAACTAAGTCCTCAACTAGAAATTCAAAAGGTAATGAAAACTGCAAACTAAAGATACCCAATTTAAGACTTACCCTCAAAGATTTATGACTAGCTACAAATCAGCTCAGACAAGACCTATACGGAGGTGATGATACGCACCTGTTAGTCTCCCGACAGTCCCATTTCAACATTAAACTTGGTATTAGCATAATTAGTGTTTCCATAACCTTTTGGTTTAGTAACAATATATCTGATTAGGTATTTTTCCTCATTTGAATTCCCAGGGGTAAAAAGGTACTTTCTCATTTCAATACATTATTGTAACAACTGTATCTTTGTGGAGTGACATCTGTCCATCATTATAATCACCTATATTTTCAGAAAACTACTTCAGGAAAATATGGTCAATCTTCTATAATCTAGCTGTCCAATCATTTGAACGTCTTAGTCTCTCTGTCCAAGAAGTGTATGTCAACTTCTCTCCCTGTTGCCTTTGCCTAGCTCTCTTAAGACAGGAAACACGAATTTCAATAGGAGTAGTCACATGCACTCAGAAGATGCTATTCATCAATACAATGACACACTTGTTACACTCTTGAAAAACATATGATGTCTCAATGATTTTAGTAAAGAGTCTTATGAAAAAAACAAGACTGTGGAAAATGTTAGAACCAAATATCCATTCACCATAATGGCAACCTGTTCTTTCCTTGTTTTTATTAATTGTAAAGACATTTGTTACATTTCTACCATGTGTCAGGAACTAGAAAAGTGGATGCAAAAGTAATTCTGCAGCATATGCTGAGAGAATTTTCAGATATGTAGAGCTGAGACATATGGCACTGTTTTCCAGTATAAATAATCCTCACCAGACCATTTGATTTCATTGGTAAAATTTAAATGTTTAAACAGCAAATGATAGGTTTAAATATTTGATGATGATGCTGAATGTAAGAGTGACTTCAATAACCACTGAGTTTATCAAATATACTAGCCTCAGGACAAACAGGGTTGCTGAGAAGGTTTTGTTATGAGATGATTCTATACACCATAGACAGTGAGGAATAAAGAAAACTGTATTTGTTTTTTTGGGGGGGAAATTAAAACCTCCCAGCATTTGAATTCCAGGAACTACACTAACATCAAACTCAACAGACCCTTCTCCCTCAACCATTTTAAATACAGGGTTTGCTGAAATTCAGAGTTTGAGAACTTATACAACCCCTCACCAACAGGACTTGAGAATGGATTTTACTGCTTGTAATTGTTTAGTTTTCTGAATAAGCAGTCTTTTGACTTTCAGAACAAAACTGAGAGGAGGGTAAGTAAGGAAGAAATAAGCAGACAAGCTTTAGATATCATCTCCTTATTGAATGACTGTATTCACATAGCATAAATCAGTGCCTCATAAAATCACACTCAAAGGACAGTGGCACACAATCATTGAAGCAAAGCCCATAATCCCCCCCAGTACACAGTATAAAAACCTACTAGAGTACTATTTGCTGCTGAAAAGAATGGAATCAGTGCTGCCAGTGCAGGCGTATGTGGGCACACCAAAAGACTGGGGAAAATGGAATGTCAAGAGGTAATGTCAAAGCTTCTGCAAAGACTATGTTGCTGGGGGGTGGCATGGAAAAGTGTGTAACTCAGTAATGGACTCAGCTTACAGCTCATCCCAGAGAGCACAAGAGGAAAAGCAGGAGAGGGAAGGAGACTGAAATAAATGAGAAGACTGACACTCGTCTAAATAGCAATATGAACTTCAGTGGGAGAAAGGTCTTCCACCTGGACAACGGGGAAAGTAGTATCTAGTTTGCTGTTTTAAAGTTCTACTCCCAGATTCTGTGACATCTGTTATATTTCCACAATCATTTAGTGAAGACAGGCACAACTTTGGGAGGTGGTGTCACAGGAAGTAAGGAACAATACACACAGGGACGTATCACCAGCACTATCCTACCCTATACTGGCCTTCCTGTTTCTATGGAATTTCTTGCATTCTCAACCATAGTGCAGTCCTTGATCTTCAAGCTGTGACCTCCTGATCTACAAACAAGAAAATGTGGCTCACAGGGCAGTGAGAGGAGTGCATGGCTCTGAAGAGCTGGCAAGGAAACAATGTGGTAGAAGATTGCACCCCACCACACACACACACACACACACACACACATACACACACACACACACATACACACACACACACACATACACACACACACACACACACAAAGTGAGAGACAAAGACCACATTATTTTTCCCAAAAATACTAGAATTAAATTGTTATTAAAAGAGAGGAATAAAACTAGCACAGGTATTAATCAGTCAATGCAATATTTGGCAAAGTATGTATGAAGCCAAATTTTAATGAACTCAGAATACATTTAGAAGTTCCTCAGATAAAACAATCTATGGAATCTATGATAGAGAAGTTGTACATGGCACAACTTCACAGGGGAAGCCTTGAGAATTAAATGAGATAATACCTACACACAGTTTAATACATAAGAAGTTCAGCTTATGAATGCCCCCTGCATTGGCAGTGATAATGCATGTTAGCAGACCTTAGTGGAAATGATTTCTCAGAGAATAAAGTGATTGGTTTGAGTCTGGGTTCTTCCACTTGTTGGCTTTGTGGTCTAAAGAATTTCACTTAACTGCCCCAAGGCTCAGTTTCCCCATCTATGGATAATAATATTTACACTGCAAGGCTCTTTAAGGATTAGGAAATTACATATGAAAAGCTTTATGTTCTTAACCCATCACAAGTTCTAAACAAACAACTACTGTAATATTTTACTTTATATTTAAAGGAAAGTATGAATAAGTTTCACTCTGGGGAAGATTTGTGCAATTGATGACATAAAAAGGATATTACAATGCCCAGTGCCACAAGATAGCCATGGCTTTCACAGTTGACATAAATATCCACTTCCAACTTTCTACAATTTTTCAAGAGAAGGCAACTGAAAAACAGCATTCATTTTGTGAAAGATTACTTTGAAGCCAATTTGATCAGTATGCTATAGTTTCTTAAAAATAACACTTAATTGTGGATAGGTTTCAACCCACCCCCTGTTACATATATAAAGCAGAATTCTTCAGAAGATAATTTAGACAAGACTTTTCTTGAAGTAGTGTTAAAAGGAAAACCAGTATTCCATGTTCTGTGAGGAAAGAGCTATTTTCCCTCCTATTGAGTTTTAGCACAAGAAATGTATTAAGTATGTTTATAAAGTTATTATCATACAATAATTGTTCATTAGAGGAAAGGCTATGCTTCCTAATACACGTACATATGTCTCTCCATATCCACAGGGTACCCCTCTAAGTCATTTTTCACTTAACATTCGGAGGCTTGCAAAACAACAGATGACTGGTATTCAGAATACATGAATATACAAAGAGTGTTTATAAATCGATTAGGATCTTGTAGAAAAGTTGACAGAAGAACTGAACTGGCATTTCATATAAGAGACACATATGGCCAATAAACATGAAAAAATGCTTACTTTCATTGGTAATCAAAGAAATGCTAATAAAATGGTGGAGACACCATTTTATCCCAAATAAATTGACAAAAATTAAGAAGTCTTACAAAACCAAGTGCTAAAAAGGACATAGATCAAGAGAATGTGGGATGCAAATTGGTACAGCCACTTTGGAAAACACATGAGTATATGCTCTCAGCCACCAATTTCACTCCCCAGGGAAATGTGCTCAAGGAGACAAATAGTACCACATCCTAGACATTCATATCTGCATTGATAGCAATAGCAAAACAAACAATAAGCAAAACATCAGCTGGAATCAACCCAAATAACAAGTGACAGGAAAACAGATAAGTAAATTATGGTATATTCCCAAACTGGAATATTATACAGTAGTAAACATAGATTGAATAGACACTTTTCAAAAGAAGACATATATGAGGCCAACATACATGAAAAAATGCTCATCATCACTGGTCATTAGAAAAATGCAAATCAAAACCACATTGAAATACCATCTCACGCCAGTTAGAATGGCGATCATTAAAAAATCTGGAGACAACGGATGCTGGAGAGGATGTGGAGAAATAGGAACACTCTTACACTGTTGGTGGGAGTGTAAATTAGTTCAACCATTGTGGAAGACAGTGTGGCAATTCCTCAAGGATTTAGAAATAGAAATTCCATTTGGCCCAGCAATCTCATTACTGGGTATATACCCAAAGAACTATAAATCGTTCTACTATAAAGACACATGCACACGTATGTTCATTGCAGCCCTGTGTACAATAGCAAAGACCTGGAACCAACCCAAATGTCCATCAATGATAGACTGGACAAAGAAAATGTGATACACATACACCATGGAATACTACACAGCCATAAAAAATGATGAGTTCGTGTCCTTTGTAGGGACTTGGATGAATCTGGAAACCATCATTCTGAGCAAACTGACACAAGAACAGAAAGCCAAACACCACATGTTCTCACTCATAGGTGAGTGTTCAACAGTGAGAACACATGGACTCAGGGAGAGGAGCATCACACACTGGGGGCAGTTGCGGGGGTAGGGGAGAGAGAGATAGCAGGGGGTGGGAAGGGAAGGGAGGGTGGGGAGGGATAACATGGGGAGAAATGCCAAATACAGTATGCACCTAAAGTAAAATAAATAAATTTAAAAAAAAAAAAACAAAAAACAAACAAAAAAACCACTTAAAAAAAATAGAGCCTCACTGTGCACTGTAATACACAACAACCTTGATGAATGTTAAAAATAGAATAGTGAGAGAGAAAAAAAGGGAAGTCCTGGAAGACATACAGTGTTGTACTCAAAAAGTGAGCTACCAGTTGCCTTCGAGAAGGGGAGGCCAGAACACATAGGTAGACACAAGTTACAGGTAATGTTCTCATTCTTCAGTTGGCTGAGGAACTCATGGGTCTTCATTATATTATTACGCTTTATAGTTAAAATTCATGTTGTACATATTCCTTCATAAAATTCCAATATTACAGTAAAAGAAAATCCTCAAGAAATATTAGACATCATGTTGACAGCTTCCTACATAGGATGTTCTGTTGCTTTCCAGCTGTCTTTGAATCCTGCCTAAAATCCATAGCATTACTTTAGAGGATGACACATGATGCAACACCTACAGATTTAAGCCACTGTCATCATTATCTTCTGAACAATCCACATCTTCCTCCTGCCACACAGCTTCTTAGCTTTACTTAACCTCTACTCAACTTTTAGATCTCAGCTCAACCATATCTTCCTCAGAGTCGTCCTAACTCACCAAGTCAATTCCCATTAAGTCCTCTTATAACAGCATGTACATCATCATGTACTTTAGCTGTATAATTATTTATACCAACCTTTCAATTCACAATGATTTCTATCACCCTCTATTAGACTATAAGTAACATGAGGACAGGAACTGTACCTTTTTTTTTCCATTTTTGGCTGACCATTGACTCCTACATCTAGCCCAAAAGCTAGCAAACTAAGTATTCAATAAATATTTTTGACTAAATGTATGAATCAACGATTTTGAATGACAGATCACTCAATTTATCAACAAAATTTGATGCTGATATATGTTGTATATTATGTCTAATAACTTTGAAAAATGTGAGATTTAGTCAATGTTACTTGCATATTACATATTTTTAGCATAAGGCTGGGTGCCCTGTATTTTTAGTATTAATACAAGGCACCCAGCCTTATACTAAAAATATTTAAATATTTAACATCGTACTAAAAATACAAGGTGCCCAGCCTTATACTAAAAATATTTAATATGCAAATATTAAAGTGTATTACTGGCTCATGCCTGTAATCCCAGCATGTTAGGAGGCCAAGGCAGGAGGATTTCTTGAGCCCACGAGTTCAAGAGAAGCCTATACAATAATAGGAAGACCTCTTCTCTACAAAAAAAAATTAGTTTGGTGTGGTAACACATGCTTGTGGTCCCACCTACTCTCGAGGGCTAGGCAGGAGGATCACTTGAGCTCAGAAGTTTGCAACTGGCCTAGGAAACACAGCAAGACTTCATCTCTCTTAAAAATAGGAAAATAATCCAGATGTGGACACCTGTGGTCCCAGGTAGTAGGAGGCTGAGGTGGCAGGATCACTTGAGCCTGGGAAATCAAGGCTGCAGTGAGCCGTGATTGCACATTGCACTCCAGCCTGGGAGACCCTGTTGAGCCTGGAAGTGGGATACTGTCTCAAAAAAAAATTTAGCACCTAAGACTCATTACCTGTGGTCGACTGAAAGAAGGAAATTGTGTTGAAATACAAGAAGCAAAATGTTAGAACACTTAAAAGTAAAGATGGACAATTTCAATATTCAGCCTGAAAGATTGGAAGTTAAAATACTAATTAATGATTGCAGATGTAGCCTAATGCAAAAGAACACACTAATATCCCAAAAGTCCAGTCCAGGTTATTCTCCTGTTACAGTATGTCTATTGCATAGGATTTTCATATTTTACTAAAAAACTAAGAAACCACCTTAATGCTGTATATCCTGCAAGGATCTGACTCAGCAATACCATTCCTAAGATTATGTGAATATGTCAATTTGAAGAGATACAAATTCACTGTTCTCTTTTTAAACTATTATGTTTGAATGTGTCATAATTTATCACAGAAGATAAAGATAATTCTTTTATCTCATTTTTCCTCATGAAATAAAAAATCATTTCATTTCTTTCATGTTTATTGCCACATTAAAAATGATATAAATCTAATCTTAATCATTTCTTGCATCTGTTTGTCCAGGAGGCCACATATTTGGCCTACTTTAATATAAACAATTATCTGCTCCCATGAGCTCCTAATTGTGTTCTACATGTAAACCATAATTTTCAAAGAATGTTGCAGAGAGAAAACTATGAGACAGTGATTTAGTACTAGTGAAAAATAAAAATCCCTTAAATTTTCATCAACATTTCAAAGCACCAACACAATTATTACTAAAAGAAAATGAAGTCTCAGTTCAAACAAGCTTAGAGATGTCTGAGCTAATTAAAGGGGCCAAGTGCCAAATGCTTACCTTAAAAAGGGTCTTTTTAAAAAAGGCTTTATTAGACTTATTATGGTCTTATGAACACTATTTTGGAAATCAGTTTGATTCCCTGTGGCATACACCATCACAGATATTTCATTACTTTAATGCATTTATAACTATAACTGAAATCAGGGCACTAAGAAAGTAAACCTTTATTTTTAATAACATGCAAAGCATATTTGTTGGTAAGGAAGCATAGCTGCTTGGTAGTACTGTGGTGCTAGCCTCTGAATTATAAATGTGGATTTTCACAGGTTTGTGAATCACCTATCGCAATTAGCTTCTGGAAGAAACAAGATGAAACATTTTCAGGCTGAAAAGAAAGCTTAAAATATTTAATAAACTTGATTTGAGGTAAACCAGCTTTTTTGAATTAGTGAATTGAAGAGACGAAGAATCATTTCAGTGAACTACAGGTTGCTGATGGTAATCTAATACTTCTAAACTGGGGAAGAATAAGTCAATGAATATCTCTCCACTCTCTCTCTCTCTGTCTTTCTCTCTCCCTCTGTCTTTCTCTCTCTCTCTCTGTGTGTGTGTGTGTGTGTGTGTGTGTGAGTGTGTATGTATGCAATATACACATATATCTATTTTTGTACTCATGGATATTGATGCATATTTGTAAAATGAATGAGGTCTTTGAAGTATGAAGATTCTTGCTTTCTCCCCTGAGTGTTGGTAAGCATAAATGACTGGGTTGCCTACAAAAAACAAATGAGCAAGCAGATCTCGTTTGTGCTTTATTTCATTGATTCTAGCACACACATTTTTTCATCCCACGTTTTAACATTTCTGAATTACAGGTCACTTTAAAATAAATGGTGCACTATAGTTTAATTGGCAGCATTTATTTCTTTTTAGAGATACATTAAATTATGGTATGCCTTATTTATGACTGATGGTATATTAGAATTGATGAAATATATTGAATGAAAAAATAAGTATACCTTTTAATCTGGCATCGTATCAAATACTCATTGCTTCACAGTATGTGGCAACTATTTTCTAGTTAAAATAAAGTAAGATGAAAACACACAGAAATTTAGATTTAACCTTTGAATCAAACAGTTTCTTTTCAGTGTTTTCCCTTTCGTGATACATGTTGTATATGTAGCCCAATTCACCACCATAAGCTTTGATATCACATGCCCCCAGTGGGCTTACATTAAAATTAGCAAGGAAAATGACAATATTGATAGAGATGAAAGGTATATTTATCTTACAAAACAAGAGTAATGGAAAAGCAAATAAGTAAGAGACACATATTGAACTAATTTATGAACCATGGAAAATACTAAATTTCTCTCCATTTAAAAAAAATGCACCTTGATACCACCTCACAGCCACTGGGATAGTAAAATAAAATGATCTGGAGACACGGAAAAAGCTGACATTGTGATCTTAACAATAACACATGTTGCTGAGGATGTGGAGAAATTGGGACTCTCATATACTACTAATGGGAATATAAAATGGTGCAGCCACTTTGGCAGTTCCAAAAAATTAAACATCGAGTTACCATACATCCCAGCGATTCCACTCCTAAGTATTTACCCTAGAGAAATTAAAACAGAGGTCCACACTAAAACTTGTACAGAAATGTTCATTGCAGCATGATCCATAACAGTAGAGACAATCCAAAGAACCATCAAATGACGACTGGATAAACACAATGTGGTACATGCACATAATAGAATATTATTTGACAATAAAAAGGAACTGAAGTGCTGAGACCTGCTACAACATGTATGAGCCTTTAAAACATTATGCCAAGTGAAAGGAGGCAGTCACAAAAGACTACATATTGTATGACTCCATTTATATAAAATGTCCAGAAGAGGCAAATTCATAGAGACAAAAAATAGATTAGACAGCAACAAATAGCCAAGGGCTGGGGCTGGAGAGAATAGAGAGTGACTGCTAAAAGGCATGGGATTTCTTTTACAGGTGATGAAAATGTTCTAAAATTAAACAGTGATATTGGTTGTAAATCTGTAAATATACCAAAAACCATTAAATTATACACTTTAGTAGGATGAATTTTACAGTATATGAATATCCCAATAAAGCTGTTACCAAAATATAAAATAAATCCATTAGATTGGTTAAGGAAAATCACTCCGTAAGTGATTTTAAAGTACATCTCTTAAGGAAAATCATGTCAGTTTCTGTCCAAGTTTTTGCCAAGCAGCTGAGCTGCCATTTGCCACAAAGTTCTTGTATTTAACTGCATCTGTGGAACAGATATATTATTATGGCACATGTTTTGAATGCTACATCTGTTAGTAAAATGTAGAGAGGCTCAAACTGCTAATTAAACATACAATTATATATGTCAATTAGGAGCCAATTTCTTGTTAAAACTGTCTAATGTTTAGGGCACAATAAATCAAGCTAGTATCTGGAACTGTTTGAGTCTTGACCTGTGTGGGAAGGCGGTCCAGTGCACTGAATCCAAGCTAGACAGTTTCCATGGATACCTCACACTACTTGAGGTATAGAAACTCAAAATTATAAACAACTTCATGGAAATTATGCTTCACAAAATATATTACTTTAAAAAAGACCTCATCTTCCTAAAAAAAGATCCTGGAATTCATTTTGTTAACAAGTAGATAAGGGTTTTTTGTTTGTTTGTTTGTTTTGGTGGGTGGGGCAGGGAGGGGAAGGGAAACAAATTTTTTAAAAAAACAGTTTTTAAGTTCCTTTGTAATTCATATAGGAGGAAGAGACGTTCAAACTGTTGCTCTCATCATTAGGTTCATAGCAAACCTCAAGCGTTTAACGACAGTTTGTTTTTATAGGAACTAACTATTAAATTATACCAGCTGAGTTTAATTAATCTAGCCACTGCATACTAAAATGCTAGTCTTTCCAAATAAACGTACACTATAATTACAAACAGGCTACTCCACCCATTATCCTTTACTCGTTCCCATGAAATAAGACTACACATCTTCCAGATGTGACAGAAAAGCCATAATGGTATTTGCTAACCATCTCAGAATTAAACAAAATAAAGGATGAGAAGAACACATGTAGCTTCCATAAGAAAAAAAGATGCTTCCCACAAGACTTTGTTGACAAGACCTGACCATACACCTGTTTATTTACAGCTTTAGTGGGCTAGAGAAGAAGTGAGAAGATCACAATGTCAGCTTTTTCCATGTCCCCAGATCACTTCCACTGTTAAGCAATCAGGTCCCAGAACTCCAAAGACAATCAGCATGCACAGAAATGCTGTCATTTTCTTCGGACCACTTATTCTAGTCATTACAGGAGGACCCGCAGGAGTAAGGTAAAGAACACAAATTATTTTAATAATGGAGACAAATGAATTAGTAAATTTGAATAGAGTTAAACTAATATTTGATTGTGTATCAGGACAACTTCACAAATGTTATCGTATTTGGTACTCATAGGAAACTAACACCTAGCTTAGCAGCAAGAGGCAACTGCATTATTTGCTCTTCCAAAATATTTTTGAGGAGTGTACATTGGTTTTAATTTAAAGCAAAATAAAGACAGCTTTTTGAAAAATTATAAAATGTTCACGAGACATGTTGGGGCAGAAGTTGATAGCAAAAGATCACAAAAAGAACTGTGCCAATAAATATACCTATATTAAGTAGATCTCTGCTCTAATAACATGTTCTATGCTATTGCCAACTCTCCTCCCCTATTTCAAATTCACTATCATCTTGACTTGCCTAAATTCTGTGTTCTCAGTCTCCTTTTTTCTGAACTACAACCAATCATTTCCTTGCAATCCTTCTTGCTTCTTCAATGTGTCTAATTGTTCAAAGGTAGGAAAGTGCTCCACAAGTATCACCCAGTCAGTGGTACAGGAGCACCCTTCACACCTGTGTGTGTTTCACTGCTCCCAGGGCCTTTACCACCAAATCCTCCTTCTTCTTCTGATCTGTTTAATGTCACTGTCTTGGAGAAGCTGTTTCTGATACCCCTTCCCTAGCCCAGCTTGTGTCCTCTAGAAGGACACTCATACTACATACTCATACAGCACTCTGGACTTCTCCTTCAGAGTAAATTTAAAACAGAAATTAATTAATCCCTGTCCATCTATTTGGTTGGCATATGATTTCTCACTAACGCCAAGAGGGTAGAGTGATTGTTCATCAATGGCTTTCCAGGGCTAAGCAGACATTCAATAACTTTTTTTGTAAGTATTTATATCTCATTCATTTTTTCTTCTATTTCTAAGTACCTCTGCATTCTGTCGTTTCCATGATTTCCTAATAGATTTTTTTCATGGAATTCATATTCTTGCTTTTCAAAATCACCTAACAAGTCACACTATGACATTAACATTCTTTATTCTATTCTGACCTCTGATGAATAGAAAGTAATTACTCTCAGCATATGTGGGACCAATGTGTAAACATGTGTGGGGTCATGTTTGGGACATGAGCTGGAGGCTTATAGAACATAGCTACAAATCAAGTCTCGAAGTCTAAGCCATCTCTGTCTGCCATTTTCACCCTCAGGCTCCATCAGTTTCTTTAGTTCTGTCCTCCTCAACGTCTTTCCACAGTTTTACCATTCCTGACACTAAAATCTCCTTCTCTGCAACATCTGTCATCCTAAACAACCTCCCAGAACCTCTCTGCCTCATCTACTCTTCATCTCATTTCAATCCTCCATCAAAAATATACTTTGCTCTTGCTTTACCTCTGTGAAAGGAAAATAAATCTCAGGACCCCAAAATGACTAAGCCAAAGGGAAAGTCAAGCTGGGAACTGTGTCAGGCAAACCTGCCTCCCATCTTATTCCTAGATAAGACAGTTACGAAGATTTAAAAAAAAAAAAAAAAAGCTGCATACGTCCCTCACAATTTGCCCACAAGGAAATTCCTGTGGGCCTCCAGATGTTTACCCTAAAACTATTCTGTTGAGTTTCACCCTGGCAATATAAATTGATAGCTTATCTTCACAGGTGTGGGACAAAGAGCAGAACTCAAAGTCATCCCTCTGTTCATCTGAGATAAATCCATATCTGATTGCTTCCTCTGCCCTACTGCTTATGTAAAAATACAGATTCACCCATCCAGACTAAGGCATAAGTGACTATTTCTCTACACACATCCCCCACATGTAAATTGTGTATTGAGTGAGAGCCTGATCAAAGACTCAAAAGAATGCAATCTTTTGTCTCTTATCTACCTACAACCTGGAAGCCCTGGCTTGGAGTTGTCCCACCTTTCCAGACCTAGTCAGAGTACAGCTTGCACATGTTGATTCATGTCTCATGTCTCCGTACAATGTATAAAAGCAAGCTGTGCCCTGACCACCTTGGGTACATGTTGTCAGGACCTCCTGAGGCTGTGCCATGGGTGTCGTCTTAACCTTGGCAAAATAAACTTTCTATGTTGATTGAGACCTGCCTCAGATACTTTTGGGTTTACACCTCTTAGTGGACAAGAAGAAAAATAATTTTTAACTCTAAAGCATATGAGCAGACACTTTACTGTAAGACACTCTGCAGTTATCATTGTGAAACAGAATGCTGCTTGTATACCCAGGAGATTTCACAGATTCACGAAAGCCATTTCCATCCTGCATTTTCAAAGCCCTTGCTTAAATCAGAATTAAGATTCATTTTGCTATTGCCATGAAACTAACATTTTAACCCTGTGAAAAAAGAATATTAATTTTCTTTTTATTCTGGAAAATGTAGAAAGTTTTATAAAGATCCATTGTCAAAGATACCATCAGATATCCTTGCCCTATAAATCTGTAGTCACCAACAGAAGGGAGTAACAGACAGACCCACTAGTTTACTGCTGCAAGAAGCCAAGTGTCAAAGGACAGCTGGCTGCTCACCAAATCCTCTCCCTTTTCTTCTTCTGGGCACACAACAAGACTACATTTCTTAGTCTTCTATCCAGCTAGGTGGGGCCTTGCGGCTGAGTCTAAGCAAACAGAAGGTAAGCAGAAGTGCCATGGAAATGGCCCTTGGGGGAATCTGTATCCCTTCCTCTGCTGTAGGTTCATGCAGAAAAGTAAAGTGACCTAAGGAGAGTCTGAGCCCATGATGGAAGGAACCTAGGGCACTGAACTGCCAGGGAAGCCGGCTCATAGAAATGCTGCCTTACTTAGAAGCACTCACATTGGAATTTTAACTTTTGCTATACAACTTAAGTGAACTTTTGTTATACTAAGCCACAGAGAATTTCAGGTTTAATTGTTTCATTAGCTAGTTTTATATTAAATAATACAGGACAGTTTGGGTCACTCTGAATGGGCAATTACTTTCTGTCCTGGACAGCTCCAGCTGTGACTCTTCCTACAATACTCTGTTCAGAGCTCTCTCTCGCTCTCTCTCTCTCTCTCTCTCTCTCTCTCTCTCTCTCTCTCGCTCTCTCTGCAGAAACCCTGACCCTGAGCATGAGCCAGCCACTAAGCTGATGAAGTCATGTGGGAATATAATTTCATCTACACCTGAGCTTTCCAGGTTTCTCTTAACCTGTCTCAGCATTCCCCTCTTTCTATCACCTTTGCTTTATGTCTTCTATTCAATTTCTCCATTGTCTCCAAATTTCCTTTATTGCAATTATCTCTCTCTCTCTCTCTCTCTCTCCCCCCCTCACACACACACACACACACACACACACACACAGGCAGCCCTACCTTTTCTTTCCCTCCATGGTAGTCCCTGAACAAAAGTCTCATATATAAAAGCTACTCAGAAGAAAAATCAACTGACTTCAGGCCACATGTATGTCATCAACTATTTCAAAATGATCTCTAACATCCATTTGCTGTGTTTCCACCAAACTTGTCATTTGTCCATTTCCACTTGTCTCAAATTTGAACTTCTGAAAATATTTCCTTTTCATAATGATGGCTGAAGGATTAATAAGCCTTCTCAGAAATCTCTCAATTAAATATATATCTTAAGAAAATGTGATTCTTATAAACCATAGGATGCATAATTTTGGTCTTATTTTTTAATATTTTATCAGCTATGGAAGAAGAGTGAGCTAAATTCCTTAGTGTAATCAGCTCTTTTGTTAAAAGCTTCCAATTAACTACAATTTTTTTTAAAAAAAGAAAAAGTTTAAAAAGAAAGAGGGAGGGAAAAGAAGAAAGGGTAAATGAATTGATGGATAGTATTGGCTGGGATTTGTATCAATTTATGTTTGATATGCAAAAACAAAGTGATTACAGTATTGCTGTTTCCTTTAATGAAGTCATGAAAATGATTTACAGGAATATTTACTGCAGTCATGATGTTTCTAGGCTTGAAAGAAATCCATACAAAAAGATATTCTGCTGTACCAGATCAATTGAGTTCCAGCCTGGCAAGAAGTGATGGTAATTATTGGAAAGTAAATTGTTATGTTTTTGTCTGACTCCCCTGTTGCCTTGGCACGTGCTATTTCCAACTCTGTCTGGAAATAATAGTACATCGAGCCATCTTGGGTGACTCACATAACCCGCTACTATCATTTGAAAACTGTCAGCTCCAGTAACTTGCTACCATTTGTACAGTTTCACTATTGGAACACAGATTTCATTTCATTTATTTTCTGCCTGTTGCCAAGAACTGTATGTTAAAAGGAAAATTAAGTATAAAACTTTACCTTTAATCTTAATTCACACCATTTTCAATTTGGTTACTCATAAAAATCAAACATAAATAAGATTTAATGAACAGCTGACTATAAAATAGCTCTTATTTTACCAATTAAAACTTGCACTGTAGCTATGATTAATTATTCAGGCAAAACAATTATTTCTACTGTCTGGAATTATAACAAAAGACAAAGAAATCAGCCTTCAATCAGAATACTATCTATGTATTTTTTCATTAGTTAAAAGTAAGATGATGGAAAATTATTCTTCTAAACTCCAGGCAGTTTAGCAAATATACAAAGTAATTTCTACCTCAGTAACAAAATGCCAACAGAACAGTGAAAGAGGGTCCACAAGATCTTACTCAGATTGAACCAGTTTGCCCCAGTATCAGCAAAATAGCAAGAAAAAAAGAATCTATAAATTAAAAGATATAGGGAGAGAATAGGAGCTTTGCATCATTTATCATAATTTTCTTGGAATGCTCAAATATTAGCACCAAATTCTAATATGAAAACTTTTCTTTAAAATAAATGAAAGGCAAGAAAGAGAAAAGCAGTATGTCTCTCACTTTCTGCAGTGATTTTCTGGGGGAAGTGTGAACATTATTTTACTTCCACATTTGAAAAGCACTGTAATTATTGTATTGCCTGTGTAAACCATCAAAGCCCTGATATTAAACTGCTATTCCTTAAGGCCCATACTGACTTCCAGTATGTGCTCGGCTAATTAATTCAGTATCATTATAATTCTATGGAAATCAACAAAAAGAAGGAGAAGAAAATAAAATCCTTCCATTTTCAGGTAAAGGAAGAGACATGATCCACAAACTATTGAAGACATATAAGGGCTGCCCATATCAGCAGCCATCAGGCAGAAGCCACGCAGCAGAAAGCACCAGGAAGCGCTGAGAGTGGCCACATGGCCCAGCCGCAGCCCCAAGAAGTAAAGGCAAAAATCTATCTCCTGAAGTGAAGGAGCCTACCAAGAAACACCAAAGCTACAGTTCATATTTGAATCCATAGAAGTCAGAATTAGGGGGAGAAAAGGCATCAGAAATGCAGAGGGGCCAGGTGTGGTGGCTCATGCTTGTAATCCCAGCACTTTGGGAGGTGAGGCACACAGATTCCTTGAGCCCAGCAGTTCAAGACCAGCCTGGGCAACACAGAAAAATCCCATCTCTACAACAACAACAATCTGGGCATGGTGTCATAAGCATATAGTCCCAGCTGTTTAGGAAGCTGAGGTAAAAGGACTGCTTGAGTCCTAGAGGCAGAGGTTGCAGTGAGTCATGATTGCACCACTGAACCCCAGCCTGGGTGACTGAATGAGACCCTGTCTCAAAAAAAAGGGGGGAGGGGAGGATGGAGGAACTACTGTTATGAAAGATACCATCAGAGTAGCCATATTTGTAGGATATGTTCCAGCTTTGTGACAGCAGAAAAGACAAGCGCTTTGGAGTCTTCAAAGACTTCCCATAAATTACTGGTTATATCAACTGAAATAATATATATATAAGGGAAATAAAGGGGAAGGGAAAGGTGGGATTTTGCAAGAGCAAAGCTTATCAATAAATAGCACTCATGGATTATACAAATTAAAATCATTATAAAAATGTTTTAACATTTACTCTTACATGATGATGAAATCACTTCTATAAAGGAATACTGCATAGCAAAAAGATAAGAAATTCAGGAAGCAATTGTGGAAAAAATAGTAGGAGATGAAAATTTTAAAAATATTTCTTCAGAAATCAATAAAATAATTGGAAGGGACACAAATAACCTCGACACTACAGCAAACAAAGGGAAGCAGTGGATAGATAGGAGAAAAAAATAAAATGGGTATTTAAAAAATCTCTTCAAAACTTAAAAGAAGACACAAAAGAAAAAAGACAGTGAATGGAAGACTCAGCATACATGTAATTGGAGATCTGAAGAAGGAAATGAAATAAATGGAAGTTAACAAATAGTTTTAAAATACATAATATAATAGAATTATCTTGAATGTAAAAATATTTGAAGAGTATAACATTGATGACAAATAAGAAAACTAGGAACTAGTTTTCTTAAATTTCAAAAGATCCCTTGCATCTAGAAAATAAACTCTCCTTAAACAACTTTTAGGAATGAGAAATTCAAAAGAGAATTTCTAAAAAACAACAATAATGAAAACCCTACACATAGGAAGATTCTATGGGATACAGCTAAAGTACTGCTAGCAGCAAAAGAAATTATCAACCGAGTAAACAAACAACCTGCAGAATGGGAGAAAATATTTGCAAACTATACATCCAATGAAGTTCTAATATCTAGAATCTACAAAGACTTTCAATAAAATTAACAAGCAAAAAGCAAACAACCCCATTACACATGGGCAAAGGTCACAGACAGACACTTCTTAAAAGAAGACATACATGTGGCCCACAAGCATATGAGCAAACACTCAATGTTACTAATCACTAAAGAGATGCAAATCAAAACCATAATGGGATAACATCTTACACCAGTCAGAAAGGCTATTATTAAAAAGTCAAAAACTAACAGATCCTGGCTGGATGCGGTGGCTCACACCTGTAATCCTTGCACTTTGGGAGGCCAAGTCAGGTGGTTTACCTGAGGTCAGGAGTTCGAGACCAGCAAGGCCAACATGGTGAAACCCCATCTCTACTAAAAATACAAAAATTAGCCAGACATGATGGCATATGCCTGTAATCCCAGCTACTCAGAAGGTTGAGCAGGAGAATTACTAGAACCCAGGAGGCAGAGAATACAGTGAGCCAAGATCATGCCACTGCACTCCAGCCTGGGCAACAGTGTGAGACTCTACCAAACAAAACAAAACAAAACAAAAACTAACAGATGCTGAAGAGATTGCAGGGAAAAGAGAACACTTATATACTGCTGGGGGGAATGTAAAGTATTTCAGCCACTGTGGAAAGCAGTTTGGAGATTTCTCAAAGAACTTAAAACAGAACTACCATTTGACCCAGCAATCCCATTACTGGGTATATACCCAAAGGAATGTAAATTATTCTAATATAAAGTCACATATACATGATGTTCATCACAACATCATTCACAATTGCACAGACGTGGAATCAACCGAAATACCCATCAACAATGGAATGGATAAAGAAAATGTGCTACATATATACCATGGAAATACTACACAGCCCTAAAAAGGAATCAGATCATGTCCTTTGCAGCAACAGGGATGGAGCTGGAAGCCATCATCCTAAGCAAACTAACACAGGAACAGAAAACCAAATATCCCATGTTCTCACTTACAAGTAGGAGCTAAACACTGAGTACATATGAACACAAAGAAGGGAGTAACAGATACCAGCTCCTACTTAAGGGTGGAGGGTGGAAATAAAGTGAGGATCAAAAAACTAGCTATTGGGGAACTATGCTTATTATCAGGATGACAAAAATAATCTATACATCAAACCCTTGCAATATGCAATTTACCTACATAACAAACACATGTACCCCTGAACCTAATATAAAAGTTGTTGGGGAGGGGGGTGGGGAATAAATACAAATAAAAAATTAAGTAGTGCTAAGAGAAAAATCTGTATCCTTGAAACATCCATGGAAACAAAAATCTATGTCATATCCCAAAATAAAAATAGCAAAAATTAAAACCAACTTATTAAGTATAGAAGCATGATGTAATGAGATTGAAAAGAAATATAAATAGCACTAATAAATACATTTTTTACAAACTTGCTTTTTGAGAAAATTAACCAGCCAAAACCCTAGTAAAGAAAGAAGAAAAGACTAAAATACTAAGTAAAACTTGCAAGAAGGAAATAACTAAAGAAACAGAAAAAAATTAAATGATCATAAGACTTTCTATAAGCAACAAAATTTTTCAACTAAATGTTAAATTTTTTGAAAGCCTGCAAAAAAGGAATAATTTTTGAGAAAAATAAAATTTATCAAAATTGAACCCAAATGAGACAGAAAATCTAAAGGGACCATTTTCACATAATAAATAAAGGAAACTGTCAAAGAGCAAACAGCCCAAAAAGCACTAAGCCCAGATAGTTTCACAGGGTACTTCTACCAAAGAGAAAATCAATCCAGCACTTTTTAACTGTTTCAGAGCAGAAGAAAATGAGAAAAACTTCCAAATTCTTCCTATGAAACAAATAAAAACCTGACAAATAGTGATCAGCAATAAAAAATACATACAATATTTTTACAAATATCATTGTGTACAAACACACACGTGTGTGTGTGTGTTTGTGTGTGTGTGTGTGTGTGTATGTGAATTCCATGACCCAGTGGAATTTGTTCCAGTGTGTGTGTTTGTGTGTGTGTGTGTGTGTGTGTGTGTGTGTGTTTGGTGTGTGTGTGTGTGTGTGTGTGAATTCCATGACCCAGTGGAATTTGTTCCAGGAATGCAAAGATGGCTCAATATAAGAAATATTAGAAAATCGCCTAACAAAATAGGAAGTTTATAGAAATATAGTACTTACATAAAATATCAAAAAAAGTCTTATGATTATGCTGTCTAGATACTGAAAAGCCATTTGACAAAATGTAATTTAATTTCTCATGTTAAAAATAAGTATAATAAATACATGCTTTTTTAACAAAATAAAATATATTTATCTTGTCCCAAAAGCCCGCATCATGCTTAATGGGAAATAGTAAAGGTATTCTCAGTAAGGCCAGAGAGAGACAAAGATGTTCATTAACATTAATATTTAACATCTGATGGATGTACAAGCCAAAACAATTAGCAGAGTGAAATGATTTAGAGACAAAATATTTGGACACCATCAATATTTGCAGATGATATCATTTTGTCCTGTGAACACCAAAGACAACAAAATGAAAAACTACTGAAAACAGTAAGAGAATTTATTAAGGTAATAAGGTTTAAAGCATGAAGAGGTTCTCTATGAACTAATATGGCAAAATCAATGAGATATATTAAGTAAAAAGAGCAAGGTGTGAAATAGTGGTGTGATAAGTGATATAGAAACAAACATATATATTGTATTTGCTTGTATATGCCTAAAGGAACTCTAAAAGATACATAAGAAACAAACAATAGTGATTATCTAGGCAGCGGGTAGGTGGGAGGATGGGAAGATGGTGCAAGGGCCATGAAGGTGGGGGAGAGACTATTCTTGTTACCTTTTGGTACCAGGCAGTATATTACCTATTCAAAAATTAAATGTAAAATAGTTTTTAATTGAGATAGTTTTCTTAAGGTTCTCAGAGAAACACACCAGTTTTTGAGCTGTTGCCTCTCAGCTCCAAACTGGCCCTTGTGATTTGGGGATGAAATTTTATGGATCACATTTCTGCTTTGCTGGCTAGATCCAGGATAGGCTCTGCCAATAGGAAGTATGAGAGGGAGATTGCATGCAACCTGGGAGGAGAAGACTCCAGGAAGGAAGAAGAGACTTGTTCCTCTTTTCTGCTTCCTGTGGGCTTCCTGTTGACTTCCTGTTTTTGCTTCCTGTTCCAGTGAGTGTCATTCCAACCACACTTTATTCTGGCAAGGGTGGATCCTGCTCAAAGCCACAACTAACCCAGTGTGCAGTTTTTCTATCATACCTTTCTCCTAGAAAGAGCTGCACCTTGCCTTTGCCAGTGGTCCCCAAGGTCTGAGTTCCAGCCACATGGGACTCCTCATCTAAGTTTAAAGTTTTAGGAATGCCAATTACTTCTCTTTGTTCCTGATGTAGGGGTGAGATCTGCTTCATGAAATTGCTATCTTTGTGACACTTTAGTGTTTTCTTTTAGTCTTTTGTTTCTTCATTCCTAGCTATCGATTCTTCATATTAAATTTTTTGTTAAAATAATTTGTGGATTTTTTCTTTCTTCTAATTCAAACCTGATTGATAGACCAACCATGCAAATCTTTCTCTTTATTTTATTTATTTATTTATTTATTTAGAGACAGAGTCTTGCTCTGTCAGCCAGGCTGGAGTGCAGTGGCACGATCTTGGCTCACTGCAACCTCTCTCTCCTGGGTTCAAGCAATTCTTCTGCCTCAGCCTCCTGGATAGCTGTGATTACAGGTGCACACTAGCATGCCTGGCTAACTTTCATATTTTTAGTAGAGATGGGGTTTTACCATGTTGGCCAGGCTGGTTGCAAACTCCTGACCTCAGGTAATCTGCTTGCCTCGGCCTCCCAAAGTGCTGGGATTACAGGCATGAGCCACCATGCCGGCCTTTTCTCTTTATTTTTTAAGCACATGCTATATCTATATATGAATTCGACTGATTCGATATTTATAGAGTGTGGATCTTCTATAGGCTGATATAACTGAAAATTTAGAGCAGAACAAGTCAGGAATCAAGTAAAATTAGTTTATGTAAGGAATATAATATGTTCGTTTTTAGAGTATCTGGATAAATTATTTCCTGAACTAAACATCACATTAAAGTAGCAATATGAGTCACTGTGAAAGAAAGTACATTAAACACTCAGATTTTGCCCCTAAGTAGCTTCCTTTCTATGATATAAATACTCAAATAGAAACTCCAGTTAGCCAACCTATATAATGCTGATTTATTACCTGAAGATATTTTTTGGGAAGTGGTGCATTTTCAATAGTTATGCAAAAACTGACATTAATATTTAGTTCATTTGCAAAGAAAAGTTTACTCACTCATAACTGAGGTTCAGAAACAATGATACTTTATCATTTATTTTTAAGTGTAACTCATAAAAAAATAATTTCTATTAATTATGTAATATAAATACTAAAATTTAAGATAAAAATACCTTAATAGTTGTCAATCATATACTTGGTAATGCACCATGACAGCTGAACCATTAATTATGTGTTTCTAAAAAATACGTGTTCTGCAAAGTTGCATGTACCCTGTTATTAACTGTCAACATTTTTCAGATTCATTATATGCAGTCAGGGGCCCCTCTGGAGTCTTTCCAAGCTTGAGCCAGGATGCTTTGGTCATGAAGCATGTAGGTTCACAGACTTAATTTGGCCTTTCAAACACTTTCCTTTAAAACAAATATTTGTGGTACAAAACAAAATGGTCTTCGTAAAAAGAGTGGGAGGGAGGAATGAAGAAAGGAGAGATGCTCAGGGAGTCCCATCCCCAACAGTGATGGATCACATCTCATCTTTTAAAGTTGCAGACAGGAAAGGAAACAACAACAACAACAAAGCCAGACTCAGTTATGGCAGGGTAAGGGATTAGCTAGTTCCTTTTTATTATTTTGCCAAGATGCAGCAGTGAGTTACATTCCCTGATGATAATGAGCTATCCTCCATCACCAACTCATTAAACCAACTCTGAATTCGCTCATTAACAAAGTTACTCCAGCTACCATCAATTTAAGACCTGGAGGCTAGCCTTTGTACAGCAGATGCCATTTACTGAATTACATTTCCCACTATATTCTTTTGACTATTATAAAATCCTACAGTGTCAGAGAGAATATTTTATGTCTATTCTAGCAAGATATATTTTCTATTAAGGTTTTACTAACAACCAAAAAGAATAAACTATGTTTTTACAATTTGATTTGAATAAACAGGATGAACCCTATATAGTATGAATATTCAAAGCTTCAGTTAACCAACCTGTACAATGCTGATTTAATTTAATTACCTGAAGATTTTTTAGATATTATATAGTGTTCATCCTGTTTATTTATTTATATACACACACACATCAGAAGTACAGCATACAGATGTTCTAATGCTATCTCTGTAGCTTAGACTATTAGACATGAAGTAGCCACCAATCTTGATCTTATATCACAATCACCTGGGAAGTTATTTTAAAACTATGTGTTCCCAGGCTTATGCTGTAGACATATCAAATCAGGATTTCCTTGAAATATGGTCCAACATGACCCAGTTTGTGGGTCAGTATTTGGGGACAATAAATATAGTGAAAGAAAACATTTAAAATCTGCTTTGGAACCCCTATCCAGTCACCTCTGAGCAGTGTGACCCCACGCAGTTCATTATACTTCTTGATGCATCCATTTTCCCTTTGGTTAAATGGAATAACACCTACTACAGATAGTTATGAAAGTTAAATAAATGCGAAAGTACATGTACAAGTTAAATCTCACACATCATTTAGACAATCTATTAAATTTAAAAAAAATGTAAAATTCTGGGTTTTAGTACATATTAGAAAATAATCTGCTAACATTAAAATCAGGGTATGAGAATTTACCTTAAGCAAATTTTTAAGAAGATTTTTCAAATAATAGGAGAAAAAAAGCCTTTCTTCCACAGGGAAAAAAACTCCACAACAACACCCGTTTTGCTACAGTTCAAGACTGTTTTACCTAAAATCACAAAAGAATTGTACACCTAATCCCTGTTGATATAACAAAGTGGAAGCATTCTGCAAAACATTTCAATGCCTCGGGTTTCAACTCAGTGTCTGAACAATTCTAATGAGCATCATCTCGCCAGGGCTGTTGGTTAAAAACTTAAATCCTATTTGAAGCAAAATAGAGGTAGAGGGAGCTGGGATAGTCAAATCACATCATAGATTTTGGTTGTTTCCCAGAGGCTCTTAAGCTTCTAGTATGATAACAACTCTCAACTTCTTTCCCAAGCCTCAATTTCTCAACTTCTATTACCTTCCTTCTTTCATCCCAGATAACTTTTTATAAAAAGATATCTAGGTCTCAACCAAACAATATAGGGTTAATTTCCAACTGTTCCTTAAATTGATCAGCTATAATCTCACAAAAAATTAATTTGCTCAATAGTAAAAGGTCATTTGAGCTCACAGTTTAGTTTTAATTTAATTGAACTCACAATTTAACACTTTTTCTCACTAATATTCCTACCCTCCCCCAAATTATCACTGTATCAATTTGTTTATTCTCATTCATAGATAATTGCATTGAAAAAATAAAATACTGGCAGCTTTTTAAGCAGATTCTCAAAAACAATGGCAAAATCTATTTCTTTTTTTTTTTTTTAAAAAGCCTACTGCTAACTATCTATAAGGAAACATTTTTCTCTAGTTGTGAGGGTTAATACCCCACCCCCACATTATTTATCCAGGTTATATAATGCTTAAATTCAGCTCTTCAGGGGCATGATGATGTATACGTAATGCAAATATTCTTGCTGGAATTATAATGGCAATTTATCAATTTATGTGCAGCTAATCAACCCATTTGCTTTCTAGTGTAGAGCAGTAAAAGTTTATCTCATGCAGACTCACGGATCGTTCAAAGCAATCTAATTGAATTTCAGGGCCAAGAGCATTGCACAACACGTGACGCGTCTCCAGTGGAGCACAGTGCCAGACACTGCAGGCGTTACATAATCACATGCTGTTGTTGGCAGAGCCGCCTCAGTGGCTTGGCAGTCTGTGTCTCCTCCAATCATGCCCCGCAGCTTTAATCTGCACGGAGTGTTCACATGTACTGTCACATGTTTTGGGACTTTCATAGCAGCAAATAAAACAGGGACTATTTCCCTACTGGTAGAAACAGTTCATTAAAACCAGTCACACAGCACACAAGATTATAACAGGATAGAAGGCATATGTAACACAAATGCTTCTAAGCAAGCAGCAGAGAAAGCAAATTTCAAATACTCTATTTCTCAAATGTATAAGGCTATCTAATAGTATCCCTGTCATTTCAAATGAATTTTCAAATTGGGGAGGTGGGGGGAATAATATATTTTAGATGCTACATAGAGTATAACCAATTGACAGATATGAGCTAGATATTCCTCAACATGAGCCACAGACAGTACATTCTAAACAGATACTCATCATTTTACTTGCAGGGATTAGTCAAGAAATAGCACAACTATGAAATATTAAGTACATCTGGTTTTTAAGTAATGTCATTTGATTTATAAATATTGAACCATAATATAGATATATATATTTACCCTTGCCTTATCATTTTACTGCTAATGTTTTTGCCCAAATGTAAACATATCTCTAAAATTGATAATGAAATACAATACATGCTAAACAAATTCCTACCCATATTTTGCTTTTAAATTTTTTAAAAACAGGCCTATGTACAAGATCTTGAATTCAGGTGCATGGCAATGTCTGCAGATTTTTTCAAAAACAAAATAGATTGGTTTAATCTATAGAAGGGCTGAAAACAAAGTCAACAAACCATATATTTTCTGATTCCATGACTTATTTATGTCTCCACCAACTATTAAAATATTATCAAAATAAATAGTGTAATACTACAGTAGTTAAAATTAAGCAGGTTATAAATTGTATAAAAATATCACTAAAACAGAATTTTAAACAAAATGTGACTGATACTATAACTAAATTTAGAAAAATTTTGCTTCGATGACTCAAAAAATTATTTATAATTATAAAGTAAGAACTCAAAGTATAGATAGAATAAGAAGAAAACATTTATTTTATATAATTTAAAACGTTAAACCTGAGAAACGAGTGGATAAGTCATTGGTGAGAGGGTGACACCTACTGATAAGTTGTGATATTGCAGCCCAGCTCTATAGGCTGCCCATTCACCATCTCAAGGAAGAAGCAGGATAAAGAAATTTCCAAAGGTTTTACTGTAAAATAAGGATATCACTACCATGAGGAGAGTGTGGGCATGGAAGACAGGCGATGTCAAAGCAGAGACACTCTAATATCCCTGCCAACTTTTCTGTTGCTAAAGTTTCCCAAAGTTCACGTCTTCATTTCTTCATTCTATAACAACTTCCTTTGAGTACTTTTAGTATGTAATTTATGACAGACATACAAAGTCCATCCTTTTTTTTTCTGAGAGACAGAGTCTCACTCTGTCATCAGGCACCAGGCTGGAGTGCAGTGCCACAATCTTGGCTCACTGCAACCTACACCTCCCGGGTTCAAGCAATTCTCCTGCCTCAGCCTCCCCAAGTAGCTGGGACTACAGGCACACACCACCACACCCAGCTAATTTTTTGTATTTTTAGTAAAGACAGGGTTTCACCATGTTGGCCAGGATGGTCTCGATCTCTTGACCTTGTGATCCACCTGCCTCGGGCTCCCAAAGTGCTGGGATTATGGGTGTGAGCCACTGCACCTGGCCCAAGTCCATCCTTTTTAAGTGAAACAGACTGAGAAACACGTTTCAGAAGCTCTCACCTGGACAGCTACAATTCTTTTCTAATGGCATCCCTACCTACAGCATTTGTAACCAATAATATCACAGCAGGATTAATCTTATAAAGTCACTCCTTGATCAAAAGTATTTCCTCAATAACTTCAAGTTGACTGTAAGGTGAATTCTGTCCATACAGCTTTGACTTTAAGACCCTCTCTATACGTTTGTTTTTATTCTCCAAATTTATATATCAGTACTATTGAAACAAAACTTTATACCATATAAATAGAATTGCTCTCAATAAGAACAGTACTCTAGATGATTTGTTCACAAACCACATCCTGAACAAAATGTATTTCACTTACCCTTGTTCTCCCTACTATGCCCTGTTCCTGATGTTGTTTGGTATTTAATCTTTTCTCTCTTCAACCTTGGGCTCACCCTATCAGACCTACTGCTTAATATACTTCTGTTTCCTTCTTTGAACACAATTTGTACCTACCCATTAGACTGTCTCATTTTTAGCCAGTATAACTCAACCCCAGGCCCCAACCTCCAATCCAAGCTACCACTGCCAGCATTCCTGCTAGACTCCTCCAGTCCTTTGAGCAGGACTCACATATTGCTCCCTACAATACTATGCACACTCTATCTCCAGCTCTTTGCTCACACTCTCACCCAGACAAGAACGCCCCTTTCTTTCTCCTCTGCTTATATCAGCTGCACTATTTATTCATTTTACAAATGTTTATTGAGTTGTCCAAGACACTGTGATATGCACTGCAGCTAGAGCAATAAAAAATGTCCTTACACTCATGGAGATAACAAAAAAATGAAATATGTGCATTTTCTGAAATTTGCTATAAAAAAAAATGAATAAGAAGTTGTAATAGAGAAGAACTGGGGCAAGTTATTTTAGATAGAGTTGTTGAGAAAGGCATCTGAGCAGAGAAATTGACATTAGAACTGAGACCTGAAAAATATTTAAAAAGTCAGGCACACGAATAGCCAAGGGAATGGCATTCCAGGCAGAAGGAATAGCAAATGCAAAACCTCTAAATAGAAAGAGGTGATTCTGTCTTAGGAACAGAAAGGAAACCACTGTGGCTACACTATAGTAAAATAAGGGAAAGTGGTTGAAAAGATGGCACAAGCTGTGTTGTGCAGGGTCCTACTGATTTTGGCAAGAAATGACATTTTCTTTTAAAGAGCAACAGAAAAACATCAAAAGGTTTTTAAAAGGAGAATGACATTATCTGAATTATTATTTACAACTGTTACTCTATGGAAAAAAATGGATTTGAAGTTACAAATACTGGAAGCAGCGAGAAGAGTTAGGAGGTCATATGCTGGTCCAAGCAGTAGACGAGGGTTTCTTGGACTCGGATAATGGGTTTAGACAAGGAGGTGTCAGGTCTATTCAAGAAACACTTATAGGTAAAATCAACAAGACTAGCTGATGCATTTGCCATAAGGGGCAAAAGATAAGGAGAAATCAAGAATGACACCTAAAATTTTGGTGAGCAGCTTGGTAGATGGTGATAATATTTACTAATAAGAGGAATGTAGATGTAGTGGACAAGGGAACCAAACAGTCCTGAGATATTTGAAGTCTGGTTCAATTTCTACCCTCTTTATGAAATACCCTAGTACCAAACAGCCCTAGTGATCTATTCCTGCAAAGTTAACACTCACTGCTAGTGTCTCAAGCTTTATGAACAATTCCTAGGAAATGGCTTACAGTCATCCCAAACCTGTCAAAAATGTCTTTGGTGCATGGCCTAACATTCTGCCTGTAATACTGATAGAATCCACTTAGCAGGTAGATAGGGTACATTTATATTCTTTACTTTTCAAGTGTACTCACATGGCATGCATTCTACATTGGAGTACAGACTTCTTGTGTCCAGACAACAGATACTTCTTGGTGTGTCCTCAGACTTGGCATTGCACTTTGTAGGAAGAAGGCCTTTGATCATTGTTTGCTGTTGTTGATGATAGAATGTCTAAAAGTGTCATCAAATTCGGAAAATTCTACTAAACCACCAATCAGTATAGTTCTGGTATAGCTGAATATTTGGCATTCTGGGGAATCCCTTTCAGTTCAGGTGTACTGGTAGACTTATTGAGATAATCAATTCTAAATATTCATTTCATAGAAATTTTCCTTAATCTTGACTGAAATGTATCTACACTGATAGTTCTCAATCTCACAGAGAAAAGAATAGATTTGGCATCAGTGAAACTGGGAGTAATTCATGGTTTAGTGGTAGCAGCTAATGAGATACCAATACTGATGGTTTGTTATTGGTCAGATATGTTTCTGAGGAAAAACAAGTTAAGACATACTTCTCCTGTCTATCTTTGATGGGCATTTGGGTTGGTTCCAAGTCTTTGCTATTGTAATCTGGATAAAGAAAATATGGCACATATATACCATGGAATACTATGCAGCCATAAAAACGGATGAGTTCATGTCCTTTGCAGGGACATGGATGAATCTGGAAACCATCATTCTCGGCAAACTGACACAAGAACAGAAAACCAAACACAGCATGTTCTTACTCACAAATGGGTATTGAACAATGAGAACACATGGACACAGGGAGGGGAACATCACCCACTGGGGTCTGTTGGGGGGTGGGGGCTAGAGAAGGGATAACAGCAGGTGGAGAGATTGGGGAGAGATAACATTAGGAGAAAAATCTAATATATGTGACGGGGGGATGGAGGCAGCAAACCACCATGGAATGTGTATACCTATGTAACAACTCTGCAAGATCTGCACATGTATCCCAGAAGTTAAAGCAAAACAAAAAAAATTTTTTAAAAAGAATCAAAAGCAAAAAAAAAAAAAAAAGACATACTTCTCCTATACTATAAAGCAAGGAGTCTGCACCTACAATATTTCCCACAGAAACATGAACCTGACATCGGTAAAAGCAATGAACATTTACTACCTAATGAGATAAAGCTCCCAAATGGAGAAGATCAGTGAAGAAGTGCCCTTCTCCTTACCCTCTTGTGCCCTGGGTGGAAGAACTTCTGCTAGTGATACTTTTGGCTTCTCTCTGCCCACTCACTCATGTCTCCCTTGGAAAAGGGAAGTGCCCTATGTAACTGGTGGTTTGGAAAGAAGGAACAGGAGATGGTTTAGCAAAGTCCTCCCTAAGTTCTGCCTGACCCCAAGGGCAGGTGACTTCTGGACTGCCCTCTACTATATTCTAAGAGGCTTGCCCCTTTGGAGAGTCTGGGGTTGCCATTAGGTTGGGGGGAATATTAGCAAACACACCCACAGATCTCAAGCCATGTTTTTCAGTTGCATATTCTAGTTATGAACCTGAAATTTTGATTTCAACCTGAATGACCCTATGACTTTCAATTGTTCCAACTCCTGAGAGAGGGATGTTACTTCGGAGCCTCTGCAATCCCTAACACTAACAAATTGCTTGAAACAGAACCACAAAGGATGCTGGATTTTTGGTTAGGGCTACAAAGGTAAGTATAAGATTCAATGCACTTGTATGTTTGAGGAACACTGCATCTATCCCAGAAAAATAGTTTCTATCCTATCATGTTCTCTTCCATATCTTTTTTAGCCACTTATAACCATGTCCATCTGTATGAAAACCTGAAGGAAGAAGTTGTACCAAAATACCATTCCTTCACAGGTCACTGAAAACGTGCTCAAAATAACTCTTTACATTGTACAAGAATGAAATGTTGATTACACCTTTACGTTCAGGTTTATCATAAATGAGATTCAATCTCTCTCCAAATTAAAACTGCATTTTCCCTTCTGATATTGCTGTCATTGGGATGCTCAGAATATCATGCAAAGGTGACATGGCTTCTTCACTAAACTTCGCTGTCATGGATTCTGGTATTTGTTTGAGGAGACCTGGCAGGAGTAGGAGTAATTCATGCCTCACTAGTTCAGGTTTGTATTCAACCCATTTGCTGTGCTGTGCTGTGCTGTGCTGTGCTGTGCTGTGCTGTGCTGTGCACTGGAGGCACAGAGCGGGTGAGGTTCCTCCTTCCATCTTCCCCTTTACAATAAACAGCACCTCCATTCTTCCAGTTACTCATGCCGCAATCCTTAGAGACATTTTGAACTCCACTTTCTCTTCTTCTCACGTTCAGTCTCACATTCAAAAGCCGTTCACTCAAACTTCACTCCACATCCAGAATCCTACAACTTCTTGCCTCCACCCATCACCCTAGTCTTAGCCCCCATCATATCTCATCTAGATTACTGCAATCACTTCATAAAAATTCTCCCTGCTTTCACTCTTGCCCTCTTAAGTGTACTCTCTACACTTAAGCCAACACAGTATTCCTTGTCAATCATAGATCAGATTTCACTTACTCCTATCAAACCTTCCAGTGACTTTCTGTCTAATGCTGAGAAACAATGAGAAAACACCAAAGTCCTTACCACCTCCTACAAAGAGCCTACATGATCCAGCCCCTTCTCCCACTGCTCTGATCTCATGGCCTAGTGCTACCTGTCACTGAGCCCTTTCTAGCCACACTGGCTTCCTTGCTGGTTCTCAAACCAGGAATCCAGCTGCTAACACAAATCTCTGGCATGTGCTCTTTCCTCTGCCCAGGATGGCTGCATGGCCTTCCTCGATCTCTGCCATACAAGACCCCGTCAAAGACACATTCTCTTAACATGCCATACAAAATACAAACCTTATTTCTCGTCAGCCTCTTGCTCTCCTTTTATACTGAGACAGGTAGCAGAAAAATTTCCTATTAAAGACCCTATAACCACATTGTCTGGGTTCTAATGCCAGCTGGGTCACGGGCTGGTTCTGTCTGTGGAACCTAGAACAAGTAATGTAACCAAACCTCTCTAAACTTCAGTTTTTCCATCTGTAAAATGGACATTGAAATGTGAGAATTAAATCTCCACATAAAGCACCTTCAGCGTCCTTAAAATGATTTCTGGAACCTATAAACATTCAACACATGATGGCTATTACATTTTTCATCACAGCCTTTCCCCCTACCTGACTTGTATTTGTTTATCTATTTACGTATCATCTGCTCCCTCTCCAGAATGTAAGCCTCAATAAAAGAACTGACCTTGCCCTTTCATTCTGTTTTGTTTTCTTTCATAACTGTATTTTCATAACTAGTACAGTTCCTGGCACATCGTAGGCATTTAATCAAATTTTTATTTTTGCAGTTTAAGTAGTTTACATTTTAAGTAGTTTAAGTAGTATTTTTGCAGTTTAATTTTGCAATTACTCCCATATTTCTGAAAAGAAATTTATATGCTTTGTAGTCCCATTAAGAATCTAAATCCATAAAACAGAATAAGATCAGAAAATCATGATACAGATCTCTAAAGCTCACCTGGCTCAATTGGGATTTTCATTTAATTTAACAGATGACGCAGGTTAAAGCCGAGGGTCCTAGAATCCCACAGCTAATACATGATGTGGCAAGTGCCTCAATGTCCCAGACCAGCACTCTCAACACTGTCTGAGGTTACTTTAAATGCCATTATTTGGTCTGTGTATGGAGTCAGAAGGACCAAGTTCATTTTTAATAGTTGTATATAGTCAAGAAACTATAGATGATACTTTGCTTTCTCATTCGTATGGGGTCAGAAAACCAGCTAACATCTCACTTATTCTGGAATTTGCTACACCTCAAGTCCACAAAGTCAGGCACAAAGGCCACAGAACAGTTGAAATTATTTGGACTATTCTCCTGTGTCTGTGTCTGTATTTTGGAAAATTCATTGTTTCTGTTGCCAACAGTCATCATCTTCTGATGATACTGTTCACTGAGGATCATTTTCCTCATGAATCCTGGAGATTTTTACTTTCTTGATGGTCAGAAGTAAATGCAGAAAGAAGACAATTGTTCTCCGGCCCCTCAGTTGGGGCTATGAACTACTAGAATTAACACAGCTATTATTTCTACACATAATGTATCCTGCTTTGGAATTCCAACTTCAGGAACTCTGCCCAGTGTAGGATTCTCTGAGGTCAGCTTCAGCCTTCAATTCTTCCCTACTAGGTTCTTAAATAATATGGATGTGATTCTGGGTAGAAAGCCCATGTTTATGTAACTTTCTCAAACACTGTAGTATATCTACATAGGAATGTACCAATAAGTTCAGAAAAGAAATAATTCTTCCAGAACTATTTTCTTTTCTCATTTCAGGTTCTCTTAATGCAAGAGAACCTAAATCTGTCTAATTTATATATGTAAAGGCATAAAAATTACATTCAGCAAAGAAGAGTTGATGATAGATAAAAGCCCAAAATAAAACATAAATCTTTTTAGAGTTAAACTCTTCTATGATTAAATTTAAACCCATTTTTAGTGCTGAACTATCAATATTTTTAGATTTGGATACAGACACTGAATGCTAAGTAGATTTGGTAAAATAAATCAATTACAGTAAATTGTTTTTATCTTTTGTTTTTATCTTAAATACCCTTAAGAGTAAGATAAAAGATAAAAGTCTGGGAACCAAGCAAGTCCATTTCTGTGTCTGGTTCCCTTGGAATACCATAAATATTCATTGGGCTTTCCTAATGCACCTAATTGTATTCTGCCCACTGAAATTTTGAAGGCAGTGAGAAGTACAAACACGCATAACACACTACAGCATTAAGCGTGTAAGACATTTCAATAAATGTACTGAGAGTAATAGCAGTGAACAATAAAATCAGACAAAAGATTTTCACATTAAAGTCTGTAACTCATTTTTAACCATTCATTTATCACATACGCTGGTCATGTGCCATAAACTGGAGTTGAAACTAACTGTAGAGAAATTCAGCAGCAGACAAGTATAAATAGTGGCTTTTTAAAATATTCCTTGAGTTTTTCATTCATCTTAGCTTTGCGACCCATCTACAGCAATGCTCTGACAATTGTCATTCTTGTGCAGATTAGATTGTCTCTCCACTTCCAGAATAATGTATCTCAGATTTTTGAGGTGATATTTTCTCACATACACCTTTGATTTTCTACCATGTTCTATGCTTCATGTTTACTGTATTTACACACACACACACACACACATAAAAATATATATCTGAATAATTCAAGAAAATTCCTTTTTCCTGTACAGTCAGTGAAGTACCCCACCACTTAGAACCTCATAGGAAAGATTATACCAACACCAACACAAAAAATGATCAATCGTCTATCTTAATTTAGATATGGAATGCACTTACTTGAGAACAGAGGAATTACTGTGAGTCTATACTGAAGTTTGCTTTTCTGATATTGCATACTCTCCTTTGATTGGCATAAGAGAACTGGTTTAAAATATACTAGAAGTAGGAAAGAAAATATGGTAATGCTGCCTTAAAATATCAGAAAAATATTCCATAAATAGTTTTAAGATTTAAAAACAAATCTTTAAATGATAGGATATTTGTAAAAGGATATTTACGAAAGTAATACTCTGACATGAGTCATTTTCTTTCTCAAAATAATGAGAATTTATTATTTCATTGTTTCTCCCACATACGGGTGCAAGGAATAAGTCACTGAGGCTTGGCTGTGTGGTGGGCTAAAGGGAGTGTTCTTGTTTGTGTTATGCTCTGTAAAATTCACTCCATATTTATGTGGATATTAAAAACCACCATCAACATTGCAAAAACTGGCCACTTGCCAAAATAAATAGTAAAATTGTGTATGTGTAGTTTACAAAACTTGTAAACAGTACAAAACACACCTCCAGAAGAGGGACATTTTTCAATAAAATATATATATATTTTGAGACAGGGGCTCACTCTGATGTACAGGCTACAGTGCAATGGCACAAACATGGCTCACTGCATCCTCAACCTCCCAGGCTCAAACAATTCTCCCACCTCAGCCTCCTAAGTAGCTGGGACTACAGGTGTGTGCCACTATGCCTGGATAATTTTTTTTAAATATTTTTTTTGTAAAGTTGTTGGGATTACACATGAGCCACTGTGCCCAGCCCCCAGTGAAAGATTTTAAGTGTGTATTTTGCACACAATGGACCGTAATGATTAATTGATAAAATGATATACCAGAATAATTCCTTTTTTTTTTGAGACAGAGTTTTCACTGTTGCCCAGCCTAGAATGCAGTGGTACGATCTTGACTCACTGCAACCTCTGTCTCCTGGGTTCAAGTGATTCTCTATCTCAGTCTCCCAAATAGCTGGGATTACAGGCACGCACCATCATGCCCAGCTAATTTTTGTATTTTTAGTAGAGATAGGGTCTCACCATGATGATCCACCCGCCTCAGCATCCCAAAGAACTGGGATTACAGGCATGAGCCACTGCACCTGACCCAGAATAATTCTTTAATTTAATCTGTAGCAAATAGAAAATAGAAAGAATAGAGCCTATCTAAAATGTACATTCTTCATGATCATGCTGAAACACAGTCAAAAAGTACTCACCACGAAACTGGACTCTGTATCTGAGTCATCTCAAGGCTAAAAACTACCACAAACACAATGCTATCAAATTTTCCAATTTTCTCACTTATCTTGAAACCAGTCTATATGATGTTTTGACTTTCTGCTAAAACACCTATGTATTTAGTTCTTGTTGTCACTTGAGTTTTTATGCCAATCAACTGTTTTTTTTCCCCCAACATTAACCTAAGATATGAAACGAGAAAACCTCTTTTCTGTTTCTTCTGTGGATTTAGACTGACTTCACAATAATGTTTAGAAATCACTTCCTAAATCTGTTTGTAGATGTCTGCAAGCTGCTCAGTGCATTTTGGCTGCCTTCAACAAAATGAGCACAAGAGAAGCATATGCCGAAAACCTTTGCATGTCTCATCTATGAAAAGATTAAAGATTTAGGTATGTTATGGGCTGAATTACACCTTAACCTGCAGCACCTTACAATACAATCATATTCAGAAATAAGGTCTTTGAAGAGGTAACTACATTAAAATGAGGTCATTAGGTTGGGCCCTAATTCAATATGTCTAGTGCCCCTATAAGAAGAGGAAATTTGGAGACAGACACATATACAGAGGGAAAATATGAAGACCCAAGGAGAGGGTGGCCATCCACAAGCCGAGGAGAAAGACCTGGGACAGATCCTTCCCTCCTGGCCCTTGGAAGGAAACCACTTGTTGACTCCTGAATCTCTGACTTCCAGCCTCCAGAACTATAAGAAAACAAATTTCTGTTGTTTAAGCCACTCCACCTGTGGGACTCTGTGATGGCAGCCCTACAAACTAACACAGGTAGCATCATTTCCTTCCTTTGTGTCCTCCCACAGAAGATGATACAATACATGGCAGATTCCCCCTAGGTGTTGTTTATCAAACTAGAACCATACAAGTCAGCCCAGCCTTTTCCCCCAAGTAATTCTCTCCCTGGTATCTAATCCTTGATCCAGAGGGCCACCTCTTGATACATTCATTCTTCTAACCCGTGGAGCCACCAGCCATCACATCAGTGGCCTTCCTCAAGTAGGTCCTTCATCTGCTCCTCAGCTCCCAGCTCTGTCATGGGATAGTTCCAAATTTTGTGATATTCCTTTTTCTCCCTAAAATTGAAGCACTGAAGAAATATTCAGCATGCTTTCTCCAGGAAGTATCCTGGCAAGAATCAGCAAAATGGTACGTAAACATGTGAATTTCATCTTACTTTCACAAAATGGCAGATGTGGAAGAGAGATGACACTTGCCAATAGATCTCAGTCTCAACTAAGAGATAAACTCCTAATCCCTGATATGGCCCTCGAAGAAAGCAAGAGATGTAAAAAAAATCTCTTCTATTCTAAATGTAAATTTCACATGATCTAGATAAAGCTAAAGAAATAAAAATGGCATCACTTATCAATGAGTTAGTATATTTTCCAATTTATTCAGTCTCATTTAACAATAGAGTATCCTCGCTTTAAAAAAAAAAAATAAAGAAAAAGCAAAAGAAAACCAAAGCTCTTATGAAAACCAGAGAATGGAGCTTCCCTCTCAAGATTTTATGGTGTAAATCTTTTTAAAAGGTGTTGAACAGGCAGGTTTAAGGAATATTGAACACTGAAGTTTAAATGTTGAACACTTAAGGAATTGGCCCTAGTTTAAATGCTGAACAGGTGGTTTACTAAGGAGGAAAAGATACTATGGCACTGTAATCAAAGTCTTTCAAAATTAGTCACTTGCCGTACTTTGCAACATTGGCTTCACGTGAACTGAGGATTCTTTGCTAAAAGGACTTAGGATCAATATCTGTGTGAAGCATTTTTCATTCTTAAGGTTAAAAAATGTTTTATTAAGAGGAATAAATTTTGGTGTTCTATTACACAGCAAGGTGACTATAGTTAATTATTCTGTATATTTCAAAATAGTTAGAAGAGAGAATTTTTAAAGTTCTCAACATAAATAAATAATATGTGCATGAGGTGATGGATATGCTGAATACCTTAATTTTATTTTTATGTAATATAAACATGTATCAAAATATCATACAGTACCACATCAATATGTACATTTGTGCCCATAAAAATGTTTTACTAATTAAACAATTGAAACAATTTAAAATACACTGAATTACTTATCCCAAGAAGTAACAGTAAAATAAATCAGGAGCTACTATGCATAATAAAAATGAGTCCCCAAAAAGCTATATATGGCACTTAAAATTCTCCATATGTTCTAAATAGAGTATGGTAGAGGTTGCAGAAGTCCAACAAAACTTTATCAGTGTTATTAAATAACACCCATTGGTAGACAGTGTTGTATGTTCCATTACAAATTTTTCAATTATCTTCCCATGAAAAACTATGATTAGAAATTAAGATGCATCAAATGCCACTGGAGAACCCTTGGCTATCACTGTCCAATTCAAAATAATTATTCAGTTCTAAAGTTTATAACTTCACATAAAGAAGAAACAGTTATCTACCTTGGGACTAAATCAGTCAAGTACTTGGGGAAGTCGAGCTTAGATGTCTTCCCTGGGTACTTCAAAGAGCTGAAGTAAAAGAATTATTTTTGCAAAATTAATGCAGAAGCATCATTCCAATGGAATAAATTCAGTTGAGCAAAAGAAGAAGGATATTTCAAATGTAAAGAAAAAATCACAAGTTTTCAAATTAGACATTATATGACTTCCACTTTTAAAATAATAATTTTTCATAAGATCTTTTTTGTTGTTATACTGTGGCATAATCATTTAAAGATGGTGCACATAAATAAGAAAAAGAATCCAAAAAGAACAACTTGTATTGTCAGTCAAGATTTCAAAGATTAATATTTATGAAAACAATTGGCAAACAACCGTCCATGATCGAAGAACAAAAACTGTCGCAGCAGATGTCTTGTCAAGAGGCTACAGACGATGAGAAGCAGCATACTTTCGTCCATATGTTTTCTCAGCCTTAAGAAAGAATATCCTCAGTCATTTGAATTTTGGAGAACACAGAGTGCCTGTGTATATAATGAAGTAGAAGCTTTTTTTGTATGAGAATTTTGAGCCAAGATTTCTGGCTTCATTTGGAAAGAGGTGGCATATACATTTAGGTGGAACATTAAAAGAAAAGCAGCCAAATAACTTAAATAATCCAAATAACTCAATCTGTCAAGATTTTGCAAAATAACTCAGGGTGGGTCACTGGTTGTTCTGGCCTGCTTGCCATCCCCCTCTCACCTTTTGGCAATAATACTGCAATTTTCTCAGGAGGAAGAGCCCCTTCCCTCTTCTATGCTGTTTTATTAGGACAGTTTGTTAGTCCCATCTTAAACAGTTGCTCAACAGTTGTCCTTGTGACTATGAAATCTGAGGTGAATAAGTAGAGGAAGGGGGCAAGATGAAGAATTGGGAAATTGGAGGGGTCAGTGGTTTTCATCAGTTGAAGGACAGTTGTAATGGACATCAGTGAACAAGCACACTGAATAGAAAGGAGTTAATGTCAGGGCATTGGGATGCCTGAATTAGCAATTGCGGAGTAGCAGAAACTCCTCGTGATAAAAAATTCCAGTGTTGTCAAAGAACTGGGTGGTGGACTGTGGAGGAGAGATGGTCAGTGCAGACACAGAGGTCCCAGGATCCACCAGGCCGGTGTTGGCTACACAGCCAGAGGGACTGGAGTCACCCCTGATGATGGCAGTGCTGAGGGCCAAGATCAAGGTTCCGAAATCTTAGATAGATGAGAGGAATTGACTGGGATGTAGGGTGATGTTGTGGTGACATAGTTGCAGGGTCTTAACTTCAAAGGAGCTAAGAATTTTAAAGGAAGGCAGAGGAATCGGTCTTGAAATAATAATGGGAAGCCAGGGGGACAAAAAACTTCTTCCTATGGAGGTTGAAGGAGAAAGAGACAGTGCTTGACACAGCAGCTGAGAAAGTGGGCTGATCTTAGGGGGAGAGGAAGTATTCAAATAAAGCAAGAAGCTGGAGGGACCTCTTAGAGAAGAAAACAAGGATACAGGAAAGCTTACTGAGTGGCAGTTTCAGAGCAGGAGAGGAAGTGCTGAGAAATGGCAGGGAGATGTTTGATGTCATGGGGGTAATAGGAAGGGTTGGTACGTATATTTCATGCATTAACTGGTACAAGCACGGTGGAGTTGATACCAACAGTTTCTTTTAAGAGAGTGGGCAGTTAGCCTACTAGCCAGAGGTCTTGTCTAACTCAGCCAAGGGGATGGGGGACTCTGCCAATTCTACATATGCTGCAGTCTATTTGTTGAATGAATAAATAGCTGCATGTGCCAGGGTGGTAGATGGCAAGAGCCTAAAGAAGCATCCTCAAAGGTGCACCCAAGTATTAGATTATTGCCTGGTTATCACTTACCTTCTGGTGAATGCTTCCCCTGATTACTATACTCTGGCATTGTCAAAGAAAATAAAATCAACTCAATACCCAGGATGGAATTATATAAGTACATGTCTCAGAACCAGTATCTTCAATATCATTCCATCATGTGATATTAATTATAAGCATTTGATCAGATTTTAATTGTCCATGTGTCCTCATTTAAATTATTTTGTGCCACGGACTCATTTTATCAAGCTGTCATGCTGTGCTTATTAACATACCACATTTGTTTTCTGTAATCCATGCTGTATAGTCTATATTGAGTTTTAATTAAAAACCCAGCCAAAAGCCAGGAACGACTGAGACAAGATAGACCTAACAACTTCACTGAGCAATCGGCAAATATTCAAAATGTTCTGTGTTGTTTTGTTTTAAGCAACTAAGATTTATCCAAAAATGTTTAGGATGTTCAAGCACCAGATGGAATATGCAGGAACCAGGCCTATCCTGAAGAAATCAGTAAATGGTAGATACTCAGAATCATTATACAAAAAAAATCTTAAGGTAGCTTCCGTTATTTTAAATAACAAAACAGTGTTCCTCTGGTAGCCATGTGTGAAATTCTTACAGCTTTGCAAATTGAGAATGACAGACAGTATCCTGTAGTGACTGGAAACATGGGCTTTAAGGCCAGATTGGCTGGATTGTCTTCCTGGTTCTGTCATTTTTTGCTATGTAGTCTTGGGCAAGTTTCTTAACCTTTCTGTGCTACAGGTCCTCAGTGTGTTATGACTGTTAAACAAACAACAGAGTAAACCCCATAAAAGTTTAAGCTGTTAATATTATTTGGGGCATGTACCTGAAAGATAAGAATATATGCCCCCATACACCTTTTTTTTTTAAAAAAGAAAGATTTGCTTTCTTGTAAATCTGTTTTAGTACTTTGTAGATTCTGGATATCAGCCCTTTGTCAGATGGGTAGACTGCAAAGTTTTTTCCCATTCTGTTGGTTGCCGATTCACTCTAATGACTGTTTCTTTTGCCGTGCAGAAGCTGTGGCATTCAAAAGTGGGCAAAGGATATGAACAGAAACTTTACAAAGAAGACATACATGAAGCCAACAAACATATGAAAAGATGCTCATCATCACTGGTCATTAGAGAAATGAAAATCAAAACTACATTGAGATACCATCTCACGCCAGTTAGAATGGGCGATCATTAAAAAATCTGGAGACAACAGATGCTGGAGAGGATGTGGAGAAAAACGAACACTTTTATACTGTTGGTGGGAGTGTAAATTAGTTCAACCATTGTGGAAGACAGTGTGGCGATTCCTCAAGGACCTAGAAATAGAAATTCCATTTGACCCAGCAATCCCATTACTGGGTATATATCCAAAGGATTATAAATCGTTCTACTATAAGGACACATGCACACGAATGTTCATTGCAGCACAGTTTACAATAGCAAAGACTTGGAACCAACCCAAATGCCCATCAATGATAGACTGGACAGGGAAAATGTGGCACATATACACCATGGAATATTATGCAGCCATCAAAAACGATGAGTTCGTGTCCTTTGTAGGGACATGGATGAACCTAGAAACCATCATTCTCAGCAAACTGACACAAGAACAGAAAATCAAACACTGCATATTCTCACTCATAGGCGGGTGTTGAACAATGAGAACACATGGACACAGGGAGGGGGAGTATCACACACTGGGGTCTGTCGGGGGGATAAAGGGGAGGGACAGTGGGGGGTGGGGAGTTGGGGAGAGATAGCATGGGGAGAAATGCCAGATATAGGTGATGGGGAGGGAGGCAGCAAATCACACTGCCATGTGTGTACCTATGCAACAATCTTGCATGTTCTTCACATGTACCCCAAAACCTAAAATGCAATAAAAAATATATTAAAAAAAAAAAAAAAGATTTGCTTAACCTTCTAGAAGGTTGCTAGAAGCAGCAAAAGAAATAAGTCTGGAAGAGGTGGCCTGAAAACTAAAATCAAATTCAAATTATCATTTACTTTCACCAGCATTATTTAATTCCTTACCATGTGGAGAAGCATCAAGAGAACAGAATCAGAAAACCTTGATTCATATTCCCACTCTGCCATTTGCAAAGCCTGTGATTATTGTGTGTGTGTTGGGGGGGCGGGGTGTCTCGCTCTGTCACCAGGGCTGGTGTGCAGTAGCGATCCCGGCTGACTGCAACCTCCACCTCCCAGGTTCAACTGATTCTCTTGCCTCAGCCTCCCGAGTGGCTGGGATTACAGGCACATGCGACCATACCTGGCTAATGTTTGTATTTTCAGTACAGACTGGGTTTCACCCTGCTGGCCAAGCTGGTCTTGAACCCCTGACCTTGTGATCCACCCACCTCGGCCTCCCAAAGTGCTAGGATTACAGGTGTAAGCCACCCAGCCAGCCTGTGATTCTTATCAGGTCATTTTACCCACTGTGCCTTTCTTCTTATCTATAAAATGGAGATGAAAATACTTTCCTTCCTCAGAGAGTTAGTGTGAAGATCCAAGCAGACACAGACACACTGTTACTTTGCAAACAGCTTGTCTAGATATGCACAGTCAACAGCAGTTAAATAACAACAATAATAGTGTGGTTTTAATGCCTCATATACCAGGTTGCAAATCTTCTCTGTGAGGACCTGTTCAAACAGTATCCCAAAATTAGTGTATTTGATAGAAAAGGTGAAATGTATTAGGCCCAGTCTTCTCCACAGCCTTTCTGTTCCTTCTCCTCTCAACAGTAACACCATTGAGCAGTTCAGAACACCAGTTTCATCCTGTGGCAGGACAGCCTGATGCTGCCTGAGATCAACAGCTCTCGGACTCTGCAACTAGTTGCTTTCATCAATCTAACTCAGCGTCTCAGTTCACGTGACTGGAACTTGGCCTCTCTCCATGAGTCCTGATTGCTGCCACTTTCTCTTGGTTTTATAGTAGATTTTCCCCCACACTCTGGTGCAAAGCATACATGGTTTTTCTTTTGGAAACCTACATGGTTTCTTTTAGTAGCCTAGGTCTCCTGCTTGTTCCTACAAGGTCCCTTTCCAGGGAAGAATGCCCTTCCTGGGACAGAAGCCCCATGGCTGGCACCTCTCTCCCCACTGGCTGACCTTCAGATTTGGTCATCATCTACTCCAATCCCCCTTGGCCGAGTTCACACCATTACTGGGCACAGTGTCTGGGAACCCCTTTTGCTTTCTAAGCCACACAGTGAGCACAAGACAACAGCAGTCCACTGGTCCCAGTACTTTCTGAAAGATGTCTTCTTCCTCAGTCCTCTATGCTGTGACTCTCTGCTGCCCACCCAACTTTGCAAGTATGTCAAATACAAAGAAACCTTCTGTTGCCTGGGTACAGAGATATGCAAAGTATACCATGACATAATACATCTAGAATCTATTTCTTGGATAGGACTAGGTAAGGTCAATGTGCTGTATTGCAAACAGCTGGTAACATTTTCATCTACTATGTATCAGTCTGTCCGTCTGCAAGCATTTATTGAATAGCGACTAAGTTCAGGGCACAATGCTAGACACTGGGGAATATTTCAGTGAATAAAATCAACAGTCTCTGCCTTCAAATAGTACAGCATTTTGTGGAGTGTGGGCTGGAACTGGAGAGAAATCCAGTACTCTACCCTCCTAGAATCTAAGCACTGAAAGGCCTTTTGAGCATTCCTTCACCTTATGTTATGCTTCAGACCTATCCCCAAGGAGTTTCTAGTTTATTTAAAATGGCAGTACACAACCAAAGAAAACCTTCATAGACATGATATGAAAAGGTCTACACTAATAAGATCAATATAATTTTACAAGTACTGAAATGGTTACAAATTAGAATGATATGGACTTAAACTAATTGGGAAACACTTTCTGGAAAAGGGTTTACGTTACATTTAGGTGGAAATAATGAACATAATAACAATATATTGATTTTAGTGATTCTGCTTTTAGTTCCTTATTCTCTTCTCTCTCTATTTTTAATGTTATCCAAGTTTGTTTTTTAATCACCATGCCATTTTTCCCCTACAATCATTAGCTACCAAATGACTTATACTTACTACAGGCAATGAATGGTGATTACCTTCTGAGTACAGGCAATATTTTCAATATAACTTTTTAGTCCTATATCTCTAAAGAGTCATAGCATATCTCAAAAACCCTTGAAGCAATGAGTGCTATTATGTGAGATTTTGAAAGAGTAAAGTAAATGTGAGGCACAGTTAAGAACTTTGTAAATTTTCTTTGTAAAAACAAGGTTATAATCACTATAATTCATCCAGTAAATTTACCACTTTTACAGTCTAACAAGTGACCAAACGAGCCCAGCAACTGAAAAGAATAAATTTCTAAAAGCAACTGTTGCTTTTACGCACACTTTAATGTTTGAAAGTATTTTTGCTTAGGTGAAAATATAAAATAAAAATTCCAAAGTGGAAGAGCATGCTAATAATATATTTGAAAGCGATCTCTTATTATAAGAACACATCAACTGATTTTCATATTTCCAACCATTTAGTGACATTACACATGTGTCAAAACATAACAGGGCCTGGCACAGTGGCTCACACCTGTAATCCCAGCACCTTTGGAGGCCGAGGTGGGCGGATCACCCAAGGTCAGGAGTTCGAGACCAGCCTGGCCAACATGGCGAAACCCCATCTCTACTAAAAAAAAAAAAATATACAAAAATTAGTCAGGCATGGTGGCAGGTGCCTGTAATCTCAGCTACTCAGGAGGTTGAGACAGGAGAATCGCTTAAACTCGGGAGGTAGAGGTGGCAGTGAGCTGAGATTGTGCCATTGCACTTCAGCCTGGGTGACAAGAGTGAAACTCCATCTCAAAAAAAAAAAAAAACCACATATGAAGGTGCACACAGCCACAGTAACCATGGGAATGAGTAGTACACATTTGCAACATCACTAATATGTGATTTAAAACATTAGAGCACTTATATTACAAAACAAATGCACTCACCTCTAAAATGTATTTAATGAGAATATTACAAAATATAGCTGATACTATAACTAAAATGTATTCCTCTCAGCAAAACAGTTATTATCCAATTTTTTATTTATTTATTTATTTATTTATTTATTGCATTTTAGGTTTGGGGGGTACATGTGAAGAACATGGAAGATTGTTGCATAGGTACACACATGGCAGTGTGATTTGCTGCCTTCCTCCCCATCACCTATATCTGGCATTTCTCCCCATGCTATCCCTCCCCAACTCCCCACCCCCCAATCCAATTTTTAAGCTACAATGCAGCCTCTGTAACTTCTGTAGAAGCTATGTAATTTCTGTTTAAATTCATTTATTTGCCTGCTAGAAACTGAAAATGGGTATATGCATAGACGTGAATGATTCTGCACAGATTGTTACAATAAGAGGAGCTTGATACAATTTACAAATTTGCAGCAATGCAATTATTGCTGGGACTGACATGGATATTTGATATAGGAGTTAAGTTGCTTGGTATAATTATAACATTCTTCTGTGACTTCTCAAGATTAGAAATAAAAGATTAGTTACAATATTATTTTTCTGCTAAGGAAAAGAATAAATTCTTGTCAACTCAGGAGACATATTTTAGAATTAAAAAAAAGATAGAGGACATCTTAAAAATAATTTGGGCATCATTTCTTAAAGATCTTTATTCCATATGACTCCAGATACCAACTTTCAAATCAAGAATCCATTGTCTGCTATCACTGCTCAATGTATAAATATCACCAACCCACCTGGGCATTTGTAAAGATCACAGCTCTCAATTAGATGCTATGCTATTTGCTGAATGCCATACTTTCACAAGGGGCTATCTACAGTAGTCATCTTACAAAATATTATTTAGAACTTTTATAACTAATATTCTGGTTAATAACAATTCAGACCATGATCACAGGGTGGGTATCAAGCCTTTCCTGAGCAGCTGACTGAATAAATGGATTATGCTTTCCAGTACACACTTAGGCAAATTTTATCAATAATAAAATTGAGGCCAGGTGCAGTGGCTCATGCCTGTAATCCCAGCACTTTGGGAGGCCTAGGTGGGCGGATCACCTGAGGTCAGGAGTTTGAGACCATCCTGGCAACATAGTGAAACCCCATCTCTACTAAAAACATAAAAGTTAGCTGGGCGTGGTGGTGGGTGCCTGTAATCTCAGCTACTCAGGAGGCTGAGACAGATTTGCTTGAACCTGGGAGGCAGAGGTTGCAATGAGCCAAGATTGTGCCACTATACTCCAGCCTAGGAGACAGAGCAAGACTTCATCTCAAGAAAAAAAAAAAAAAAAAAGAATAAAATTGAAGAATTTTTTCATGTTATTTAGTTTTAAAACTGAAAAAATAAATGAGTTGTGATTATAAGTCCTATAACCTGTTTGGATCAAACATGCTGATTAAGAGTGTAAGCTCAGAAGCCCAAGTGTTTAGATTGGAATCCCAGGTCTCTTTCTCTTCAGATGTGTGACCTTAAACTCTCTATACCTCAGTTTCCTAACCAGTAAAAGGGAGATAATTATACTATGACATAGGGTTGAAGAATAAATAAGGTAACATATATAAATGATTAGCAACAGTGTCTGAAAGCAGTGTCTGATAATAACAATGTCATACAGTAAGCTCTTAATAAATGCTAGCTATTAATAAATTATATAATATAAATCAATTAAATTAATTATACAATAAATTAATAAATGCTAGTGCTTAACACTGTACCATAGCTATTGCAGAGGCAGCTCTCAATAGCTTTGCAACAATATTCCAAGGATAGATGGTATTTTAAATCTGAACATTTTAAGAATATTGAACTTTATTAAACATCTTTGTTGCCCTGTAGATTATATGGTATGTCACTGTAACATTAGTAGATAGGAATATAGTCACAGGGGAAATTGTGACTGTCATTTTAAATAGGTCAGCTTCTTTGACGATTACGTAAAGAGAGTAACTGTAAATTACCAGTTCCACAGGTGACCCATGAATATTTTCAGTACTCATTCTCTTATCCAATTCTAAAGTACAGAAGCTATGAATTTTATACACTTAGGATTGGAGTTTACATAAATCTCTATTTTTATGATTTATATATGTTTTTCCCTTTTTATGAGAGCAATAATTTGTAATGCTCTATAAATCTTAATGAAAATGTATACTAAAGAGTAAAAGATGCAGAAGATTGACCCCCAAAATCCTTAAAACCAAACCAAACCATTCCTCTGAGCACAGTCCTTATTTCCTGCTCCACCCTCATCAGCCCACCTCTATCCAATCCACATAAGCTCTTTCAATCCCCATTACCACTTCACTGTTACACAGATCTGGACCTAAACTATCTTTAAATACACAGAATAAAGGTACGATACTGTAATAAAAAGCTACTCTCTTCAACAGCACACAGATACTATCAGATATTTTGCGTGTGTGTACGTGTGTATATGTGAGAGAGAGAGAGACAGAGAGAGAGTGAGAGGTCATGGAAATAAGAGTAGAACAAAATGGCTTTAAGGATAGAGAATTTTAGAAACCACACTGCCCTCAGGCCGGGCACAATAGCTCACGTCTATAATCCCAGCACTTTTGCAGGCCGAGGTAAGTGGATTGCTTGAGATCAGGAGTTCAAGACCAGCCTGACCAAGATGGTGAAACCCTGTCTGTACTAAAAATACAAAAATCAGCTGGGTGTGGTGGCAGGTGCCTGTAATCCCAGCTACTCAGAGCCTGAGGCAAGAGAATCACTTGAACCCAGGAGGTGGAGATTGCAGTGAGCCGAGATAGCGCCACTGCACTCCAGCCTGGGCAAAGAGCAAGACTCTGTCAAAGAAAGGAGAGGAGAGTAGAGGAGGGGAGGGGAGGGGAGGGGAGGGGAGGGGAGGGGAGGGGGAGAAGAAGGGAGGAGAGATCATACTATCCTTAAGCCATTTTGAAGCATTCCTTCTCTTCTCTTTCCCGCCCCCAATGTCCCAACATACATTTTTTTTAAGTACAAATAAATATGCCTGGTGTTGTTACCTTTAAAAAGCCTTCTAAATATGCCAACCCCAGAGGAATACTGAGCTCTCAGAGTTGTTATGGTTGTTAGTTACATTCTTTGTAAATTCTTGCTTTTCTATCACAATCACCTAAACAAACAATATTTTAATGGAGAATTTTTCTAAAACTCACTTCGGTAATTTTCCCCTTAAAGACTTTCTATAAAAAAATTCACATTTTATCCTTCCATTAAAAATAAGTACTATAGCTTAACTCAATATATAATCCCTAAATGCCTAAATGATTTCACATATAGGCAAACATCACAGGAAATTAAATTTTCCTTTATTTTATTCTTTCAAGAATCTTTAAGACATTGTCCACCCTATATCTATTTCTCAGTGTCCTATGCACAAACTGAGAAACATGGGTCAAGGAAGAATATCCCTAAATATAATTAATTTAGAAATTGTAGAGGAGGAGGATCCAAGATGGCCGATTAGGAGCAGCTGAGGATTGCAGCTCCCAGTGAAAGCGCGGAGGGTGAGTGGACGCCGCATTGCCAGACAGATTTTTATTGCCCACAGACCAGGAGATTCCCAGGGGGAGGAGCCCCACGGGTCGCTAGCACGGCTGGTTTGGCCGGCACAGCAGTCTTTGCCAGCGCGACTGTTTTTGCCGGCGCTGCTGTTTTGGGCGGCGTCCCGGCGCAGCGGTTCCCCATACAAAATACGTGGGTCCGGGTCGTCGTCTTAGCTGGCAATTGGAGCTCCGGGAAGGCAGAGCCGCCCATTCATCTGATTAAAAAAGGGGACTGAAACAGGAGCCAGGCCAGGAGATTTCCCGGGCAAAAAAAAACGCCACGAATCTCCGCGCCCGCGGTTTCAGCCGGCGCAGTGGGTCGCCGCACGGGAAATCACACAGATCCCGGCGCCTTTTCAGCAGGCGGCTGGAACACCTGGGAGACTCTGAGGCAGGGAGCCAGGTGATCAGGCTTGGCTGGTCCCACCCCCCACAAAAAAACAGCCATCGGAAACGCTCTGGATCCAGAGTTTCACAGCAAGCACAGCTGAGCCCAGGACGGCCCAGCTCTGTGGGGGGAGGGGGCGTCCGCCATTACTGAGGCAGTCCGCCGCTACAGAGGTGGTTTGCCATTGCTGAGGCAGTTCTCCACTACACCGGTATAAACAGGACTGCAGGGAAGTTCATACGGCAGCTGGGCGGAGCCCACAGCAGCTCAGCAAAGCCTCTGTAGGCAAACAGTGACTAGGCTGCCTCATCGCTGGGCAAGGCAGCCCTAGAAAAAGGCAGCAGCACCAGGGAAACTCATAAATAAAGCCCTAACTCCCCGGGACAGAGCACCTGGGGAAAAAAGGGGTTTATGAGTTCTGCTGCAGCAGACTTAAACGTACCTGCCCAGCAACTCTGAATGAACAACGGAGCTCACAGCTCAGCACTTGAGCTCCTATAAAGGAAACTCTGTCTCCTCAAGCAGCTCCCTGATCCCCCGTATATCCAACGAGTCACCTCACAAAGGAGTGCTCAGACGGACATCTGGCGGGTATTCTTCTGGGACAAAGATATCAGAAGAAGAGACTGGCAGCAACCGTTACTGTTCTGCAACTGCTGCAGGTGATCCCCCCAGGCAAGCAGGGCCTGGAGTGGACCTCAGCAGCCCTACAGCAGAGGGGTCAGACTGGTAGAAGGAAAACTAAGAAACAGAAATAAATAACTTCATCATCAACAAACGGGACGTCCACTGAGAGACCCCATCTGAAAATCACCAACCACAAAGACCACACATAGATAAATCCACAAAGATGGGAAGAAACCAGCGCAAAAAGGAGGTAAACACCCGAAACCAGAACGCCTCTCCTCCTACAAGGGATCACAACTCCTCACCAGCAAGGGAACAAGGCTGGATGGACAATGAGTGTGATGAAATGACTGAATCAAGCTTCAGAAGGTGGGTAGTAAGAAACTTCTGTGAGCTAAAAGAACATGTTCTAACCCAATGCAAACAAACTAAGAACCTTGAAAAAAGATTTGACGAAATGCTAATGAGAATAACCAACTTAGAGAGGAATGTAAGTGAATTGATGGAGCTGAAAAACACAACACAAGAACTTTGCGAAGCATACACAAGTTTCAACAGCCGAATTGACCAAGCAGAAGAAAGGATATCAGAGGTCGAAGATCAACTCAATGAAATAAAACGAGAAGGAAAGAGTAGAGAAAAAAGGGTAAAAAGGAATGAACAAAGTCTCCAAGAAATATGGGACTATGTGAAAAGACCTAATCTATGTTTGATTGGTGTACCTGAATGTGAAGGAGAGAATGAATCCAAGCTGAAAATACTCTTCAGGATATTATCCAGGAGAACTTCCCCAACATAGGAAGGCAGGCCAATATTCAAGTCCAGGAAATACAGAGAACACCACAAAGATATTCCTCAAGAAGAGCAACCCCAAGGCACATAATCGTCAGATTCACCAGGGTTGAAATGAAGGAGAAAATGCTAAGGGCAGCCAGAGAGAAAGGTCAGGTTACCCACAAAGGGAAGCCCATCAGACTCACAGCAGATCTCTCAGCAGAAACCCTACAAGCCAGAAGAGAGTGGGGACCAATATTCAACATCCTTAAAGAAAAGAACTTCCAACCCAGAATTTCATATCCAGCCAAACTGAGCTTCATAAGTGAAGGAAAAATAAAATCCTTTGCGAACAAGCAAGAACTCAGAGATTTCATCACCACCAGGCCTGCTTTACAACAGCTCCTGAAAGAGGCACTAAACATAGAAAGGAACAACCAGTACCAGCCACTCCAAAAACATACCAAACAGTAAAGACCATCAACACAATGAAGAAACTGCATCAACTAACGGGCAAAACAGCCACCTAGCATCAAAATGGCAGGATCAAATTCACACATAACAATATTAACCCTAAACGTAAATGGGCTAAATGCCCCAATTAAAAGACATAGACTGGCAAACTGGATAAAAAGCCAAAACCCGTCTGTGTGCTGTATCCAGGAAACCCATCTCACATGCAGAGATACACAAAGGCTCAAAATGAAGGGATGGGGGAGATTTACCAAGCAAATGGAGAGCAAAAAAAAGCAGGAGTTGCAATTCTCATCTCTGATAAAATAGACTTTAAACCAACAAAGATCAAAAGAGACAAAGAAGGACATTACATAATGGTAAAAGGATCAATGCAACAAGAAGAGCTAACGATCCTAAATATATACGCACCCAATACAGGAGCACCCAGATACATAAGGCAAGTTCTCAATGACTTACAAAGAGACTTAGATTCCCGCACAATAATAGTGGGAGACTTGAACACCCCGTTGTCAATGTTAGACAGATCAACAAGACAGAAAATTAACAAGGATATCCAGGACTTGAACTCACACCTGGATCAAGCAAACCTAATAGACATTTACAGAACTCTCCACCCCAAATCCACAGAATATACATTCTTCTCAGCACCACATCGCACCTACTCTAAAATTGACCACATAATTGGAAGTAAATCACTCCTCAGCAAATGCAAAAGAACAGAAATCATAACAAACAGTCTCTCAGACCACAGTGCAATCAAGTTAGAACTCAGAATTCAGAAACTGACTCAGAACCACACAGCTTCATGGAAACTGAACAACTGGCTCTTGAATGTTGACTGGATAAACAATGAAATGAAGGCAGAAATAAAGATGTTCTTTGAAACCAACGAGAACGAAGACACAACATACCAGAATCTCTGGGACACATTTAAAGCAGTCTCTAGAGGAAAGTATATAGCAATAAATGCCCACATGAGAAGCAAGGAGAGATCTAAAATTGACACCCTATCATCAAAATTGAAAGAGCTAGAGGAGCAAGATCAAAAAAACTCAAAACCTAGCAGAAGACAAGAAATAACTAAGATCAGAGCAGAACTGAAGGAGATAGAGACATGAAAAACTCTTCAAAAAATCAACAAATCCAGGAGCTGGTTTTTTGAAAAGGTCAACAAAATAGACAGACCACTAGCCAGATTAATAAAAAAGAAAAGAGAAAATAATCAAATAAATGCAATAAAAAACGATAAAGGGGATATCACCACAGATTCCACAGAAATTCAAACCATCATCAGAGATTATTACAAACAACTCTATGCATATAAACTAGTAAACCTGGAAGAAATGGATAAATTCCTGGACACATGCATCCTCCCAAGCCTAAACCAGGAAGAAGTCGAAACCCTGAATAGACCAATAACAAGGTCTGAAGTTGAGGCAGCAATTAAGAGCCTACCACCCAAAAAAGCCCAGGTCCAGATGGGTTCACAGCCGAATTCTACCAGACATACAAAGAGGAGCTGGTACCATTCCTTCTGAAACTATTCCAAACAATCCAAAGAGAGGGAATCCTTCCTAAATCATTTTATGAGACCAACATCATCCTGATACCAAAACCTGGCAGAGACTCAGCAAGAAAAGAACACTTTAGGCCAATATCCATGATGAACATAGATGCAAAAATCTTCAATAAAATACTGGCAAACCGATTGCAACAGCACATCAAAAAGCTTATCCACCATGATCAAGTAGGCTTCATCCCGGGGATGCAAGGCTGGTTCAACATATGCAAATCTATAAACATAATCCACCACATAAACAGAACCAAAGACAAAAACCACATGATAATCTCAATTGATGCAGAGAAGGCCTTTGACAAAATTCAACAGCGCTTTATGCTAAAAACTCTCAATAAACTAGGTATTGATGGAACGTATCTCAAAATGATAAAAGCTATTTACGACAAACCAACAGCCAATATCATACTGAATGGGCAAAAACTAGAAGCATTCCCTTTGAAATCTGGCACTAGACAAGGATGTCCTCTCTCACCACTCTTATTCAATATAGTACTGGAAGTTCTAGCCAGAGCAATCAGGCAAGAAAAAGAAATAAAGGGTATTCAAATAGGAAAGGAGGAAGTCAAATTGTCGTTATTTGCAGACGATATGATTGTATATCTAGAAGACCCCATTGTCTCAGCCCAAAATCTCCTGAAACTGATAAGCAACTTCAGTAAAGTCTCAGGATATAAAATCAATGTGCAAAAATCACAAGCATTCCTATACACCAATAACAGACTTAAAGACAGCCAAATCAAGAACCAACTGCCATTCACAATTGCTACAAAGAGAATAAAATACCTAGGAATACAACTAACAAGGAACGTAAAGGACCTCTTCAAGGAGAACTACAAACCACTGCTCAATGAAATAAGAGAGGACACAAACAGATGGAGAAATATTCCATGTTCATGGCTAGGAAGAATCAATATTGTCAAAATGGCCATACTGCCCAAAGTAATTTACAGATTCAACGCTATCCCTATCAAGCTACCAATGACCTTCTTCGAAGAACTGGAAAAAACCACCTTAAACTTCATATGGAACCAAAAGAGAGCCCGCATAGCCAAGTCAATTCTAAGCAAAAAGAACAAAGCTGGAGGCATCACACTCCCGGACTTCAAATTATACTACAAAGCTACAGTAATCAAAACAGCATGGTACTGGTACCAAAACAGAGATATAGACCAATGGAACAGGACAGAGACCTCCGACACAACACAACACATCTACAACCACCTGATCTTTGACAAACCTGACAAAAACAAACAATGTGGAAGCAAGTCCCTGTTTAATAAATGGTGTTGGGAAAACTGGCTAGTCATGTGCAGAAAGCAGAAGCTGGACCCCTTCCTGACACCTTACACTAAAATTAACTCCAGATGGATTAAAGACTTAAACATAAGACCTAACACCATAAAAACCCTAGAAGAAAATCTAGGCAAAACCATTCAGGACATAGGTGTAGGCAAAGACTTCATGACCAAAACACCAAAAGCAGTGGCAACAAAAGCCAAAATAGACAAATGGGACCTAATCAAACTCCATAGCTTCTGCACAGCAAAAGAAACAGTCATTAGAGTGAATTGGCAACCAACAGAATGGGAAAAAATTTTTGCAGTCTACCCATCTGACAAAGGGCTGATAACCAGAATCTACAAAGAACTGAAACACATTTACAAGAAAAAAACAAACAAGCCCATTCAAAAGTGGGCGAAGGATATGAACAGACACTTTACAAAAGAAGACATACATGAAGCCAACAAACATATGAAAAAATGCTCATCATCACTGGTCATTAGAGAAATGAAAATCAAAACTACATTGAGATACCGTCTCACGCCAGTTAGAATGGCGATCATTAAAAAATCTGGAGACAACAGATGCTGGAGAGGATGTGGAGAAATAGGAACGCTTTTACACTGTTGGTGGGAGTGTAAATTAGTTCAACCATTGTGGAAGACGGTGTGGCGATTCCTCAAGGACCTAGAAATAGAAATTCCATTTGATCCAGCAATCCCATTACTGGGTATATATCCAAAAGACTATAAATCGTTCTACTATCAGGACACATGCACACGAATGTTCATTGCAGCACAGTTTACAATAGCAAAGACCTGAAACCAACCCAAATGCCCATCGATGATAGACTGGACAGGGAAAATGTGGCACATATACACCATGGAATATTATGCAGCCATCAAAAACGATGAGTTCGTGTCCTTTGTAGGGACATGGATGAACCTGGAAACCATCATTCTCAGCAAACTGACACAAGAACAGAAAATCAAACACCGCATGTTCTCACTCATAGGCGGGTGTTGAACAATGGGAACACATGGACACAGGGAGGGGGAGTATCACACACTGGGGTCTGTCGGGGGAAAAAGGGGAGGGACAGTGGGGGGGTGGGGGAGTTGGGGAGGGATAGCATGGGGAGAAATGCCAGATATAGGTGATGGGGGAGGAAGGCAGCAAATCACACTGCCATGTGTGTACCTATGCAACAATCTTCCATGTTCTTCACATGTACCCCCAAACCTAAAATGCAATAAAAAAAAAAAAAAAAAGAAATTGTACTCAAGGGTATTCTAAATTATAAGCTTTGAATAAATAATTGACTAGTAGGTAAAATCCAGTTACATTTAGTTATATTAAATATCCTTAATGTACTTCCTTAAAACATCATACAGAGAAGGCTAACAAACTTGGGAAATTTAGAATCCCAGGGTTGAAATTGCTTTAAAGAACATTTGGTTCAACCATGAAGCAAATTTATGCTTCATTGCCCTATATTTTTAAATTTTTACCAGTTTCACACATACACACATACACACACACACACACACACACACACACACACACACCACTTCTGGTGTCAGGAACGAAGGAAATAAAAATAGTAATTTTCTTTTAAGTTGACATTTTAAATTCAAATAAGTGGAGTCTCAAATGTAATATTAGGATAGCTAGTGCGAAAAACCCTAGTTTGCATTCCCTGTTTTGATTTAATTCTGATAAATCTCTTGGGAATGCTTCAATACACAGACAGTTGAAATCCAGCTGGTTAGCCATTAGAGGGTAGGTATTAGGTAACCTATGTGACTTAACACAATTCACTTCTCTGAGTCTCTCTTTCCACATTTGCAATGTGGAGGTAACACTGCCTGTTCTATGTATTTGTTAGAATTTTTGAAAGGCACCAAAATATTCTAAAGTATTTTGAAAACGGCAAAGTGCTATAGATTCCAAGCATTTTTTGTTCTATTCATTTGCATTTAAATTGCCTTACGTAGTAACATTAATCAGCCACAAATAAATACTACATCTATATTCTAGATTTTATTTCTCACTGTCAATAAAAGGGTCATTATGTGTGATAGGCAGAATAATGGCTCTCCCCAAAGATGCACATGCCCTCACAATCCCTTTCCTAGTCACCAGAACCTGTAAACATGTAACCTCACATGGCAAAAGGGATTCAGCAGGTGTGATTTCAGTTAAGGCTCTTGAAATGGGAAAATTATACCAGATTATCCAAGTGGTTCCAATGTAATCACAAGTGTTCTTAGAGGAATGAGGCAGGAGCATCAGAGTAGGAGATGTGACAATCGTGGTGGCGGGGGAGGAATAGAGAGTAAAGATTGGAAAGTGCTACACTACTGGCTTTAAAGACGGGGAATGGAGCCGCGAGCCAAGGAATGCAGGTGGCCTCCAGAATCCAGAAAAGGCAAGGATATAAAATCTCCCATAGAATCTGCAGAAGGAACACTCTACTGCTCACACCTTGATTTTAAGCTTTTGACTTCCAAAATTGTAAAATAATAAATTTGTGTGGTTTTATACCACGAAGTTTTTGGTCAATAGAAAATAATACAATCATGGAAACATAGCCACCTCTTATCCCACTACTGGTAATTAGGGTTTGTTAGTAGAGCCCACCATTAGTTGTACAATAGTATCTTTGGCCACTTTCTGAATCTATTATCCAATGCCATTTCACCCAGATAGGTGAGCCATTTAGCTCCCCCAAATGGCATGGATCACTGAGCACCAGCTGTTTCAGAAGGGCCAATGGATATAGTCACGACTAGTTCCCAGGGTGGTTGCTTGAATCATTCTAGATCTAGCATGCTCTTTTTTTTTTTTTTTTTTTTTTTTTTAAGATTTCCTGAGAGGGGGATGAAATGTCTTCTGCTTCCACTGGTAGAAATATTTCTCATTTCAAAACACTTAGAATTAAAAAGTTGTCTAAGAGCTAGAATTGCTTTAGCTATAATTTTTTATTCTGTCCTTAGTAAATGTGAAAATTAAGAAACAAGATAATTAAGAAATATACTTATGCTTTTTGTTAGGGTTTTCCTTTTACTTTTCTCGTTTTTACAAACTTATAGGACAAATGAGACATTTTGTTACATGTATATAAATGCGTAGTAATCAAGTCAGTGTATTTGATGTGTCCATCACTCAAGTATAACGTATTTTGTTAAGTATAGTCACCCTACTCTGCTACCAAACATTGAATTTATTCCTTCTGTCGTACCGTACATTTGTACCTTTTAACCCAGTTCCCTTTATTCTCCACCTTCCATCCTTCCCAGTCTCTGTTATCTATCTTCCCACTCTCTACCTTCATATGATAAAATGGTTTAGCTCCCACATATAAGTGAGAACATGCAGTATTTGTCTTTTTGTGCCTGGCTTGTTTCATTTCAGATAATTACCTCCAGTTCCATGCAGCATCCATGTTGCCGCAAATGAAATGATATCATTCTTTTGAAAGAATCCTAAAATTCATATGGAACCAAAAAAGAGTTGGAATAGCCAAAGCAATCCTGAGCAAAAAGAACAAAGCTACAGGCACCATATTATCTAACTTATAATACATTGCAGGGCTTGACTAACCAAAGCAGCACAGTATTGGTATAAAAATAGACAGACCAACGAAACAGAATGAAGAATCCAGGAACAAAGCCATATATTTACAGCCAACTGATCTTTAACAAAGCAGATAGGAACTTACATGGGGGAACAAACACCCTCTCCAATAAATGATGCTGGCAAAACTGGATAGTCACATGCAGAAGAAACTAAATCCCTATCTCTCACAATATATAAAAATCAACTCAAAATGGATTCAAGACTTAAACATAATACTCAAAACAACAAAAACACTGGAGGAAAACCTAGGGGAAATTCTCCTGGACATTGGTCTAGGCAAAGAATTTATGCCTAAGATCTGAAAAGCACAGGCAACAGAAACAAAAAGAGACAAATGGGACTATCTTAAACTAAAAAGCTTCTGCACAGAAAGGAAACACTCAACAGAGTGAAGAGACAACCTGTTGAATGGAGAAAATATTCGCAAATTATTTATCTGACAGGAGACTAGTACCCAAAATATTTAAGAAACTCAACTCAACAGGAAAAAATCAAAAAAACCTCATTAGAAAGTGGACAAAAGACTAGACATTTCTCAAAGGAAGACATAGAAATGGCCAATATGCATATGAAGAACTCCTCAACCTCACTAATCATCAGAGAAATGCAACTCAAAACGACAACAGGATATTATCTTTCCCCAGCCAGAATGGCTATTATTAAAAAGACAAAAAATAACAGACATTGATGAGGATGTAGAGAAAAGGGAACTCATACCTTACTGGTGGGAAAGCAAACTAGCAGAGCCACTAGGAAAGACAGTATGGAGATTTCTTTAAAAACTAAAAGCAGAACTACCATTGGATTCAGCAATCCCACTACAGAGTATCTATCATAGGAAAAGAAATCAACATAACAAAGGGATACCTGCACTCACATGTTTACTGCAACATTATTCACCACAGCAAAGATACGGAATCAACCCATGTGTCCCTCAATGGATGAATACGTAAAGAAAATGTGATGTATACATGTGCAATGAAATCTTATTCAGCCATAAAAAAATGAAATCAGGTTTTTCTTCCTTAGTTAAATGACTTCATTTCCCCTACCTTTACTATTTTCTTAGACATTTATCTGAATCTTTACATATTTTGGATGTTATTCTTATATTCTGTCTGCCTATGTCTTAAAATTCAGAGCCATAAACCTGCTAGACAAAGTACATTAACCTTTCTTAACAACAGTGCAAAAAATTTGTTAAACTTGGCTATGATCAAAGGGGTAAGAAGATTAGGCAGAGAGGACGGAGTTCCAATTTAAACTTTGGTTCTAGCTCTTGCTATGTGACCTCACTCAAATCACATCACTTCTCAGGGACTCTGTGGCATCATCTATAAAATAAGAAGCTTGGACTAAATATCCAGATACAGCCTAAAGTGTCCTAAAACAGGAGAATGAAGTATTTTGGTAATTCTATTGAGAAAGTAATCACCACTTGCTGAAACACTTGATAAGTACTACCCAGTAGCTCCTCCACAAAGATAACTGGTAGCATTGAAGCTTGTTTGAATTTTTGCTATCTATGATTCCAGACGAAGGGCAGGGCAGGAAAAGACTGAGGTACTGGTACATTGAGTAACACAGATCTCTGGACACCTAATGGATGAATACAGATGGGGGTGTGGAGTGGAGAGGACAAATGCAGAGCCTGCAACACTAATATGGTACAGAGCCCCTGATGGTATTTGAAGAGCTCTAGTGATATCTTGCCTACACTATTAAGGGAGTCCACTAGCATAGGAATTGTACCCTTTCATGGCCCTTGGCAATTTGTGTCATTCATCTCAGTATCCCCAGTACCCAAGCACAATAACCACCATTTAATAGTTTGCTCACAACATATGTGTTGGGTGACAGAATAAAGGACTTGCAATTAGCCTTTCTCATCTCAACTCTTCCCTGAGGGTTGTGTCACGGGGGTGTCATTTACATCACATCTTGCACAAATGGGGATCCCTGGAATTATGAAAACAGCAGCCCTGCCTCCACCCAAGGGAGCAGTCTGTCCCACGAAACTGCACTCCTGGAATTTTCAAGACGGGAGATAATAAAAGCCTGAACTAGTGACAGTAGTGGGAATGGAAAGAAGAAAACAAGTGATTTATTTTAGAGTGATTTGGGAGACACACAAAAATACTCTTGACTAGCCAAAGTAAAATCTTAACCTGATTTCTTTCTGATTTTCCTTTGGAGTAATTCAATAAAAATCTGTTACATAAAAATGGAAGGCTTGCCACGTATCTCCTGTTAAATACAAGTCACTTTTATTGTGAACCTCATCCTCTGTCAGAAAATTATATTGACCTCATTTTTCTACTTTAAAATCTGGTACTTCAGTCAATATCACACAGTCTATAGCAGTATTTTAAGAGAAAGGCAGCAATAAGTTGCAAGGAATGCTCTTGATCATTTTTAAAAATCATACCACACACTCGAATATACAAGTGTGTTTTTGAGTCCTATCTCAGAGAAACATTTGCCAAAATTGCATTGACCACCTTTATTTTGATCATTTGTTTCCCAAATATAATTTAAGCGATGCAGAGAACTAATGTAAAGTAGAAGGCATTTTGATTACGGAAACAAACATTGATTCACATGGAACATTTTGAAGCAATGCCCTTTCTACTAATATCCAAGTTTCCGTTGCACTTTTTTCTAAAATGGGAATGCACTTTAAAAAACTCAACCACAACAATCTTTCTGGAATTTAGCATATACATAAAGTAATAAATAAAATCCTTCCAGTTTTAAAATATCAAATGATTCGTATCTACTGAAACAGACCAAAAGGTTATTGAGGAACATGGTACAAATTTTGTTTGATATCTAACATAAAAGTACAGATAGTTAGCTAAAAAAAATTCTCTAGATTTATATTTTATATTTAAGTGTATCACTTTGGGTATTAAACATGCTGCTAGCTATCTCTTAATGAGCACCTGAGCTGTCATTTTTAATAACAAACTGACAATTATTATCTATAGGTTGATATTTCCTTGAAAATCATTTGTGAATCTCAAGTTAATAGAGTTAAGAATAGAAAGTGACTATTCCATTTACTAAAACAGTATTATTTTATAATACTTGGCAGAATATTATCAAAAGTAACATGAACATATATTTATAATAAAAAATCCACATATGACAAAATGCATAGGCATTCTCAATATGCAGCAGAACTTTACACAAGTCTAAATAATGCATCTCAGTTACTCATTGTTTGAAACGGTCAATTGGTCCACTAGAAAAAGCCATAAGAGAAAAAAACACAGATCCAAGACAGAATATAAAAAATAAATAAATAAAACAAATATCTAGGCCACTCTGATTTTAGCTATTTCCCAATTTAAAACAAGGCATGAGAGATGAATACCATAAAAACTCAAATTATCTTACTCATCTAGGTACATACACCATTAATATATAATGCCAGTAATCAGGTAATAGCCTATTGTAATTCATAGGTTACAGTATTCTGGAAATCCTACTTTATTTTTAAATAATAAAATTTTTTAAAAAAATACCTCTTCCACAAAGCTGTCTTTCTTCTCTAGCATTTCTCGTAATGTCTGAAGAATTTTAATGCACAGTTTTTCTTCTTTCTCCATTAGTTTCTTTGTATGATTAATTAACCTTAAAGCAAAACATTAAACCTTTAGAAAGACAGTGATTTCTCTTCAAGCTATATACAAACATCAAAGGCTATAGAGGAAAAAAAATCACACAATTATTTGAGAATATGAAGTAAACCAGGTACAGGTTTTTCAAAAGTTTTAAGATTACACTTCAGCTTATAAATTTTGTATTATAACACATTATATTTGTATAACAGGTAGTATATCTCAGGGCTTCCCAGACTTACTCAGGTGGCATTCTTTTAGTGGGACACACTACTCTGAGAAACAATGAAACACTAATATTCTCACTCCCATTATATGAACTAAAGCAAATTTATCAGTAGATAAATATAAATTTTTATATTATATTACACTTTATTACGTTACATTACACTATATTATTTTTATGTACTGTATTACATTAGACATAAGAGTAGCAATGGCTGTATACAATTTTGCAACCTTAATATAACAGGCTGCTTTCCAGTTTCCATTCATAATAATGTGCTATTTTTCACTGCCAGAGTTTGGTAGAAACAAGCAGTTACTGTCTTAAAAGCAAAAAACAAAAAAGTGACATCAAGACAGTCTAACCATTTACTAGTTTTGCTATAATTTGGGCAAAAACTCCAATCAATTTTAATCAAGTGGCAAACTGTACCCTAGTGCTCTGTTAGGAGAAGAGTTTCAGGATCACCATCCCCAAGAACTTAAAATCAAATAAAATGTTCATTATCAGAATTTAGCTTAGGTAGCAATATACATATATAGCATATATAGCTCATGTTGTTAAAAAGCTGATCCTCAAAATGACCCTGTGAGACATCTTCTTCAAATGACCCAATTTCAGTGACCTAACGTGAGTACTGTGAGACATAACCCTGGGGAAAAGGTGAACTCTCACTGGTTAATGGCTAGCAAGTGCTTATCAAGGGTCAGGGTCAAGTGTAAGGACTTCCCAGGGAGTCTTCCAATTTATCCTTACACCAAGCCTTTGGGACAGGTACAGACTGATTTTGCTCATGAGAGAACAGAGGCTCAGGGAGATATAGCAACCTGCCTCTGGTTACGTAAACTGTTAAGTGGTGAGACCCGCAAAGGCACTAAGGTCCATCTGACCTCAGAGCCAAAATTTATTAAGAACCACTCTGTGGTGACGGGGGACTCAGGTCACTGATCTCTGGAGTCTCAGGGGTCTTGTGCAGAGTCCCCACACATGCTAGGCTGCACACAATCCCCTGAATGGGTAAGTGCCACAACAGAGACATTGGCAAATGCTGTGAACCAGACATGAAACCACTTCATTCTGTTGGGGGGGGAATTACCTAGGGCTGATCAGAGAAGGTTTCAGTGAAGAGATAGCATGCAACTTGTGAAGATTTCACCTGGCAAGGAAGGCTGGGGAGAGAAGACATCCCTGCAAAGGGAATGGTAGAAACACAAGACAGAGGCAGAAACCTGGCCAGCGTGTTCAGGAAATGAGAAGCACGCCAATTGCCCGCTGACACTTAAAGACTTGGAAGAGGAAAGTGTAAGAGATGTGGTTTGGAAAGAAGGGACTAGAATATTAACCTCAAGAGTCTGGAATGTTTTCTAGAGAAAATAGGGAACTACTGTTCTAAAGGACCTGAATGCCTCTTCCCACTGTGAGAAAGAGACCAATGATGGCAGTGGGAAAGGTGAAGCAGAGGAGACGGGGCAAGGCAAGAGAACAGTGGCAGAGGTCATGTGAGGATGTCGGAATCAACAGAGAAGACCCACAGCCAAGACTTGTAAATAATGACATGCGGGAGGTAGAAGAGGAAGCAGGGCAGATCAGAGACCCTTGAAATGTACAGACTAGGCTAATAGTGGATGGTGATTATTTTCTTAATTTTTTTAATTAGACAGGGTCTCTGTCACCCAGGCTGGAGTGTACCCATGTGATCATAGCTCATTGCAGCCTAGACCTCCTGGGCTCAATCGATCCTCCCACCTCAGCCTCCTGAGTATCTGGGACCACAGGTATACGCCGTAGTGCCTGGCTAATTTTTTTGCTTTTTGCAGAGATAGGGTCTTGCTTTGTTGCTCAGGCTGGTTTCAAAATCCTGGGCTCTAGTGATCTTCCTGCTTCAGCCTCCCAAAGTGCTGGGATTAGAAGTGTGAGCCACCCTACCCAGCCCAATGATGACAGTTTAAAATGACACTGTTCCATGCTGAAGAAGTAACCAACACACAATGAAAGACACTGATGTCCTTTTAGACATGTTGAGTCTAGAAAAGGTGTTATATCCATGTGGTCAGGCCTAACAGGCAGAAGAATTTCAAAAGTTCTCCTGGCCAGGAAAGTGAAGCCTGCCTTTCTAAAACTTTTACTATTTGATTCTTTCTTTCACACAATAGTCCTTTTCCAATTTTTAATTTTTGTGGGTACACAGTAGGTATATACATCCACATAGTAGTCTTTAAATATGTGAAAATAGTTTTGGTGGGCATGATAAATTTCTTTTGATTTTTTTTTCTCTCTCAGGCTAAGTATTTCCATTTTCTTTAACTCTTTCTTAGATAAAAGTTTTAATTCACTAACCATATTGAAAATATCAACCATAAGGTTGAATGACCACTTGCTACAGATTTATAAAAGGCATTCATAAACCACATAATGACTGGTTGAGCTAGGTCGGTGACTTTCAAATATTTTTTCTATGATCAAAGCAAGAAATAGATTTCACAAAACAACCCAGTATAGAAGTACCTGTGTGGTAGTGTGTGTATAAACTCAAACAAATGTCACCCTCACTATGAGATGCACTCTGATAATTTGTATCTTCTCTAATTCATTTTTTTTAATTAGCTGGTTGCCTCTACCTAAGTCAATTAAAAAATCTATAAATGGATCACACCCCACAGTCTGAAAAACACTGAGATTCTCCTTCACAAGGGAAGAGTAGGTGTTGATTTAAATGGACTCTAATCAGCCACCTTAAAGATTAACAGTGTCACTGACCTATTCTCTTCTCTCTCACTCTATGTGTTAAGTAGACTGTGAATTCTAGTTCTTTCCTGGGGTCTATCGTCATATTCTCCTGCAGACCCATCTGAGTCAACAGATTCCAAGAATTAGATTTATTTGAGAAAAAGTAGGAAGTCCTACTTAGGGCTTGGACCTAAATTTATATTCTCCAGCTAAGCTTTACCAGGATGGTATGTACAGCAATACAAGACCCCTGGCAGAGTTATTCACAAAGTTGGATCTAATTTTGTAAGATATTCTTACAAAGGAAACCCTTGGTTCTTCACAGAGTTGGGGAAGAGGTAGGGTGAGCACTAAGATGGAAAACAGACACTCCTGAGGCTCTGGCTGTAATACAATTGCAATAGCACAAAAATATCTTCTAGAATCTCTTCTAGAACCACTCATGTAAACACAACATCATTTTTCTTTCATGTGGGTGTAGGATCTGCAATGTGTTCCTACTATCATATCACTTTTGCTTTTCTCCTTTCAGGTTACACTAATGGTGCCACAGACTTGTCTCCATCTGCAGCACAGCTCAATATTTACTTGATATCCTGAGTTACTTCATATCACTTTCTCATAGACAAGTATCTTCAAGTTCTAGACCAGTGCTGTCTAACAGAACTCTCTGCAATAATACACATGTTCTATATTTGTGCTGCCAAATTTGGTAGCCATTAGCCACATGTGGCTATTGAGCACTTGAAATGTGGCAAACATGACTGAGAAAGTAGATTTTTATTTCATTTTAATTAATTCAAACTATAAATAGCCACGTGTGGCTAGGAGCTACCATATTGGCACCTTAGTTCTCAACAAGGAGTCAGGAGACCTTTTCACTAAAGGATCAGATAGTAAATATTTTCGGTTTTGCAGGGTACACAGTCTCTGTGGCAACTAGCTGACTTTGCCACAGTGGCGTGAAAGCAGCCATAGACAATCTAGAAATGAATGAGCACCATTGCCTTTCAGTAAAACTTTCTTTACAGAAATGAGTAGCAGGACCAATTTAGCCTGAGGGCCAGAGCTTGCTAACCCCCCATTCCAGGCTGTCACATCTCAGGGATATAGCTATAATATTATGTTAATTTATTGAACTTAACCAGTTTATCGCCTAATTTTTTACCCATATTCCATACAATGACATATATTCATAGGAGGTGAAAGATATTTATCAAAGATCCTATTATCTTTTATTTTTATTTAGTTCTTATTTTTAGATATGTAAGGGGTACAGGTGCAGAGTTCTCATATGCATGTATGCGTAGTGGTGAAGTCTGGGCTTTTAGCGTACCCAACCTCTGAATAGTGAACACTGCTCAATACCCTATTTTTATAGTGAATTACTAGGCAATTCCTCCACTTAAAATTTTCTTTCTAATGTTCTCAGCAGTCGTCAGTTGTACACTTCACTTTACAATCCTTACTCAGAAGACTGACAGGTGTCCAGAAAAATACATTCTTGCCAATCTCCCTAAGATGCAATGAGTCTATACCTGATTCCAGCCATAATATAAAAACCCCACTTATTCTTCAGCACAATCCCTGTAGTCAGTTTTTCTTATCCCATACCTTGCTTTCACTCCCAAGTCTCAGCTTAAATGGTGAAAGAAAGGAACACACTTCTTGGGTCCCCTAGGGCTTCAATCTCTGCCTTGGTACATCACAGTTGATGGAAGAGGTTTCCAGATCTCATTCAGCAATACCCTCTACCACACAGGAATTAGCTGGGATGGATCATGGTCAAGGGGCTTGGCAAGCTCATCTCACTGATTCTCCACCCAGATACGCTTCCCAAGAAGACTAAGCACCCTCTTTCTGACTGGCCATCTAGGGTCTACATGTGACCCCCTACAGAGCCCTCAATGGCTTGCCCTCCACATAAAGACAAGTCTCTTCTTTCTGGAGCTAGTTATGCTTTTTCTCACAACTGCTTATCCTTGCACATCTCCCTCGAGAATTTTTCACTTACCATTAAGATGAAGATACTCCAGGGTAAATATATCAGCTATAATAGATCTGACAATACCACAAATGCTGAGAAAAATCAGTAAACAAAAGAACTGCAGCGAGAATCATCCAGGCAGCATGGCCACATACTGGGTCTGAGTCTTACTAACCCTGCACCTGAAGTGCACCTGGTCCTAGGTTTTCTCTTCTCTGAATCAGGCTGACCTCCCAGTCTCTGGGTGTTCATGCAGATTAGATAAAATAATAGTTAAAGACATATGACAATAGTAAGACCTCAATAAATGCTAGCTCATTTTCCTTCTCCCTATGTTAATGAAAACAAGTGACTTTAAACAAGAATTTTTTAAAAGGTCACACCATATAATTATGGAAAGGAATTAGGACCAAAATATTATTTTGCATAATACTTTGTGCCCCATAATGACACACTTTATTTTCAGTAAATTTAGTAAAATATGATAACTTGACCTTCACCAAAATAAAATTTCAAATGACTCAATTTAATTATTCTGGCAGCATATTTTAACATGGATTTTAGACCTTTCACATACTTTGTGGACTGTCATTTTATATCAGTGAAGCATAAAGTGGAAATGTTAGAGGTCATCTCAGTTTGGCGACACCAGCAGAATTTCAGATTGGATCTACTTACTTCGACATGAAAGCGCCACATCTTATTCTTGCATCGCTTCCCTCAGGGAACAGCAGCTCTGGACTGTACAATACATCAACCAATACTGAGAATTCAGCCTGCATCATCGGGCTGAATTGGTGCTCCAAGGAGGCCACCACATCCTAGGGAATGAAACACAAGAGAATCCACATGAAGGCCTAAGTCAGATTTTATCTTTCAAGGGTATGACAAGCCTAAGAATACTAACGGGAATTTTATAGATGCCCCCTATATTTCCATAGCACCAAATGTCTCTGCCATAATTATAGTCTTGTTTTATGTATGAATACTGCCTGGGTCCCTATTTGTGTGTGTGTGTGTGTGTGTGTGTGTGTGTGTGTTTCATGTACAAGATAAGGGAGGGGAAGGTAGCTATAAGATTTCTAAGGATATACACCTATAAAAGGAAAAGTCAGTTAAGCCACTTTATGTGCCCTGCAGTGCCTAATATTATAATGGAGACATGATAGGCACTCATTAAATTGCAATAAACTAGGGGAATACCCAGGTGACAGATTAAAAATAGTTTTCCAGCTAGGTGCAGTGCCTCACACATGTGATCCCAGCACATTGAGAGGCCAAGGCAGGTGGATTGCTTGAGGCCAGGATTTGGGGACCAGCCTGGCCAACATGGTGAAATCCTTTTTCTACTAAAAATACAAAGATCAGCCAGGCATGGTGGCGTGTGCCTGTAGTCCCAGCTACTCAGGAGGCTGGGATGGGAGAATCATCTGAGTCTAGGAGGCGGAGGTTGCAGTAAGCGCCAAGATAGCACCACTGCACTCCAGCCTAGGCGACAGATGAGACCCTGTCTTGAAAAGGAAAAAAAATTCCATGTGTCATTGGTCATTCAGAATGAATTATTTCATCCAATGGGAAAGGTCACTGAAATATTATTTGAAGCAATATTAGTACTATACCTGGGTTCAATGACATTCAACAGAATTTCAAATTATATTTTTTGAGAGACCCTATTGGTCACCTACCCAACAGCCTTTCTTTACCCTCTTCCTTGCTAACAGAATCTCAACGTAATTTCTGAGTCAGGCAACAACATTCACAGGGGATGAGCCCCCTCAGCTTAAGGGCAAGGTTGGTTACTCTAAGCCAGGCATGGTTATTCCATTTCCGCCTCTAGCAATCTGTCTAGGCATGATTATGTGACACAGTCCCAGTCAATGAGGCATCAGGTGAAGTCCACTGAGAGAGTGGGGTATGTGTTGCGGGTGGGGAGACTGTTTCAAAACCACCTACTGTTCTCAAGGCAGCTTGAGGGTGTGAATCCAAAATCTGAAGCAGCCCCCATGTGACCTTCGGAAACCAGCATTGAGCTGAATGCCTACAGACCTTTGGTTTTAGGGGCCCAGGTCTACAATTATCAAACTCAAGGAGAGCCACAGCTCCAGGTTTCTTGCTATGTAAAATGATATGGTCTTTATTATTTAAGCCACTTTTAGTTGAATGTTGTGTTAATTAAAGCTGTAAGCATCTTAACTGATATGTTTCTAAAATGAACTGCAGGTAATTATAATTTCCTAAACACTCTTTAATCGTTAAAGCACTCCCTTTCATTTTTAAACTACGTTAGAAGAAAAAAAAATTCTTACGTAAAGGAGCAATTTATTCACCCATAGCTATGGCTATTTTTATTAAGCAGAACATTGCCAATTGCTTATTGTCACTCTAAGCCACAGAAGCACAGATGGGGATGTCACCTTCTTGATTTCTTATGAATCATGTTAATTCCTGTTTTAACTCTTCTCTTTCTGCAAAAGTGATCATTTCTACTTCAACCACTCTAAATAAGCTTTCTGAGAAATTTCTGAAAACAATTAAAAGAGACTAACAGGAAAAAACATAAAGGGGAAAACTAAGTATTATACAAAAATAGGGATGGTATGTTTATCAAATATGACAATATTTAAGTAAATGTCCCAAAAATGTCCCTGTTGTTTAGATTACCTCTTCTTTATTTCATCTACTAAACAAACAATGCTCTAGCGGCTATGATGTTAATTCTGTCTTTATCTCTTATTTTCGTCATGAGTCAACCATGCAACCTCCCTAAGTCATTGTTTCTCCACGTGAAAGCTTAGCATAATGATATTAACAATCATGTGAGTTTGCTGCAAGGATTAAAGGTAAGTGCACAGAACAGCCTCTAACACATACTGGCCACTTATTCCATATAAATGCTAGCAATCTTTATTATTGAGCATCAGTTAGCTGTGATCATCACCCAAACTCGGTGGTTTACTGCCTGGCCTCATCTTAATCACCGCTAAGCATTTTATACACCAGTTTCTGCCCTTTGAAACACTTTCTCTCTTGACTTCTATGACACCACACTTTATTTTCCACCTATGTCCTTATTATTTCTTCATCAATTCCCGATAGTGCCTGCTCCTTTTCTCTTTGATACCTACACTTTCTTCTGAGAAATTTCACCCAATTCTATGGTTTTAATATCATCTATATGTTGGAACTTCCACATTTATATTTCCAGCAGGACATCTTTCTAAACCACTTCAGTCATATATCCAACAGCCTAGTTGACACACTCACTTAGGTATCTAAACAGGCATCTCAAATTTAAAATTCCCCAAATAGAACTCCTAATTTCAACTCAGCCCTAACCTCTTTCTCTCCCATTGCTTCCTATTTTAGTAAATAACACAATCATATCCTATCAAAACTACAGTCGTCCTTGATTCTTCTTTCTATCATTTTACAATGCATCAATTCATCCACCGAGTTCTATTAGTTCTACAACTAAATTTATACAAAATGCACACACTTCTCTGTATTACTATTGTTACCTCCTTAAGCCAACCTACCATCACCTTTTGCCTGAATTAATGCAAAGCTACCTAACTAGATTCACTGCTTCCATGTCAGGATCTTATAATACACTCAAAATTCAAAGTGATCTTTTTAAAAGTAAACCAAATCAGCCTCTCTGCTGAAAATCTTCAATGACTTGTCATCACACTTACAATACAATTAAAATGCCTTACTATGTCTCTTAATCTGTTCAGGCTGCTATAACAAAATGTCATAAACTGAGTAGCTTATAAACAACAGAAATTATTTCTCATAGTTCTGGAGGCTGGGAAGTCCAAGATCAGGAACCAGCAGAATTGTTATCTGGTGAGGACGTACTTCCTGGTTCATAGATGGTCCCTCTCTTGCTGTGTCCTCATGTGGTGGAGGGCTGAATGAGCTTGCATGGGCCTGTTTTATAGGGACACTAATCTCAACTCCCAAAAGACCTCACCTCCTAATACTATCACCTTGGGGGTAAGAATTTCAGCATATGAATTTGAGGCAGGGGAGAACACAAATACTTAGGGCACAGCCATAGCACCATGTAACTCTCTACATGATTTGGCCCCTTATCTCATAATATTTTCTTCCTTTACTCACTAAACTCCTGCTCCAACGAACTTTTCTTAGATCTTCAAAAATCAACCTCATTCCTGCCTAAGCACCTTTGCATTTCCTATTTCCTTCCCATAAATCTCTCTGAACCCAAATCTTGGAATATTCCTCTTTATTATTCAGTTCTCAACACAACTGTTACCCTGGTAGAAAGGAACTTCACAATTACAGGATCACTCTCCCAGTAATTCTCCACCATGCTGTTACTCTGCTCTGTTTTATTCATTGCAGTTTTAATTATCTAACAATTTATCATTATTTAATAAGTTAGAATGCATGTCCCAGAAGAGCATAGACCCCATGGCTCTCTCTCTAGCACTTCATAGAGTGGATAGTCTAGAATTTTTACTAAATAAATACTTAATGAATATCAATCTATTAAAAGAAGTTTAAGGCATACCCTCTCTGTGCTTTCTGACACTACTATATACCTCTCCTCTGAAATGTTCCACTCCCTTTTTTCTCCTGACCCTGACCCTCCTCCTTTCTGACCCTGCTTTTTTTTCACTCATGATGTGGCCATTCTGCTACTCTAGCTGCTCACAGAGCATTCTTTTTTGTTTATTTTTATCACTATATTATCTCTTTAAGCAATACAAACCACTATCCTTGCTCCAACTATCATCTTCAAATATAGACTTAACTTCCAGTATACTCAGTAGCCTGCTACCCTAGTTCACTGCATTTTCAATTGCCCTCCTATTGCATTCTCTTCTCCTCTGCCTTTACAATACACAGTCCTAATAATACTACCTAGTCTCCAATCATCAGGGCCTCTTAAACTCCTCTCATGCCTTCTTTCTACTTCCATCCAGGAGCCTCCAGGTCTGCTGACCCTGCCTTCATTATTGTCTGCAGCACCCATTTCTTCATTTAATCCATGTCACCACCTGGCTCAGATCCTAAGTAACTTCTCACTACTCTCGCTCTTCCAGTCTCTTTTTGATAACCCCATCCTACAAATCAAGGACCACTTATAATGGCATTTTCCCCAAAATTTTTAACATCTCACACCCTTTAAGTTTCTCATACTCTCTGAATCTAGCTTGTCCTTCTAATCCCGTATAACACTCATGAGATGTGATCTCTCATAATACTTATTTCAGTCCATGTCTTGGCCATTTTGCAGGAAAGAAACTTCTTCAAACTATACCCCAATTCAACTCCGTGGAATATTATACTAATTACGTGGATGAGAAGATGTGGATGGCTGAATCGTAACCCCCTCTCCCCCTAAATTTCATATGTTGAAGCCCTAACTCATAGTACCTCAGAATATGACTCTGTTTAGAGCTAGGGCTTTCAAAAGGGTAATTAAGATAAAATGAGTTCATATGAAAGGGCCCTAATCCAACATAACTGGTATCTTACAAGGAGAAGGGATTAGGACACAGATATGTGCAAATGAAGAGGAAAGATCCTATGAGGACACAGCAGGAAGTCGGCCATCTGCAAGCCCAGGAGAGAGACCTCCAAGAAAGCATCCCTGCTGATACCTTGATCTTGGACTTCTAGCCTCCAAAACTATGAGAAAATAAATTTCTGTTGTTTAAGCCACCAAGTCTGTGACATTCTGTTACAGCAGCCCTGGCAAACTAATACAATTTCCAGGCTAAAATCGTGAGTGAGATACTATACAAGTAATTTAGAGCAAGATGGTTGGATCATTCTGACCAAAGGATTAGAAGGGAATACCGAAAGATAAGTTGAAGCAAGATTATGCATACGTAATTTATTTACCAATGTTATCATTGGTATTATGATTATTATTTTGATATTCAGACCCACTACTCATTACCATACTATCAAAACACAGTAATTAATATACACTCATTAAAAAATAACTCACAACATATGTTTAAAGAGTAGTGGTAGTAGACAGTTGTAAAGCAAGGCCTGGTCCCCAAACAGAACTTGATATTTTTAACCATATTCTATTTGTGTGACTAAATATTTTTTAAAAATGTAATTTAGAAAATATCAATGCCATTTCATGCTCTCATGTACCTGTAACTTTTCAATAATATTTCTATAATCCCAAGCAGGCCCTCCAAGAGCTTCTTTAAAGCGTGGCCCAGAGCGAGCTGATAGTCTCCAACCCATGGCTGCTCTTGCACCATATTTGAATGGCTCTTCATAAAAGAGTATTAACTTGGCTGTCCAAATCCACTGGAATGGCAATTCCACGATTTTTTGCTAAAAATAAAGATTTAAAATATTTCCCTCTTAATGTGACTAAAGTGTCTCACACATTATCCATACAATCTTATAAACATAAAAGAAAAAATATCAAATCTTTAGACTCGGCCATTAACTTGTTTTATATAACTGTGAAAGCTTCTAACTTGAATGTATTTCAACTCGTAAGACCAATTAGTAAAGCGGGTTCATGAAACATTCAAGACTTACTTGATTTCTTAATGATTCATGCTTGAAATGCACTTTATACAACATCAATACAAAAAACGCTGTATAATAACCAGCATATTTGTACCTTCCCAGATGCCAACATAAATAAGAAAGCAGAGATAAAACACATGATATGATTCTTCCACTCCATTCATTAATTTAAGTAGTGTTTGTGTGCACAGAAAATTGTACATGATAAACATTTGAGAGTAGAAATAAAAAGTTGAAGAGTGTAAAAATCTGCGTTGGAAGAGGGCACATCTCAATACGTGTCTTTCTTTCTTACCAAGATCCACTGAAATTTATATTTTAACAGGCTTACATCACAACAATACTGAAAATTGAGAATGCTTGTCACAAAAAAAAAAAAAAAAAAAAAAAACCCAGTAATGTTGAAGCATTTTTGCAAGGCAAAAAGAAGACAGGATTAGTCCATCAGAGAAGGAAGAGCTGCCCCACAAGAGATAAGAGTTAGAAAAGGTCTTCCCAGGTGCGCGGTCAGTCAAAATAAAGTGTGGCAGGGGTGTGGGTCAACTCATTAAAGAATAACAGCTGAAGAAATAGGAAGCTAAGGCCTCCTCCCTCTCTGATTAGCATAGACAGAGCGGTTGGCAAAAGCAGTTTTTACCCAGAGGATAAAGTCAGAGAAATGAAGAAACGTTCTCTCAAGAAAGCAGAATACCTGACTGGAAAAAATGCCAAATGAAGGTGTTAGAACTTGATAGCGAAGCAGAGTGGAGCTTGAAGTAACACCAGAGATCATCAAGTAAGAGGTGAAATGTGGGGAGAGAGAAGAGGCAGCACCAGCTGAGAGAGGAAACATATTAAAGTCTCCAACCCCCGAGCAAAGCCCTCCTTACTTTAACACTTACTGGTGTTCCCAGCCTGACCTCTGCTATACACACACATGCACATATGCACACACACACAGCATAAAGGAAAGCCTTAATATCATTTGGTCAGCCTTTGGCCTCTCATACAGACTTCCAGGTCAGCCCCTGTCATTTATACAAGAATTCTAGGAGAGAAACAGGCTTTACAACTGCAGTGGAAACCTATGCCAGTCATTACCGACTTTCCTAATTACAAACACACCACCAAGGATCACAACGGAAATCAATATCATTAAGAATAACTGACCCTAGTGAAAACAGGGAAGACTCAAGGAAAAACAAAAAATATTCAAATAATCCTAATTATTGTCCTCAGAGAATCTGAGTATATACTGCATCCACAAAAGTAGAAAATCAGAAAGAAGAATGACTTCTAGAAATTGAAATGTAATCCCTACATAAACATGTCAAAAATTGGCTGAAAAATAATTGATAGAAACACAGTTGGTAATCTGGAAAGGAAGTCAAGGACTCTTCTAAATATTAAGCATGAAAGATAAAAAAGGAGAATAAAACAGAGAGATTGTGACATAAAGAGGGTCAACCCAGGAATGTAAACATCTAACAAATATAAGTTCCAGAAAGAAACAGTAGACACAATGTGAGAGAAGAAATTATTAAGAAAATAATAGAAGACAATTTTCTTGAGCTTAAGACACATGCACATCTCTAAATTGAAAAGGTCCACAATGTGTTAAACAGCATTAAGTAAGCATATTGGCCATATTCTGGTAGAACTTTAGAATGCTGTTGTGGGTTGAACTACATCCCCAAAAAGTATATATTGTAGTATTAATCATCACTCCCTCTGAATGTGACCGTATTTGGAAATAGGGTCTTTGCAGATGTAATCAAGTTAAGTTGAGGTCATATTGAATCAGGGTGGGCCCCAATCCAACGCAACTGGTGTCTTTATAAGAAGGGAAGGAGAGACACAGAGAAATACCTGAGGGACAAACATGATGGAGATGAAGATGGAGGCAGAGACTGGATTTATGCAGCTTCAAGCGAAAGAATGCCAAGGATTATTGGCAAACACCAGAAGCTAAGAGAAAGGCATGGAATGAATTCTTCCCTGGAGCCTTCAGAGAGAGCATGGTGCTCATGATACCTTGATTCCAGACTCCTAGCCTCCAAATTGTGAGACAGTAAAATTTCTGTTGTTTTAAGCTACTACTCACTTAGGCTAATTTATGGCCAGCTGTAGAAACTACACAAATGTCAATAGTATGGAGAAAATCTCAAGTACTTCCAGAGTGAAAAGATGATTCCTAAAAAGAATCTGACCAGCATCAGACTTATCATCATCAGCATTGAATGCTAAGAGATAGAATATCTTTATAGATGAAAAATTTTGAAACTAGGACTTTATGTCCATCTAAACTAAAAATCAAATGTAATTCCCAAATGAAAACATTTCAGAATATGTATAGGCTCAGAAATTCTTCAATGAACGCCCTATGAAAAAAATACTCTAAAAAAAGAGTGAATATCATGCCTGTAATCCCAGCACTTTGGGAGGCCGAGGCAGGCAAATCACAAGGCCAGGAGATCGAGACCATCCTGGCCAACATGGTGAAACCCGGTCTCTACTAAAAATACAAAAATTAGCTGGGCATGGTGGTACATGCATGTAGTCCCAGCTACTCAGGTGACTGAGGCAGGAGAATTGCTTGAACCCAGGAGGTGGAGGTTGCAGGGAGATGAGATCACACCACTGTACTCCAGCCTGGTGACAGAGCAAGACTGTCTAAAAAAAAAAGAGAGCAGATAACTTGTTTTAATGTCCACATGGATATGAGAAAATATGGCAACTAAGTATGAACCTGAAGAAGAAAATAAAGTTGGAAACAAATGAAGGAAGATCCATGAGCTATTTCCATGGCTAGGAAATTCTCTTCTACTTGGAAAAGTCTTAATTATCATAGTGCTACATTTTTGTCCTAAATGGTTATACCATGGAAAATATTACACATCATAATCTATATGCTCCAATAATTGACTTTTTTTTTGAGACAGAGTCTTGCTCTGTTACCCAGGCTGGAGTACAGTGGCTCAATCTTGGCTCACTGCAACCTCTGCCTCCCAGGTTCAAGTGATTCTCCTGCCTCTGCCTCCCGTATAGCCAGAATTACAGGTGTGCGCCACTACACCTGGCTAATTTTTGTATTCTTAGTAGACAAAGGGTTTCATCATGTTGGCCAGGCTGGTGTCGAACTCCTGACCTGGTGATCTGCCTATCTTAGCTTCCCAAGGTGCTGGGATTACAGGCGTAAGCCACCACACCCAGCCTGATAATTGATTTTTAATGTTTATCAACCTATGGGAGAAGATTTGATTATATTTCCAAACAAAATAAAATATCACAAATCATAACAATGGAAAAGCAATAACACATCAAGCAAAACTTGGAATATAAAGTAGGGAAAGAGGTAAAAATGAAGGATATATGTTAATTTCTTATTTTTCACAGTGTGGAGCATATAGATATCATTTAAAGCTATTAAATCAAGAAGCAGAACAATAGGATCATTTAAAGTTATAATGATAGTCACCAGAAGGCTTACTTTAAATGAATGAAAACAGGAAGGAAGTGATAAAAAGAAATTGGATGGATGGATGGATAGACAGACAGATACATAGATAGACACATAGATACATACATAGATAATCTGGCTTGCTTCATATAATGAAAGGCAAGTAAATAGTAGATAATATTAGCTGCTGGTGAAAATTCTCTGACGCCTAAAGATACTCAAAAACTTGTTTGAAAATAGACCATTTGCCGGATGCAGCTGTAGCCTCAGTTATTCAGGAGGCTGAATCAGGTGGCTCACTTGAGCCTAGGAGTTCGAGGTTGTAGTGCACTATGATATGAATAGCCACTGCATATAGCCTGAGCAACACAGAAAGACCCTGTCTCTAAAAAAGAAAGAAAAGAAGAGACGAAAGAAAGAGGAGAGGAGAGGAGATCCTGTCTCTAAAAAAGAAAGAAAAGAGAAGGGAGGAGAGGGAAGGGAGGGGGAGAGGGTAGGAGAGGGGAGAGGGAGAGGGAGAGGGAGAAGGAGAAGGAGAGGAAAGAGGAGAGGAGAAGGAGAAGAGGAGAGGAGAAGAAGAGAGGAAAAGGAAAGGAAGAAAGAAAATAGATAATATTCACTAGTCACACAAAAACATGTACCAATTTAGACAGACACTCATACTGGTTTTACAGAAATAATAACAGCTCTAAAGCAACCTTAAACAATCAATTTTACCACTGCTGAGACTTCCTTAGTGCATGTTTTCTTAATATCCATGAGACACTTCCCTTTCCCAAATCATGCAATATCTCTGTTTATGTCCTTCACATATAGCAGTGCAACTGCACTTCTGTCTCATCTGAAGGAAAGACAGCCTCAACACTGCCAAGCAGCACATAGTTTTATAAATACTTAATCCTCACCACGATCAAATCCTGGCAAGATTTTCATCCTTTTCTGGCTGCTTCACACATAAACTGGGTTTGCTCTAAACATTCAAAAATCAAACAGAAGACAATACTGCTTCTATGTTATTTTCTAAGCAACGAAAATAACAAAAATTACAAACCAGTGTTTCTCAAAACATATTACAAACAAGTTTCCACTGATATTTAAACAAATTGGGGAGGATATTGGGATTTATCTCCCCCTTCAGGAATCAGGTACATTAGGTGAAATTGACCATCAAATAAGTGTTGTTGCTATGAATATGACTTACACAAAGCAGTGCTCAATTAACATTTTTCTAATGACAGCAGTGGAAATTTAGTCCAATGGCAGCACCTCTGTTATTAACAATGCAGCCTTCTTATTAGTGACTTCAGGAAAATCTCATCCGCCTCCAGAATTTCTTGTAAGCTGCTGCTAAGACACATTTCTCTATAGCCAGCACCATGGACAAACCAGGCTGGGGAGACTCCATGATCGCAAACTCTATTGAAAGTTTTTTTTTGTTTCCCTCAAACCATCCACTTCAATTGATATTATCTAGTCTTCAGTCTTTGGATAAATTTTACATTAAAAATTAGCAAGGTAAAATATATTACTTTCCACAACTGCACATAAACTTTGAGCAGAGTTAAATGATAATTTCTAGGCAATATTAGAAAATTAAATATGCAATTGAGAAAAAGCGATTTTGAGTCAAAGTAAGTCCACTTTGTAGACAAAGTTTTTTCAAACAATTGTGAAAACACAAATATTTCTAAACACATGGTCTGAAACAGATTCACTGGACTGTCCAAATAGTGTAAATACTAATCAGAAACCAAAATTAACAATACTAATTTAGCTGTCCGTTGTTTAAAAATTAAAGCAGAAAAACAAAAAAGAAAATTACGTCTAAAAAATGGAAATAATTAATTTATTATTTCACTTACAAGGACATTAATAACTAGAACAATATTTTTCAAATGTAATCAAAAACACAATCCAAACTTAGCTTACTTTTATTAAGCAAGAAAAATTCTGGCATATATACATTGCATGTCAAAATGTGAACTAGAATGTGTTCTTGGGATTAGTGGTTATTCTCTGCCCCATCTGTCTTTCAATAAGGAAGAGCTAATAAATTTACCACAGTTAGCCATTCTTCTGGCCTATAGTGTTAACTCCAACTGTCTACTTTAATACAAAGGGTCACGTTAAAGTTTAAAACATTTTTTAAAACACTTGTTCCTACTCCACTTCTAAGCTGGAATGCAATCGAGATACATCTTGCTAACAATACACTGTCAGAGAGTAAATATATGGATCCCTTAAAAAACTAATAGGAGAGAGGATGGGTTGTTATCAATGCACTTATCTTTTGTAGAGCTCTGCCTAGAGATAACTAGTTCTCTAAAATGAGCTATCTTTATTCACAGTATTTTTTTATTATTAGGCAACTGCCTAATTAGGCTTATAAATCGCAGAAATTCTCTGGATATGACAAGTTTTTGCAGTGATTTTAAGATGTAACCAAAATCTATTTCTAATTATTCTTCATTAAATATTGCTTATTATGTAAAAAATGTTTAATTAGATGGCATTACTGATGGTACCTGCCAGACCAAAATCTCTGAGAATACATACAGTCAGTGATAGGTGCCACAAGAAAAATCTTAGATAGATAAACTGACAGGTAGGCGGAAAAGGCAACAGAAAGTGTAAGCATTAATTAGAAAACCTGGTTGGTTGTCAAGTTCTACATACAGGCCCAGGTGGACCACAGGAATGTGGAATGGCACGGGCAGAGAGTGGTGCATTTCCTATATCATGTCAAAGAACGAATAAATCTGTACTGAAGCGCCAGTGTACATAAACAGGAAGAACATTAAATACATTAAATGCATCTTTCCTCTCTGGCACTCAACTATACTGGATAAATTCTCAATCAATCCTTACATTGAATAACACATGTGCTTTTTATGGGTTACTGAAGAACTAGTATTGGCACACTTGATTAGTCATCTGGAAAAAATAAAGTTGATTCCATACCTTATACCTTACAACTAAATATATCCCAGATAGCTCCCAATTTTAAACAACAACTCCCAAAACACAGACAAACCAAAACTATGAAAATTCTCCAATAAGAATTCAAAAAACATCTTAGACTGATTAAGGCTATTCCGAAGATAAAAGAAAACCTAAAATCCTGGAAGAAAATTTAAAAATATTGCATGCCAAAAAATAAATAAAAGTTCAAATGACAAATTAAGAAAATTAATTTGGCCAGGCATGATAGCTCACACTTGTAATCCCAACACTTTGGGAAGTCAAGGTGGGTGGATTGCTTGAGCCCAGAAATTTGAGACCAGCCTGGGCAACATAATGAAAACCCTCTCTACAATAAATACAAAAATTAGCCGTGTGGGGCGGCAAGCACCTGTAGTCCCAGCTACTTGAGAGGCTGAGGTGGGAGGGTTGCTTGAGCCTGAGAATGCCGAGAATGTAGCCAGCCATGATCATGCCGCTGCACTCCACCCTGGGTAACAGAGCAAGACTGTCTCAAAAAAAAAAAAAAAAAAACAGAAAGGAGAGAAAAAAATTGTTACTTATAGGCAAAGAGCTCATTTTCTTAATATCTAAATGGTTATACAAATTATTAAGAAAAAAACCCATTAGGAGAAATAAGGAAAACACAAGAAGTGACCGTTCACAGAAAAGGAAATATCAATCATATAATTTTTTCTCCTTACTCATAAAAAGAGAAACACACATTAAAACTATAAAAATATTTTTACTTACAAGATTGGCAAAATCTAACACCCTACATTATCAAGAAGAAGATATTCTCCTACATTGCTAGTGGAGTGTAAATTGAACAATCTCTACATAGGACAGTATCCGTCAAAAGTGAAATAACCCAGAAATTCCACTCTTGGGTATTTACCTTATTCACATGTGCAAAATGATTGCAAACAACATAAATATCCAATAATGAGGTTAAATCTATATTAATAGTCATACAATGGGATGTTACACAGCCAGAGAGAGAATAAGAGATTCGTTCACTTATTTGTATTAATTCATTTATTTTATTCATGTAATAAATATACATTGAGTACTGCTCTGTAGATACTGTAGGCTCTAGAATTTTATAACAGGTAGGATACTTAGTTTTATTCTGCATTGTGATTTCTGTGCATATTACATCTACCCCAATATACTGGAAATTCATTGAGGGGAGAAAATATGGTTAGATATATTGCATTTCCCCAAAAACCAGAATAATGCCTTTCAGATAGTGAAGAATCATTATAAATCAGTTGAGTTAATAAGTATGTAAAAAATTGTATGATATTGTCCTATCTTATAAATTGCTCAGATTTAATTTTTTTTAGTAATAATAGAGTTTTTAAAAACTGTGATCACAGGATTGTATAATGTTAAGTTGTTTATAAAATAAACCACAACACCTTAGATAGATTAAAATAGATATGTTTATTTAATAGAAACTGAATTTGTCTTCTCAAAGGGTTAATATTTTCTACAGATACAAATTTTTTGGGACCAACTGGCTTGAAATTGATGTTTATTATTCAAACCATTTGTAAAAGATATCTTACGGAATTTCCGCTTGGAAAATAGATAATGTTGCCAAAATGTACCCAGTATTAATCCCCCCAAATCATTTGAAGATTATGAAACACATGGAACAAAATTCTTTTTTAAGTGAAATGATATGGAAGTAATTCTTGGATGCTTTTTCTCAAAGTTCTATACTTCTACCATGTGCTATTTCATTTTAAATGAATGAATAAACTGAGGAACAGCAACTGACCAAGTGCATTAAAAAATTCACATAGCCTTAAAGGCCTTAACATTTCTCAAATCTCTGTGAACACCATGGTGTGCATTTACTGCAGAGTTCTCCATCCTTACCTGCTTCTACCATCACCCTTAATTTAGCTCACTGAGGGCAGAGGATGATAAAGATGTTCCTACCTTACATTCCAGTTAGGCCCCCTGAATGTAATGACTTTGCCGGAAAATTTGCATTTATGATCTCTTAAAAGCTTGTATCTTCTTATCAATTTCAAGTCCTCCATCTTAGAAGACAGTGTAGCAATGGAGGTAAGTATCAGTAATTTCTACATATAAAAAGTCATTCAAAAGCACCTTAGCCTTTAAAAGTTTAAAAAGTTTTATCAGAAAAATCTAACGTGATATACATGGTATATTCACAATTGATCATGGCTTCAGTTTTAAAAACTTCTGAAGTTTTATCAGAAAAAATTTAACATAACACAGTAAACTCACAAAGGATCATAGCCTCAAAACATTGATGGCAATAGATAAAGTTACAGCAAATTTATGGAGCAATCAAGAGAAAAGAGAAACAGCAATTGATGATAGGAAGTATTCTTTTTCTATAAAGGACTTTCTGAAAACCTGTATAACTCAGTTCACTAGCTCCTCACCTTCTTTTTACTGTATTTGAAAATTCTACATATTTGTTTCATGTATAGCTTAAATTACCACCTTGATCCATAATGCATATCTTAAAGGTATAAGTAATGCATCTGTTTAAACTGATTTGTGATAGCAGAGTTTAATGCCTGCTAGCACGTCAGTGCAGAAGGGATTCAGATCCTGTCTCAGGCCCTGCCTATCTGTGTGACCTTCAGAAAGCTGCCAAACCCTCATAACCTCATTTCCCCATCTATAAAATGGAGCTAACAATTATGTCTACATCATAGATTTCACTACATTTTCCAACAATCAGTAAATGCTTGCTGCTCTCAGCAATGCAAGCACTGACTTAGAGAGTGCTTTTGCTGATTTTTACTACCTTTTGTATTCCATGTACAAATAAGAAAAGAGAATGAAGTATTTTTGATGATAGATGAGTTGAGCTAATGTACTTGAGAGCACTGTACAAATCATAAAGTTATGTAAATATGACTATAATTGATCTTCACATTGACAGCAATGTATTTACCAACTTGTAAATGCACTGAAAATCTGCCTTATAAACAAAGTACTCTCTTGACTTCGTTGCATTTTAAATATGCATATCCCTTGTTCTCTTTAATATTAAAAATTCTTGCACATTCGAATTCTGCTGAACTTCAGTGCCTCTATGTGCTTTTAAAGAGTTGCTGCAACACAAAAATAATTTTGCACCTGAGTTATAAAATGTCAGACAGATCCCTACCCAACAAAGTTTATGGGAGGCCATTGTTTAGGTCTAGCCTCCTGCACTAGGCCCCAGACGACCAGAGCAGAATGGAGTCATTCATGCTAAGTGCCACATAATCAAACAGAACTCTGAAATGGGCCAGTTATCCAAGAAAACAGAGGATTCATGGCAATCAATCAAAAGGGGCCTAGTTTAGCATGATAAGGAAGTACCTACTATTTTAATCCTTTAAGGAAGGGAACTTTGAAAAGACTAATTTTCTTCTTGTTCTGTGTTTCTACTTTCTTTGGCCCTTTTCTGTCTAAAAAGCAACTGAGGTGCTGCTTGATTCTAGAATGGAATTGGTAAGTAGACTGAAGCCAGTTGACAAGGGTATTTAGCTGTTAACTAAATTTTCATGGGATTGGATCCCACCAATCTAGTAAGGATTAATTAAAGTGATTGATTTGCGTTCAACTGATGTTTGATAAGATCTTGTAGTCCTTATTTTTAGTTAACAGAAATTAAGTATGGTTTCCTTACTTAGGGCTTTGAAGTTTCTTGGTCTGACTTAAACTAAATTTCTAGTTTCACGATGAAAGTATTGGTGAGAGTAGTAGAAACAGGGTTGACATGATAATAGTGGCAAATAAAAGGCAATTAGATCTTCAAACTAAATTTGCTGTAATTTTGACTTTTGACTCCAGTAAGCCAAATGTCCATAGTTCTAGTTTAGATGTTAGGGCTTCCTAAGATATGACTTTCAGGGCAACATGACAAAGCATAAACTTCATCCTCAAAGAAACTTGGATTTCATTCATTCATTCATTGATTCATGAAACAGGGTCTGGCTCTGTCACCTAGGCTGGAGTGTAGTGGTACGACATAGCTCACTGAAGCCTCGAACACCTAGGCAGAAAAGATCCTCCTACTTAAGCTCCCAAGTAGCTAGGACTACAGGGGTGCACCACCACGCCCAGCTAATTTTTGTTTTGTTTTTGCTTTTATTTTGTTGAGACTGGGTCTCACTATGTTGACCAGGCTGGTCTCAAACTCCTGGCCTCAAGCCATCCTTCCACTTTGGCCTCCCAAAGTGCTGGGATTATAGGCATGAGCTATCCATCAAGTCAAAGTTTGAACTTGGATTTCAAACCCAACTCAAGGACTCATTAATTGGACAAGTTACTTAATTTTCCTAAGCCTAACTTTCACTATCTGTGAAATACCTGGTCTATGGGTTCTTGTCAGTCAACAAACACTTATTAATCTACTTAGTCAAAAACACTTTCAGGCTCCAGTGGTGAAGAGAGGAAAGTCCCTCTTTTTATAGTTTACATTCTAAAGGGGCGTGGCAGACAACAAAGAAGCAATAAATAAACAAACAAGCTGCTTTCAAATAGCGACAAGAGCTAAGAGGAAAATGAAACGGTGTAAGATGATAAGGAGCAGAAAGAGTGGGGTGTTCGGGATACTTCACCAAATACTTACATTTTGAGCTGAGATCTGATTGACGAGAAGAAACCAGCAAGTGACAATCTCCAGGAAGAGGATCCGAACAGAGGGGAACAGCACATGCAAATGTCCTAATGTGAGGAAAAGCCTGAAGCAGATTAAAGACTCGGAAAGAAGGCCACTGTGGGTGGAACAGAGTTGGAAGAGATGGAGCGTGATGGGAAAAGGTAGGACTGGACGCAGCTCAGATGAGGAAGGGCTTTGTAAGTGCAATGGCAAGTTGTCAGTAGGTGAGTGACATGCTCTAGTTTACATGATAAGATCCTCTAACGGCTAGGCAATGGATTGCAGGTGGACATTTAGTAAGGACACTCCTCTGTCATCCATGTCCATTGGTGGTGGATTTGGACAAGGGTGACACAAGAGAAAGAAAAAGAGATTCTGGAAATGGGTCCCATAGAATCTGCTGCTATGTTTAACCAGAGTGAACAAAAGGCAAGAATCCATTGCGACCCCTAAGGTTTTAGAAGAGTACTAACTGGACCTGGCACAGTGGCTCATGCCTGCAATCCCAGCACTCTGGGAGGCCAAGGCAAGTAGATCACAAGGTCAGTAGTTCGAGACCAGCCTGGGCCACATGGTGAAACTCTGTCTCTACTAAAAATACAAAAAAAAAAAAAAATAGCTGGGCATGGTGGAGGCCCCTCTAATCCCAGCTACTTGGGAGGCTGAGGTGCTGAGGTAGGAGAATTGTTTGAAACCCAGAGGCGGAGGTTGCAGTGAGCCAAGACTGTACCACTGCACTCCAGCCTGGGCGACAAGGTGAGACTCCATCTCAAAAAAAAAAAAAAAGTACTAACTGCAAAAGAGTTATTTTTTTTAAGTAGCACAGAAATCTGCCTCTTGCAGCTGCCATACATGAGTTATAATTGTATCCTTGGGAACCTATTTTTTAAAAAAGCCCATTCTAACCTTCAAAAGTTTGAAAATAATTATTGTGCTCCTCCTCAGATTTCTTTTCATCTAAATATTTCAAATGTTTCAATCACTAAAGTGAGGTGACTTTAGATCCCTTGACAACTGTGAGGGTTCACTTCTGAATGTGTTCCACTTTGGTTCTCTGTTTCTATGACCAGCATCCAACAACAACCAAAAAGCATGCAGTCTAATCATCATTAAGCAGAATCTGCTTTTCACCTTCATCCTAGATAACAACTTTCTATTAATTGCTTTTTGACAGCTACTTCACAGTTGCCTCTCAAAATCTAATATGGGAGACAAGAATAATACTTGTGATGAGGTAAGTTAGAATGAAATGAGGCTGTATCAGGCCATTCTTGCATTGCTAACAAGAAACACCTGGGGCTGGATAATTGCCAAAGAAAAGAGGTTTAACTGGCTCATCGTTCCACAGGCCATACAGGCATGGCATTTGCACCTGTCCAGCTTCTGGTGAGGCCTCAGGAAGCTTCCACTCTTGGTGAGGCACAGGGAGAGCAGGTCGGGTCACATGGCAAGGGCAGGAGCAAGGAATGGGGGCAAGTCCCAGACTTTTAAACAACCAGATCTCATGGGAACTCACCGAGTAAGAACTCACTTATCACCAAGGGGATGGCACTAAACCATTCATGAGGGATCTGCCTTTATGATCCAGTCACTCCCCACCAGACCCCACTTCCAATAACAGAATCCCATTTCCACATGAGATTTGGAAGGGACAAACATCCAAACCATGTCACAGACGCTAAGAAAGACATACGTGGATCAATGGGGGAGAGTTCAGATTTGGATGTAGGAGCCAAGGATGGCTATGGAGGAATTTGAACAGAAAAAAAAAAAAAACTGAGTGATGGGAAAGATGCAGAGGAGTGGCAAAGGTGGAAACTGGAGAAAGCTAGTGTGAGGCATGCTGGAACATCTTAGATGTAACCATGAGGAATCTAGCCTTAGGTTGTTAGGCAAAGAGATGTTACTGATGGTTGGGGACATAGTGTTGATTTTTTAAACCAACAGAAAGAATTTCAATTCAAAAAGATTACTCTGGTGTCAGGCTTATTTAAATAAGGAAAGACAGAAGGAGATAACTAATTTCCTGCAGTGGTCCAAGAAGAAAGTAATGAAGGTTAATGAGGCCACAATGGGGGAGAGGGGAGGGGAGGAACAAATGCAGAGGGAGAGTGAGGACAGAATATCCAGAGCTTTAACTGTTCAGATGGAAGGGACCAACAAGGAAAACAAAGAAAGCATGCCATCTCACAAAGAGAAAACAGATTCATACAGAAACCTCACTCTTCACGTATCTTGATTATAGACTTCGATATAATTATTTTTTTTAGACTTATGGCACATGTCTTTACAGCACATGGAAAGGAACTAAAATTTCCTCTTAAATTATAATGCTTTGGCCAGTATGGAAATGGTAAGAAGTGAAATCTTATTACTTAGAAATAAAAGATATATTTAGAGTAACATAGTTTTGGTAACAATATTAAGCACCCAAATCTCTGCAACTCTATACATGAACTGATTGGATTACACAATGCGTATCACTGAAGTCAGAATTCAGAAGACAGTCACAACATGGAATTTCACTTGTGGCTCCAAGTTCTTTCACTCTCAATTTATACATATGATCAGCAATATGTCCTCTATGCTCTGTGTAGGACCAACTGGTATTTTCCCCCCCCTTGCATTTGCTAATATTGAGGGGTGGAGGAGGAGGAACAAGAAGAGGAAGGAGAGAGAAAGAAGGAAAAGAGAAGAGACTGCCTTAATATGTGAAATACAGAAAAATACTTAGCAGCTAAGACAATGTACTCCTATGTAAAAATTAACACCATCATATTTCTTTGCTTTTCCTTTGGATTTTATCTTTTAATGGTTAATGTGTTTCCTAACTGATTTGGCTCAAATAAAAATACTTTTATGGCTGTTTTAGTATAACTTGAAAGTAATATATTATCAAAAATTACATCAAAGTGTGAAGAAGAAAAGCAGATTCACACATCATCCACCACTCAGAGATAATCAGATAATCAACGTTAAAATTTTATTTATCTCTCTGAACACTTTCCTCTGTGCATCTTTTTAAAATAAAAATTAGGTTCTCTTTCTTTATTCCTCCTTCTTTACTTTGGTGTGTCCTTCTTTATTTTTGATATGATACCTATTGTGATCTCTTCCCCCTTCCTGTACCTTTTCACTTCCCTTCCCAAACCAGTCAGTCCTACAATCTTTAGAAGGAGTGCAGCAGAGTAAGTGTCCATGCTGGGTAAGATGCGCAAAGGAGCCGTGGCAGTCCAGAATGTGGGAGCCCAAAAGGGAGTGAAAGGTCTATGTAGGAGGACTGCCTGCAGAGAATTAGAACTCAAGTGGGCCAAGGAGGGTGTCCATGGGAGGAACAGCCTGGGCTAGGGGGTTACAGGCGAGGAATGTATCCATGCAAAGGAGTGGCCCAGGATAGAGAGGGAGAGGCCAAGCCAGGTGAAGAGGATCCCCCCCCAGAGCAGCAGCCTAACCTAGTACCAGCCCAAGGGAGGCACTATGGTTTCATTGTGTCCCATGAAGTTCATGTGTTAGAAACTTAATCCTCAATACAACAGAGATGAGAGGTGGGACTTTTAAGAGGGCAGAGCCCTCATGAATGGATTAATGCTATTATGAGTAGGTTAGTTACTTTGGGAGTGGGTTTCTAATAAAAATATGAGTTTGGCCCCCTTCCTTTCTCTCCCTCTCTCTCTCTCCACCTTCTGCCTTCCCTTATGGGATGATACAGCAGGAAGGCCCTCACCAGATGCAGGCCTCTCCATCCTGGACTTTCCAGCCTCCAGAACTGTAAGAAATAAATCTCTGTTCTTGATAAATTACTCAGTCTCAGGCACTCTGTTATAGCAGAACAAAACAGAGTAAGCACAAAACAGACTAAGACGGGAGATGAGGATGGTGTCCCTTCACAGGAGGGTAGGAGAGGCCAAGCTGCAAAAGGACAGCACCCTTGTGGGGTGTGGCCCAGCATGGGGGATCCCAGCTCATGTAGGCTCTGAGGTGAGGAGGGTATGTGCAAAGAAGGCGTCCAGGTGTGGAAACATTAAAGTTATTAGTTTATTTAAGGAGAACTGGCATCTTTCTCAATTGAATTTTCCAATCAAGAAATCGTATGTTTCTCTATTTGTTAAAATCTTATATCCTTCAATATAGTAACATTTTATTCTCTCATATTAAGTTTACTCTTAGATGTTTAATTTTTTTTTTGCTATTGCTAATGATATCCTTTTCATATTATGTTCTCTTTTTTGGTATACAGAAAGTCTTTTCAGTATAACATTTACTTATAATTAATTACCTAAGTCAACTGTATTATTAGTCTATTAGTTCCACTAATTTTCAATTGACCTTCTTGAGTTATAACTGCCTTTCAATGTATTCAAATTAGAATTGGGGCTGTCACTAACTTTTGTTGATATAAAATAAGCTAAGTCAAATTGCAAACAGGAAGAAATGACTAAAAACATTTTAAATGGTCATTAATTAGTTAAGTCATTTATTCATTTATCACATATTTATTGAGCTATACAATAACCCTGGCCAAATTACATAGCCTATAAAACTCTGTTTTCTCAACTATAAAATGCAAATAATTAAAGAACCTATATAAAGATTAAATGAGATAATGCATATAAATTGCTGGCACTGCACATGGTAAGTACTCAATAAATGTTAACAGTGATGATGACTGATCATGAAATACTGCCTTTCCCAATGCCTACGGAGCCACCACTAGTTGAGGGAATGATCAAGCTCTTCCTTTTTTTGTTCAGTACAGCCAAGTCTGCATTTCTTCTCTCCTCTGCCCTCTACCACTGAGAGTGGCCCAAATAACTTATGAACTTTCTCTCTCCCTCTCCCACACACACATATCCCACCCTCCTCCACACACAAAGAAGAATCTATGAGAAACTCTTCCAGAATCTACTTACCCTCCTTTAGTTGTAATTCCCTTGCCTTAAATTTCATTTGTAATTTCTGAAGGCTTCTATATATAATAGGACCTCATTAAATACTGATGGACTTCAGACAAAATTGGAAAACTACAAGACCCTCAAAAAGTCCTATGTCATATGAAGGTATTAGTAGATTAGGCCACTCAATAGGCAAGACAATTCCATAATGAAATCTGATGTAACAATTAACTAAAACCCTGTAAAATCTGACTGAGCCATATTAAAGTTCCTTATGCAATATTAAATTTAAGATTTCTAATATGATGATTATATCCTCCCCCCCAAGAAGTATGCAACACTTGGAATCGTATGCTGATGGCTGCTCTTCAATTTAACAGAAACATACCTGTTTTCTTATTAAGTTGTACACTGGGAAGCTGCTTGTGTTGCCAATTAGCCAAAAACCTAATTTCTTCAAGAAATGTAAAAATAAGTAAAACCCAAATCATGACTTACCCACTTCAGCCAAAGTTCTGATACAGGATTCCACGGAGGCTTTCTGTGCTGGGTTTGGCCAGGTGCAATTGTAAATTCTGAAGGCAGATTGCAGTAGCTGAATAAAAACTGGCTGATGTGTCTAAAACCAGAAAGAAAGTAGGCAAATAGAACTGCTAAACCATTAACACCATTATGCAATATCTATGCATTATCAGAAATATTCACCAAAATAAAATAGAACATAATCTTTCAAGTTTCAGTATATATCAGTTAATACATACCTCATTCATCAAACATTTATTAGGTACTCTCTTCATGAGAGGCAACATGCTACACACTATAGAAAATTGATTATTTGCATTTTAATTATATTCTTAATCAGAAAAACATGCCATTTCTTGAAGCCAATGACATCAATATCTTTAATAATCCATGGTTTATTCCCAAGTGCAAATGAGCAAGTGTTTCTGGGCTGGTTGGTTGGTTTTGGTTTCATATAATGGACAAGCAGAGGAGACGACCATTTTGAACTACAGAAACAATTTCCTACGGTTCTATCTAATAGTTTAAAATTTTTCCCTAAAGAAAGTATTATAAGAGTAATACACAATCACTGTAGCATATTTAGGGACCATAGAAATGAAAATCATCAAGAATCCTATAACACAGAGACACAGTATCAACATTTTGAAGATATTTACTTTCTGAGTTTTTTGATGCATGTATGTTTATATATTCTCTACACAAATAAATTTGGATAATACTACAGTGGAATTCAGTGGCCTAATATTACCTCATGTTTATTTTCTTGGTCATCAGTTTTCCCTTTAAAACATGATTTTTAATTGCTATATAATAAACCATCCAACAGATATATCATAATTTATTTAGCTTTTCCTCCTTTATTGATATTTAATTGATTAAATTTTTAGTATTACAAATACTTGGATTAAAATTTTATTATATAAACCTTTGCTAATTCTTTCAGGATAAGTTACTGAAATGTCTATTGTTTAAAGAATTAATTGTGCAGTTATTTCAACACTTAGCAAACAATCAACATACAGATATGAAAGTTCTTACTCTGCTTAGAGAAAGAGGAAAAATAATTCAATTTAAAGATGGGGTCTCTTTATTTTAAATTAAGTTTAGTAAACTCAGAAAGAGGCATAATAGTAAATAACATAAGAAAAGAATAAACATCGGAAGTGTAGGAAATGACTTCCTGACCAGAAAAGAATTTCTCCTACTCAAATAAGAGAAACTCTTCACAACAAAATGCTTTTACATTTGTTTAACTTACCTGGAGGCTGGTACTGTTGTCTGAAAAGGGAGAATTAAAGAAACCGCTCACAATATTCATTATTGACTCAGTAACACACTTTTCCAAAAAGATGTCTGCATGTTTCCTGTCTGTAGTTGTATTGCAAACCTGCACAGAAAACAAAACAACTCAATATGTTTTATCCTATTTTTAAACTACAACTCAATATTGGAACTACCTAAAAATTGTCCTGAAATAGTTGTCAATAACATTTCTTCTGCTTTTTAAAGTTGCTTAGAAGAGAAGCATTTCAGCCTGAAATCATGAAAATTGTACCATCCTTCAGTAGCTTCTCCTTCAAGTTAGCTTGTTATTTCAGCCTTGGACCAGAATTCTTTCACAGACCCCCAGCCTCTTCTTCCTAATTTGCATCTCCCTTCTCTTGCACACCAACCTCTCCCTCAGTTTCCAAGCTTGGCTTTGCTGAAAAACAGTTTTCCATTCAGTATAAAAAGACCAAAGATGAAACAGTCATTCTAAGAAAGGTAATTAATGGTAATTAGTAACTCTAAACATTTTCACTCCTAACCCTGGCTCAAATTGGAGGACACAAACACAGGAAGCATCTGGAGAGGAAAACAGAAAGGTAGGAGAAGATAAATCAAACCCCTCCCAATAATTTTGACATTTTTCAGCCATGGAGTATCTGAGAAGCATGGAAGTGTACGTTTGTATGCATTCTTCTCACAGTGGACTCAGCCAAAGAGACAATACTGGAGCTGGAGAAAGACCAGGAAAGAGTAGCCCTGGTTCCTGCTCTGATCTTTACATCTGACGAAATGAAGCAGAAATTTGTCATTTTGCATTTTGCTGTAAATTTCAATGTCAGCATGAACAAACTGCAAAAGCTAAGATACCTAATTAAAAACACACACACAAAAAAGTTGGCTGGTGAAAAGACAGAAAAACATGGAGATAAAAAGAAAAAGAAGTGGGAGTGGTGAGCAGAGAATGTGAGAAAAGACTGAAAAACTGGAGCAGAGAAGGAAAGTTTAAATTTTCACAAAATTGTGGTGGGTTAATGTGGTGGCCAGATGTTCCAGATGTTCTTAGACAATCCAAGTTTTTATGTAATTTTTAAAAATTTTCAATAAGGTGCTTAACCAAAAGAATAAGTCAATGTAACTTAATCTGATATTGTTTTAAAAGCTTTCAAACAAATTCATAAAAGAGAAAATTTTCCTTCTCAAACCATGTGTCCCAGGGCTTTTGTTTGGGATCTGGGAGCACTATAATACCAGCATTTGTCAAATGGAGGTGTGAGAAAGAGAACAGGGTTTGTTCTGCATCTAAGTCACTTCCCATCTAAGCAGGTCACTTTTGCCTTAGCTATTAAATGACCCCTACCTGACTTTGTTTTTAAAGATTTTTAGTGTGTCTAATTTTGTAAGGTAATTGCAGGCACAGTACAATTAATGAAAATAAATTATGTCAAATTATGTAATCTTCTAGTTATTGTTCCAGCATATAACATAGTGCCTGGCACACACAGGATGTTCAACAAATGTTTGTGAAATGAATGAATAATTTGGTCAATTTTTACATGAAAGAAGGATTAAGGACTCTTGTTTTAGGTTAAATTTAGGTTGGGCTATATTCCTGAAACATCTAACCTAGGATTAAAATTTAATTTAATTTACATGGTCCCAGATCTAATATAATATAAAATTGATCTTCCTATGATGGGTAAGAATTAGGATTTACTTCTTTTAGAATCTTCCTAATACTGGCTTTACAGTGAACCTTTCTGATACATAAGCTAAAAATATAATAACGTTGAAGAGGTAGCAGACCAATTCCATCACAACCAAAACAAATGACCTTCCATGGCACTTCATGCAATTGTGTGGGGCTCTCTGGAGTCATTGGAATACACCACACTGCATTTCCTGCAGCTGGACACTTTCCAAAAAACCACCCAGAAATTTGCTTTTTAGTCAGTAGATTCATTAAAGTAATCTATTTCTGGATAAAGACTTTCTTCAACATCCCAGATTATGAAAAGTCTGTGTTTTACAAAGCTATGTGGAACCTATTCCTCATTTCATTTAAACAAGAAATTCAAATAATTTTTCAAGGTTTTTTCTGTCCCCTATGAATGACAACATTTTCATTCTATACTATAATATCATGGAGAGAGAAGAAATGTAGGAAGCCACTTATTAAAAGCTTTCAAAATTTTTCGGGAAAAAAGAAACTCATAAATATGAATTTTTAAATTTTCCATTATTTTTATTTATTGTCTCTTTACAATAAAGACTGGACATGGCTCAAAATTACATCATATCAAATGATCTTTTATGTGTAATACATAGTTTAAAAGTTTTAATCCATTGCACATATTATTCACATAACATTCTTTCCTATAAAACACTTTCATGTACTGCCATTATCTGAATACTTATTTTAAAAGGCTATATTTATTCCATCATTCTAATGCACCATCATGCTTTAATCCACTTTTGGAATGAGTTGAGGTACACATTACCAATATTACAAATCATTTTCTTATTTTTTTAGTTATTTCCTTCTTGCTCATCTTTTATGATGTGAATTTTTTTTCTATTATAAAGAATTGTGCAAAATTACTGTTTTTACTTTCAGATTTTTTTGGCATATTTCACCAAAAGAGGAATCACCAGATGAGTGTATGTAGACAGTTTTATACTGCTTGCTGGGCTGATCCTCTAAAATAAATATAAAATGCTATCAACAAACTCTCCGCAGACACACAGGATATCTCCACATTACCACCAAATAGCTTTTCTCTTTGGAGCTCTGGTTGTATTCAGCTAATGCAAGGCTCTTGCAGGAGATCAGAGTGGAAGAGCAAGAAGTCAGACACCCACTCTACCTCTGCCTCCATCCCCCATCTCCCTCTCCATGCAGGTGCTTCTGTGTTCTCTGGATACAGCGCCTACCGAAGCCCTATCTCCATGTCTACAAGCTTTCCCCAGGATCTAGTAATAATGTCCGCCCCATGTGCCTTCAGGTCTAGAGGTGGTAAAATCCCTCAGTACTCTCCTATCCCTTCTTGTTAAATCTACCCTCATTTCTTGAATTGTGCCATGTGTTTCCTACTAGGACTGATTGCTAAAATTATAATTTTTTATCAATTTAATTATATCTAAAAGTTATTTTTCATTTCTCTCGCTATTAACAAGTTTGGCCACTTTTCATGGAATCATTTCATTTCTATCTTCTGTTATACACAAACAATTCAAGCCCTGTAAACTATTTCCCAAAAACCTAATGACTGCACATTTAGTATGAGCTTAACATGTTTTTATGAGCTCTTTTCAGTTGTCATATCATACGTATTTTTGCATTCTATTTAGACTATTTCATTACATTTCATTGTGTAAACTACTTTTTAACATTCAGGCACTGTTATTTATTTTGATCATTACTATTTACTAATATTTAACATAAAGAAGGAAAAATCACCCTCTTAAAAAGAAAAGAATAGTCTATTTTTATTCTAGTTTTTAACTCTCTAAAATATCTGCAATTTGCTGCTGTAGGTGACCTAATTTATGAATTCTGATTAATTTTTCTTCATATTGATATTCAAATGTCCTCAAAACATTTATTAAATATTAATTCCTGCTTCATTCCTAGGTTACTTGAGGTCTGTCTAATAGTGTATTACTAATGACTACCTAAATCTCTCCTGAAATCTCTAATATACTCCATGGATTTTTAAAAAATATTTTAACCTAACTCCACAGAATGAAATGATTCCCTATCCGTAATATGTTTTACAACTTGAAACAACCAAGTCCACCATCATTGTCTTTTCCAAGAAAAAAAAATCCATCTTTTGAAATATTTGTCTTCTACTTCCAGATGATTTTTACTATATATTTGTCAGATTTCATGGCCTATCACATAAGGACACAAATTATTAAACTGAAGCTACATATTGGACTAGAAGTTAGAACAATGAATCAAACAAAACAATGTCCCTGCTCTATTAGAGCCTTTATCCTAATCAAGAGAGACACATTTCTAGGTCCTTGAGGAATCGCCACACTGTCTTCCACAATGGTTGAACTAATTTACACTCCCACCAACAGTGTAAAAGTGTTCCTATTTCTCCACATCCTCTCCAGCATCTGTTGTCTCCAGATTTTTTAATGATCGCCATTCTAACTGGCGTGAGATGGTATCTCAATGTAGTTTTGATTTGCATTTCTCTAATGACAAGTGATGATGAGCATGCACACAAATGTTCACTGCAGCACAGTTTACAATAGCAAAGACTTGGAACCAACCCAAATGCCCATCGATGATAGACTGGACAGGGAAAATGTGGCACATGTACACCATGGAATGTTATGCAGCCATCAAAAACGATGAGTTCGTGTCCTTTGTAGGAACATGGATGAACCTGGAAACCATCATTCTCAGCAAACTGACACAAGAAAGAAAATCAAACACCGCATATTCTCACTCATAGGCGGGTGTTGAACAATGAGAACACATGGACACAGAGAGGGGAGCATCACACACTGGGGTCTGTCGGGGGGGAGAGGGGAAAAAAGGGGAGGGACAGCGGGGGGTGGGGAGTTGGGGAGAGAGAGCATGGGGGAGAAATGCCAGATATAGGATGGGGAGGAAGGCAGCAAATCACACTGCCATGTGTGTACCTATGCAACAATCTTGCATGTTCTTCACATGTACCCCAAAACCTAAAATGCAATGAAAAAATATATATTAAAAAAAAGAGAGAGAGAGACACATAATAGACTAATAAATATATAACCTGAGTGGTTAAAAAAAAGAAAAATAAAGAAAATAATAGACTAGAGAAAAATAAAGCAGAGTAAGCGGTACGGGGAATGCAGTAGGCCGGGTAGGGATGGTCAAGGATTCCTGTTTATTTAAATAGCTTGGGTGGTATCTCTGCATAAGGCAACATTTCACAAAGAACTGAAGGAGGAAGCAGCTATTGACATTTCTGGGGGAAGAGCAGGTAAGAAGTTTCCTCTGCCATTATGTTCCTGGACACCAGGAACAAGTCTGTCTTGCTCACTACTGGACACGTAGCACCTCAGCACATAATAGACACTCTAAAATTATTTGTTGGACAAGCAGATATTAAGTGAAGTTTCTAGATACAATTATGTCTGAATTTCTCCCCTTGCATATATGACGTCCTTCCTCTCTTCTGCTCTAAAAGTGACTGCTGCCCTTCCAAGGATGATTGTCTATGGTTGAGCAGCACTGTCCCATAGAACTTCCTATAAGGATGGAAATCTTCTATATCCGTGATGTCCAATACGGTAGCCATTAGACACAGGTGCATACTGAACATTTGAAATGTGGCTAGTGCAACTGAGGAACTGAATTTCTACATTTTATTTAATTTATCTGAATTAAAACTTACATTTAAATAGCCACAGTTGGCAAGTGGCTACCCTACAGGGCAGGACAGCTCTAGAGCCAGTCACATACTTTTGATCACAAGGAATACAAATCTTTAGATCACTTTAATATTCACACAGACAGTAAAAATGTTCCTCTAAATATCTGAGATGATATCTCATATTTATTTTAATTTTCACTCCCTTAGTTGTGAGGCCAAAAGTTTTCCAAGCATTTGCTTTCTATATCTCCTTTTTATGTGAATCATCAGCTCATATACTCAACTGGCTTTCTTTGAATTCTAAATTCTTTTATTAAACAGATAACATTTTCACAATAGCAATACATATTAATTGTAGGAACTCTGAAAAATACAGAAAATATAAAATGGAAAAATAAAATTATGTATAATACAAAATTCAAGTAAGACTATGATTAACATGTTGGAATTTTTTCTTCTAATCTTTTTGGTCTGCCATGTATACTTTACACAATTGAAATCATTCTAGATTATCTGTTTCACATCTTCCCTTTTATACTTCATGCTTAAGCATTTCTCACATTAGTAAAAATTCTCAAAAAATAACCTCAGTGACTCTAACATCCATTATATAGATATATCATAATTTATTTAACCATTTCTCAAATATTAAATATTTAGGCTATTTCCTACTGTATATTAACATAAAGGTATGTTGAACTTCTTTGACCATAAATCCTTAATAGCATTTGTTTCGCTTTGTTTTTTGAGATGGAATCTCGCTCTGTCACCCAGGATGGAGTGTAGTGATGCAGTCAGCTCACTGCAACCTCTTCCTCAGGTTCAAGGGATCCTCCTACCTCAGCTTCCCAAGCAGCTGGGACTACAGGCATGTGCCATGACAACCGGCTAATTTTTGTACTTTTTGAAGAGACAGAGTTTCTCCATGTTGCCCAGGCTGGTCTCAAACTCCTGGGCTCAAGCAATCTGGCTGCCTCAGTCTCCCAAAGTACTGAGATTACAGGTCTGAGCCACTGCATCTGACCCTTTACACCATTTCAAATTATTTCCCAAGGACATACTTTGGAGGATAAATTACTTGACACATTAGAAAAGCATGAAGGGTTTTTCTAAATGCTTTTTAGAAAGGCTACATGAAATTATACTCTCATTAGCAGGGTATGCAAGTACATACCCTGAACTACCACCAACAGTTAATATTATCTTTCCAAGCTTACAACTTAGATGGTTGAAAATTGGATCTTATTTCTTTTTGTGTTATTTAAAAAATTATTAATAGTTGAACATTTTTCAGAGGTATATTAGCTACTTGTATTTCCTGTTCTATAAATCATGAAAGCTTGGTTTTTCCCATTTTCTTATTAAATTGTTAAGAGTTTTTCTTAAAGTTACATATAAGTTCTTCATGTGATGGTTATTACCCTTTTTGAAACTGTATAGTAGCTATTTCCATTTTGATGTGTTTTATTTTATTTATCAATTTATTTTTAGAGACAGGGTCTTGCTCTATTGCCCAGGCTGGAGTGAAGGGGAATGATCTTGGTTCACCATAGCCTCAAACTCCTGGGCTCAGGGGATCCTCCCACTTCAGCCTCCCTAGTAGCTGGGAATACAGGCATATACCACCATGCCTAGCTTATTTTGTGTAGAGACAGTCTCCATCTATGTTGTCCTAGCTGGATCTCGAACTTCTGAACTTAAGCAATCCCCCTGACCTAGGCTTCCCAAAACACTGGAGTTACAAGTTTGAAGGTATTTTTAGTTTTTATTTATGATGTTTTTATGTACTTAAATATTAAATTTTCTTTCTTTTTTTTTTAGTTACATTTTCTTTTTTTTTTTTAGAAAAAAGAGAAAAAGAGAAAGAGAAAGAAAAAAAGAATGAAACAAAGAGAACAAGAAGAAGAAAAAAAAGGGGGGAGAGAGAACGGGAATCCTGCTCTGTTGCCCAGGCTAGAATGCAGTCTACAAATGGATATTAAAAGCTTTTTTTTATAGTAATAATTGTGTTATACAATGGACACAGGAAGGAATAAGGGAGGAAAATAACAAACAAACAGCCAACCAATATTTCATTTAAACCTATGAAATGCTATGCAATTGCTAGGGAGTGATTTACTCCCAACCATGTGGTCACTTTTAGAATAAATGTGATGTGTTACTGAAAAAAAAATGTATATTTTGTGGATTTGGAGTAGAGAGTTCTGTAAATGTTTATTAAGTTTACTTGTTTGAGGTTTAAGTTCAAGTCCCGGGTATCCTTCTTAACCTTCTGTCTCATTAATTTGTCCAATATTGACAATGTAATGTTAAAGTCTCCCACTATTATTGTGTGGGAGTCCAAGTCTCTTTGTAAGTCACCAAGAAGTTGCCCTATGTATCTGGGTGCTCCTATATTGGGTGCGCATAGACTTAGGGTCGTTAGCTCTTCCCGTTACATTGATCCCTCTACCATTATACAATGTCCTTCTTATCTCTTTTGGTTTCTATTACTTTAAAGTCTATTTTATCAGAGATGAGAATTGCAACTACTGCTTTTTTTTTTTTTTTTTTTTGCTCTCCATTTGGTTGGCAAATCTTCCTCCATCCCTTTGTTTTCAGTCTCTGTATATCCTTGCATGTAAGATGGATCTGGATGCAGCTTACTGATGGGTCCTTTGAAGTGGCTGATACTGGTTGTTCCCCCTCTATACATAGTGCCTCCTTCAGCAGCTCTTGTAAAGCAGGCCTGGTGGTAATGAAATCTCTGAGTACTTGCTTGTTTGCAAAAAATTTTATTTTTCCTTCACTTATGAAACTTAGTTTGGCTGGATATGAAATTCTGGGTTGAAAGTTCTTTTCTTTAAGGATGTTGAATATTGGCCCCCACTCTCTTCTGGCTTGTAGGGTTTCTGCTGAGAGATCAGCTGTGAGTCTGATAGGCTTCCCCTTGTGGGTAACCTGACCTTCTCTCTGGCCGCCCGTAGTATTTTCTCCTTTGTTTCAACCCTGATGAATCTAATGATTATGTGCCTTGGGGTTGCTCTTTTTGAGGAATATCTTTGTGGTGTTCTCTGTATTACCTGGAGTTGGGTATCGTCTTGCCTTGCTAGGTTAGGAAAGTTTTCCTGGATAATATCCTGAAAAATATTTTCCAGCTTGGATTCATTCTCTTCATCACATTCAGGTACACCTATCAAACGTAGATTAGGTCTTTTCACATAGTCCCATATTTCTTGGAGACTTTGCTCATTCCTTTTTACCCTTTTTTCTCTAATCTTGTCTTCTCGTTTTATTTCGTTAAGTTGGTCTTCGACCTCTGAAATCCTTTCTTCTGCTTGATCAATTCGACTGCTAAAACTTGTGCATACTTCTCGAAGTTCTCGTATTGTGTTTTTCAGCTCCATTAATTCACTTATATTCCTCTTTAAATTGTCCATTCTCATGAACATTTCGTGAAACCTTTTTTCAAGGTTCTTAGTTTCCTTGCATTGGGCTAGAACATGTTCTTTTAGCTCACAGAAGTTTCTCATTATCCACCTTCTGAAGCCTGATTCTGTTGATTCCTCACATTCATTTTCTATCACGCCTTGTTCAATTGGTGATGAGGAACTGCAATCCTCTGTAGGAGGAGAGGCATTCTGATTTCGGGTGTTTTCAGCCTTTTTGTGCTGGTTTCTTCCCATCTTTGTGGATTTATCCACCTGTTGTCTGTGTAATTGCTGATTTTCAGATTAGGTCTCTGAGTGGACGTCCAGCTTGTTGGTGATAAAGTTTTTTCTATTTCTTAATTTTCCTTCGGCGGATGCCCCCTCCCCCACAGAGCTGGACCTTCCCGGGTTCAGCTGTACTTGCTGTGAAACTCTCAATCTTCAGCAGTTCCAACTGCTGTTTTTATTTATTTATTTTTTTTGTGGAGGGGGGTACCAGCCTTCCCCTGCAGCGACCCACTACGCCGGCTGAAACAGCGGCATTAAGATTCGTGGTGCTTTTCTGCCCGGGAATCTCCCGGTCTGGTTCCCCCACTTCAGTCCGCTTTTTAATCAGCTGAATGGGAGACTCTGCTTTCCCGGAGCTCCAAACGCCAACCAAAAGGCACTCAGTCCCGTATACTCCGGACTGAGAACCGCCGCGTCGGGGGCGCCTGCAAAACGGCCGCGCCCCTCTAAAGAGTCATGCTGGCTACCCGTGGGGCTCCTCCGCCAAGAATCTCTTGGTCCGTGGGCTATGAAAATTCGTCTGAAAATGTGGCATCCACTCACTCTCTGCACTTTCAGTGGGAGCTACAATCCTGAGCTGCTGCTAATCGGCCATCTTGGATCTCTCCAAATATTAAATTTTCAAACAATGAAATAGCTATGATTTTCCCTAGCTAATTTCACCTATTGCTTTCATCTAAAGACAGATAAATATTACCTACATTTCCATTTATTTTTACTGGTTCAGTTTTTTTCTATTTAGCTATGAAATCCATTTCAATTATTGCTATTATGCGAGTTAATTTCACCCCCCAAATAGCCAGTGTCATCAATCGTCATTTTTACTTCAAATCAACAATTTTTATTGAGTGTCCGTTCCATGCCAAGAATATTCTACATACTTGAGATCCATCAGTGAACAACGTATGTAAAAACCACTATTCTAATGGAGTTTCCATTACTAATAATCCAAGGGGAGGCAAAGAACAGCACATGCATCAAATTTAGCCCTATCCATTAATGTTTATATGGTCTAGGAGTCCTTTCTCTATAGTAATTGTCATAATGGTGGCAATAGTAGTCTATAGAGTTGAAATATTTACTATTTTGCTATTTACAGAAAAAAGTTCACCAATTCCTGGAAATATCCAATACCTTTCCATTAATAGGTGATAATTTCTTTATTATATATCAATATCTTATATATGTAAAAGTCTATTTCTGGCTATTCATTTCATTTCATTGATATGCCTATTAATTCTATGCTCAGACCACACTTTGTTTTCAAATCCACTTTTTAAATATTTTTAGCTTCATATGATGTTTATTTATTTCACAGATATTTACTGAGTATCTATTGTGTGTGAGACATTGTTCTAGGTCAGGTATGCGGCAGTGAACAGAGGCAAAATTCCTGTCTTTCATTTGTTTCTACTGAAACAGCTACAAATAAATATATTTAAAAACATCAGCTAATAAGTTCTATGGAGAAAAATGAAGCAATTGTACAGAGGATAGAGAAAGAGGCTGTTTTCTTCATATAGAAAAAACAGTGGTCAGTGAAGCCCTCTCTGAAGGGGTCAGTTTGAAGGAAGAACCTAAAAGAAAAGGAGGAAGAAGTTGTGCAGATACTGGGGAGTCCAGCATCCCAGGAAAATGTACAGGTGCTGATACAGGAATGTGTTCAGCATGTCCAAAGAGCAGCAAGGAGGCCACAGCATGGAAGAGAGAGCTAGCTAGTGGGAGAATAACAGAGCAAGGGGAAGAAGGGTGGTCATAGGGTGGAGGCTGAGTCACACAGGGGTTTTACTTTGAGCAAGACAGGAAGTCACTGGAGGAATCTGAGCAGAGGAGTGATAATCATCTTCTTCTTCTTCTCCCTTTTCTTTCCCCTTCAGCCCCTTCTCTTCCATGTCCTCCACCTCCTCTTCCCCCCTCCTTCAATCATGATGGCTGCTAGATAAAGAATAGATGGAGAGAGGGACAAGAGTGGAAGCTTGGAAACAGGTTATGAAGGTATTGCAATAATCCAAATGAGAGAGAATGGTACCTTGGGGTAGGGTAGTTGTGATGGGAATATTAAGGAGTAGTCAAATTTGGAATATTTTACGGTTAGAACTTGCAGAATTTGCAGAAGGACTGGATTTTGGGTAGAAGAAAATAAGATTTACAGATGACACCAAAATGGTTTGCCTGAACACCTAGGGTGAGTAATAGAATTGTATTTATAGAGATGCTATAGTCTTGAAAAGGGATTATTTTAGAGTGGGGCATGGGAATGAATAAAGAGGTTGAGATTAGACAGCCAAGTGGAGGTGTCATGTAGACAGTTGAATATGTGAAACAAGACATCAGGAGAAGACTAGAAAGTCATGAGAGTAGAAGAGATTAGTAAGCACTGAGTACAGACAGAGAAGGGATCCATTTCAAGGTTTGAGCCTGGCACACTCCAAGATTTAGTAGTTTGGAACATGCAGAGAAAACAAACAAGAGACTAAGAGTAGACAGTGTGATGGGTGGAAAACAGACTGGAACTGACATCTGGGAGTCCAAGGGAAGAAGCCCTGTATAAGCTTTATATAAGTTATAGAATACTTTGTAATTCCTTATATAAGTTATAGAATACTTTATTCTTCTTCACTTCCCTGCAAGTTAAAAGACCATATGAAATGAGCCATCTCAAATGAGATTGTTTTAATAGCTCATTCAACTTAAGAAAGTCAAGAAAGTCATATTTTTAAATCAACTTAATGGCATCAAATTAAAGAACTAGGAAAGTATGTTTCAAAGTACATATAAATTATATCTTTACTCCAACCTCCTACATATTTATCTGGTAAGTTAAGGGAGCAAAAATCTTAAGTAAAAATTTGACTCAATATAAGAGTAATTAACAATTAAAGTTGTATAATAATAAAACAAACTATATAAAAAATGGCTCAAGTTATCTATCTGAAAGTGAAATATACCAGTTTGTCTTGTTAATCAGTGACTGATGGGACACTAACATGAAAGAGAGTTAGGTGAGCCTCCTAAATTATTTCTTGGTCTAATTTCATTCTGCCAGCACATCACTTAGAGTACTATTGGTCCTCATAGGATCCTGACATTAACAGCAAAATTGGAAACATCTTCAAAGAAAAAAATATAGCCTGAGGCTAACATTGATCACAGTCTACCCCCTTTATGTGCCTCCTAATAATGACTCAAATCCCCTGACTATACAACAACAATCAGTTATAAAGCCACAGAAAAGCTTTTCTGCCCTACAAACACCAGTTTTAGCTGCACTGGAACATAGATCAAAGTGGGCTGTCATTAATGCTCTGAAAGACCGTGTAACAACTTTTCATGGGTCTAATAGCTTTGCTGCCTGCCTAGATCTGGTGTACTTACAGGACATGGATACTGTCTGTGTCAGGATATTAGAATGGAATAAGAATGTGAAACAATCTAGCACCAGTTTATTAAAAATAATCTTTTGGGAAAGAGTTTCTTGTGTGGGTCTTAACAAGGTAAGAGACAAGGAAATGCCAATAGGAAAATGAAAAATACTAAAAAAGGTGACTTTAGACAGCTTTACTCAAGGGCAGACAAAAAGACCCTGGTTGTGATGACTCCAGAAAAACATAAGAAGAATGGTGGAAGGTGATATGAGTGCCAATTCCATTACTATTAGTAATTTCGTTACTATTTCATTTGTATTTTATAAAATATTGTTCTCCAAATGTCTACTAAAATAAACTGTGCTGGGTGATCTGCTGCCTGAAGTACTGGGTTCCATCCTGAATGTCATACCTTTCAACAAAACACAGAAACTAGAGAGATCTCAAAAGTATGTTAAAACTAGAATCCCAGAAACTATATCAGAAGAGGAATCACTGAAAGACATGGAGAAAATTATGGGAAACATGAAGGCTATCGTAAAATATTTGACCAGCTCTTGGGGAAAGGCACTGGATGACGCTACAGCAGCCCTCCCACTGTATACCTAGCTAGGAGAGTCACCCAGAAAATTCTCTCTGTAGGACCCACAGGCAAAATTATGAGACCAACTGAGATGATCTTAATTTTCTTTAAGTTATTTAATTTTGTTATTTCAAAATAGGTCACTAGCAAGAATAGTGAGGAGGTGTTTGTAGTAAACACATCTTTGCTTAACTGAATTGTTTTGTGTTGCTGCAGAAGGAATAACTAGGGAAAAATCGTAATAAGAAAAAATTTGACTCAACATAAGTATTCTTAGCAATTAAAGTCATACAGTACTAAAACCAATTATCTCTGAAAATAGTATCATTTTTAATAGAAATATTCAGGTATAATAATTAATTAAAATATTTAGTGTAATAATGAAATCAGTTGCCTCAAAAAATAATAAGATCAATAATAACTGGGGAAAAAAATGAAAGCCTTTCCTCTAAGATCTGGAACAAGACAAGGATGTGCTCTTTCACCTGTTATTCAACACACTACTGAGGTCCTAGCTACAGTAATCAGAAAGGAGAAAGAAATACAGGGCATCCAAATTAGGAAGGAAGAAGTCAAATTATCCTTGTTTGCAGATGATATAATCTTATATTGGAAAATCCTGAAAACCCCACCAAGAAATATTAGAACTGTTAAACAAATTCAGTAAAGTTGCAAGGTACAAAATCAACATACAAAAATCACAGGAGCATTTCTAGATGCCAACTATGAACAATCTGAAAAGGAAATAAAAGTAATCTCATTCACAATAGTCACAAATAAAATTAAATACCTAGGAATTAACCAAAGGAGAAAAATCTCTAAATGAAAACTGTAAAACACTGGTGAAAAATTGAAGAGGTTACCAAAATAATAGAAAGATCTTCCATGTTCATGGATTGAAAGAGTCAATACTGGTACCACCAAAAGCAATCTACAGGTTCTATCCAATCTTTATCAAAATACCAATGACATTCTTCACAGAAACAGAAAAAAAAATCCTAAAATTAATGTAGACCCATAAAAGACCCAGAATAGCCAAAACTATCCTAAGCACAAAGAATAAAACTGAAAGAATCATACAACCTGACTTCAATGTATACTACAGAGCTAGAGTAACCAAAACAGCATGGTTCTGGCATAAAAAGACACATAGACCACTGGAACAGAATAGAGGACTCAAAAACAAACCCATACACCTACAGTGAACTCATTTTCCACAAAGGTGCTAAAAATACACACTGGCGAAAAGATAGTCTCGTCAATAAATTGTGCTGGGAAAACTGAATATCCATAAGCAGAAGAATGGACACTATATCCCTATCTCTCATAATATACAAAAATCAAATCAAAATCAATTAAAGACTTAAATCTAAGATCTCAAACCTTGAAACTACTACAAGAAAGCACCAGGGAAACTCTCCAGGACATTGGTCTGGGCAAAATTTCTAGAGTAACACCCAACAAGAACAGGCAACCAAAGCAAAAATCAACAAATGGGATGACATTAAGTTAAACGGCTTCAAGTCAAGTGCAGTGGCTCACACCTATAATCCCAGTACTTGGAGAGGCTGAGGTGGGCAAATCACTTGAGGTCAAGAGTTCGAGGCCAGCCTGGCCAAAATGGTGAAACCCCATCTCCACTAAAAATACAAAAATTAGCCAGGAGTGGTGGCGGGCACCTGTAGTCCCAACTACTCAGGAGCCTGAGACGGAGAATCACTGGAACTCGGGAAGCAGGGGTTGTAGATTGCACCACTGTACTCCAGCCTGGGTGACAGAGGAAGACTCCAGCTCAAAAAACAAAAAACAACAATAACAACAACAACAACAAACCCACAAAGCCTTCTGTGCAGCGAAGGAAACAATCAACAAAGTGAAGAGATAATCCACAGAATGAGAGAAAATATTTGCAAACTATCCATGTGACAAGGGATTAATAACCAGAATCTATAAGGCGCTCAAACAACTCTATAGGAAAAAACCAAATAATCTGATTTTAAAATGGGCAAAAGATCTGAATAGACATTTCTCAAAAGAAGACATACAAATGGCAAACAGGTATATGAAAAGGTGCTCAACATCATTGATCTACAGAGAAATGCAAATTGAAACTACAATGAGATATTATCTCACCCCAGTTATGGCTTTTAACCAAAAGAGAGGCAATAACAAATGTTGGCGCGCAGGTGGAGAAATGGAAACCCTCATACATTGTTGGTGGGAAGGTAAATCACTAGGGAGAACATTTTGGAGGTTCCTCAAAAAACTAAAAATAACCAGACACGAAGGCTCACGCCTGTAATCCTAACACTTTGGGAGGCTGAGACGGTGGATCACATGAGGTCAGGAGTTCGAGACCAGTCTGGCCAACATGGAGAAACCCTGTCTCTACTAAAAACAAAAAAGAATTAGCCAGGCATAGTGGTGCATGCCTATAGTCCCAGCTACTCAGGAGGCTGAGATGGGAGATGCTTGAACCCTGGAGACAGAGGTTGCAGTGAGCTGAGATCATGCCACTGCACTCCAGCCTGGGTGACAGAGCCAGACTCCATCTCAAAAAAAAAAAACACCTAAAAATAAAGCCACCATATGATCCAGCAATCCCACTTCTGGATCTATTCCCACAAAAAAAGGAAATTGTACACTGAAGAGATATCTGCACTCATGTTTGTTGCAGCACGGTTCACAATAGCCAAAATTTGGAAGCAATCTAAGTGCCCATCAACAGATGAATGGATAAAGAAAATGTGACTGGCCAGGCACGGTGGCTCATGCCTGTAATCCCAGCACTTTGGGAGCCTGAACCAGGCGAATCACAAGGTCAAGAGATTGAGACCATCCTGGCCAACATGGTGAAAGCCCTTCTCTACTAAAAATAAAAAAATTAGCTAGGCGTGGTGATGCACGCCTGTAGTCTCAGCTACTTGGGAGGCTGAGGCAGAAGAATCACTTGAACCTGGGACATGGAGATTGCAGTGAGCTGAGATTGCACCACTGCACTCCAGCCTGGCGACAGAACGAGACTCCATCTCAAAAAAAAAAAAAAAAAAAAGTGGTACTTATACACAATAGAATACTATGGGGCCATAAAAAAGAATGAGATCTGGTCATCTGCAACAACTTGGAAGGAACAGGAGGTTATTATGTTAAGTGAAATAAGCCAGGCACAGAAAGACAAATTTTGCATGTTTTCACTTATTTGTGGGCACTAAAAAAAATTACAACAATTAAATTCATGGAGACAGAGAATAAAAGGATGGTTACCAGGGGCTAGGAAGGGTAATAGGGCAGAGCAAAACTGGGGATGATTAATGGATACAAATATATAGTTGATAATAATGAATAAAATCTAGTATTTGATAGCACAACAGGGTGACTACAGTCAACAATAATTTCTTGTACATTTTAAAATAACTAAAGGAATATAATTGGATTGTTTGTAACAGAAAAAAGGGATAAATACTTCAGGTGATGGATATTCCATTTACTTGATGTGTTCATTACACATTATACAGCTGCATCAAAATATCTCCTGTACCCCATAAATATATACAACTACTATTTATCCACAAAAATTAAAAAGAAAAAGAAAAAAGTGGTAAGATCATTATTAATCAGATATTTGAGTATGTGCTGAAGACTATGAACTGGATACAAATTTGACTACTAGTCTCTTCCAACCCTTAGATGCTATGATTCTTTAGGTTCAACTTACCAAATACCTTTCCTCCAGATTACCTTCATCGTTTCTCATAGATATAAATCAGTTCTTCCAGGATGTCATAACTTTGTTGGAACTTCAGGATTTGGTTTATCTCATACATGGCTATTCATGTGAACTACTGTTGTGGATGTCCAGCTTTATGGACATAATTTCTAGTTTTTGCCTGTGCTGAATGGTCTTCTGATTATCCTCAATTATTTGGTGAAGGTCTTGGAGAAGTTTCTTGAAACTAGTTAAAAAGCTACATATAACCTTGTAATAATACTGGAGACAATGATATGGATGATGTTACTAACTCTCTTACTGATGCTAATACATGCTAAGAATTTTTTATACATTTTCTCATTGGATTCTCCCACTAACCCTATGGGGAATGTGTTTTCATGGTATTCATTTTAAAGATCAGGAAACTCAAGGCCCAGAAGGTTTAAGAACCTTGCCCAAGATAAACTGAGCTGCTGAGAGGCAGAGTCTAGACCTGAACTCTGGTCTGGCTAAATCTTTTGAAATCCCTACTCTTAGCTACTATGCTCTACTACAGTGATTCTCAAAGTATGGTCCCTGGACCAGCATCTGCAGCATCACCTAGGAATTTGTTAAAAATGCCAAGTCTTACCTAAAAACCCTAGATGAAAACCTAGGCAACACTATCCAGGACATAGGCACAGGCAGCGACTTCATGACTAAAACACCGAAAGCAACAGCAACAAAAGCCAAAATAGACAAACAGGATCTAATTAAACTTAAGAGCTTCTGCACAGTAAAAGAAACAATCATTAGAGTGAACTGGCAACCAACAGAATGGGAACAAATGTTTGCAATCTACCCATCTGACAAAGGGCTAATATCCAGAATCTACAAAGAACTAAAGCAGATTTATAAGAAATAAACAAACAAACGCATTCAAAAGTGGGCGAAAGATATGAACACTTTTCAAAAGAACACATATACAGCCAACAAACATATGTAAAAATGCTCATCATCATTGGTCATTAGAGAAATGCAAATCAAAACCACATTGAGATACCACCTTATGCCTGTTAGAATGGCGATCATTAAAAAATCTGGAGACAACAGATGCTGGGGAGGATGTGGAGAAAAAGGAACACTTTTACACTGTTGGTGGGAGTGTAAATTAGTTCAACCATTATGGAAGACAGTGTGGCGATTCCTCAAGGATCTAGAAATAGAAATTCCATTTGACCCAACAATCCCATTACTGGGTATATACCCAAAGGATTATAAATCTCTCTATTATAAAGATACATGTACACGTATGTTCGTTGCAGCCCTGTTCACGATAGCAAAGACCTGGAACCAACCCAGATGCCCATCAATGATAGACTGGCCAAAGAAAATGTGGCACATACACACCATAGAATACTATGCAGCCATGAAAAATGACGACATCATGTCATTTGTAGAGACATGGATGAATCTAGCAACCATCATTCTCAGCAAACTGACACAAGAATAGAAAACCAAACACCACATGTTTTCACTCATAGGTGGGTGATGAACAATGAGAACACTTGGGCCCAGGGAAGAGAACAACACTCACTGGGCTAGGTAGGGGTGGTGGAGGGGAGGGACAACAACGGGGCAGGGAGGATGCAGAGGGCCAGGAGAAATGCCTGATGTAGGTGATGGGGCAGTGGGGGGAATGGAGACAGCAAACCACCATGGCATGTATGTACCTATGCAACAATCCTGCAGGATGCAGGATGTGCACATGTATACCAGAGCCCAAAATACAATTAAAAAAAAAAAAGACAAAAAAAAAATGCCAAGTCTCACATGTATAGAAATCAGAAACTCTAGGGATAGGACCCAGCAATCTGTATTTTACCAAGCCCTCCAGCTAAGCCTAATGCTCGCTAAAGCTTAAAAACTGCTCAACTGAACTGAAAATTTACCTAGAAGGCCACATTCTACACATTTAACCACACTTAGTTTTATAACTTGAATTTGACAGTTTGTGGTGACTCTGATCTTCTTCCTGGGGAGAGAGAAATCCCAAATATGAAAAAGTCAGGTTTCTATGTTCTTCCCTGAAAAAGGAAGGGTGATCTTTGTCAACCCTGGTAAAGGGATTAGAGAGCTGCTGTTTTAAAATATAAACAAGAGGCAAATACTTTTAAAAACCTTTTCAAAGCTAAGCTATTGTGGCTAGACATGAAGAATAAATAGATCAAGAAGATCTTGAAATTCCCCTAGAGCTTTAATATAATAAAGATTAATTATCCAATTAAGTAATAGTTAAAATAAAAATTATTGCTATATGTGTATTTTTTTTTCAAAAAATGTAAATCTATACACTTTTGCCTGGCAAATACATCAGTGAAAACAGTGTTTCCCAGGTGACATAATCAATGGAAGTTATCATTGGCTTTCTTTGGTTTAAAAAATAAAAATCCTTTCAGCCTTATAACTCATACTGCCTACAATGTGACCTTGATCTGTTTCAGGATTATCTTTAGTCAGTAGCACTGTGCAACTCTGCAAATCCATCTATAATCTCTTTAATATCCTCCTGCACGTGTAGTTTTAAAGCTCAGTCATTGGCATGTAAGTCACTCCTTACTTCAAGGTCTCTGGAGATACTACAGCTGGTCAGAATTAAGGTTTTCACAAGGTCAGTGGGGACACACATGAGTGCTATGTTAAATGCTGCACAGAACAGGACAATTTCTCTATAGGTGAGTATATACCTGAGACAGGTGATAAGTGGCTTTTAGCTGTATGGAAATGAAGTAAAATAAGAACTACCTCACTTCACCACACTACCCCACACCAAAGGTCAAATAAGTGCATTTCACCTGGAAACCTTGGCTAAATAAAAAGAGTACATGGTCTTGAATAACACATGATTCACTGTATTATCCAAGGGTGCTCTCACATGTCTGAGTCTACAGGCAGTGAAAGGAAGGACGTATCTTGCATCCCTCCTTTCAGAAAAAGCTGTAGAGAGGCAGTGAGCTAACAGATAACAGCATCCATTCTTGTAATTAAGATAATGAAAATATGGACTTCACTAATCTTTCTCCTCCAAATACACCTATATGAGGCCTATACAAAGCTACCAGTGCTCAGGAATGTTAGAAGGCCAAAGGGGCTGAGACAGGCCACCATCATACATAACAGGTCTAAGTTAGCTATACACCATCTTTGTTAGTGAATATCAAGTCCTGTAACTTTAAAGGGAAAATTAGAGATTTATTTGAACATCAAGTACTATAACTTTAAAGGGAAAACTGGAGATTTTTTAGACCCTGGCTGTTACAATAATTCAGTATGCAAAAAAAGGCTAAGATGTGCTAAAGAAAATTGTGTTGCCTATCAAAGAGATTCCATCCTTCTTTTCTTTCTTCATTCATTCATTTGCTCAATATTAACAGAGCAAAAACATATGCCAGGTAGTATCTAGAAAATGCCAATCAGCTCCACATGTCCTCCCCAACAGCCCCCAACAAAAAAACAGTAACAAGCAGATAATTTGGTGGACATGAGTGAAAATGCCAGATGATTAAATTACTGGAGCACACTTCCAAAGAAGATTTTGAATAGGCAACAGGGGGAAAGGCTAAGTCCTCAGTCGGCTAGTCAAGTACCTATCTGCCTGAAAGCAGTAGTCAAGACCTCTTCAGGTCTCTTTATCTGTGCTTTGTAATTCCACTCAGAGTAAGAGATTAAATGCAAATTGACCTCTGCCAAGTATCTTCTCTAAACAATATAAGAAAGCCACTAAGATTCCATTTAATAACAGACAAATACAGTCACTCATAAAGGTAAAAATGAGCACTTTACCTGTTGCTATCTACAATGTACTAGGTATTTTGTGTATATATTAACTCATTAAATCTCATTCACAATCTTCAGAAATTTATTCACAACTTTATGAATGAATGCATTAAATCAAAAGGTAGTAAATTTAACTGCAAGTTTTCATCCAGATGCTTAATGCTATTAGTCAAAATATCTATTGATGACCTTCAATGGTCAAAATCTAACTTACCCTTGCCATATCCACCAAGAAGTTTTCAAATAATTTCCAAATGTGGTTACTTGTATAGATTTCTTTCATTTCCACTTCAGTGTCAACATAACAGTGATTAACAAAGTTCACATAAGCAATTTTAACCTGTGCAAGTTTCAAATACAAAAGAAAGTTAGTTTTCTTTATTGATGACTTTCAAATATCAATTATGAAAGGTTAACATAAAATCTGTTAGTTTTTATCGTAGATCATAGCTGATTTTTTGTCTACCCAGAAAGTATTTCTATTTCTCTTCTTTTGCTAAGAGTCCACTGACCTAGTTGTGAAAACATGGGGCCTAGTACTCCATCCCCCTGGGCCCAACAATTGCTGTGAGAAAGAACTTTATGCAAAACAAGCCTATCATATTTGAGACACTAGGTGTCCAAAGCAACACCTTCTTCCTCTCACTTTCCCTTTCTTCTTCCCCTCTCTCTCCCTCCCGTCCAATCCTGTCCGTATCTTGAGGACCTGCTTTATGCTCAAGAATATACTTAAGGGCCGGGTGCAGTGGCTCATGCCTGTAATCCCAGCTCTTTGGGAGGCCAAGGTGGGCAGATCATGAGGTCAGGAGATCAAGACCATCCTGGCCAACAAGGTGAAACCCTGTCTCTATTAAAGATACAATGAAAAATTAGCCAGGCGTGGTGGCGCACACCTGTAGTCCCAGCTACTCAGGAGGCTGAGGCAGGAGAATCGCTTGAACCCAGAAGGTGGAGGTTGTAGTGAGCTGAGGTCACACCACTGCACTCCAGCCTAGGCAACAGAGTGAGGCTCTGTCTCAAAAAATAATAATAAGAAGAAGAACATACTTAAGGTTCAAGTAAACCTTTCAGTTTGATAACACTGCCATGTTTAGAATTTAAAAGAGTTGTGTAGTAGCTTCCACTAAACTAGCAGTGGCTATAGTTCTTAAAAGTTTGTTATCTTTCAAATTCTTTTTGAAAAAAATTGTCAAATTCTTATAGAACTTATTAAAAAGTGGACCTCTTATGCTCTTTTAAATTTTCCAATTTATATAAATACAATTACTTGACTAAATACATTAGTCCTCCTCCTCTTCCTTCTTCTGAATAACTCTTTCATTTTTATCTCATTGCTAAAATGAAATGAGGTAAACCTTAACTTTAAGAAACCATCTTTCTCCAGGTATGTGGTGGAATATACTCAGAAGAGAATGAGGCAGAAAGATGAAGGAAAAAGGGATGAGATATAGAATAAATTCTGACACTGTTTGAACCTCTGGATCCATCTGAATAAGCATACTTCAAACTCCTAAGTACTGGGGCCAATAAAATTCCCTTTTTTGTTTAAACTGGTTTACATTAGGTTTCTGTCACTTGTAACCAAGAGAGTCCTAATAAAACATTTAAATATGTTGACCAAAAAATACTTCATTGCCATTCAAAAATATTTAAATTACTTTTTCTGAGAAAAAATAAGCTCATAGTTTACTCCCCAAAATGTATATTATTTAAAGACATAAATGTAGTAAAATTCCTTTCCAGAATTAGTGAAATTCCTCATAAAGGACTGGGATGAATATCATTAACATACACCATTTCTAAAACACATAGAACAGTGATCTTTGTTTTACATTTTTTTTGTTTCCTTCATTATAAAAATCTGATGAATCTATAAATCTCTCTGAAAAAATGCATATACATAAAAAATCATGTGAACAATTTCAGGGGACTTGTGGAATCCAAATTGAAACCATAAAAAATTTAGGAGAGCTTTCATACCCTTCATGCCTCTCTGTACTTCACTGAGCCTGAACAAACCATCAATGGGAGAGTGCCATGTCAAGGATGGCCACAGGGTACAGAGATGTGGGCCACTCAGTGCATTCTCACATCTATCCTCACAGCAGCTAAAATTTACTCAGTGTTTCCTATGTGCCAAATACCCTCAGCATTTCATATGAATTATTTAATTTAATCCTCCAACGATCCTATCAGGTACATACAATAATTATTCTACCTTAAAACTGAACGAATACACAAATGATAATAAGAGAGTCTACACAGCAGTCCAAACATTCATCCTTGCAGTTATTTCCAAAGGCTTAATATATCAGGAAACATGTGTGTCTCTTTGTAAAAACATATATAATATGGCAAAAGCAGAGCTATGCTGGGAGAGGGTGGTGAAAAGATTATGGTCCCATGCCAAGGAACCAGTTATGAATGCTATCAAAACCAGTTGGGGCGATATGGAAGCAGCAGATGGGGCAAGAATGAAATAACATAGATGATAGTGAATTGAAATTAAAAAGTTAAGTAATCTATTGGAATCAGTCACACAACTAGATGTGATGTATCCAGGATCCTGATTCATTCTTTAATTCATTTGTGTATTTATTCAATACTTATTTATTGATGTAGGCTCTGGGTCAAACAATATAACAGTGAAGAGAAACAGATCCAAGTATTGTTACTCTCAGAGCTTACAATCTTGGGGGATGGGCATGAGGGTTACAGGTCTTTTCCTACTAACAAGATGGACATGTCAAATTTCAAATTATATATTCTTACAGACTGTACTAAGGAAGGCCAAGGAAGTCTTCCCTGGAGAAGTAAGGCTTGAATTAAGATCTAAAGGATGAAGAGGAGTTACTTAGATAAATGTAAGAGGTAAGGGTGGTAGAGTCAGAGGGAGATACATGTAGGAAGAAATAAACCCAGAATCAGGCTTTTGAGGAAGGAAAGAGCCCAGGGACTTCATCGTTAGACTAGACTTGCCCTCTTTGTCATCTTATTTCAAACCAATCAAGGCATGATTGACATGTCAACAATTCCACAAAATTTCACAAAAATATGCTTTCAAGTCCATCACTACATAGGATTATCTAAAAGTAAGGAAGTTAACCTCATCTGATACCTTTTTAAGTTACTGTGATTTTAAATGTTTGGCTCTGTATCTTTTTCAGTGTATCACACATTTATAAGCTTTGCAACAACATACAACAGTAGAAAAGAAAGAAATTATTGCACTGTACATTCCTGGAAGCCTCATTAATAGAAACTTATTGGCAGAAAACCAGCTGCTACTGAGACTTTTTCTATCATCAGAGCCAAACTAGGACAGAGGTTAAATGATGTGGGAATAAAGCAAATTGTATGTGCATATTTTCATGAATGCATCATTCTATAAAGCCTGGTAAACCTGCAGAGTCTATTATGTGGTCCTGCAGCACTATCCTAGCCTCTCCAATCAATGACTATGAATCATTTATGAAGCACTCATTTATTCTCAAGAACATACTAAAGGTTCAAGTAAACCTTTCAGTTTGATCACCTTGCCATGTTTAGAATTTAAGAGAGCCGTCTAGTAGCTTACACTAAACTAGCAGTAGCTATAGTTCATAAAAGTTTCTCATTGGCCAGGCGCAGTGGTTCACACCTATAATCCCAGCACTTTGGGAGGCCGAGGTGGGTGGATCACCTGAGGTCAGGAGTTTGAGATCAGCCTGGCCAACATGAAACCTGAACATGAAACAGTGAAACCCTGTCTTTACTAAAAATACAAAAATTAGCTGGGTGTGAGGTGCATGCCTATAATCCCAGCTAATCAGGAGGCTGAGGCAGGAGAATTGTTAGAACCCAGGAGGTGGAGGTTGCAGTGAGGCGAGATCATGCCATTGCACTCCAGCCTGGGCAACAGAGTGAAACTCTGTCTCAAAAAAAAATAGTTTATCATCTTTCAGAACTTCTTATAGATCTTCTTATTAAAAAGTAGACATTTTATGCTCTTTTACATTTTCCAAATTATATAGTTAAATACAATTCCTTGACTACATATACATGATCTCATTATAAATATTAGTATGGGGGACTTCTGGCACTTAAACTTTAAAAGTTAATAATGATTCTCTTAGAGCTGCTAAGCTTTTGCCAGGCTTACCTCAGGGATGCAGTCATCATGGGTCACCACCCTCACTATGTCATCCAGTGGCAGAAGGGAATTACACTTGATTTCAGTGTAGACATTTTTCCCCCTCTGTGCATGCTGCCAGCAACTCCACCAGGGTGATGTGGTAGGCTAAGGGGCCACTCTCATCCCCTCGGTCTCTCTCTGAACACATCATGTGGAGAAGGATTGGAAATGATGCTCTATCATTGTAAAATATCAGCACATCTTCACCCCCATTTATCAGCTGAAATGATAATAAAGAGAGTCTACATAGCAGTCCAAACATTCATTCTTGCAGTTATTTTCAAAGCTTGATATATCTGGAAACATGTGTATCTCTCTGTAAAAACATATATAATATGACAAAAGCAGAGCTATGCTGGGGGAGGGTGGTAAAAAGGTTATGGTTCCATGCCAAGGAACCAGTTGATGAACACTATCAAAACCAGTTGGGGTGATATGGAAGCAACAGATGGGGCAAGAATGAAACAACATAGATGATAGTAAATTGTTCATCACACTGAAATTAAACCTGTAAAAAAAAAAAAAAGTTATTTTCCTCTACTTTTTTTTGGAAGACTCCACGGCCAAAGCACAAAAAATCTTATAATTTTACTAAAGAAGAATAAAATATCCCACCCATTGCAATAGTGACTATATAAGTAAGCAAGTACATTGAGCTAATTTCAGCTCTTCAAAAGTCTAGAAAATTCCATCCGTCATTAGAGAATTAAGGCAAAAGCAGAGTCAGAGAAATAAGCAGAAATCTAAGACACACACACACACACACACACACACACACAAAAAAAAAAAAAAAAAAAACCGAGAGAGACAAAGATATGAATAGGTAGGGGCTTTTAGGACATAAATTTTCCTTCATACTTTGTTTATATAATTTGAGTAGAAAATTCCCTCAGGTGGCAGTTTTATTACTCAAACTCCATAATATCTTATTGTCTATTATCAGTACCAATTTTGTAAACCCAGTATGAGATATTTTGGTGGATAACTAAGGATACACAATTTTTTCTCTATGTATTATCTTTTAAAGTGACAAATTATTTACATCTATAAGCCAATTAGTTGGTTACTTTGAAAGTTTTGTTGAAAGAGAATGTATATGTGTCAGAAATATGTATTATATATTAACATACTATAATATTATGATTGCTTCTTTATGCATAGAAACACTTCACCTAACAGTGTCTTAGGAATGGCTTCACTGTTGGCTGCTTTTGCATTCTAATTCTTTCCTTGCTGATCATAATACAAAATCCAGTTAGTTCTCACATTTCCAGGCAATGAGGAGCCAAAGTGAAGGTAAATGCAGATAAGAAAAAGGTGCATTTTACAAGCTTAAAATGTTTCGTAAAATGTTTAATAACAACAATTTACATTTAAAAATTCAAGGTTTTAAGATAAATTAATTTTGAGATTTCTAAGTGGCAGGAGGGACTCCTTGAATCAATGTGGAAATCTCCTCCATTCCCAAATTTAAGGTATACAATAATGAAAATGCCCAGAAACCAATAAAAATCTACGATGTAACTGTTTGGTAGCCATGGGTGGAAGCTCCCTTAATCTATATGGGCCACTAGAGAACCATTTGGTCACAGAGCAGTGATTTAATCAACGGGCTCTTTAAGCTGCTAGTTCTCTAATGTATCATACTTGCCTCCTAGTAACTTACTCATTACATAAATATCACTCAATGTCAAACATGGAAATGAAAAAGGCAAATAAATAGATGAAGTACCTTCATCTATTCATTTGCTGAAATTTTTAACTTACTTTAAATAGTAAGTTTCCATATGTTGCAATAAATCACTGCTGGGCAGTTTTTATTACTTAGTTTGACTCTCTTCAAAGCTTTCTGCAAATAGCAGCAGAGAACACCCATTCTATATTTCAGAAACACAGCAGTAAAGGCACTGGAAAAACACATTTCAGTCTGTCTTTCTTATATTATTGGAAACTTAAAAATATAAAATTTTGTCACTTTCCTTCCAAAAAATCAATAAAATTTCACAGGATTTTACCCATTATTTAAAAAACACAAATTTGTTATGGGTCAAAAAGAAAAATAAACTTAGAAAATCATAAAACCAACTTAAGATATGTTGCTTCACTAGATTAAAGCAAAATATATTTGCACTTAAGTAGTCATTATTAAACTAAACAATTTTCCAAATCTATACTGTTGGGGGTTTTTCACTCTAAATCAATAGAAAACACATATTTGAACATACTGTTTATGTAAAGCTGATAAAAGGCAAACTGAGAACATACCTCTGTCATTACCATATCCTGGCATTTTTTCACATATTTACCATCTGCTTTTACAATTGTTTGCAAAAACTTCAGGTACTCCACGTGGCGGCCATGTGTCTCAATGCAGTGCACAAAGTGCTGTACAACTCTCTCACTAATTTCGTTGCACAGATGGTAATTGTTCATGAAGATGTGCCTCATGGTTTCTGCTTCAAGGAGCTAAACACAGAGGGGACGTGCCCTTGTAATTCTGACAAGATCAATTTTCTATTCTACAGTACTTAGACTAATTGCCCTGCTTGTGATCAGTTTTACATTTTATATGAAGCCACAGCAAATTTTCTGTGCAAGTCTTCCAAAAAATGCAATGAGATCATTAGCCATTAAAAGAAAACTGAGCTCACAGAGGAATTTAGTTGGAGAAAGGAGCTTATTATCATAAAGTGCAACACATTGGCAACAGTATTCTTGAGATTAATTATGAATTCAAAGTTAGGTCTTCCATAAAATCTACTCAAACACATTTTACAGACAAGGGCAAACTCCACCTCTGAGTTTTCCATATTTACCTTACTCATGGTATTGTGAGTTAGTTCTTTTTTCTACCACATCTTTTCCCTAACATTTAACTATATATATAAAAAAGACATTGTCATTTGCATGCAAAACTTGTGCAATTTTTCAAGTTTCTTTAAAAGTTTTTTTAATGGAAATAAAAGATAATCACTTTGGGGGGAGAGAATTTCCACAAGGAAAAAAAAAAACAATGAAGTTTAACAAAACTCTATTCATGAATGTTACTAAGACAAGTCTGATGCACACTTTATTAGAAATATTTAGAAATATTTCTAATAAAGCTAAAATACTTACACCTGGAGTTAAAAACAAATTCAGATGTTTATGAAGAAGAACTTGATTCTGTGGATTTCCTCGACAGAAATTCTGCAGAAACGTGTGGGCTAGATTCATTACTTCATTCATCTTTTCATCACTCTGTAAGTTAAAGAATAGTACATGATAGAAACAAACATAGGAGGCTGCAAATGGTATGCAAAAATACATCCCTTCATCCACACACTATTTTTCTCTCTGCCCATCTTTGCTCTCCTTTCTCTTTGTGCTTTATGATTCACACCTCTCCCAGTCTCCCCTCTTGTTTCTCTTCTCAGTTTTCTAGATCTTTCTTACCTTCTCTTTGTTTTTCCTCCTGATTCTATTCTGCTCTACTCTTCCAATTCCCCTTGTTCTACAGTCCTTCTCTCTTCCTCCCCAATCTTTCCAACTGTCCACCACATTTCCCCATCTCTGTACACAGCCACCTTTTCTTCCTCTGCTTCATCCCCCACACCTCCTCCATCCTCCTTTCCTCTCTCTGCTCCTATCTTTCTCTATTTCTCCTCCCTTCTCCGCTGTACTCTCCAGTCCCCATAATTCTTCCCCTTCCTTTAAATGTCTCATTTTGTAGTGTGTCTATATACCTGCATTGTTCTGCTTCTTTTCTTCTTTCTTTCCCCACTCTATTTCGCCCTTTCCCATACATCTTCCTTCCTATTGTTTCTCCCACATCTATTCCTTCTCCTCTCTGCTTCTCCTCTTTTCCATCTATTATTTCTCCTGTTCCTGCCCGCTTTCCTCCTGCACTGCGCTAACTCCCTTTCCCCCCATTCAAACTTCCTCTCTTCTTCCACTCTGTCAATCTTCTCTGTATATATGTTTATTAATATTCATCTCAGTTCTTCCTCTCTCCAGTCTCTCTGTCCCTTATTTTGCTGTTTACCTTGTCCCTTATTTCTACTCTTTTTGTTTCCTCTTTGCTTTCTCTTCTGTTTCCCCTCTTCTTTGTCCCCCTCTTTCTTAACACTCTTAAGTGACTTTTCTTATTCACTGTCATTTTCCAAAGTCCTATACTAAGCTACTGTCATTTGCTTATAAGAATCTCAAGAAACTTAAGTCTCAAAATTCACAGAGAAGCAAATTTGTCTTCTTAAAAGAGATCTTGTGACAATATCAGCGAAACTACCTAAAATTTCCCTGTGTAGTTGATTGTACCATTTGTCATGTGGTCATTGTTAGAAATTCAGATGGACTCATGTTTTGAGTGGTATTTTATATTACTATTAAATAAATGTATACATGCACACACACACACACATACGTATATTCCCTAGCTTTGTCTATTTAGAGGGCTTATGGGGGCAACACTCCAAAGCAATAAGCACACTCAGTTCTCAGAACTTTGCTCCTAAATACCATTCCCCACCAAATGGAAATGGGGCTTCTTGAAAAATCACTGATTCTAGAGTTGAAGCAAGAAGAGTACAAGATGAGTCTGGAACATTTTATTGTGTGAGAAAGCAAGGAATTACTCAAAGAATGGTGGGAGAATGTTAGAGGACAGATAATCTAGCTTGAAGGAACTCTGTTGGCCAAATCTGAGACAATCTGGAAATGAAAATAAATAATGATAGAACTCTTTGTAGCCTATTGAATAAAATGAATATCTACAAACCCATACTGATAAAAATAAACATAATAATTGAACAAGTTGAAAGTTTGATGAAGAATGGGATATTTACTTAGTTTCACATAACTGCTCCACAAAATACTTATTAATTACAAGGGAATTACAAAGGGAAAATTAGAGAAGCCTGGCAGATACAACCTCAATGAATTGATCAAAGTGAACATCATCAGTCACGGGACAAATCAAAATTGTGCACCAACTAATAGGAAGCAATGAGACAAACACAGTACCACCTCTGTTATGTTCCTGCCAAAGATGCATAACTGTATCTAATCACGAGGAAACATCAGACAATCCACATTAAGGGATATCCTTCAAAATAACTGGCTATTTTCAAAAGTGTCAATGTCATAGGAGTTCCTACATGAAGAGATTTAAATAAACATGACAATCGAACAGTGCGTGATTCTGAAGTGGATTTTTTTTTCAAACCGAAAACAATTGGGACGATGGGAGAAATCTGAGTAGTGTGTAGGGACTAGGTGACAGTAAAGTACCATGCTCTTTCCTGATTTGGAAGGCTCTGGTGTGGTGACTTAGTAGCGTGCCCTTGTTTGTAGGAAAATATACAAAAGGGCTCGGGGGTGATGGGGCACCCAGTGGGTGATTTATTCTCAAATAATGAAGAAAGTAAAAATTTCTTGGAACTTTGCAAAACATGTGAAATTGTATCAAAATAAGCTAAAGAAACAAAAATAACAAGGACTAACCTTTTCGTAGGGTATCTGCAGAAGATCCAACACCACCGAATGGGCCCCCATATTTTTCAGTAATCGTTGATGCTGATTCCGACACTTTTTATTCTGTACACAGAGTTTACTTAGCCTAATCAAGATCTTTAAAGAGAAGAGGAAAAGCATGAAATATAACAAATAACAATATTAAATATAATATATAAGCAAAAATTATTGGCATGCAAATATAAACATCTATAAGAATATTTTGTATCTGCTGACCTCCTTTACAATCCGGTAGTTATTGCTCTTATTGCTATCAATCTGAGGTTTCTTGGTTCCATCCTGCACTGGACTTAAAATGTTTGATTCCTAAAAGGAACACAAATATGTACTTTTATGCCATTTGCAGCTTCATGGTAAATTCATTTCTTTTGTATTAAATTATTTTGCAATAAATCTATTATTCAAGTTAAATGTTTCTTTTATACTTTTTTATTGCATAAAATATTCCTTGGCATGAACAAGCCATGCAAATTACCACTACCCAATAAGAACCCAATGACAAGTTACATGGAGTGACCTATCATTATGAGTTAAATTATTAAGTTTTCATACATATTATTAGTGCATATCCTTATGAGATATATATATCTCAGACATGCTATGATTTTATATTGCCTATATGAGAAGAAATAATGAAAATACAGGGCATAAAAGATATAATTTAATCACTAGGAATGAACTGTAAGAAAAAAAGAGTGATGGAACAGATCATCACAGCTGAACACATCTCAGAGAAGAGAGCAAAGAACAACATAATGCGACAATTTTCTGCCACGTTACCATGGCATCCTTAAGAGTCACGACTCAGGGCCAACATACAGGACGATGAAAATGAAGAAAGAAAAGTAAAAAATAAATTAAAATCCAATTTTTAAATGACCAAATTAAAAAAGCTTATTAAGAAAAGCTGAAAAACCAAAAATACTTAACTATAATAACCTTTATCTGTAGCATCACAATAAAAAGCAAATATAGGAAGTAGACATATTTTAAAGATCAACTACTGGTGTCACCTTATGAAAATCAAACACCAGGCCGGGCACAGTAGCTCATGCCTATAATCCCAGCACTTTGGGAGGCCGAGGTGGGCAGATCACCTGAGGTCAGGAGATCGAGACCATCCTGGCCAACATGGTGAAACCCTGTCTCTACTAAAATACAAAAACCTAGCCAGGGAGTGGTGGTGTATGCCTGTAGTCTCAGCTACTGGGGAGGTTTAGGCAGGGGAATCTCTTGAACCCGGGAGGTGGAGGTTGCAGTGAGCTGAGACTGCACTACTGCACTCCAGCTGAGCAACAGAGCAAGATTTGTCTCCAAAAGAAAAAAGAAAAGAAAAGAAGATCAAACACCAGTGACAAACCCATTCCAAACATTTATGAAGATGCAATGCACACCCGGTACTAGATTATGGTGAACGGATCTAAAAGAGACATATAGAAGATATGGTCCTTCTCACAAGAAAATCACAGTCTACCAAAGAAAACAGGGAGAAATATACAAATAAAGATTTGAACTGGGCAGAATTCACTATTCAGAGAGAGAGAGATAAGAGAACAGCTGCAGCTTTAGACAAGTTTATGAAGGAGGTCAAGTTTAAGGCAAGGTCTAGAAGGATGAAAACTGTCTAGTTAGGTATAAAGGATATTTAGGTGGGCAGGGGAAAGCCTTGCCAGGTGAAGAAGTTACCTTAGCCAAAGGTACTGCAGCAACAACAAGCACACTTGTATACAAAAGATGGCAAGAACTGACAGGGTCCATTGCAAAGACTGAGCAATCAGAGTGTGGTCTGATGGCCTCCCTAATTTACAACCTAAGGAAAATTGCACTTGGGATGAATGTCAAGTTCAACTTGAATCCAAAACACCCTAAACTCCTGACTATAATGATGGTGTTGGGCACTCACAGTTAAAGGGGACCCTAGTTTAAGCTCAGGGAAATGTTACAAAGATACATGAGGCCAATTGATATAACTTCATTTGTCCCAAGTTGTTTCTCTTACTGTGCTCCAGGACAAAACACAAAATTAATAAATATCAAGAAAGAAAAAAAATACTTTGCTTGCTAATCAAACAGTTCTGAGGAAAGACTTTAAGCAGCAGACTGACTTGGTCCATCTTGAGCCAGCACATTCCTTACTCAGCTTTATATTTTTCCTTTGCCTCTTTTCTGGCAAATATTGTCCTGAAGCTCCCAGTCTCAACTTCACTTTAGCAAGTGACCACCTCCTTCCATTTTACTGAGCAGGCAGAAAGTCCTCTACATGGACACTTCCTCTTTTCCATCCAAAAATTTCCAGTGGTGTCCACAAACCTGTCTATCTTCCCCACTGTGTCTCAGAGAACAAAATTGTTGATGCATGGATTCAAAAATTCTGTCTCCTCATCCTCCTCTTCCTGCTTCATCCCTGTTTCTTGTGCAAGAGCAGTTTCTACCCTTTAATGACTCTTTCTCATCTCTGAGCTTCTACCTTGCTGATTACTTGTCACTCATACTCACTAAAATTGGAACTGCAAAAAGTAAAAGATTCAAACACTGAAAGCCTTCAAAACATTACTAAGTTAGATTTCAGAGCTGTATCACCTAGCTATCATAATGAAAATTTGAGCAAAAGTGAAAGCAGTCCAACTACCACTCCAGGTAAACAAAAGAGAGAAAAGAATGCGGGATATTACCTGCAAGACATTAACCATGAAGTGAATCTTAAAAATTGTAGGAGAAAGTATTAAACTACATATGTAAGTAAAGCCAATGTAGAAGAGAAAACACAACCCTGTGGCTAAGATGAATGAAAACTATTTAGTTGGAAAGAGGCTAGAAGTCAGAGTATGAAACAAATATGTTTCCCATTTGATAGCAAAAAAATTGATGAGAAGTAGAAACTGCAAAAGCTAAAAATATAATTAGATTTCCTTTTTCTGATCACAAAGGTGAAGGTTGGATTTTTAAAAGGCCATTTCATTTGTTTTCTGTAAGAGAAAAAATACTAAAATACAGACACACAAACACACACACTTGTACCACAAATCAGGATTAAGATATTACCAGCTCTAAAGATTGACAAAGCTCCTTAGTTAGAAAGGAGATGTTTCTGATATATGTCAACTTTAAAGAAAGCTGTTAAAAAGGCAGGCGAAGCTTTGGTAGATATCCTTAAGCCTGTTTTTCAAGCAATAATCTGAAGAAAAAGCAATGGTCTTGTTTTTAGAAAAAGTAATCATGGGTAAAATGCACTACATTACAAAAAGTTATGCTCTTTAGTTCAGCCCGGGGGAAGATATAGACAATGCTAAACTCTGTAAGTGTGGGAATTATGAAAAATAATGATTTTAATTTAAAATTGCTAGCAGTCAACAAAAGGCAGCAACATTGGAGAATTCAATAAACAACCCCTTTTAATTTCAGAAAATAATTCAATTTAATTAAATTGAACAAAAACCCATGGAACATCTGGATGATTCCAAAGCGGTGATCAGGGTAATTTAACAAATATGTAAACTATGTAACTAAAATTGGGTTTTGTTTTCTAATTCTGATGCCAAAATGGTCTAAATAAAGGTGTTGCAAAAGTTTTCCTCCTGAAAGAGCAGAAATTGGCTGTATTTTTTATGTCTTATACAATTATTTACATTTGATAAACTTTAGCCCTACATCATTGGCCAAATCTACAAAACCCTGAATTTATTCTAATGACAAAATATCAGAAAAGTACAAAATGTAGAAGTGTGACTTATGTGGCATCCCAGAGCTGAATGGGCCCAGAAAAAAAGGTGTGTAACACCGAGAACAGTGTGAGGCTCGTAGCACATCTCCAAATGATCCTTTTGACAATAGTGATGAAAAATAAATATGGGACTCCAAACTTCCCTGCACTTTATTGTAATTGCTTCCTATCATCTGGATAACCTAAATTTATTCCCTCTAATGGAATATGGGAAGCAGCTTAGTTCAGTGATTTTAGAAGCAGCTATATTTTTAATTGCATAGTATATATCATAACATAAAACAATAGATTCAAAAACAAGAGAGCAAGAAGACTCTAGAAATTGGGTGGGCATCAGGATTCTAGGCAGAGACATAAAGAGTGAATATTGGTTCTAAAGAAAGTTTCTCTGCACACCAGCAGTCCCAGCTACTGGGGAGGCTAAGGCAGGAGAATCATCTGAACCCAAGAGGTGGAGGTTGCAGTAAGCCAAGATCACGCCACTGCACTCCAGCCTGGGCTACAGAGCAAGACTCCATTTCAAAAAAAAAAAAAAATTTCTCCCATTTTTTTCTTGCATTAGTCAAGGAAACTTTTATACCAATAGCAAAAATACAAGAAAGTAATATTATATGAACTATACGGTGAACTAAACATTAGCACTGGCTAGGTATGATGACTCATGCCTATAACCCCAATACTTTGGGAAGCCAAGGTGGGAAGACTGCTTGAGGCCAAGAATTTGAGGCCAGCCTGGACCAAACAGAAACACCCTGTCTCTATAAAATTTTTTTTTATTAGGTGGGCATGGTGGACTCACCTGTAGGCCTAGCTACTCAGGAAGCTGAGGCAGGAGGATCATTTGAGCCAGGAGTTTGAGGCTGTAATAAGCTATGATTGTGCCAGTCACTCCAGCCTGGGCAACAAAGTAATACCCATCTCAATAAATAAATAAATACTGGCACTAATTAATGGAAATCCAGCTCCTTAATTTAACCAAGGGCAATCATGCTTTTAAAAATGGAATTTTCCAAATCCTACAATGTAGAGCTGCCTACATCTGCAGCTGCATGATTAAAATAGCTTGGTGCATGCCTTCTATTTATCCCTGTCCCACTGAAGTTTAAGGAGGTCCATCCTCAGCCAAGTTGCCAAGTCAGCAAGACTGCAAGGCCTTCTGCTCACCATCTGTACTGCTAACCTTTTCTGGTGTAACCACTCTTTAAACCAGTCAGTGGCACCATCAACCAGCCACCCTCCCCCCAACTTCAGGCAGCCAAAGGCTTTTTTCTTCCATCCTCACCTCCCTTCAAAACATGCAAAAAAAATTTTTTTAATAACCAGTCTTTTATATTTGATTGGCCAATCAGATTCAGATCACATGTAGTTGAAGGTGTTCAGAATAAATATTGCCTGCTTCAGATAACTGAATAAACCTCTGTGGGATAAGGAGGTATTTTTTTCTCCCTCCCATCTAATGATAACATCATGGACTAGTCATTCAGGGAGATATCACCCCAGATCTACTTCTATGACTTTGCATGGAAAGCTAATTTGGACCATCATAGTATCATAGTTGTTGGTCTCTGCTTCCCCTGAGAAGCACCTAAGGCTGCTTGAAGACTTGGGCACAAATCCACAATGAGCAGAAGAGGCTATGACCAGCATTCCTGGCAGAGAATTTCCTTCCAGATGTTTCCTCAAGTTAGGGGCAAAGTTCTTCCCTCCTAGAGAATACATACATATTCATAACCATACCCTAAACCTTTTTTCCTTTCACTCTGTCCCAAGACAAATAAAATAATGGTGTTCTTCTGGCTCATTCGATGTCATTTTAGTTAGTATTTGATAATGTTTAATCTGATGTTCTAGAACACAACCCAAATCTCCTTTACAGTCTGTATCTCTGATAAATAAGGTAACAAAAAAAGTTTGTGCCACTGAGGTACAGCCTCTTTGCTTAGACAAGTATTAGGAAAAACTAGAAATGTTTAATGTAACTATTAACTGCTTTCATAACAACACATCAGGAACCTATTATCACACAGAAACACGTCCCAGAAATTTTCTGATGTAACTCCAGGGATGGCCAAAAACTCACCACCATTATATAAAATGTAGAAAGGATGGGCAACCTTTTGGTCAACAGAATGGCATACAGAGCACTGCACAGGAAGTGAAACAGCAACATAATAGAACCCTCAGAGAAGGACTTTGATACTGATACATTGTATGAAGGAAGCTTCCCTAGTCACAATAGGGTTACAGCTCACCTGGACCCAGACCTGGACAGACATGGTTGTGGAAGGGGGGTGTATGCATGAAACGTGTGAGAGGGAGGAATCAGTACTGCCTTTTACACTAACTTTTCCCCTCAAGAAATCATTACAGAAATGTTGTTTCCTGATCTAAAAACAAATGTATGCCCTGATTTTTTTTATGTTTTTTTTTATTGCATTTTAGGTTTTGGGGTACATGTGAAGAACATGCAAAATTGTTGCATAGGTACACATATGGCAGTGTGATTTGTTGCCTTCCTCCCCCATCACCTATATCTGGCATTTCTCCCCCATGCTAGTATGCCCTGATTTGAATGAATCAGCCACTATTATTTCCTCATTAGCCACTTGCTGAAAAAAAGAAATCATATGGGAACACAGAATCTTCACTATCAACTTATATTGAAGTAAGAACCAAGTAAAGGCCAGGCACCGTGGTTCACACCTGTAATTCCAGCACTTTGGGAGGCTGAAGCAGGTGGGTTGCTTGAGCTCAAGAGTTCAAGACCGGCCTGGGCAATATGGTGAAACCCCATTCCTACAAAAAATACAAAAATTAGCCAGGCATAGTGGTGCACACATATGTTATCAGCTATTCAGGAAGCTAAGGGAGGATGGCTGGAGCCTAGGAAGTCGAGGCTGCAGTGAGCCATAACTGCAACACTGCACTCCAGCCTGGATGACAGAGCAAGACCGTGTCTAAGAAAAGAACAAATGGAAAAGTTAAAAAGAAATAAGATAGTAACTTATTTATAGCATGAAGGTAAATACTAAGATGTGTTCTATGTTCTAGAACACAACCCAAATCTCCTTTACAATCTGTATCTCTGATAAATAAGTTAACAAAAAAAGTTGGTACCACTGGGGTGCAGCCTCTTTGCTTAGACAAGTATTTGAAAAACTAGAAATGTTTAATGTAACTATTAACTGCTTTCATAACAACACATCAGGAATCTATTATCACACAGCGATACTGTGTGAGTACTGTTTTAGTAATATCAATTTAAATGTGATTAGAAAATGAGAAGGGAAAAAAATTCCCATTAAAAAAAGGTCTAATAACCAAGTAATTCAAGTAACACCTTATGGAAGTATAATCGTTATACTTAAGAATTTATATTATAACCAAAAAGAATGAGAATGTGTAAAATAAGAATTTTAGTACAAACCAAAAGTTATTTTTCACATGTATGTCATGTAAAAGGGGCTTATTAATTGAAAACTCATCTGTCACAATCACCTTCAGTGGAATCAGCTCAGACATAAGGATGGGAATGTGTATAGTGATATAAACAAGTAAATAAATTATACAATGAGGTCTGGGGCAAAAATAGAAACTGGAGATAAGAAAACAGATTCCATAAAAGGAAAATTCAGGAAAGCACTGTCCAAAACTAATGAATAAAAGCTCTTCATGAAATTACCATAGTGTCCCTGAGTGGTCAGGTCAAGCTGCAAGATTCTGTCTAGAACACATGGACTGCTTCTATCATGGACTGCTTCTATCCCAGGCCATCAGGGTTAGACACTCTACCCATTTCTGTCAAAAATCAGCTAATCAATCACAAGTTTGGCTGAAGAAACGAGTTTATGTAGAACTGTTTTTCCCACTACGCAGAATCTCATACCAACCCTTGGAAAAGGAGAACCTTCTTCACATATATCCTTCTAGAGGGATTTGCCACCTTGAATGCTTCATCAAAGGAAAAAAGATCAGAAGTGGCAGGCAAAGAATGGAATATAGTTTTTGCTTTTAACAAGTAATGAGATGTGGAGGTAATAGAAAAAACACCAGATAGGGAAGGTGTGCCTAGGGAGAAATAGAGAAAAATCAATGAAGAAAAGGAAAGAGAGGGAAGGGAGAGAAGGAAGAAATTAATTCATAATTAATAAAGTAATATAATTAATAAATAATAATTAAGATAAATCTGCAAACTATAATTCAAACTTCTATGAGGAACATTAACACTAACAAAGTCAACCAAAAAACTCAATAATAATGTTATATCATGCCCAGTGAAATATAAACTATCAAGAGCTTTTCTGACAGGCCTTGTAAGCAGGTATTTTTAAAATAATCACAGAGATAGTGAAGAACAGCATCTCTCATACCCGGAGGGTACCTCTGTGGTTGCCATGTGTCATGAAATAGTGTTCAGGATGATGTCACAGCATCACTCAGAATGGCAAAGGAAGGATAGCCTTTTGGGGAAAGGACAGGCTACAAGCCAAGCAACAGCAAGAGAAGAGAAGGCACAGGTCCCCATCCGCCCATCTCCCTGCAGAGGAGTGCTGGGTGCTCTGCTGGATAGTATGGGTCTAGATTTCCAAGCAACCAGTCACTGTAATGCCACAGTAACTACCTATAGGGCAAGGTAGCCTTCTCAATAAAAGGACATAGAAACTGCTTCAGCACCAGGTTGTGCCTGTTGTTCACAGGAATCTTTTGAACACTAGCCCATGGCCCATAAAAATTGGACTGTCCCTGCTGAGGGGCAGAAGCCACAGGTCCTATGAGAAGCCAAATCAGTACACAGCCCCTTGGAAGAGAGGAACTCCTCATCCTGCAAAAACAGTCCGAGCCACCTCATTGTCCAGATAACCCAGAGTGAGCCCCTAGGGACATTTTTTAGTTAATTCTGTCCCTTACATCATACATCCATTAAAAGAACAAAAATAATTAAGAAATAAAAACAGGGCCGGGCGCGGTGGCTCACGCCTGTAATCCCAGCACTTTGGGAGGCCGAGGCGGGCGGATCACGAGGTCAAGAGATCGAGACCATCCTGGTCAACATGGTGAAACCCCGTCTCTACTAAAAATACAAAAAAATTAGCTGGGCGTGGTGGCACGCGCCTGTAGTCCCAGCTACTCGGGAGGCTGAGGCAGGAGAATTGCTTGAACCCGGGCGGCGGAGGTTGCAGTGAGCCGAGGTCGCGCCACTGCACTCCAGCCTGGCGCCTGGTGACGGAGTGAGACTCTGTCTCAAAAAAAAAAGAAAAGAAAAGAAAAGAAATAAAAACAGATAGATATGAATCTAGAATAGATGGATATGAAAAAAAAACAGTTAAATAACCTGAAAATGAAATATATGGTCTTTGAAGTAAAAATTGGATAGACAGTTTGAGCATGAGACTACATTAGTGAGAGTTTAAGTCAACTTTTTAAAAAAGGGCCATGGCACTCCAGCTGGGTGACAGAGTGAGACCCATCTCTAAAGAAAAGAAAAGAAAAAGAAGCTGGCAAACATATATAGGTGAGTAGATAGATACAGAGATAAATACAGGTATACACACATATATAGAAGCAAAATCACTGTAAGAAAACTTAACACTCAAAATAAACAACATGAGGAGGAACTTTCCTTTGAAGCACTGCAATGCCCACGTGACCTGCTTCTCAACCCTAAATAAAGCGGTGGATGAACGTAAAGGGTAATCCTGACTTAACCTACTCGGATACGATTTCCTAGTTAATCTCTCCTTCCTATATTTAGAAGTCAACGCATATTTGAAAGCGATGAATTAGTAATTTCTCCTAATGCTACTGATATTGTCGACTTGTTATATTTTAGCCTTTAAGCTTTCAGAAATGATGATACAGTCTTTTAATGCTGAGGATGATAAGTTTAATAAAGGAAAACACTGTAATATACAATAGATAATAAAGCTTCTCAGCTCTAGGGACGCAGTGGGCTTACCAGAAGACCAAATCCATCCCCTTCTCCTTATTTATAAGAGATCAAGTACAGTAATGGTATAATTTTGGATTATAAACCAAGATTTGTTAGTGTTAGTAGACAGACCATCAATTCACATTTATTGTCAACAGAGTATACCAAATTTACCACTGAGGGGGGAAAAACACACTTTTATGTTATTAGAGATATTTTTTTATTCTCAAAATGAAGGATCACATTAAAGTTATCTGGTCTTCTGATACCTAAGCAGGCACAAAGTTAGACCATTATGAGCTGTTTTAGAACAATGCTGATGGTGCTGTGTTTACAGTCTTTGTAAGATTTACTGAACAACAAAGGAGTATTGTTCGTATTGGCTTGCTAGAGTGTGTGCTGCCTGCTACTGGCTGTTTCCATTGATACTGTGATATATTTCATCCTGTTTACAACACATTGCCACTATCTTTGGCTGTTGGATTATTGCATAATATGGATTATTTGGCTGTATATAAATTAGTAACTTCATAGTTTCTCACTTTTGCTCCCCCTTATATTAATTCATTATATAGGTACCATTCTCCTGTTTTCTCAATTCCCCTATTTGCATACATTTCTACTGCTATCTCACTAGTTCATGCTTTCAGAACCTCACACCTGAATTTGTACAAGAGCCTCTTAATGAGTGTCCCAACCCAGCCTCTTGATCTTCTGAAGCATTCTGGATTCTGTTAGACTCAATTTCCAAAACAGTATGCTTACCTCCCTACCCAAGAATCTTCACAGGCTCCTAATTTCCAGCCATTTCAAATATAATTCACTTATTCTTGAACTTTACTTTTCTTATTATTACTCTTGAACACATTAGCTAACTCCTTCCAATCCTTCAGAATAGGCCTGTGTGTAGAATCTAGAGTGAAGCCTTTTCCCAGTCATCGGATCCATGCTGGTCTCTCCTTTTTCTGTAGTATATAATCAACTACTTTGTCACCCTGTTTTTTGGGTGTTTGTGCAGTGTGTTCATTCTTTGAGGGCAAGTAGAATATTAGATTTGAGTCCAGATATGAAACTTTAAGAACGGAGAGGAGAAATTCAAGTGTGCACAAGGCAAGTGAGCATGAAAGCAATGGGATTGAAATGAACACTTTACACAGCAATCGAAAGAAAGATTTTACTCTAGAGAAACACGACAGTTCACCAAATGCAACCATTCATGTCATTCAGATTGCCTCAAACCTAGCATAGGTTTGAATAGATACTATAGAGACAAATACACAGGCTCAAAACAAAGAAGAGTTGTCTCTTGTTAAGAATTATCCAACAGAATATGATAAAGTACAGAGAAATCCTTCCTGTATAACATCTAAAAGTGATCGATAAAATATTTAAAATGTGTCTTTATAATAGCAAGACCAGAAACCCTGAAAATCCATAAAAATTTTAGAGCAATAATCAAGCACTAGACTCATCATTGGCTCTGAGGGCATCAGTCAAACCTAATAACCTGGATTCTGAGTTTTGCTATGACACCCACACACACACATACACACACACACACACACACACGGCAAAAAGGAAACAAAATCCAGATCCCAAGCCAAATGAAAGGTCTGATCAGAGACCCTGGCATAGAATCAGGAATACCTAAGGGTGACACCCACAGTGATAAACCAGGGAAGGTGTGGCCCACAGAAGAGAAAAGGGTTAGCTATCTTGGCTTTGACTCTCATCAAAAACAAAAGAGGGGGGAAAAAATTCTCTGGAGGCTCCCATGTGAAAATAGAAGCTCACTTTCACTCAAGATTGGGGACCAGAATGTCCAATCTAAAGAGGTCCCAAAAGACCCAAGTCAAAAGTTATGTTGAATATGGTTACAGAAGGTAGTGTCCCAAAGTGCTTCACAGAGGCAAATAAAATCTAAATGAGGCCTTAACTACAGACCTCAAAGGAATTCCACATAGAAAGTGTCAAAGAATGTGAGTTCGCAACAATAAAAATATCACCGAACACCTGATGCAAATACATCCCGAAGACTTCAGCAAGCAAGCCAACTTAAAACTGCAAAGAACCCTCCTTTTACAAAATAACCAGATCTTAGATATAAATCTATTTTAATTACATTTCTGGCCCCACAGAAAACAAAGGACAACTCCCAGAGACCCCCACCCTCCATCTTCTAAGGGAAAAATGTAACCTGAAACCAGATCAGAGAGCTCCAAACAACAAGGGCACAAGGTAAGTTTCCCAGAAAGCAAATGACAATACTAGATCTGCAACCCAAAGACTAAGTAAACTCTGAGCAAGTGTCTAGTTTGGGGAGCTAACCTCAAAACTCCTGCCTTAAGACAGGTCTATAGGAAGGAAGTAATGTGGTCTCAGGCTAGCAGCGCCCCCTGCCAACAGGCAAATGCAATCACAAATACTCTAAGGAAGAAATCCCATGTCATCCCCAGGACCAAGGTCAAAAGATACAGGCTCAAAACCTGCACCCAAATGTTCATAGCAGCTTTATTCATAATTGCCCAAAATTGGAAACAACCAAGGTGTCCTTCAATCGGTGAACGTATAAACTGTAGTACATCCATACAAGGGACTATTATTCAGCAATAACAAAAAAATGAGCTATTAAGCTATAAAAGGACATGGAAGAATTTAAACACATACTGCTAAGTAAAAGAAACCAGTCTGGAAAAGCTACATATTGTATAATTCAAATTATATGAGATTCTGGAAAAGGCAAAACTATAGAGATTATCCCCCAAAAATCAGTGGTTGCCAGGGACTCAGGGATTCGGAGAGAGAAACAAATAGGTGAAGCACAGAGAATTTTTAGGGCAATGAAACTGTCCTGTTTGACACTACAATGGTGGATACATGACATTATGCATTTGTCGGAACCCATAACTAAACAACACAAGGAATGAACCTTAATAAATTCTGAACTTTCGTTAAAAAATACTGTGTTAATATTGGCTCATCAATTATAACAAATATGCCACACTTATCCTAGATGTCAACAACAGGAGAAAAAGAGAGAGAAGAGGGACTAGATGGGAACTCGGTGCTTTCTGTGCAATTTTTTTCTAAACCTAAAACTGCTGTAAAAATGAAGTCAATTTGGAAAAAGATATGAGCTCATAATCAAAGATGATCAAAATATAATGAAACACAACGAGTGAGAATCATAAGAAAATCTCAAGTACATCACATCTCAAAGTTATTATGTACAGACTATTAACCAGCCATAGGGAATCACAAAAATTAGAAAACAACAAAACATGATCAAAAATGACCAAATAGATTTGAAAAAAATTCAAATTTCAGGTTTGAAAAAAATGAAATTTCAGGTATGAAAAAATATAGTGGCTGAAGTTTACAAGTCAATTGGTAGAGAAGACTTCAAATAAGATGGACCTGAAGAGAGACTCAGATGAGTCTAAAGAAATATCCAATATACCATACAAAGTCATAGGTAGGGAAAGTATATAGTAATATATTAACTAATAAAGTTCAACATGCACTTAATTGGAGTTTCAAAGTTAAAGCACCACTATTTAACAGTGAGCAAACTTCTCAACAGCAGCAATGGAAGCCAGAAGACATGGAATAAAATAATCAGAAGTGAGGGGAAATAACTCACAGTTGATAAACCTTTTTGTTCTGCAGTAAAAATATAATAATTTCAAATGTACAGGCTTCTAATGACATAGTCTCAAAGGGCATGAAGTAAAACTTAACAGAAATGCAAGGGGAAATTGATAAATCTACCACTGTAGTGGGAAATGTCAATAAATCTCTCTCACTTATTGATATGTTAAGAAAATTAAAATATTATTAAATATATTATTTAAACACAATTAATAAGCTTGATTTGCCAGTCATATATAAAGAATCCTACACCCATTCACATTCTTCTCAAGCCACATTGGAGACTCACAAAACCTAGATGTATAATAGGCCAAAAAGCAAGTCTCAATGAATTTTGGAGAAATGATACCATAATAACTAAATTATCTTGTCACAAGTTAATTAAGAATTCAATTAACAAAAAAGGTAAATTTTACCTATGCATGTAGAAATTTAAAAACTCTCTTCCAAGTAGTTCTAACCCAAAGTACTCACAATGGAAATATTTTTAATATCTAATATTGAAAAATAATAAAAGTATCATTTGTCAAAACTCAGGCAATGCAGCTCCTTAGGAAGAAATTATACCACCAACTTTTTTAAAATCAAAAAGTCTGTCAACATAAAAAGATAGAGTATAGTAGGGTAAGTATAATAAAATAGCAAACAAATCCAGAATCTCAACAAACCCAAAAACAGACTATGTTTAAAAGATGAATAAAATACAGGTGACCTTGAACGACATGAATTTGAACTTATACACAGATTTTCTTTTACCTCTGCTGCCCTTGAGACAGCAAGACCAACCCTTCCTCTTCTTCCTCCTCCTGAGCCTATTCAACATGAAGATGATGAGGATGAAAATCTTTATTATGATCCATTTCCACTTAATACATAGCAAATATATTCTCTCTTCCTTACAATTTTCTTAACATTTTCTTTTCTCTAGCTTATTTTACATTATGTAATTCACACAACACATAAAATGTATGTTAACTGACTGTTTATGTTACCAGTAAGGGTTCCAGTCTACAACAGGTAATTGGTACTTAAGTTTTGAGGGAGTCAGAAGTTATTACATAAATTTGCAACTGTACGGGAGGTTGGCACCCATACCCATCCCCCCAAATACTGTTCAAGGGTAAACTGTACATAAAACTGGCAAGATTGAGCTGGTAGAGCTAGAGAAAAGAAGAGAGCCATAAGCAAAACATATGAAGAATGAAAAAGGAGTGCAAAGTTATGAATATAGCAGAAATTTAAAAGATAGCAAAAGAATATGAACAAATTTATGCCAATAAACTTGAAAATTTCAATATATGGCTAGAAAAATACACAACAAATTAACTCAAAATGGAAAATTTGAATGAATTTATAACCATTAAAAAATTGAATTAGTAGTCAAAATCTTCCCACAATGTAAATATCAGGCCCAGACAGTTTTGCAGACAGGTTTTACCAAACATTTATGAACAGATCATTCTAATCTTACACAAAGAAAAGGGAATATTCTATAGTTTGTTTTATGGGACTAGTCTAACCTCAATACCACCACTTGATAGGAACAGTAAAAAAAAAAAGAAAGAAAGAAAATTACAGGCTAATTTCACTGGCAACACAGATGTAAAATTCTACACAAAGTATTAGCAAACAGAATCTAGCAATGTAAAAAAAAATCACCTAGATATTTTAAACCTAGAATGCAAGGTTGCCATGGTAGAAGCTCTAAGATTTATGTCATTAAGATGAACAGATTAAATTAAAAAATATGTAATCTTAATAGATGCATAAATTACATTTAATTAAAGTCAATAACCATTTGTGGTTTTAAAAAGTAAATTAGGAAGAGAATGTGCTCCTCAATAAAGGGTATCTATAAAAGAACGTACAGTAAATATTATATTTAATAGTGAAATATTAGAACCATTCCCTTTAAAATCAGAAACAAGACAAGGATACCCATTATTACCACTTCTATTTAACCTTGTACTAGAAAATTCTACAAATACAATAAAGCAAGAAAAAAAGAAACAAAAGATCATCTTCAAGTTTGAACTCATAACATTACCTGACTTGAAGTGAACAAATATTTTTAACCTTATTAGCAGGTACACACAAATTGGCAGGACTTAACTACCTGTCTGTACAGAATTTAGCTTTATCTAAACTGCAAGAAGTAAAATGGCCAATAAACATAAAAAAGAAAAATCTCATCCTCATAAGTAATTCAGCAAAATGAAAATCACAACAGAGATAATGTATTAAGTGTACTCAATCTTCAAAAGTGGGAAAGTGAGAAAAACACCCATCATGAGGATGGGGAGCTAGGAGAACTCTCACACACCAGTGGAGGGAAAACACTTGGCATTGTCTGGTAGAGGGGAACATACTGCATGTGTTACTCCTATGGAGATAGCCCAGAGAATCTCCTGAACATGTGCACCAGGTGACATACAACATTTTTCACAGCAGTGCTGGTCTTAGTAGCAAATTTTCTTTTAAAACACCAAAACCAGGAAGAGCCCAAATGCCCATCAACAGCTAACTCGATAAACATAGGCATAAATGCAATAACATATATTAGAGAAAATGAATGAGTTGCAGTTATACATCAACAAGGATGAACGATGAAAACATGTACAAATAGGCTAAATAAATATTTCTCGTATATTTCTTATGTTTTAGAAATACAGACACATGGTAAAACTAGTAAGCAAGGAAGCTGCTGAAGTAAATTCATCATAGTGGTTTCCTCTGTTATATAGGGAGGAATCACATCAACTTCTTACTGGCAATACTCTATTTCTTAAGCTATACCTTAATATCAACAGAATATGTTACCTTGGGTGGTATTGAATTTCCCGTCACAGAAGCTTGCTTTGTTTGAAGAAATAATCTCACTCAGGTGAGATATTTAGAGATAAGAGAACATATATATCATGTAGGGAATTGGAGGTGATTATCCCTACAAGTATCTTGTAACTCTAAAATTTCATAATTCCATATCCATCATAGTAAACAACACAGTGTGTTACACATAAAAACAAATAATAATTACAACAAACACTGATTGAATCTTAATGTTGAAAAACACTATTGGTTGCTAACCAACATTCTTTCTTATTCTTCCCCTGCTAGAAAAATCCAATTTCGTTTGGCCATGTATCCTTCTCCCATGTAATTCAGGGTGGCGTATCCTACTTTGAGGGACATCTTTTATGTAATCTAAACTAATCCTGTACTCCACTGGTGCAGTTTTAACATCTGGCCCTGTTCTGGCCAAAGAGACATGAAATAAGGTGAGAGATGTCTAGGAAAGGTTTCCTTGCTCTTAAACAGGAGACCCAGAAATAGATATTCCTTCTTGATGTTGTCATGCACAGATGTGATATCTAGGATGCTACTGCCATGATGCCGTCAGGAGAATGGCCTCAGAACTAAGCCCATTGATCCACGATGCCAACACTGAGGCAAGGAATTAAAGCTGGAGACTTACTTCTTGACTTGTTGGTAAGTAATATGTCATCTTGTTATATATATTTTCATGTTGTTTATATTTTCTCACTGAAGCCGTATTAACTGACACACCATGTGCATAGGGTTTCCACATTTAATCTTCACAGCAATTCTAAGAGCTAAGTACCATTATGATGTCCATTTGATAGTCAATAAAAATAAAACTTAGAAAATGAAAATAATTTGCTCAAAGTCATGCATATACCAAGTGGCAAATTCTGGAGTGTCTGATTCCAAAACCCATGCTAATAACCTACACGTTGTCCTTTCTATGAGGCATATTAATACCTGGTATTTAGCATTCATTCCTACCTCTAAGGGATCCCCTGTATCACAGATTTGGTTCTCAAATTCCCCTGCAGCTGAAGTTCTAAATTCAATTCAACTTTTGCCAATGAGATAAACTCATGTGAAACTTACAACCAGAAGGGAAATAAAGGGCATCTAATTGTGGCTGTGCCAGCTGCAAAGGAAATCTCAGTAAACATGAGTGTGCATTGAAGCCCATGTGCCAGTATCTTATCACAAACTTCCAAAGCATTTTGGAAGCATTTTGATTACTCTAATTATCTCTTGCTCTGTTTTCACTTTTCACTTCACAATATTTTGGGTAATCTAATAAACACAAAAGCAAAGGAAGGTAAATCCATCGAAATGGTTTATATGCCTACAGGTTAAAAAACAACTATATAAAACACCAGACAGGCATTTACAAAACTTTTCATATTAACAATTATGATGTTGGTACTAGCTTGCTTTATCTAAACATGACTACTAAAGCAGTATTTAACATTTTTTTAAATGGTCATATGTACTTAGTGAAATGTGCAAACTAATTAACACACTACAAAAGCCAATATAACAGAAGACAATAGTCACTCTTCAGATTTTTGGTATTTTCATACTGAAAATAAGCATATTGGTCTTCCATTTAGATATTTTTATATAAGGATATGCATAATGATAGGACTGATTTACTGGTTGATAAAAAACAGCCACAGCAAAAGGGACCATAAAAATTCACCTCTCCACAGATCTCAGTTTAGGGTCCACTCCTTTTGTTCTCCTTCCACTCCTTCCTATTTTCCTGATTGCTGGATTATAGAAATTACAGTGGAAATGGCAAAGAGTGAAACACTAGACAGATGAGGTAAGAAGTGGTAGAAATTGACAAACACTAACCAAAGTGCTAGTTTATGGAGTTAATTGACAACTTAGTAAATGAAAATTCTGTGCTCTGTTACTCAGAACAGAATTTTTCTTATGAACAATTTTGATTGTAGAGCATGTGGTTACATATCTGACTTAAAAGATATCATTTGGAGTATTTCAAAATAGATCTTGAAACAAACCTCAATTGGCTCTTCACCACCTTTCACTTGACTTTCCCCGATTTCTCCATTCTCATAGCTGCTGCTCTTCTCAACCCATAGCTCAGACTTTTCTACTGTCAGTCGAAGCTGGTCTAGATCTGCTTTGATTTGCTTGTAGTTATCTACGTCTTGATTAGACACCAGTAATTGCACCTAAAACAGAAGAATTTCAATCTTTTAGTTGAAGTTCACTATTTCTACAACATTTGCAAATATTTTATATATATATTGACCATGAAAACCTACCTGGAAGTAAGTGTAAACTCTTAACCAATATTTTCACATATTACAATTTTTTTTTTTTTTTTTTGCAAAAATCAATCAAGCACTTTATTGTGAGCATACAAAGGCAAGAAATGCAGAATGATTTCAGGGACACAAACTGGGACCTGGGAGGGTTTTAAAAACTAAGCCCCACACTCTCTCTCTATTTTGTCTCTGCCTCTCTGCACATCTGCTGACTTCTCCTTCTGCAGATGGGTTTTCTCTACTACACAGAATCCACAGTGGCGGCAGGAGGGCACCACAGCTCCGTGCTAGAAGACAGGGGTCCTGCCTGCTGGGGAAGAGACTCAGGGCCCACACCAGCCCTAGCAAAACTTTTCAAAGTGATTTAAGATTAAAAGATATCCTCACTTTAATTTCATTGCTGAAGTTAATTTTTCTGAGACTGACTCTATCTGATTGAAAAGAGGCAGAAACATAAAAATAAGTGGGAGAAAATATCAATAGACACAATCTAAACTTCATCATACAAGTTTTTATTTTCCTACAATTTACATGTATTATTACATATACATATATGCATTTATTAATATACAACTACTCTTTTAATTATTTCATATTCTTTTAACATATTCCTATAAAACTACCTAAATGATCAATACCCTATTATATTAAATAGTGAAACATATGTAGGCACTTAATTATTACTAATTATTACTAATAATCTCAAGACTGATGTCATATTCAAAGACCACAAAGAAAAAGATTAGATCCATAACAGTTCCTTTTCTTATGGATTTATGCAGTTTTCAATCACGAAATAATTATTTCAGGTCTATTGGTTCTCCTGCCCAAATTCATTAGTAAAATTTAAGGTCAAAATAATAGCAGTGGTAACAAAATTCCTAACGTGTTATTTTCTTCCAGTGTCTTCCTAAATCTTGGTGCCTTTCATTTGTTTTAAAGATATTAACTAAAAATCACTTGTGGGGAACACCTTCTAAATAGATTGTGTCCTGGCATAAACAAGGCTGTATCAATGTTTAAAAATACAAAGTGTCCTCAGAAACAGCCATATAATGTTATTACCCCTGCAGCCATGAAGTCAGGTTGGATGCTGTGAACATCGCTTTCAGAGCCTCTGCTGTGGATGCACTGAGAGCTCTTAAATCTTACCTGTTTAAATGCCTGTAAAACCTCCGCCCTCTGGCTGAAGTGTTTGAACAATAGCTGCAGGGCTCCAGACAGCAAAGGCGGGTAGTCGTGCATGATCAGATGAATGAGAACCCGTAAAAATGTCCTGCCTCCTTCATCATCAAGTTGAACTGGGTTTTTTTCCTTTCTATAAACCAAAAATAATTCTAAAGTGACTCACATTTATATAACATCTACACTTCAGCATTAGAATTGTATACATATTCTCAAAGGTATATCATTTGTTTTTCTAAATTAGGAAGTGAAAAGGAAAACATTTTATTTTGTTTTCCTCATGTAACTGATGAGGAAACAATCACAAAGAAATGCTGGTGTCTGTCCGTGAAAGCAGGATGACCAAACATTCTGGTTTATCCAAGACTCTGGGGTTCCTAAGCAAATTGGGATGAGTTGGTCACCTCGACATAGACAAAAGATGGGCATCTGCATCAATCCAAAAGCGTTTATGGGAGAAAGTGTGCTAGGTTGGATGTACACCAATGACTGATTACCCCTGAGGCCCCAGAGGCCCCTACATGACAGTTCGGGAGAAGTGGGGAAGGCCAGTGCGCATGTGCCTGAACCATCACTAGAGCAGCCACAGGTATGGCATACTAGGACTCTGGATGAGGTTCCACTGGGACAAAAGGTCCGTCTATTATTTCAAGGTGAAATCATATACTGGTTCACTCTTCTGGAATAATGAAATTCTTCAACAGGAAAATACAACAATAGAAACTGGTACTATAATGTAAAAATTAAACTAAATTAAATGTTCAGTAGAGATAAAAATCCTTTTTGGGTGCCCTTAATTCTTAATTCTTGGTTGTCTTTCCAATGCAACCACAAAAACTGCAACAAAATGCTTAGTGTAGTCGTCCCCATTACCCTCCCCAACTTTATCTGTGGTTTTACTTCCTGTGGTATCAGTTGCCCGTGGTCAACCATGGTCCTAAAATATGAAATGAAAAACTTCAGAAATAAATAATTCACAAGCTTTAAATTTTGTGCCATCCTGCTCTGTCCCATTTGGGTCATGAATCATCCCTTTGCCAGCATCTCCATGCTATACATGTTTTCCCCCTCATTAGTCACTTAGTAGTCATCTCAGTCATCAGGTGACTGTCAGAGGGTCACAATATTTGTTCAAGTAACCCTTATTTCAGTAAACAATGGCCTCATAGTGCAAGAGCGGTGATGCTGGCATATTATATAATTGTTCTATCTTATTATTAATGTTGTTAATCTCTTAGTATGCCTAATTTATATATTAAATTTTATCATAGGTATGTATATACAGGAAAAAACATAGTGTATATACAGTTTGGTACTAGCTGTGGTTTCAGCTATCCATTGGGGGTCTTTGAAATCCCCAACAGATAAGGGAAGACTACTGTATAGACTGTTTCTAGGTTCTCATGTCAAGTCTGTAATAAAAATGAACACCAGAAGCGTAATAATTTATAGCTTAAACATTTTACTTTTTCTTTTTGATCGCTATTAATTTCATTTCTGAAGAAGAAAGAAACAATATTAAAACAATAAATGGTAGGATTCCTGATGGCAAAGGAGGCTAGTCATGTCAAAGGTGTCTTGTTTTATTTAATCATGGATATTTTCAATAGGCAGAAAATAGCTTTATTTCTCACATACAAAGTTAATGATAGCATTAAAGAAGTTACTTTCTTGCCTCAAATATCTAAGATTCAGGAAAGCAATGTTTTACAAGATGCAGTGATATTTATACCAGGGGAGTTAAAGGGCATTCTTGGGCTGTCATTATTTGAGTAAAGAAAAGCAAAGAATTCAGAGAAAAGTTCAATACACTGATCTCATCTCTCTTGTCCTTTTTTTAACTGACCTAAAGAAAAGCTACGCTTTCTCCTCTAGAGTAAATTAGCAGCTTCATTTCTGCCAGAAATTATGTTAGCAACAATAGAGGGTCTAAAAATAAATAGATATAAGGAGTGAACAATATCAAAGTATCAATAAAATTCTAAGTAAAATCTTATTCACAAGTAAGATAAAGATATATAAATGTTACTATACCTTCCCGCAAACATAGTTTCTGCTTGAGCTGCAATTTCATCTATATCAGGAACAATAGCTGCAAAGATAAATGGTAAAATCTCTTCTTTATCCTATTTTAGTTAGGAGCCATAATATTCATATTAATATCAACTGACATAAAAATACTTTTGTCTTAATCTCTTTATTCTACCAAAAATCCATTAACACTACTAATCTGATTTTAAAATAAGCAAAAGATCCAAATAAACATTTCTCAAAAGAAGACAAACAAATGGCAAACAGGTATATGAAAAGGTACTCAACATCACTGACTATCAGAGAAATGCAAATCAAAACTACAATGAGATATCATCCCACCCCAGTTAAAATGGCTTTTATCCACAGACAGGCAATAATAAATGCCGGTGAGAATATGGAGACAAGGGAACCTCTTCTTTCCCAGATTCCACTTCAGAAAATAGATGAAGTTTATCAAAGAAAAATAGTAGATAGAATGTCACTGGAAAATAGTTGCAAAAAATTTTGAAAAATATAAAACAAAGAAAGTATCTTAAGAGATAATTGAATTATTTATAACACAAAAGATAAATGCTTGAGGTGATGGATACCTCATTCCTCCTGATATGATTATTACATATTATATACCTATATCAAAATATTCCACATACCCCACAACTATATACATCTACTATGTATCCACAAAAATTTTTAAAAACTTAGGTCAATTAACAGTTTGAAAAAAAATCACAATATAGTTCCACAAACACATCAATGTAATTTTTTAATGTAAACTATGTTTTAAACTCATGTATTGCTGTAGTCCAAAATATGTCTAAATGATCAGAAAGCATCATTTGCAGAGGTGCCTCTTGTCTAGAAAAATATGTGTGTATATATAGATCATATATACATATATGCACATACTTACATATAATTTAAATGAGTGATAACATTGGGAGGATAATTATTTAAATAATCAAAATATATATATAATGAGTCTTGTTATTATGCGGTTATTTCCAAACAACATGGTCTTTTTACCTAAGCTTACTACTACTAAAATTCCATCCCTTTTTCTTGTGGGAAAGGGCATTTTTTTTTTTTCTATGTGAACTAATCATGATTCCTTACTGTCCCACACCACTAACATTTTGAAGGTATCTTTACAAAGATAACATGGGGATTTTGGTTTGTTTGCTATTGAAGCAGGGTTTCTCTCTGTTGCCCAGGCTAGGGTGCAGTGGCACAACTTCAACTCACTGTAGCCTCAACCTTCCAGGCTCAAGCAATCCTCCTGCCTCAGCCTCCTGAGTAGCTGGGACCACAGATATGCACCTCCACAACTGGCTAATTTTTTTGTATTTTTTTGGTAGAGACCAGGTTTCACCATGTTGCCCAGGCTCATCTCAAACTCCTGGGCTCAACCAATCTGCCCCCCCCATCTCAGCCTCCCAAAGTGCTTGTTTTATAGGTGTGAGCCACCATACCTGGTCAAGGTAACATGTTCAAACAATAAAATACACCACTTACTTTTTATTCCAAAGCTTGAAAAGAAACAGAGTAATATATAAAAATGGAAAAACAATTCTCCCCCAGAAAGGTATCCCTTACTGATATGAAAAATGAAAGAGATCAGGTAAATTAGAAAGAGTTTTCTGGGGTGCCCCTAGACTTTCCCTCTGGTACTTTACTGACACTTAAAGCTCATGTTTCCAGAAGCCTGGCCTCTGGGAGTCAATAATTTTTATGCTACTGTCAATGCAACCGCCAGCAAGACTTTCTGGTTCTGCCATATCATTCCTGGAAATAGCCCTTTGGGGTTCTACACTTCTGAGAAGTAGAAAAACAACACCATTGCAAACATGCCAGAAGAGAAGTCTTGCTTAGGCAAGCTCAAGTCCTTCTGCAGAGGCATGCTGCCTTTTGATGAGACTAATGATTCAGACAGCAGGACAGTTGGTCTATTATCAATTTTAACTATATGCTTGTAACCACTGAATCATTCCTGACTGATTGACAGACGAAGAAGAGGAGAGAGTTCCTAATGTCACAGTGGTGGCAGTTAGAAGGAAGTTTCACATCTGTGTACAAATCCTATCCTCAGAAAAAGAATTCCATTAGCTGGCTAAATCTTTAATAAGACATACTTTTCAGCCTACAATGACTTGGCCTGACCTGTCCAAAAAAAATGGTAATTTAATATTTCTAAGTTTTTCTAAAATCCTTTCAATAGTCACAAAATTTTTAAACCATATTTGTGCTCTTTTGTTGTTATGCTCCAATGCTCAGAGACAAAATAGCTTCATTTTTACACTTTTTAAATGTGAAAATTGAAATACAGTTCCAGTTTATAACCATACAAAGTAAATTTTTTTAAAAAAAAATCCACACACAAAAAATGAGACCAACAACCACATTCAGGTCTTTAGGGAATGCCATGTCTTTATTATTGAATCAGGCAATGGCCTCTCTTCAAAATACCTATCCTTCTGATGACTACATTCCACACTGCTCTTTGATCCAGGAAGAAAAACTTCTCTTGGATTTTCACCAAAATATCATGATGCTGAAAAATTTGGACTCTGAAGCTGGAGAGACCTCCAAGGGAATCCATGTTCCACTACTTTCAGGACCTTTAGCAAGTAACTTAACCTTTCTGATCTTGGTTTTCTCTTCTGCAAAATGGCACAATAAACAGTTCGTCTATCTTATAGCGTCTTGAAAATTACAAAGGAAAAGGCATTCATAAGAGTTAGCAACAAACAATAGCAAATACCCTCCCCACCATTCTAGGTGAGTTATTTCATAATCTGTCTAGTTCTTTGATGTCATTAGTGGAGATTATATCTACATTTTTATCTCATAAAAAATATGGTGAAGCTGGAAACCATCAGGAACAAAAAACCAAACAACCCATGTTCTCACTCATAAGTGGGAGCTGAACAGTAAGAACACATGGACACAGGGAGGGGAACATCACACACCAGGGCATATTGGAGGGTTGGGGGCTAGGGGAAGGATAGCATTAGGATAAATACCTAATGTAGATGACAGGTTGATGGATGCAGCAAGCCACCATGGCACGTGTATACCTATGTAACAAACCTGCACGTTCTGCACATGTATCCCAGAATTTAAAGTACAGTAAAAAAATAAAATATAAAAGCACATACACAAAAAATATGATTACGTTTTAAAACATGATACATACTTTCAAGTTCTCAGAAAAACAAAATACAAAGAGTAAATATTGTCACAAAGAGATACCTGATGGTAGTAAAGTATCTGGAGATCCATTGGCAGATGTCTCTGCATTGTCGCTGTCCTCTCCAAACTCCTTCTTATATATTGACAACATATATGAGATCCTATAATCCAGTCTGACACTCAGGATGAACTATAAGAAACATTAAGAACAACATATGTTTCTTTCATTAGCACAGTATTTAAAAATGCAATTCATGACACACCAACAACAGCGGAAGTATCAACCTTTCGAAGGAACTAGCTAGAAACTTTAACACCAGTTGCCACATGTTTGTCAGCCTTAAGACTAAGCAAAGGAATACATTTCCACTGGCTGTTACTGAAACCCCAAAGCAATTTTTGGAAAGAACATGTGACTCCCTACGATTGCTCTCTGAATATTCCAGATAGAGGCATCATGGGGGTCTGGATGAAGAGGTAATGATGGCGTCATTTCACTGAACACTTTGCAGAGTGCCATTATCTCTTGGAGGTGTGACCCTCATTCTTACACTGTAGGGTGAGAATTCAGCTCCACCAGTATGACTCTGACTATACCATGATCAGTCCTGAAGCCGGGCTCTAAAGGACAGTTGAAATAATAGCATCTATACACCATGAGTTTTCCTCACTTGTGTTTGTGTTTTCTTGGGTTTGGGTTGCTGTCACTGTTCATATTCATGGATGCTTGGACAGAAACTATCTAGCAAGGCTCCACACTCTGCTAGGTGCCACAGGAAATGCAAACACATGAAGCCTACTGCCCTCAAAAAGCCAATAGTCAAGTTGGGAAACAAAATATAGCATTGTTAGCATAATTAGGAAACTATTGAGAGCTAAATCACATGGTCTAAATACAACAGAAATTGGAGAAGGAAAAGCTGGGATGTGCTGCAGATCACAGGAGGGGTTTTTACATAGGTCCATCTGTCCCCGTCTGCCTGAGATAGGCCCTGTTTAAACTTTTGTTTCAGCATAATTATTAATGGCGCCCCTACCTTGTCAAAAGTGTCACATTTGGTTAGTAAACAATGTGGTCACCCAAGTTTTAGGAAGATTGGCATTTCATGGTATCATCCAACTTTATCTCTATCTACACCACCTGTGTCCCAACCCTCCCTCCTCCTATGCTCCTTCTCTCATCCTCTCTCTGGGATTTCCTGGTTCTAACAGCACTGGCGTGCCTGCACTTCCACTCTTGCCACCACACAGGTACTCACAGTGTCCACTTTACTTTGAATATTCTCCTCCACTTCATAATAATCACATTTTAAAATATCCTCTGTCAGGGCACAGTGGCTCATGCCTGTAATCCCAGCACTTTGAGAGGCTGAGAAGGAGGATCACTTGACCCCAGGAGTTCAAGACCGGCCTGGGCAACATGGCAAAGCCCCATCTCTACACAAATACAAAAAATTAGCCAGGCATGATGGTGCGTGCCTATAATCCCAGCTACTATGGAGGCTGAGGTGGGAGAATATTTGAACCCAGGAAGTCAAGGCTACAGTGAGCCAAGACTGTGCCACTGTATTCCTGCCTGGATGACACAGCAAGATCCTGTCTCAAGAAAAACAAAACAAAACAAACAAACAAAAAAAACCTCCAAGGTCCAGTTTGAATTCTTTTTTAATGCATCATTCACTGGTTCCCCAGTCATAATCTGAATCAATCTCCCTCCTTTCCTCCCTCCCTCCCTTTGTCTGTCCTTTGTCTGTCTCAATCTCTCTCTCTCTCTCTCCTTTGCTAGACTTTTAAGCTTTTTATGGAAACATCCTCCATGTCAGCTGTACTAAGCTGGTTAATTCACCTGACGTGTTAAACAAGGTATTGAGGAAGGCACCAAGGGCATAAAAAGGTGCCAAGGATCTAAATCCTGCCTTAAAGAACTTACAGGCTAGAGGGGGAAAACAAACACCAGAGACTCTTATTAGCGTGTGGTGATGGCTGCAAAACGTATTGGTTGAACTGATTCTAAGTAGCAAAGGGATTTGCAGAGCAGGAGACAGACCATGGGAAGAGGACTGAGAAAGGGCGTGGGATTCGGTAGCCATGAGCAGAAGGCAGGGTGCAGAGCTGGACTGTAGGTGCTTCACAGGGAAGGGTGTTTAAAATCCCATTTTTTTAAGTAAAGGATAAATCATAAACAAATGAAACACTAACTTCCAGTTGAAGATGATTACACACAGAATTGTATTCCATAAATACAATCAAAATTAAAACTTTCATTTTCTAATATGCCTAATAAGGAAAAACAAGTGGAAACTAGAAGAAAAGAGGAAAGGGAAGGATAAAAAAAAAGAGCAGAGAAAGAGAATTAAGAGAGGGCCAGAGAGAGGGAGAGGGAGAATGAGAGAAAAATGAAAGAGGGAGACTAAGAGAGATACACAAAGTGATGGGGAAAAAAGAAGACCAAGGGGAAGAAAAAGAGCTGGCACAAGGCACGGGACCTTGAAGTCCTTGTAGCACCAAGGAGTGTGGCTGCAAAGAAATTCTTGAAGAGACATTCTAAGAAAGACACATCCAGAAGCAGTACTCAGGCACACAGGCACAGTGAAGCCGACCCAGACACAGGGACAGAAAATCAGAGTGAACAGAGGTTCAAGGAGACGCTGCAGAAATGAATCAGCCCTGGACTGCTGAGCTGTAGAAGCTCCATCTCATCATTTTTTTTAGCTATTGGAGATTGTTTTTCTAATGTTTCTTTTCTGTAACTGTAGGCTAAAACGAGGTCACATATTTTAGAGTTTGTCCCATGAGTCGGGTGATGTTAAGCTGGGGCTCAGTAGGTCCATGGGTCAGGTGATCATTACCTTTCTCAGTTTGAGAACAGGAAAACTTTAAGTGATTTTTCAGGTTCATGAACACAGCATTGGGAGGCCTGCCAATATTTCTCAGGATTCAACCTTTGGAATTCCTAGAGGAACTGTGAAACCTTTTATGATTACAAATCTAATTACTGTAAATGAACAATGTACAGAAACTTCCAGGACTCCTAACCCACTTCTGGTAGCTCAGTCTATATGAAATTATGATGAAAGACACAGTAAACTGTACCCAGATTCCTAATAGATTCTCCATTCTCCAAATCTGGAATAAATATTATAATTAAGGTATCATAAAAGTATCTTCCAAACTTAAAAACTGCTAAGAATTCATAGTTACAGTAATGAGAGGCTTATTCACTAAACCAATGGGCATGAAATAATAATTTATCTCATTTAAATTCTTAAAATTAGGCATTAGACTAGGTTATTTTTTTCTAGTTATTCCTTGTCCTTTAGAAACAAAAACACAGAGAGGTTGTCACATGTAAAATACCAAAACCAATAAATAATAATTTTTGTTCATAATAAATAAAATTTTATTTGTGTTTCTTGCTAAGGCAATAAATCTGGACATATGGAATCATATGTTCAATTAAAAATAGGAAAAGAGCTGGAAATTAATCAAATAACTTTTTGCTCTAAAATCCTTCTCAAATGAAGATAAAATTCAATCAGGGTCAATACTAAATTTCTTTTTAAATACACATGAAAGCACTTTATCAACCTCAAAGCACCCCACAATTGTTAGATATTATCATTAATATATTTAATGGGAATGGACAAATATGATTCATACGTCAAATAGTGTCTGTGTGAGATTTCTTACCAGGTCTGTCATTAACTTTAAAAAAAATAAAATTATATTGATAGCATTTCAGAATACTTACATGGTGATTTGGAACAAAAAGTGTAAGAAGTTAAATGAATAAGCAAAATGACATCTTTGCCACCTAGCTTCTGTTAGGCAACACACCTGTAAAATCTCAATGATCTTCAGCTTGGTATCCATCACAGTCACATCCTCATGCTCAGCAGGGCTCCCTTGCTTGCTCGGGTGGATGCTGGGTGGCACATCCGGCATGCTCATGGGGAAGATTGAGCCTCTACTGAGTACCATCTGGGTCATCATCTCTCCTACCCCATGAATGGTTCTCATGACATTGTTTCCTGGCATGAGAAAACACTGCAAGTCAACACACACAACCCCTGGAGAACATGTAACTATAAAATTCAGTTGGTCACAACCACACTGAAAGGAAGCCCAGGAAAAGGATTCAGGATAAACAGAATAGCATCAGCATTATTTGGGCTCTTTCTTTAAAGATAAAATTAAAATATTACAGACACGTTTCAAAATTACAACTTTTAAAAATGGAAGTCTTCCTTTCTCAGAAAATACTTTCAAATAACGTACCAAAGGTGAGCTCGTTGCTCTGACATCCAAATCAGGTCCTTCTGTAACACAGTATGTCCTACCAACTATCATACCAATAGGCCCTGCCTTTTACAATAACGCAAAAGAAGATTACTAGTTGCCAAGATAAAGTGAGTTAGAAGTGGGGATACAAAGATTGCAAGAAAACATTTAGATGTTGAACTCTAGCATCATAATCCCAGCCTCCAACCAAGGACTTTTTAGCTCTCCTTCATAACCATAAAAAGAGCTTGTGAGGAGGATTGTTACCTTCATTTTAAGAAAAAAAAATCTCATCTGGGGAAGATGTATGCATTAGCCAATGCACTTCCCATTCCTTCATCCAATTTCAATAGAAAACCATTACTCAAAATCCACAGAAAGCAATAATGTTTGAAGTGATTATGGAAACAAGCTAGGGACAAACATGATCATTTTCAATGAGGGATCATGCTCTTTCCATCTCTTCCTGAGTTTGGCTTCTTCTTTATTTATTTGCTGATAAAATGTCATAATTTGCATCATGCACACGTTCCCTTACACTAACCACAAATAGCTGTAGCCAAAGATCCTCCTTGATACTATGACAATTTATGTTCTCCAGCCCGACTGCTGCTTTTCACTTCTAAGTTCCTACAAGAAACAATAAGGATTCAAAAGGATAGCTGTCTCCATTCCTTTCTGAACAGTGGTCTTTGTTTCGTGGGTGTTCATGGAGCTCTGCCTTAAGCAAAGGACTAAGAATCTAGGAATGTTTCTTTCCCTCAGTGTCTCAGGGCATAAACCAAGAGAGAGGGAAATGGAAATAAGACGGGATGAGATTTTTATTAAAAAAAACAAACAAACTCTAAGCTCTAAGAGAAGAATGTAAACCATGGTAATGCCTACAGGATCAAAAGACAAACAAACAAAAAGAAAATATGTAAAAGATGACAAGAGAATCTAAATGGACCAGACCCCAATCATCATTAAGCCACTGGTATCGACTATTATCTGTACATTATGAAAAGGTGAAATGCCTTTGAAAATTCATTATCTTATCTATACACGGAATCAATTTAGGTATAAGAGGGTAGTGCTCCAATAATACATCTTAGAGTATGGAAAGAAGTAACATTTTTCCTAAAGTGGTATATTCCGGCAGATGCTTTCATTTTGAAGGTCTGAGACCCTTTATTACACTGTTACTTGCATAAGCCAAAAAACATGATAAAATGTATATATAAGGGTAATTTCCAAGTTTGAACAAAACTGAGGCAAAAGGAATTGAGCCAGCCCCTCTTTCTATCAGAATAACTTTGAGGCAGAATGCTTCATTGTCTGTGGTTCTCAAACAATCATAGCAATTGAGTATTTCCACATCCCCTCCCCCCTGCTTGCTACATGGACTGCAGGGAGGCACATCTGGTTGTTAGCAATGGTTCTGAGCCATCGATGTTCAACCAGTACCTTTATCCAAGACTTGATTCGAGTATGTATATGTGTTTGCCTCGGAGAGATGCTTTCTCACCACTAATACAGAACAGGCTCCTTTGTTATTCTTACCCCCTGATTCACACACAAATCCTCAGCACCCACAGTGTCTGCATCTTACTTAGATTTGCATGGAAAATAATTATTTAATCCAAATGATTATTACACAGAAAGTTAGCCCAGACAATTCTTTTCCCCAAATATAGATCCTGTCACCAAGGAATTAAAATCCAGAAGCCAGATCCACAGTAATTGGTAACACATGTCATCAATGAAATGGGAGGGTTCACTCAGTCGTACCACATTCTCAGATGCCTGTGGCACTTGGTCGTCACAAACCTCTCTTGACATTTCCATGTATGGCCAGCTCAGTGTCCTCAAATTAAAAGATGTTATATTTTCTGGATTTGCTTGGTGGTGATGAGAAGTGCTAAAATTGTGAACTATTTACAGCTTGAAAAACATGAAGTCAGACACTACATAAATCACAGCCATGCAAAGCTTCTAATACCCATTTCTCCACTGAAAAACTTCTAATTCTAAACTGTTGAGATAAATCAGTGGTGATTAATCCTCAACATTGCGAAGAAGAATGTTACTACTTCTCAACCATAATTAGTTAACATTGACTAGAAAGTTTTCAGTGAAAAAGCCTACTATAATATAAAGTCTCTGAACAACTTAATGCTTACAGATTCAGCTTTTCTGTGTCTTTTATATAAAACCAGCAGCCAGAATTGGCATTTGCATACAAAGTGTATTGAAATAATTTAAAAATATGGAAGTCTACTTTGCTAAGTCCAAAAGAAGAAGGAAGGAATTGCCACACACAGTGGCTCATGCCTGTAATCCCAGCACTTTGGGAGGCCAAGGTGGGTGGATCAGGCCATGAGATGGAGACCAACCTGACCAACATGGTGAAACTCTGTCTCTACTAAAGATACAAAAATTAGCCAGGCATGGTGGCAGATGCTGGTAATTTCAGCTACTTGTGGGGGCTGAGGCAGAAGTATCGCTTGAAGCTGGGAGGCAGAGGTTGCAGTGAGCTGAGATTGCACCACCACATGCCAGCCCAGGCAACAGAACAAGATATCATCAAAAAAAAAAAAAAAAAAAAAAAAAAAAGGAAGGGACTGCTTCAAAAGAATGACTAATCAACTTTTCAGGTTCTTTCATTATATGATTACATAGATATTTTTACTAACCTTAATTCCCTCAAGAGAAAACTCTAAAAGACCACGTATAGCAAATGCATACTGACATACTGAGAGTGGTGATTGGGAGTGCTTGGGGGAATACATTGCTTTGTTCTTTGATTGTTCCAGTGGGCCAAGTTTCTATTGCCCATTTCAGGAAAGTAAAAAGCAATAAGAAATTAAGCAACCTAACACTATAGCTGTGCTGACCATAATTTAATTTTGCCCTATTCAGAAATAATTTTACTGTGAGGATCACACTATTGAGTTCAACAACCACTAGCAGTTGTATGACTTTATAGCAGATATAAGAGAGAATCTTGATTGAAATTTACCTTAAGTCTGCTGGTATTTATTTTACTTAAAGTTATCTTTATTCTTTTTATTAGAAATGCTTTTTTTATGAACATATAAGAAAATTATAATTTGAATTTTCCTGATGAATGTCAGATAGACATTTCTGAAACATTCTCAGCATTTAGAAGAGATAACAGGTATATTTGATTCAAAGAGTTTTGTGAATAATTGTTCACAGCCATTTAATTGTTCTGTGACTACTAAAGTCAGCTCAATGTTTTATGACAATAAAGGCCAAAAATGAGTAATCCAAAAACTAGTCTTATTTTCCCTGAAACATATGTTTATAGTTGGATTTGAATAAATGTATCTGCTGTTATAATAACTCATCTGAAACCGAAAAATGTTCAACCATAAAGACATGACTCCAGAAGTCTTCCTATTTCCCATCCCAGCTCAGCAGCTCCTTATCAACCTGCCCTTGCTGGAAAATGCCTATACTTCCTAAAACTAGAGCAGTTTTCATTTTCAAACATTCTCTGGAGCAGTGCTTCCTCCCAGTGGCTGAGGGTCTGGGTTATAAAAGGAATTTTCTGTATGCAAAGAAAACAAAAACATTAGCATAAGATCAAGCCTTAACTAAGCTAATGACCATAGAGTAATAGGTAATATGGTAGCAAACTGGCTTAAATGGAAGATCAAGATTAAACAGCCAGAGAAAGCAATTTTATCTAACCAGCACTCCCAATTTCAATTTAACTCACAGTATTTTGGAAAGCTGGACAGCTAGATAGTTCTACGAAGTTCATACATGCATGGTTTTTACTCTATGTGCCGAACCTGGAGGGAACTTGCTATTCCTCTGCCTTGAGTTCGGATGCCCGGACGGTCACACAGCTTGTTCTCTCACTCCTTAGGAGTGAGAGATTCGATATGCAATGTCACCTCCTTAGGTAGACCTCTTCTGGCCACCCTCTCTAAAGAACTTCCATCACTCTCAATCCATGTACCCCCTTTAAATTTCGGTCACGGCATTAACACTCTCTCATATCACATCATATATTTGTCTACGTGTTTATTGTAGTCCCCCTCTCCAACGACATAAAAGAACATGAGCTTCATGAAGATAGGGATTCTACCTTTTTCTAACATCTGGAATAGTGTCTGATGCCTAACTCTCACTTAATAAATGTTTGTTAAATTAACACATGAATAACAAAGATTGGATAATAAAATGAACTATTAAAAATGAGAATGATTTAATAATTATTTAAACGGTGGATTCCATTACATTAAAAGTACTTCATCTTTCATCAAGTTGAGGTTTTGCTTACTTTCCTTTATACTTCCTCCTTTTTTCAGAAAGCATACATAATTTCATGTTACTTAAAAATTTATTAAAAGAAATTAATAAAATAGATACCAATGAGATAAGAGGGAATAATGAAACCTGTCTTTATCAGGGGCTTATCATATCACATGTACCTTGCTAGGCCACAGGCCACATACACCCTTCACCTCATTGGATCCTCACAGCACAGTGGGGATTGGGAGGTGGATCCCACTTCACACAGCCAGAAAGTGGCAGAGTCTCAAATGATCTCAACATGCATCATGTTTCCCCACACGATGCTGGTTCACTAACAGACTTTATAAAGTTCCAAAAATTTTATATTAAACTCAGAAAGCCCTAATGCAATTACAGAAAGAAAAGATTCCAATTAAAACTGTGTACTAAGAAATGCAGATTTTCTATTAATTGTATAATAAATCTGCTCACATTATTCTCTAGTGATCTAACCCAACCAGTTTTTATTACATATGATGTGCCACATACTACTAGTGCCATTTTGCTTATATTACACAATTTAATTTTACGGGCAGCCCTTGTTCAGAAAGTATTCATAAAGTACCTAATGTTCATCTGGCTTTATACCCAGGGACATTTCAGGTGGGAAGATATAGGAAAAAAAGAAGAATTTACAATACGGTCAGGAAAACATAAAATATGTCCATAAAAAAATTAAGAACAAGTAGAATACAGATATGAAGGTAATAGTAGAGCATGGATGGCACACAAAATTGCTTAGGAATTTTTTTTGAACTGGGAAATTATCTTAAGAGTGAGGGCAGTGAAGGACAGCTCCACAGAGGATACACAATTTTTAATGAGGTTTTGAAAGAAGTGAAAGATTTCGATTACAGAAGGGTGATCTTTGTCAAATCATGTCATCAGCCTATGTTCAGAATCTAAATCCTATAAAATAGGTTGGGCCTTCTTGTAAGAATCAAATTATATAATGTGTACAAAAAAAGCCATGAAGAATAAAAAGTACCATATAATTGTAAGGTATTACTTTAAAAATGAAAAGTAAAGGACATGTGCATGCTTTTACTACACCTCTGAAAAACGACTCTTCTCCATTTAATTATGTTCCATTATAGTGGTCACCACCTTTCTAATGAATATGTGGTTTCATCATATAATTATGGTTCATAGTGTCTTATGATACAGCATGATTGAAACACAATATTGCCTCTAAATGGAGATGTCCTTCAGAAGAGTGTTTTATAAAGAATACTTAATGGAAGAAGCAGATAATATGATACCTAATTTTCTTCATTCTAAATAAAACACCACTGAACACAGTGCATTAATAGACTGCTTACAGATTCCAAGTTTCCAAGGGCTTAGAAATAGAACAAAACAAAACCAACCAAAAGCATGTAACCAGTGTAGTAATGTTATTATCCATCTTTTATTGAATATCAAGTGGACTACTTAGAAGAAAACTGTTTTACATCCCACACACTAAAGAAGCATTATTCAAAGGATGAACTGAAAAAGCAATTCATATAAAATAGTGGATGTGTTCTGCAACTTATTTTGGATTTCATCACTGTCAAATATTGACAAAGCCATTTCAATATTCCAAATCTCAAGATTTCAATTTGCAAAACTGATCTTTAATGCTTAATAGTTGGTAATACAAGTAACGAATGTACATGCTGTTTTATCACTGAGATGTAATTTACTTACAGTGAAATGCACAGATCATAAATGAAAGGTTTGAGCGGTTCTCACAAGGCATATACAATATGAACCACATGCAAACCAGTTATTGAACATTTCCATCACCCTAGAAAGCTCTCTTGTGCCCTTTCACAGTCAATTGCCCCCAATTTCCCCCAGCCCTACCATCAAAGGCAACTGTGCCTTTGATTTCTGACACCACAGATGCATGTATTGGCTAATATAGAGTTTCATAGATATGATTTTAGTTACATGATTATGCCAAAGAATACTGGGTAAATGATCAATGTTAAAGCACAGAAGGGCTTCTGACTCTTTGCTGCTTTGTTCTTGCCTTGACTAAATCAGTATTTTTGTCATTGACTTGGGTGAAGTCAGAGATAGCATGCTTCTCAAATGCAAGGATAGCATGAAACAAGGGAGGATGGCTAATATAGTGAATAACTTATCAAATTCCAAAACTATATATATAGGTTGAAAATAACAGGTTAAATCCAACATGGTAAAATTGAAATATAAAAGGTGATATATGCTTAGAGCCAAATAAAACCAACTCAAGAACATGATGGGGGGAAATGTGATGTAAAAGAAAACAAATTAGAATTTTAGTTGAGTTCAAGTTTAGTAGGAATCAATATTATGTCATTGTTACCAAAACACTCATTTTCACCTAGGCTACATTACAAAAGGGTTCAGAATGAAGGCAAATGTAGCTGTCTTTGCCTCTGTGCCAGTCAAACCAGTGATAAATTACATTGAATCATAAGAAGAACTGCTAAAGGAATTGCACAGGACTATACAGAGAGGAGGAGGAACGCAGGTGATGTGCTAACCATTTTCAAGCACAGAAAGACCAGACATGTGGAAGGGATGTTGGATTTCTGTGCAGTTCAACAAGCAACAGAAATGAGGCTGTTTGCTGGAAGTGAGAGGGAAGTCTACATAGAGGATAACCAAACAAAAGACCTAATAATTAGAGCTGTGAAAAATAAGAAAGGCCTTCCCATTGCAGAAGTAAAATCCTGGTCACTCCAGGTGTTCAAAGAGATCCTATGTGACCATTTTTAATGGATATTGCATGAAGATATGAAGCTCATATATTGTATAGATAATGTATATGGTTCCTTTCTATCCCAGCATTCTATAAATTTGTGTTTGGGTTCCAACAATAAGCCTTATAGGAGGTTACCAGAGATTGTAAGAACTTGGAGACTATGGAAGCGTATTAACACCTGAAAACATCAGATGCTGAGGCTCCAGCAATATATATATATATATATATATATATATATATGAAATATGTATGTATTATATATTAGATGGAGTCTCACTCAGTAGCCAGGCTGGAGTGCAGTGGTAGGATCTCGGCTTATTGCAATCTCTGACTCCCTGGTTCAAGCAATTCTCCTGCCTCAGCCTCCTGAGTAGTTGTGACTACAGGCATGTACCACCATGTCCCCCTAATTTTTGTATTTTTAGTAGAGACAGTGTTTCATCATGTTGGTCAGGATGGTCTCGATCTCTTGACCTCGTGATCTGCCCGCCGCAGCCTCCCAAAGTGCTGGGATTAGAGGTGTGAGCCACCGCACCCAGCCCAGCTCAAGCAATATTTATAACTATAGAAAAATAGCTGTAGTAGATTGCTGAGAACAACATGACCATCTTCAGTCATTCTCATTTTTGTAGGGTCATTCTTAAGGATTGATCCTGCCCTATTAACTCAGTCAGGCAATGTGAGTAGAAAAACATCAGCAAGCCACAATGGCACATGTTTACCTATGTAACAAACCTGCAGGTGCTAAACATGTATCCTGGAACTTAAAAAAAATTAAATTTAATTTTTTAAAAAAGAAAAATAATCATATACTTAGAATGTTACAATCTAGTAATATTGTTGTGATTCAAACACATACTTATATAAAGCATATAATTTACATATATTAAATACATTTCACTCAATAAATATTTTTGAAAACCAATTAGGTATATAGTAATATATTTGGCATGGTACAAGTCACCCATAGGATCAGAAATAGAATCTATTTTGATAGTTTTCTTACCACTATGATACTCTCAGTGAATAAATCTGAATCTCTGTTACTGAATAAACTATGTAGTAACTCTAAGAGTCATAGAATCTTCTATAAGTCTACTGGAAAAGACAACCTTATGAAAAATAATCATAAAATTAAGAAAAGAAAGATGCAAGAATATATCTGAAATAATAGGGTCTCTAAATATTTTCATGCTTCAAATGCATAAACGCTTTATAAGGCATGTCACTTACACACATTCATCCTAACGACAGTGAAATATGAAAGTATATATGAGATACTCATATGAGTAGCTCACAGCAAGGTGTCTAAGGAGATACAATTGCTTAGTATTACTAGGGAAACAGCAGGAGACAGAGCTAGAGATGTCTAACTCAGATTATGAAGACCCTTGGGCACCAATTTAAAAAGCTGAGTTATTATTCTCTGGAGATGATGAGAGCTAAATAAAGAAGCAGAGTATGTGATTTAGAAAGATCTTTATGTTGGAATGTGGAGAAAGTGCCAAAAAAAATGGAGTCAGAGAGAACAATCAGAAATTTATTTCAGGAAAGGAAAAGGAATATCTAGCTTCGACAGATCTTTAGTTTGTAAAACTTTTAAGACTTGGGATCGAAACTTTTCTAAGACAAGCCAAACAACCATTCACAAAGGAGTGATTCTTTGTTTAAAAACATTAAAAACAAATCTCTTTAATATGACCTGAAAAATAACTTCCAGCCAAATCAAAACTCTTTCATAGATATGTACTATACTGTACTGAACTTTCTTGGGAAACTTGGAAAAAGTAGAAAAGAGTCCCTGCACACGAGGAAGTCATTTGTATATAAAGAAAGCAATAAAATGATAATAGAAATAACACCAGCTGTAAAGAAGGGAGAAAAATGAAAAGAAGGGGAAAAAAGGAAAAGAAAAGAAACCTGAATTCAAAATTTCCAGCAAGCTACATACAAGCTGTCTGATCTTAGGCAAAGTATATAACCTATCTAAAAGCTTATTTCCTGGACAAAATCAGGACCATAATACCCAACTTGCTGGACTGTGATAAGGATTAACAATAAAAATGTACAAAAGACCTAGAGGTGTGCCAGGTATTCTATCTAAATAACAGATAACTTTATATAGTAATCCCTTGCCCGATGTTTAGCCTGGCATACATTACATAGTTATTACCCTCTATTTTACTATGTGCATTTGATTTTTAAAAGGAACATGATCTAGTGTAGAGTATGTGTTTGACACCCTCTTGAAACAGAGAGAAGCTAGAAGGTGGAATGAGGAGAGTCCTTTTTGGCACCATTGTTAACTAAGAGAAGCCTAATAGTTTATACAGATACTTTTTCTAAAACTTATAAAAGCTTAGAAGGGGGGGAAAAAAAGTAAAAGACGTTACACATTAAGCCAGCAAGGACTTAGAGGAGCAACCAGCATAACACAAAGCTGGTGAGAAAACCAGGCTGAGAACCTCAGAATGGCACAGAAATTTTTCTCAGCTCCTGAGGAGCAGTATCCTGCAAAAGACTTGCTGCCTAGAGCAGGTTTCTGATGCCAGTGATTCTGGGGCACCTAGAAATAGGCAGCTTCTAGCCATTGTTTTCATGCCTAGAACTTTGTTACATGTTTACATGTTTTAATTTATTTTTATTTTTCTCCATAATCTCTATTTCCCATGACATCTGCTATGGCTTGAATGTGTCCCCAAAGCTCATGTGTTGGAAACTGGATCCCCAATGTTATGAAGTTGGGAGGTGGGATGTTTAAGGAGTATTTAGGTCATAAGAGCACCACCCTTATGAATGGATTAATGGCATTATCCCAGGAGTGGGTTTTTATTAAAGAGTAAGCTCAACACTATCTTGCCCTTGCACTTTCTTGCTTTCTCTTTGCCCTCCCACCAAGAGACAACACAGCAAGAAGATCCTTGCCAGATGCTGGCCTCTCAACTCTCAGCTTCCCAGCCTCTAGAACTGTGAGCAATAAATTTCTGTTCATTATACATTACCCAGTCTCAGGCATTCTACAAAAGATATTACATATTAATCCAGAAAGGACTTACACGTGCAGCCAGTATAACATAAAGCTGATAAGAGAACCAGACTCACGGCTAGGCGTGGTGGCTCACACCTGTAATCCCAGCACTTTGGGAGGCTGAGGTGGGGTGGATTGCCTGATGTCAGGAGTTCGAGACTAGTCTGGCCAACATGGTGAAACCCTCTCTCTACTAAAAATACTAAAAAAATTAGTCAGGCATGGTGGCGTGTGCCTGTAATCCCAGCTACTCAGGACGCTGAGGCAGGGGAATTGCTTAAACCAGGGAGGTGGAGGTTGCAGTCAGCTGAGATTGCACCACTGCACTCCAGCCTGGATGACAGAGCGAGACTCCATCTCAAAAAAAGTAAATAAATAAATAGAGAAAACCAAACTCAAAACATGACAATGACACAGAAATCTTCCTCAACATCTGAAAAACAGCATTCCACAAAAGGCCTGCTGTGCAAAATGGACCAAGACAAGATCTGAGTCTTGACCCAAAATGTTTCCACTTAGGGCACTTTCTAGGAAGATAACTGTGGTGGATGTTGTGATGGTCCTGCCCAGACTCCCTTTCAGAAGTGAAGGACTACTCCCCAAGCTGCCAGAGTGCTACTCAGAGGACAGTCCTCAACTGCCAGCCCTGTGTTTGTGTCCCCCCCCAAAATTTATATGTTGAGATAACTCTCTTCCAAAATGGTGGTGTTAGAAGTAGAACCTTTGGGAGGTGATTAGGTCATGAAGGAAGAGTCCTCATGAATGAATTAGGATTCTTTTAAAAGATGCCCAAAATGGATTCCCCTTGCCCCTTCCCCCAGGTCAGAACACAGTGAGCAGATGCCATCTGTGATCCAAAAACAGACCCCCCACTGGACACCAAATCTGCAGGTACCATAATCCTGGACTTCCCAGCCTCCAGAACTATGAGAAATAAATGTTTGTTGTTTAGAAGCAGCCCAGTTTATGGTAATTTTTGTTACAGCAATCCAAACAGTCTAAGACAGAAAATTGTCATACCAAGAAGTGGGATGCTACTATAACAAATATCTAAGATGTAGAAGTGCTTTGAAACTGGGTAGTGGGTAGAAGTTGGAGGAGTTTTGAGGTGCATCCTAGAAAAAGCCAACATTGCCATAAAGAGACCATTAAGGATGCTTCTGTGAAGTCTCAGAGGACAGGAGGAAAGCTACAGAGAAAGCTTGTCGTTCTCATACTCTTAGAATTCTCTAAGAGTATTCTTAAAGAATTCATAGGTCATAAACAGTACATTGGTAGAAATATGGATGTTGAAGTCCATACTGAGGAGGTCTCAGATAGAAATAAGGAACATCTTATTGGAAACTACAGAAGAGGCCATCCTTGTTATAAGGTAGCAATAAACTTGGCTGAATTGTGTTCATGCCCTGCTGTTTTATAGAAGGTAGAACTTGCCAGAGATGAAATTGAATATTTTGGGTGAAAAATATGTAAGCAATGTGTTGACAGAATGCCTGGTTCCTCTTGACTGCTTATAGTAAAATGTGAGAAAAGAGAAATGGCTTAAAGATGAAATTGCTAATTAAAAAGGAAATAGAACTTAAATTTTTGGAAAATCCTCAGCCTATCCATACTGAAAAACATGAGAATGTCTGTTTGGAAGTGTGGCCAAGTGACCATTTGATAAAGAGCTTACTACGGATCAGGCATCTCAAGGGAAGCCAGGTGCTATTTATCATGACAGTGGGGGAGATGAGTTAGCTATCTAAAGAGAAGCTAGGACCTACTGTCCAAAACAATGGAAGAATAACCCCAACAGATTAAGGAGATCATCAGGGATGCCCCTTCGATCACAGGCCCAGAATATAAGGAGCTAGGGGGCAAAAAATTTCAAAAGAGGGGGGTACCACCTCACATCATGGGCTTTATTTCCCCATCACTGAGCTCCTGGGCTGCCCCAGCTATGGCCCCAGTAGGCGCCATTATAGCACGCACTGTGTCCTGCAAAGATGTGGGGGAGTTGTGTTGGGGAGGAGTTGCTGCCTCCATCTGGATTCCAAAGGATGCCCTGCTGAGCTATGGAGCCCAGGCAATAGAAAGCACCATCTATCAACCAGGAAGCAGGCTCTCACCAGACACTGAATCTGCTGGCACCATTATATTAGCCTGTTCTCAAGCTGCTAATAAAGACATGGCCAATACTCGGTAATTTATAAAGGAAAGAGGTTTAATTGACTCACAGTTCCACATGGCTGGGGAAGCCTCAAAATCATGGCTGAAGGCGAATGAGGAGCAAAGTCATATCTTACATGGCAGCAGGCAAAGAGCATGTACAGGGGAACTCCCCTTTATAAAACCAACAGATCTCGTGAGACTTACTATCACAAGAATGGCATAGGAAAAACCTGCCCCATGATTTAATTACCTCCCACTGGGCCCTTCCCATGACACATGGGAATTATGGGAGCTACAATTCAAGATGAGATTTGGGTGAGGACACAGCCAAACCACATCAACCATGATCTTGGACTTCCCAGCCACCTGAACTGTGAGAAATATTGCTTGTTGTTTACAAGCCTCCCAGTATACGGTATTTTTGTTACGGTAGCCCAGGCAGACTAAGACAACTAGTGTGAAGAGAGGTACCTCAAGCAAGGTCACTCACCCATTCCAGAGCAGCCTATAGGGACATAAAAGCTCAGTGCCCTCATAAAGGCCTCAGTGCCCTAATGGAGATAGCCCTGAAGGACATCCCAAACAACCTCCCAGAAGCCTCCACTAAACTGCATCACCTCTCCCTTTCCCAATCCTGCTTCTGCTCCTATTCCACTGGTGTTGATCCTAAGAGCTCTCCTTGATAAGTCTCCTTCATGCTAACCCTGTCCCAGAGTCTGCCTCCTGAGGAACACAACTGGCAATAAATAATTATAGATCTGCTGATAATTATTGTCATTGCTGCTATTTAAAAATCAGTGGAAGAATTTCAAGATGTGATGAGAAGTACATGCTCATCTCACACAATACACACAGACACGAAGGGACAAGAAGGAAACCTACCACTGTGGATGGGAGTATACCCATGTTCCTGCCTTTTCTTAGAGTCTAAAGCTTCCCTTGATTTAAGTGTATGATTTGGATGGAGAGAAGGTACAGGAAGAAGGTAACTGCATATGCAAGATGGGTAAGGGTGGGGAACACGGTACTTAATCAAGATAAAACAGTTCTTTCAGAAGCAAAGGGACCTCACTGAATGCAGAGGATGGACAGAGGGAGGACAGACAGAATTGGGCCATCTCAAGAAAACTAAGCCTGAATGCCCAGAGGTAGCATGGTGCTGGGAAGACCAAGTCCAGAAATCCACGAAGAGTTTTTCAAGTGATGAACAGTAATTGGTGGTGCCTTCTCTTTGCATGTAAACTTTGCTAACACTTCTTAGCACTGTGAACTCCATTGCAAACTTAACTCCTTTGCAGAGACCTTAAAAGAGCTCAGTCAGGTGAAAAATTAAAAAAGAGATGAACACTGGGAAGAGTCTACAAAGGAAGCTAGCTTGCACCTTAGATATGTGCTCTTTGGTTTTGATCCTTAAACTGAACCCTTTTCTGTTCTTTCTGATCCCCCATCTCCTCATATATACTTCCTCATGGTCTCACTTCACATTCAGTTGAGCCTTTCTTTTCTCCCTTTCTTTCCTTTTTTTTTTTTTTTTTTTTTGTAAGATACTCTGGGCGCATTCAGTGAACTAGGGCTTCTGGTTTCAAGACATTCAAGCTGGTGTCTTATAAAGAACAATCATAGCTATTAATCAGAACAAAAGTTTCATAGACATTTGCTTAAAAGAGTGTTTCGCAACACACACAAAAAAGAATGCCATTTGATGAATAAAGAAAGATTACATACTAATCTTCATCAGTTTTGAACTAAAGGAGACTGCAAAGATCATATTTAGACTAACTTCATAGTTTTATAAAAGAAGAAATTATTTTCGGGCAGTTTTTTTTTTGGCTGCAAATATTTTCTTCCTTTCTCACCCATATAACAATATTTAAAAATGTTTCTGCCCCACCCTTCTCATCTCAGTTTCCCTTCTCCTTTTTAACAGTAACTATGCTGCCAGGAAAAAACATTTCAAAGTGGATAATGTGAAGTCCCTATAAAGGCAAACAAACAACCAAAAAATTTAAATTGAAGAAGCAAGTGGTTCTTTGCCAGGAGATGGAGAGTTGACATCCTCTTACTTTGTGCCCCAAATCTCCTAGGTGAAGGGGTACTCCTGAACACACATATATTCAAAGTGCATCCCATTACTTTGCCTCCTATTTCCGCCCTACCCTGAGTTGGGTCCCACAGGGCTGTAAGTCACTCGGGACAGCAGAATTATTTTAGGGAAGGAGGATAATTCCAGGCTGTTTTGGTTGCCTGTATCTTATTCCCTAAGGCCAAAGGCACTTCATTTCCAACCCTGAAACCTCAAAGAAAAAGAAATCCTACAAACAAATGGAATTCTCCATTGATTTTTTTTTAGTGACTCCTCATTTTCTACATCATAATATATATGTCAACAAAAGGGATTATCTGGTTACTAACTGGGAACAGGCCCCCATTTCAGTGCTTAGCTATGGAAGCTACCAAGAATTTGGAATTGTGAAAAAGCAAAATGAGAGAAGCTACAAAGAACTATTCAGCTCTTGGTTGGTCTTTTGATAGTCTTCTATGATCTACTGGCTTTTCCAATTATGGTGAGTTCAAGGACGCGAAGGAAGACAATAGTGAAAAGAAATTGTAGTGGTGTGCTAGACACTGTAATTAAGCCCAAAGTTCATTCAATGATGTAGACTTTATTGTTCCATGTTGGAGATTCAAAGCTGAACTCCAGTCCCATTCAAACAGCAAACACAGATAAGTAGAAGGATATTAACAGGATAACTAAACAGACCCAAACCATTTCCAGACTCTATCAACTTCTCTATTCTAACCACATACATATTCACATGGAGAGGACAGGATACTCGAATGATACAGTTACACACATATCATCCTGTTCCATAGAAGATGTGTAAGTGAGATTCACATTTCTCCTCAACTATTCAAGTGACTCTCCAGTATAACAAAATATACCTATGCTGTTATAAAGAAAAAAGGGCTCTTAATTATTAGTAGAAATAGAAGGCTTTGGATTGTATATCCTTTGGCAAGTATAGAAAGATGAAAACTTTAAAAATGAAATGTTTGCAAAGAATATGGAAAATATCCAGTTTATCAGTGCATATGTGCATTTGCTTTTAACTTCTATAAGTGACAAAGAAGAACACAGCTTGCCATAATCCTTCTACTCAAAAGATCAATTACACTGAATGGTGCCTGTGCATTTAAAATCACTGAGAGCAAATCATAAGTATTGGGTAAAGCAAATTGACTCAACAACACAGCCTCCTGGGAGCAAATACATTTGTTTGAAAACACTATTTCTTAAGTGACTGTATAGCCAATGAAAGGTATTACATTGATAGTTCTGAAGATCTAAATCTTCTATTTCACTACAGGGAAGGCTGGAGCAGTGCCAGCTCCCCGTGTCTCCATAAGAACAAGCCTCAATCATTTTCTGAATGGACCACCTTTAGGGCACAAAGATGAAAAGCTGCTTCCGAGCCTAGCAATTTCTGCCAAGCATGCCAACTACACCGTGACAGGGGGCAGCCACAGCTTGGAAGCTGAATGCAGACTCCCAACCAGCTCTAGGATGGGGACAACTCACAGTGACACTGAGGTGGGCTGCGTGTGTGACCAAGGAGGCAGAAGAAGAAAACTTCTGGAATTGCCACTTTCCAAGCCAGCCATCTCCACCACCGCAAACACTCATCACTGGCATCTAAACCTACAGGATTTCCCAGAAAAACAAATGAATGCTGTGCATGCATATCCTAGTTAAGCCTGGCGCCACTGAGGCTGGCACAAAATGGAACTCCAGGAACTGTAAGCCTTTCCTTCTAGATATGCCTCCTCTTCCGCTCCCCCTACGTCTGACCTGCCAAACACATTTTTCTGCATGTCCAACCCCAACTGTGCTGGAGAAGAATTAGCAAGTGGGAAGTAAGAGAGGGCTAAAAAAGATGTAATTCTATTGTATAAAATTTTCCAGACATGGTATGAGTATACAGAACTGTCTCATTTACTTAAAGGAACTGGTCTATGAAACAATAATGTTTATAAAACCACTTTTTAAAAAAATGTACTTTGCAAATGACTTCCCATTGAAGATAAAGTTTCATTAAAGAGAAAAAACATTTATAGTATGAGAGAAGTACATATTAAAAAAAGAAAGAAATACCATTCAAATTATTTAGATATCAAAGAGCCAAGAGGATGATACACTGAGTATTGTAATGTGGTAACATTTGCTATGACTCCTATAAGCTGATCTTTAAAATAATAGTTCTTTTTTTTTCTCTAGGTACTTTCAACAATCTGGGATTTCCTCTCTGGCATCGATCTTTGTCTCACTCGGCACCACAGGAATTTTTCCCATGCTTGACAATCCTGTATCCACATTTGGAGATTCCAGAAAACTGTTTCTTCTTGCATATTCTGTTAAGAATTTATACAGTCTCACACAATTTTTGTTAGGAATTTATAGTCTAATAGAGAACCCAGCAATAATATTAATAACACATCTCCTAGTAGAGTTGTAAGATCATTCTTTAAGTTTGAATTGTCACCTTGCATAACATAAATCCTTTTCCTACCAGGTTAATTATTTAAGTTCTTAACTTTCTTGTTTTAAAAAACTTTCAAATTTATAGGAAGAGTTGCAAGAATAGTACAAAGAACTCCCACATAGCTTCTGCCCAGATTGACTAGATTCACAAATGCTGCCACATTTGCATCTCTCTTTCTGTCTCCACATACACCCCCCTCCCCCCCACCACACACATGCACACAGGCGCACACACACATACACACACACACACATCTTTCCTCCTGTATTTGAAACTTAGTTCCAGATATCATAACCTTTCAACTTTCAATTTTTCACCATGTATTCGCTAAAAACAAGTACCCTGGCTTAGCTAAGCACAGTATAATTACACAAGTCAGGAAATATGACACAATATTCAAATGTAACCTGCAATCCATATTCCTACAATCCGTTTTCAAATTTTATCACTTGTGCTTATAATATCTTCTATAGATAATATTTCTCCTAATCCAGCGTCCAGTACTGAATCACATATTGCATTTAAGTTGCCATGTCTCTTTAATCTCCTTTAATCTGAAACTGTTTCTCAGCCCTCCTTTATCTTTCATTACATTGACATTTTGCCCACATATTCTCTATTCTCCATTCAGTGAGCAGATCATATCAATCCCTTCTCAAATCCCTCCAGAGATTGTCCATCAAACTTAAAACAAAATTCTGCCCCTCCCCTCACTCTATTGGTCTTCATATCCTTGACCTACTTTATTTTCTTCACATTATCAGATGTTACAGGATGGATGGATAGGTAGGTAGGTAGATAAGATAGATAGATAGATAATCTGGCTGTTTCTCCCAATAGGAGAAAAAAGAAATTTTGCCTATTTATTTATTGTCTTCCCTATGGCTAACAACTTTGTTTATTCCCAGTGACTAGAACTGTGTCTGGCATATAGTAATTGTTCAATAGCTTCTTAGTAAATAAATTAGTAAATGATTATCAGATTGCCAAAAGAATAATTAAGGTATCTAGAAGTGAATGGAATTCACTAAAAAATATGAGAATTATAAAAAATAAAACTTATGTGTTTTTGAGGGCAGATATAAACAGGATGGTGGAGAGTGCAAACAAGGCAGCAAATTTTCCAAGGAAAAAAAATATTTTCCTTAGGCAAAACTATGGAGAGAGAAAAAGATCTGCAGTTGCCAAGGGGTGGTGAGGAGGTGGGAGAAGGGTTGAATACGCAGAGCACAGAGAATTTTTAAGGCAGTGAAAAGACGCTGTATGATACTATAATGTTAGATATGTGTCATTATACATTTGTCCAAATACATAGAATGTGCAACACCAAGAGTGAATCCAATGTCAACCATGGACTTTGGCAGTAATGGTGTCAATGTTGGTCCATCAGTTGTAACAAATGTACCACTCTGGTGGAGGATGCTAATATGGGGAGGCTATGCCTGTGGGAGGGCAGGTGATAAATTAAAAAATCTCTGCATCTTCCTCTTAAGTTTGCCGTGAACCTAAAACTGCTCCAAAAAAATAAATCTTTAATAAAATACTCTTTATGGTGAAACACTGAAGGCAAATTTTAAGCACCAAGATCAAAAGTCAGGATCAATTTCTAGCTTTCTAAGAATAATTTAGTTTAGACTGAAGATTGTAAAAGCATCATAACAGGAAGCTTTATTAGGGACATTTCAAGTGTTATGTACCCCTTGGGAGTAGTAAAAGGAGTCTCACTAGTGAGATTCAGGCAGCAGAATTTGTATAGACCACCTGCATGTCCCTGCTCTTTTATAAACAACTATAGTTCTTAGTCTTTGCTTTGTTCTCATTCATATGTTGTTCACAGACTTATTTTTATAAAATGTTCAATTTACATTAAAGATGCAATAATAGTAAAGGATATTCATATACCCTTTCCTTTTTTCTCCATTTGCTTTCATGGTGTCTCCCTCAAACCCTTTTTATTCTCTCTCTGAATATATACTATATATAATCATTTTATTATTATCTTACAGATTACCATTCTGGATAATTACACCATGTAGATTCAGGTTGCTTTTATTTCCAGGATGTTCTCTTTGAGTGCAATTTTAAATACTCATTCTATTCCATTTTCTTGTTTTTCTTCTTCAGGGACTCCAGTTATTCATATGGTGGCTCTTCTTTGCCTTTCTTCCATTTCAACCACTTTCCCTCCCACCCTCATCACTTGTTTCTTTGGATCACTGTCATTCTCTTCATTGTTCTCCTGCCCTTCTTCAATGTCCCCTAATAGATTTTCCTTCAAATCTATTCTCTCTTTGACACCTCATATTTTAATCTGTATTTGTAAAAACAAATGAATGAATAAAGCCAATCATTTTATTCTATTTCTTTCCTGAGTTCAATTTTTATTCCATTTCTTCTTGGTTTTTAGTCCATTTCTGATCTTAGTTTTTGAATTTATGAGTCAAAATGTTTTCCATAGTCTAATGTGCTAGAAGCTACTTAATTCCATTTAGAGTATCATGTTAAATATTCTTCTACTTCACAGTACATTTTCAGAGAGGAATTTCCATCCACTGAAGTGTTTTGATTTTTCCATTCTGTTTTGGTCTTACAGCAGTTTCACATAGTGAGACTGATGACATTCACACATTTAGTGGACAGGATTGACAATGAGTGGGTTTATAGGATCTCTGGTTCAAGAGTGCCCCCTCCTGTCAGAGTCATGAAGTGCAGTTTCTTTAAAATGTGGCTTTTGGTGGAGGTCGGTGGAGGAGTGATATGTCCATCAATGTTTCGGGTTTCTTTTGTCTTGTGGTATTCTAGATCTCTCCATCTTGCCTCTTTTTCCTTCACCAAAAGACTTGAAGGGGCACCCTTCCCTTACCTGCAACCTTGTTCATCCCTGGAAGCTCCCTCTGCTATTTCAAGTTCCTTCCTTTTTAATTGCTGCTTTTATCTACCTGGATACTTTTCCCATATTTTCACACCTAAATAGACTTTCTCTTTCTGAGGATGATTTTCATACAATTTCATTTCATTCCCTTTGCACATGATCCCTTTTCTCTTCCCCAGTTTCTCCAAAACCACTCACCATCCTCAAAGCTTGCAATGGGAGCTCACCAGGCAGCTGTACTAAAAATGAATGTTTATTTTTCTACTTACAGTAACTAGCATTTGCACTGTCCCCTAGCTTCTAGTTACGTTGAAGGTGAGGGATTTATGTGGTTCAATTGGCTTCTTACTGATTTGTACAGGTTTTTTGAAAGATATAAAAGAAATTGAGATTTGGATGGCAGCAATTAATTACTTCAGCTTACTGTCACTTGCCCATTTGTAATCCTTAATTAGATATTTCTTCTTTATGTCTGAAATTAGATTTCTGGTTTTGCCCTTTTAATCCTGTAGTGGATATTATTCTATCCACCCAGGTTCCCTCTTCAGGTCTGAGGCTCTTATTGCCCTGGGCATCCTGGTTGCTAACTACTTACAGCTGTACCTCTCACCAGGACAGACTCTTACCCAATGTTACACAGCCCCCACCAATATGAAGCCACATAGCTAATAGCTGGCTGATATAGATACAATGTGCGGCCTCCCTTGCCTTAATTTGTGACAATTCCAAGGAGCAGCACAGCTCCAGAGCTCCCAACAGGATCAGCTGAGGTCTCAGTCATAACTGCATTGCAGATGAGCTTTTCTGTCTGCCCAGTCCTACCTTCCTCACTTCCTAACAGATATATATCCAGGTGCACTCCTCAATATACCTTCTATAAAACAAGACTCTATCTCAAGATGTTTTTAGGGTATCCAACCCGAGACAATCATCATCATAAAACTTTGCATTGACTTATGAGAGGCACTGTTGAAAGTCCATTGAATATATTATATATATATTCCCTTAATTCTTGCAAGGAAACTGTGAGAAGGATATTATTATTATCATTTTCATATACCAGGTGAGAAAGAAAAATCATAGAGAAGGTAAGTACCTTCTAAATAGTCAAGGCAGGATTTGAATATAGGCATTCTACCTTGAAAGCCCATTCTCTTCTCCACTTCACTCTACAGGCTCCCACACTGGAGTGGCATTCACTACTTCTCTGGCATGATACTTTGCCAGCCCTTTCCTCCCCCTCTTTCTAAGCCCTGCTGTGGAGCACAGCCAGCAGATGACACATACCAAGATGACCATAAATATCAAGATGTTTTCATTTTTTAACACATAATATTTTCATGAGTGGCTTGACTATAATGTTAGTTGCTAAAGATGGAATCTGACCTTATGAATTTGCCTTTCAAAGCTTTAGCATTATAAACAGCGACGCAGGTTTGTAAATCCATCTTATTATTACTCAGCCCTATCAAAGGACTTGTGTTCATATGCACACATATATTATCAGGTACACAAAAGCACCCCCTTCTCTGTAGTTTTGTTTTTTATCTTACTTCCAAGTAATAAAAACGATATTATAACATTTCTCAAAATTCTTACCTCCATCTTGAAATTTGCTTAATCTTTCAAAGTATGACGACATGGGAGCCTGTACAATGTCTAAAATAGCCAGAAGTGTTCTTGTTAGCCTTAATAACTCACTGAAACTATAAAATCCAAAGTATATAAGATTCCGAGCCAAGTGGACCACCTTAATTTAAAAAAAAAAAAGTGAGGGGTGAGGATGAAAGAGTGGAAAAAAATTAGGAACTGAAATAAACATTGGCTTTTTTATTATCTAAATTAGTGCAGCTATTTCTAAACTTCCTAATTCTTTAACACCTAAGAATTAAAATACTTGCAAAAGCAAGTATTGAATTTTGATTTAGTCACATCTGGAACTAAATCCAAATAAGATTCAGGGTGCTTTAAGGTTCTTAACAAAATTTACACTGGAATTATTTACATCCTAATTAAACATTAACTCATTTAAGTCAGCAGAATGCCACTTAATAAATGGTTGCATTAATTAATTGCTTTAATAAATGGCTACTATCCAAGAAACTTTCCCAGAAATATATGTTCCCTAGGCTGCTTTGTGGTCTTTTGGATAGCACAGGGCATTCCAAGTGTGAGAGTCTACCTCCAAGATGTGGTCCCCAGTGCACAGTCTTCCCTCATCACACTGTACCAGAGTTGGTCCAAATGATCAACAGAAGTGATGACATGTCACTTCCAAGATTAGATTGCAGAAGACTGTAACTTCCATTTTGGACTCTCTCTCAGATGGCTTGCACTAAGGAAGCCAGGTGCCATGTCATGAGGACACCTAGGCAGCCTACAGAAAGGCCCACATAGCAGGAAGCTGAGGTGCCAACAGCCAGCAAGGAAGTATGGCCACCAACAACCCCTCTACGGACCTTAGAAACAGACTGTCAAGCCCCAGATGGCTGCAATCCCAGTCCACAGCTTGCTGGCTACTCCATCACAGACCCTGAGCCAGAACCACCCAGTTAAGCTACTCCCAGGTTCCTGACCCATAGAAGCTATGATAATGTTTGTTGCTTCAGGCTGCAAAGTTTTGGAGTAATTTGTTACACACCAATAGGTAACTAATACACCAGGTATCAAGTAAGAGCATCCTTGGTCTAGTTTTGTCACTATATCCCCAAACTGATATGTCAATTCAGTTCAATGAGAATAAAAACATCACCTCCATAGACATAGAAAAGTATCCAAACATTTTACAAAATATGCAAAACTGCCTTTGTTTTTTACATGCAAAAAATATTACATGAATGAAACAAAAAAAATCAAGGGAAATAGTAATTAATATACCATTATAAATAAAATATTTTGTACTAGACATCAAAGCATCAAATCTCTTTTTAAAATGGCAGAGAAAAATCATACCTCATGAACTAAACTACCCAATTACTAAAACATTATAAATATGAAAGGGGAAAAGTACCTCAAATGTCAATTTATTTTTTTCTTTATCCCCAAAAGGAAAGGGCTGGTTTACAACTTCTTTCAAATATTCTTCAACAAATTCCATTGTCAGGGCAAATTTCCTCTTCATATCATTTCTGGAAGAGTCTGTTATAGAATCATATCTGGAAATACATAAAGAAAATAATGCAAATTAAACTGATTGCAATCATTTAAAAATAGGAAAACACACATGCTTTAGTTTGCTGGGTTCATAATCCTGGATAAATTAGTTAGCCTTCCTAGGGGTGGGGTCCTCACCTGTAAAATGGGGCTGTTGTGAAATGAGTTAGTATGTGTAAAGCAGTTAAGTCGGTCTACCACAGTATTTAGTACTTATATTATTGCTCATTACATCAATATTACTTCTTTATTGTTTTCCAGAAAGTGCCTTTATTATCACTGAGAGTATCACTTCACCCCTCAAAAAGAGCATCTTATTTGCATTTAGAAGATTAACAACCCAAGTTAGGACACACAAATGCCTTTCCACATGTTTCATTTCAAAACTGTAGACATTGGATGTGGAGTTCATCTGCTGGATTCCAAAGCCTCAAGACATTTTTCCAAACATACTCATGAATTGTGATCTTTGTGGGGATTTCTGTCCAGAGCCTGGCATAGCGAACAGGCACCACGGACTCCTGGGGATCCCGGTCAACGTGCATGTGGAGCATGAGGCGACAGAAGGATGCTCGGAGGTCGAACGGCAGGCTCTCATCTGACACACACCGCAGGATCAGGTCTACAGAGAGCTGTGTAGAAATCTGGTTTATGGCCAGATACTGGCGATCCAAGCACATCCTTGCAAAGAGGTTTAGCTGGTACCTTAAAAATAGTATACATATTACATTATTGTCTTATCTCGAGGAAGTTTTTAAACATCATGGCACCAATCAGTATCTACATTTAAGACACCTGTATTTCTAAGCATTGGTGATATTGGAGTCAAACTCCAACAGTATTTTAACCATTAAGAGCAAACGACAAGACATATATGAAACTGTCTCTATGTCCCTTCAGTTACAATTCCTCTCACTTGTTCCAGCAACATGTGTCTGCTGGAGAGTGTCTCTAGGCACTCCATTCTGGGTTTCCTAGCATTACAAATACTGCACTCAGGCTGAAGGCTATGGGCAACAGCTCACATGAAACCATCTCTCTCCAACTTCCCCAGCCTCATTCAGCTTCAGGCTCTAGCATCTACATGCCAGGTTGTATCCCACTCCATTCCCAAACCAAAAGTGATCAGTCCAAATGGCCTGAGTGCACTTGGCTTCATCAGCCCAGTTTTGAGACTAAGAATTCGCCTTTGGTTTGGTTGCTGTAGCTGTAGAAACCAGGGAATACAAGGCATCATCTGTTTTTCTCTGATTCTTGTCATTTGGGCCCAGCTTGGCCCCAGGGCTTCTGCCTTGGGTTTCTATCCCTACAACTCAAAGATGCCAGCTAGGTTCTTGCTCCCAATGTACTGACCACCAGGAACTGCCTTCAGTACTTCCGCTGCCATATTCCAGTGCTGAACTTTCATAACTACAGGCACCAGTTTCTCTTAGGCCCTAGGTCACCACATATTCATCATATTCATAAACCACTCTATACTAAACTACTGGCTTACTTGCTCTGAGCTACCCTTGTGGCCAAATCAATTTCCTTAGCCCCATGTCTATATCCCTCTCAACTCCATCACCTATGTTCTAACATGTGTCTCATCTGCCTCCACTCTATTCAATAGGAGGGCAAAGCCTTTGGCTGCACAGTAATTCCAAGCTAGTAGAAAACCAGGAAATTGCAAGTGTATATGTACAAAATATAAATGTTAAATTTTATTCTGAGTATTTAAAATAATACTAAATATTTCAGCTACCCTAGTTCTTACATGACTTTTAAAATTGCCTCTTCATAGATACCTAACTAATGGCTACAGTGAACAAGTTCTCAATTAATATGTGAGATTGGGAATTGTCTAGAATACTTAACCTGTAATAGGTAAGAACTTCTAAGTCAGCTTTGGTGCCTTCTTTTGCCTCTTGAGCAAGGTGCCTAATAGCTTTGCCATGAGGTTCCTTGTTGCTATCAATCCAATAGAGCCAAACTTCTTCGTCATCAATGTCATCTGAAAGGATGGAGCTCTCCATGGGGTTGTCTGCTTGCATTGAGACCACCCTTCAAATAAATAGCACATACAAAAATCTACTAAAAAGTGTACTTGTAAATATGACAAAAACTACAATGCTTACAAATAATCAACAGGAAAATGATGCATCCATTATCTGGGCTTACTTAGTTTGAATGAGAATGTCTGCATTGCCTGGACTCAACATAAATTTACAGATGAGTTCTTGAGTTACAGGGATAGCAGTGGTATTAGACACACACAGATCTGACAAATAATCCAAAAATCTGGCAAAAGGAAAAAAAATTAAATGGAATATGAAGACAAAGCATTTTATAAAAGCATCACAATAAGGACATAATTTGGAATATAACAAAATAAACTTATTACATGTTTTAATATTATTTCCACACATCTGTCTAATGTGTTGTTTAACTACTACATCATTAGAAACAAATTAAACACACAAATCTTTTTAATACAAGCCTTGTTTTAAAAAGGATGTCTTCGCTTCTATTTATGATATTCCTCCCACAGCACTGTGACTTAATGTTTAGAAAAGCATTCATCTGTCCTAAAGTGAGTCTCCCAGAGCTGAATATCAAAACAAAAGCAGATCAAAGCTAATGCTGTACTGAATAAAATAGAAATAGAGCACTGTACTGAATAAAATAGAAAATGACTATGACCTGGTCAAGTCAGAGACCCATTTCTACCTTCTAGCATTTATCTGCTGTACTAATTAGCTAAGAAACCGCTGCCAATTGGCTTGACTTTTCTGCACTCATTTCTTCAAGACAAGGAAGCATGGTACAACAGAAAAAGAACTTGATGTGGAGTCAGAAACCCTTGATTTACCTCATACTCTATTCCTATTAGGGTATACTTGGACAAGTTGCTCCCTAGGTTTCTATTTTCTTATCTCTAAAATGGAGATAATAATATACAACCAGTGTATCTCATACAAGTGTGCAAGGATCTAAGTGAGATCATGTATATGAATGTATTTTGAGAAACCACAAAGGTCTATGAAATCATGAGGATTCAGAGTGAAAATCAACCACACTTAAGTATGTCCATAAAGGGCTTTGATCTCTTATGAGGTAATAACTCTTTATTATATACAATTATTATAGCAATAAGCCCAACATAGTTTGTCCATAAAAGTTAGTGATATGAAAGCGTTCTAACTTTTAAAAGTTCTAAAAACAAAATATAAAGCCTCATCTCCACTAGAAAAGAATACTGCATGAATCATTTCAAACCTTGGCTCCCGATTTCTCCTGAGTAAACTGACAAATGTTTCTATTTCTTTTGCTGTGATATGTTTCTCTAGTAGTTTTCTGTTGTTGTGCAACAAAGCTGTGATAGTATCTTCTGCCAAAATATCATAGCCAATCTGGGACTGCATGACACAGAAATTCTTAGCAATATATTCCTGCAAAGAAGAAAGGCTGTCAGAATTCACTGCCAACAGCTTAGAAATAACAGGTTCTATTAGGATCAACAACACTGATTAATTTATTCATAACAGAAAATTCACTAAAAGTTTTCTCAAAAGAAAAGCAAGTAAATAATTTTTCAATAAATAGAGATTTTTGAGAAAGTGAATGAAAACATACTGGCATATATATTATTTAACTTCTACCAAAAATTATGCACCTAGAAATAATTTTTAGTATAGGTATTTACAGTCTAAGTGAAAAAAATTAATCTAATTAAAATAAGTTTTTATAATATAATAACTTCAGATTGGCTTTTCTTCTATCTCTTGCTTAAAGGCATAGCCAAGGACTTGGACATAATTATAGAAAAGAAAATGACTGCCTGGTATCTCATTCATGAGACATGAGATCTGGGTTGTTACATGAAGGTCTTAAATGGACTTGGGTTGATTCCTTTTTTGTGTATATGCTACAGTGATCTACAAGATCTTTTCTTTAAAATAATGGTAAAATGCCATACACTTTTCATCTTTAAAAAGCTATAAAGGGCAATATGATTAATCACTTTATTGATTAGATTCATTTGCCCAATAAATGTTTCCTGAAAAGCTACTACATTCCATTCCATGTTGATAAGTGAAGTGAAACAGAGGACTGGAGAAAGCTGTCAACATTAGATAGGGTAGATGCTGAAGAAGTGACATTTGAGCTAGGATGGAAATGAAGACAGCAAGGCAGCCATTGAAAGACCTAGAGGGAAGCCAGTTGGGCAGTGGGAGTAGCCAGTGCAAAAGCCCTGTGGTAGCAGAACCAAGCTCGTGCTCTATCAACAGAAGGTGGCCATTGTAGCTAGGCAGTAGTAGGGGCAGAAAGCAAAGTTGAAGTTGGAGAGGTAGGTCAAAGAATCCTTGTGAGCCATGGTAAAGGGCAAAGAGGTTATTCTAAAAGTAAGAGAAAGCCACTGGGGAGGTTCAATCATGTTATTGTTTGATCTACTCCTTACTTGTCACACTAATTTTTCTATATCTCAAACCACTATTGTTCATCTCCCCCTGTTCTACAAGCAGCACATCTCACACTGCCATGGAACTGGTGAGCTTCACCCCCTTCCACCATGAAACATTCTCATTTTGATTCCTTGGGATTATCCTTGGAAATGTGTCTTTGTTTCTATGAGGAGAGAATTTATTGATTAGAAAGTGGTTTTGCCTTAGGTAAAACTTACAAGAATGTACCTATTCCTTGAAAATGATATTGGTTGCACAAATCTAATTAAATTCTAGGCAGCATTTTTGTGGCCTGTCAGAAAGATAGCTTGGTGTATTGGGTAGCCAGTTAAGTAAAGTAAATGTCTTCTGTTAGTATATCATTTTAAGGATTCATATTGATTTACACACTTTTATGACTACTACAGTAGTCTAAGGCAAACGCTGGCATAAGGCAAACATCCGAAGATGTTAATACATAACCAAATAAAATTAGGGGTGGTACCAAATTTTATAAATAGTAATAAACAGAGACTCAGTATTAAATATATGGGTTAGTGTTAAGTCACAAATGAACTTCCTATTAGGACTATAATATATAGGTGAAGATAAAGTAAAACAAAGTAATTGTAGGCATAATACTATATAATATATACTACATAATAATATAGAACATTTTTAAATCATGTTCTAAAACATCAGAAAGCTGCTTTATGCTTACTACAAGGCATTCTTAATTCAATAGAAATGAGAAAAATATTTCTCAGCTATAACCGAGATTCAATTAGAACACACAACAGAAAGGAAAGAAAAATAAAATCTAACCCTCAACAAATGCTAGGGATTCTTTATTCCTTTATCATCTATGCTCCATCTCTATGCTCCAAAGAAACCCAGAAATCAGGTCCCTAAAGTGCATAAACATGTACCTGAAAGGAGTGATATGACTAGGTAGGGGTAGCAGGGTGTGTGTGTGTGTGTGTGTGTGTGTGTGTGTGTGTGTTCTACGCACACACTGATCCCCTGGCCAAGACTGAGAGGGGAATGAGAAAGAACCATGTGTGCTAGACCAAGAGACAGAACTGACACCAGTTAAGACATGCTGCTCAGGGAACCTACTAGTGACTAGCGGAATAACCAAATCCAAAGTGATCCTGAAACACAGAGCTGTAGAAAAGGGAAAGGGTCCCAAGCACCCTTCCAAAGGCTGACAGCCATCAGGGAGGATGCACATTGTGGGATCTGATGTGCCTGATGGCCCTGGATAGCCTCTGTAGGTCTATTAGGTTTTTTTCTGCTAATTTCAATCTCTATAATACAGAACTGCCTGTATGTGTGAAGTGGTAACCTGTCTTGCAAGCATATTTCTCCAAACCCAAGAAGAAAAATGAGAGCAAAGAGAAAACATTAAGCAGCCTCTCTCATTGCCCTTCCACACTCCAGACCTCCACTAAGAACTCAGGGTCTGACACTGGAAGCCCCCAACACTGACTCTGAGTGCTTGAAGGTCGAACATTTAATGTGCTGGTACTTACTTCTTCTTCAAAAAAAATATGAACAATGCTATCTACTTCATCTTGCCATCTTAAAGGAACACAATGAAGTTGGGAAAATAATTCTAGTGAGCATTTGGATCAGCAAGAAGGGTATTTATAACTAGGATTATATTAGACAATATTTAAGGTTTCTTTATATCGTCCCCTTGCTCTTACTCCTATTCCTTGCCATATTAATCTTCTAGCTAATGTTTTTACATACTCTTTGCAGACCTTTCTTATTCTTCAAACAGAATTATGAAGCCAAAATATTTTAACATAGTCTTCCTAAACCAAATAGCTTTTTATTCCCCCAAAATGTTCAGACTACCAAGATGGAATAGTGTAATGATTCAGAGCCTGGGTTTTTATACTGGCTCCATTCTTAAACTATCACCGTGTACAAGTTACATAACCTCTCTGTGCCTCTGTCCTTCATCTTGATTCAGTGTTAACTGAATTAATTCATGACAAGTACTTAGAACTGAGCCTGGTACAAAATAAGCACACAATAAATACTACTAACTCTTCCCAAATAACCTCCACTCTCTGGGGTTGACATCTTAGGCCCTAGTGGCTTTTCCCACCCTGCCTTTCCAGCCCTCTCCCACACCATCCTTCTTCATGGACCAAACTTGTTAGTGAAACTTACAGTGATGCACTCTGCCCTCAAATGGATTAAGAGAAACACTAATTCATCAAACAATAATTAATTGTATATAATTTTATGTTAAACAGACATTTACATTATTGGACATATGGCAAAATATTAAGTTTGTGATTGTTTTGTTTTGTTTTTTAAGAGGCAGGGTCTCATTCTGTTGCTCAGGCTAAAGAATACTAGTGTGATCATAGCTTACTAAGTCTCAAACTCCTGAGCTGAAGTAATCCTCCAGCCTTAGCCTCCTTAGTAGCTGGGACTACAGGCACACACCACCATACCCAGTTATTTTTCGTTTTTGTAGAGAAGTGGGCCTCACTATATTGCCTGAGCTGGTCTAGAACTCCTGACCTCAAGTAATCCCCCAACCTTGGCCTCCTAAAGTGTTGGGATTACTGGCTTGAGCCACCACACCTGGCTTGTATTTTTAAGATAAAAATGAGACTTAAGAGAAATTTCACTTGCAACTGGCCACTGTTAACTGTACCCCTAGATCCTTAGGGAAAACATGCCCTTTCTAGCATCTTTCATTCTCACTTCATAGATCTCTCTTCATAAATACCTCTTCTCATACAATTTATGAAAATGATTCTCATCCTACTCAAAGGCTTCCTTCTCCAAGTATCCTTCCTTGGTTCCCAAAGCCACCACTGAGCTCTCCCTCTTGTGAATTCCCACAACTCTATCTCTTCTCTCTTGTGTCCCTTCTTTGTCTCACATCATATGTTTTCCACTAAACAATTACCTCAAGCCAAAAATGTTCCATTTCTCTTTACATAATAGAACCAGGATGCCCCTGGTCTCCAGAAGGCAACACCAGGCATATGTTAGTACTTAGGACATCCTCCCCCAGTGATTCTAATCTCATATGGAAGAATAAAGGCAAGTTCAATACAACTCAAAAATACCTACAAATCATTTTTATGTATTCCTCAATACAAAATATTTCATTTCAAAGTGAAATTTCCCATTCCTACTTTTTATGCCATAGAATTATAACCAAAGAACCTTGCCTATACTTTAAATATGAAACAGTTTAAAATGGGCACTACTCTCTGACCTGATTTTTCCGGTAGTCCTGCTGAGAATGTCTCAGGATGCGGTAGCAGAGCCGAAGCATGTACTTGTAGGGTGCATATCTTTGATCCCCCAGATCTTCAAGTCTCAGCATTGAGCCTTCTCCCGCTTTCTCCTTAAAGGGTGCTTTAAGAATTCCAAATACCTATCAGGAATAAAAACAGCCACCTAGTCTGATGAATGGAGGTACATGTTTTGTAACCTTTTTTTTTTTTTTTTTTAACAAATAAGAACATTGATTCAAAAAACACTCACATAAATTTGAGTAGTATTAGTGTAAAGGGGAAAAACAAAAAGGATTTACGTTACAGGACCAACATATCATGGATTAGAAAAGCACTGCTAAAATGGTACCCTAAACTGAGTGACAAAAACATTCTTTAAATAAAATGCTTAATTTTGTTTAGAAATTATATTTTATAAAATAAGAAACTGAATGTGTTTGACTGTACCAATATGTACATGAACATATTCAGATGAACTAAAATGTAGTTTGATTTCTAGGGACTTTATAGTTTCTTCTATTATTTTCTACCACCTTTCAAAATCAAAATAATATAAACATTTACTTTTCATTAAAACTGACATCAGAAAATGATTCTAGACATTGCTTCTAAACTACTTTATAAAAGAGTTAATTTACTGTTGTTTGTACACAAAGATGTGGCCAAATTGATGAATGTATCAGCATTCAAATGTGAGAAATTAGGAGCTACGGGGGCAGCTGGTGGCACCCAGTAAGGCAGATTCTTGTAAAAAGGTTAGTGGTTAGGAAGCATTTAAAAAGCACTGAGGAATATAACTCTTTTCGGCAGCAAGACAGCAGGTGAGATCACCTGGAGATGAGCTGCTAGAATGAGGAAATTGTCTATGAAAGAGCACAGAGTCAAGGGCATGAGCATTAATACACAAAAGTAAAATAGAAAGGAATTATTTTTTGTAATTCATGAAATATGAACTAAAGTTTCTTTAATAATTTTATATTCACTAAACCTTTAATTTTATATTTATAATATAAAAATAAAATATTTGACACATGTTGGTTAAAATAATATTAATAAATCATTCAAAGTCCTAAAAGTCTTGAAATTAAATGATTTTATAAAAGAATTACTTGAAAAAAGTCAGACTTTGTTTTTGAAAAAAGACCGATTAGATTTACAACATTTTATTTGAGAAAAAAGTTGATTTTTTATTTTCAGACAATCAGCCACATATAACCAATAATATGTCTACTATTTTTCTTTCCCAAATCAATAAGAACATGAATATCAAGAACATGATTTTTATGTTTTAAGTATGTTCCTTGAATCTATACTTCATTAATGAAGAAACCTACAGTGATACACTCTGCCCTCAAATGGATTAAGAGAAATGCTAATTTATCAAACAATAATTAATTTTATATAATTTTATGTTAAACAGCATTAATTTAATAGCAATTAATAGAATAACAATCTAATTTAATTTAAATAGCAATTAATAAAATAATTTAAATACCATTTAATAGAATAAAAAGAACACATAAACATAGGCATGTCCATATGTGCATATCATTAGGAAGTGAATTAATTTACTGACGTGTTATGAACAATTTCAAGAAGATGTAATATAGGAGTACCTCTACTTTCAGGGAAAAAGACTAGAATATCGTACAGAGCACTTGTGAACTGATGAACAGACTGTCCTACTTTTTTAGGGAAGAGAAGGAAACAAGTAGGAAGCAGATGGAGACGGCACTTTCCAAGTTCACCTGGAAATTCTACCTAGGAATTTTTCCACATATTTTCTCGAGACAGTCTGACTATGCAGAGTTTTTACAGGTCCATGGTAGGCTGCCTCTACAATGGCCCCTGACATTCCTGCCTCCTGATATTCACAGCCTCATAGAATCCTGTCTCCTTAATTACAAGTTGGATTTATTAACTCACTTCTAACTAATAGAACACAGTAGAACTGATGTTATTTCTAAGATTAAGTTATACAAAGATGGTAGCTTCCACCTGAGCATTCTCTCAGCTCTCTCTTGGATCCCTCAGTTCTAAGGAAAGCAAGCTGCCTTGTCTTGACGTACTCCTGCGAGATGCCCATGTGAGGGGGCTGGGAAGGCAAGTCCTCTCTCAGTTGAACCTTGAGATGCCTGAAGTCCCAGCAAACACCTGGACTGCTGCCTGGTGAGAGACCCTGAGTGAGATCTGCCCATGTCAGCCATGCCTAGATTGCTAATCCACAGAAACTGCGAGATAAGAAGTATCTTGTTTCCAGCCACTAAGTTTTGGGATCATTTGCTTCATAGCAATAGATAACTAATACAAGGACTTTCCTGATACTATAATTCAGAAAATAAAATATACAAATTTAGTACATGAAAAAATTCACCTGTGCCAGTATATTTTGTTCCCTCATCAATTTTTGACGCTCTCGGTTTGGCTTAGTGATAACCACATCCAGAACTTCTTGTCCATTATTAGGCACATCAGCAACAAAGAAGATGAGGTCTTCCAATAATTTGGTTACAAACCTATCACAAAATGAAAAGCAGATTTTACTTTATGGTGTGCTTAATTTTGGAAAATTTATAGATAGATGATAGGTAGGTAGGTAGGTAGGTAGGTAGACAGACAGACAGACAATTTTACTTTTTCTTCAGGAGAGAAACTCAAATCCATGGAAATTTCTTTGTATTAAACAATAAGAACCAAGACACTTGAGAACAAGGTATTTCATAACAAAAAGCATTTAACTGACAAAAGATAATCTCTAAGGCAGTTACTGTTTACCTAAACCTTTACAAAGAAAATTCCTTCTCCAGCATCTCCAACCTCTACCCTCCAGTTCTCATCAAGTGTTAGCAGGCTATTATCAGATAAAGCCATGTGAGTCGCAACTACACATGACTTGGTAGAATGACACCTCCAGATGCCTTTCCACAACTGACTAACAAAGCAGCATCTTTCTGCTTAAGGGAAAAGAGTTACGCTATTCCTAAATACAAATCTTTTTTGTTTCTTTTTTTACTATTAACTCAAACTACATTTCCTAATCCTCACCACACTTCAACTTACCCAATGTACAGAATAGGAAAAATTTAAATCACCTGTGAATAGAGACAGAGTAACCAATCTGACACTCAAAATTCTGGAAATATAAAATCACCTATCAAAATCATGAAATTCTAAAACCATACACCAATGTTCACTTTTAAATCTATATTTATAGTTATTATTACAACTATTACTTGAACTTCAGTGGCATTTAGTACTGGAAGTGTCTTGAAGGCCCTTCCTCTCTTCACTTTTTTCCTCCTCCTTCCTCTGCCTGCTCTTTGTCATTTTCCATTTGTGTTGGTCAATTGAGGGAGGGGGCAGGGGTTCAAGCTATTGCAAAAATGGGTGAACAGATGAGGAATCTGTATTGGAAGAGTCAAGGCATTTTTTAAATTGTATTAATGGTGAAGTACAGCTTAATTATTCAATAAACACAGAATTTTTTTGGAATAAGACAAAAGCTGACCAATAAATAGTTAAATTAGCTTTATCCATATAGTGTTAGCATCTTTATTCGCTGTTATTAGCATGTGAATATAACGGTGCTAATCATGAATACATGCATAAGAAAACTATATTTTAAGAGCTTCAACAATTCCAGGAAAGTATAGAATGTACACAGTTGGAAAACATCTGTTTTCTTCTCTTTCAATACCTTTGGTGAGAAAACATCTTGATCCTCTCTCCAGATTTATGTCTCAAAAGAGAATGTACTTCATGGAGCCAAGCGGACACACCTACAATCCATAATTTAGTCACCCAGAGAAATTTTAGTATACTTCCAGGTATCATAAACTCCACTCCAAAATTTCAGGGATTCTATGTTTTCTTGGTGTGCCTATTTTAAATTTTAACCTAGTCTGTTTCTTTTGGAAAATTGTGTCTGGCAGGATTCGCTGACATAGTTACATTTAATCTCTGAAGGCAGCCACAGCAACGTAAAACATGTTTCATGTGCATTGAAATGTGATGTGAACTTCTTTTGAAATTGTGACTTAAGGTCCTCCAAATCATTCTGTTACTCTTAAAACAAAACAAATTTGGAGCTCAGGTTACTTCAGCAAACTGAAAAAAAAGTTGAATTCCAGTTTCTATGTGCTCAATACAACTCCAGTCTGAGCATCAATGTTTGTATTTTCTCTTTAAAATTATGAAGATTATTTTTCTCTTGTGTTTCAATAACTGTAATCAAATATTTAGATATCCAAGAAAGTAAAATTTTGTGAGTGACTACATATCGCTCTGTTTCAAATTCATTCAAATGCCCTGAAAATTGGTGATGGTCGATGGAATGGTGATGATGAACATTAACAGTCTTGATTGCAAATCACGATACATCAACCCTACATGCAGCGCCCACCTCTTCATGACAAGGCCATGGAAGCCAGGAGGACCAACCTTCTCTTTTGACCTCTGAAACTGTCGAAACTTTTTTTTTTTTTTTTTTTGACCTTGCACCTCAAGCATCCCCGTTGTGGCAAAACAAAAAGCTGGTTTGTTTTCAGTTTAGATCAAACTCTGATTCTATACTGGGCAGTGCTCCCACTAACTCATGCAATCTTACTAATTTGCTTTTTAAGCTTTATGGAAAATGAGAAAAACACTGTGAAGAGCAGGGATGATGTTCAACTCCTGCAAGGTAAGAGGGACAGAAAGTACATGATAGGGAAATAAACTAAATATATGAAGACAGGAACTAACATAGGGCTTTTCTAACCGCTTAAAGAAAATTTAAAGGTCAGTGGCCCTTATTCGGGCTCTGGCTGTGCAGTGGTGCAGTGGTAGGAGGAAACAATGGATGCACATGGATAGGACTGGACCCAGCCACCAGCAATCTCCACGATCAAAATCTCAAATTACCAGAGAACATGAACTCTCAACCCTCGATATCAGATCTGGCTCTGGAATAGTTGAGAGAAGCCTGGTAGAAGCAACCATAAAACTGATAGAGAAGATAAGTGAATGTAGAGAAAGGAAAAACAAACATCTCCCACCTAAGAAAGTCATACATGGTAAAAGTCCAAAGCACCTAAGGAAAGCTGACATTGAGGAATTAGCCACCATACTAGACAGTATTAGCCACCATACTAGATAGTATTAGCCACCATACTAGATAGTATTAGCCACCATACTAAGTAGTATTAGCCACCATACTAAAGAATCAGGAGGCTACTTCACCACCAACAAAATCCGAGTAACAAAACAATTTCAAAACAAGCTTTAAATGAGTGTGTATTCAGTCTTCAAAAAGATAAAAAGCAATATATTAAAAAGACAACATATTTTAAAAGAGCCAATATAAATGAAAATAGGTAGATATGCAAAAAAAATCTGAGAGATAAAAATTATAGGCTGGGCACAGTGGCTTGTGGCTCATGCCTGTAATCCCAGTATTTTGAGAGGCTGAAGCAGAAAGATTGCTTGAGCCAGAGTTCAAGATCAGCCAGGGCAACATAGTGAGACCTTGTTTGCACAAAAAAATTAAAAAATTAGTTGAGTGAGGTGGCATGCGCCTGTGGTTCCAGCTACTCAGGAAGCTGAGACAGGAGGATTGCTTAAACCTGGGAGGTCAAGGCTGCAGTGAGCTGTCTGATTGCGCCATTGCATTCCAGCTTGGAGACAGGGCAAAATCCTGTCTCAAAAAATAATAATTATTATTATTATTATAATTATTTAAATAAAAATTTAACTGAAGAAGGAAAACTATTCTACATACATTCTAAAAATAATTATTAACCTATAAGTCTATATCAAAAACTGATCCAGATGATATCGCACAGAAATATTAAAAGGCAAACAACAAAAGTTAGAGAGAAAGAAGATAAATTAAGAGAATCTAATACATATCTCATATAAGTTCCCAAAGACTGAAAGGAGGAAAAAGACAAGCAATATGTGCAGGAAAATGGCTAAAAATTTCCAAGAATTGAAGGAAGAAGTAAATATTCAGATTAAAAGTATACCTTACTTAAGTGTCAAATGAGAAAAAACAAAAATAAAAATCCTTGTGAACACATCATGGTGAAATCTTAAGACATAAAAAACAAACAAAAATAATCTATAAAATTACCAAGTCAGGAAAAATTACCAATAAAGAATAACAAGTCTATTGATAGCAGATTTCTTAACAGCAACAAGAGATGCTAGAAAATAATTAAATTATAGCTTTAAAATATTGGTGGAAAGTAATTACAGATCTAACATTTCATATATAAAGTATCACTTAAGAGTGAAGGCAAGGGAATAGTGGCTCACGCCTGCAATCCCAGCAATTTGGGAGGTGGAGGCAGGTGGATCACCTGAGGTCAGGAGTTCGAGACAAGCCTGCCCAATGTGGTGAAACTCCGTCTTTACCAAAAATACAAAAATTAGATGTGTGTGGTGGCACACACCTATAATCCCAGCTACTCGGGAGGCTGAAACAGGAGAATCGTTTGAACCAAGGAGGCAGAAGTTGCAGTGAGCCGAGATTGTGCCACTGTACTCCAGTCTGGACTACAGAGCAAGACTCCATCTCAAAAAAAATAAAAAAGAAATGTGCTAAGAGAGTAAATTTTGACTGGGCGTGGTGGCTCACGCTTGTAATCCCAAGCACTTTGGGAGACCAAGGCAGGCAGATTACCTGAAGTCAGGAGTTGGAGACCAACCTAGCCAACATGGTGAAACCCTGTCTCTACTAAAAAGACAAAAATTAGCCAGATGTGGTGGCGTGTGTCTGTAATCCCAGCTACTTGGGAGGCTGAGGCAGAAGAATCGCTTGAGCCCAGGAGGGAGGATGCAGTGAGCCGAGATCATGCCACTGCACTCCAGCCTGGGAAACAAAGTAACACTGTCTCAAAAAACAAAACAAAAAAAAAGAATAAAGGCAAAATAAAGATATTTTCATATATGTAAAAACTAAAAAGATTATAACCCATAGGCCTCTCCACTGAATGGACTAAAGAATAAATTTCAGCAAGATGAAAAGAGAACAAATAAGGGAGATACAAGTAATAAAGGCAGGAGGAAGAGGCAAAGGAAGAGACAAGGAAAGAAGCAAAATTGTTTTACAAATATAATTAATCACTAAAAAAAATTTAGAAACTAAATTTCTCTCCCCAGAAACTACTGAAATAAGATTAATAAAATAAAATAAATGTTTTAAGTAAAAAAAAAAAAAAGTTTCATTGTCTTAAAAAAAGGAATAAAATTTATTGGTAAAAACAAAAGGTGGTGCATCATGATTTATATTGATACATTTATTCTTTTGGTGGGAGGGAGAATGTTAGGGCAAAACCAAAGCATGCTGAGGCACTTTTCTTCCACGGGAAGGAGAAAAAATATTAGTAACTTCAAGTTTATCAGGAAGAATATACAGTCAAAATGTATGCTAAGAATTCAAGGGTAATTGTTAATGAATGAAAATATGACCTAAAGCTTCTAAAAATCAGTAGAGGAAATGGTAAAATGGGGGGAGGGAAATATAAACTTTATTAATCTAGCAGAAAGCAAGAAAGAAGTAAAAGCAAATGAAAACAAGCTACACTAAAGCAACAAAAATAAAAAGGCATTCAAATAAATTTATCAAATACAAAGTCATTAAAAGAATGCAAATGAAAATAGACTATCAGCCAGGCAGGCATGGTGGCTCACGCCTATAATCCCAGCACTTTGGGAGGCCAAGAAGGGTAGATTGCTTAACCTCAGGAGTTTGAGATTAGCCTGGGCAACATGACGAAACCCTGTCTCTAGAAAAATCCAAAAAATTAGCTGGGTGTGGTGGCACGTGCCTGTGTTCCCAGCTACTTGGGAGTCTGAGGCGGGAGGATCACCTGAGCCCAGGAGGTCGAGGCTGCAGTGAGCCATGATCGTACCACTGCACTCCAGCCTAGGTAACAGAGCAAGACCCTGTCTCAGAAAAATAAATAAATAAATAAAATAGAGTATCAGATTAGATTTTTGTAATCAACCTTCTGCTGCTCATAAGAGACACAACTAAAACAAAATGATCAGGAAATCTGAAAGAAAAAGATGTAGATAAGGAGACATCAGGCAAATATTAAACAAAAAGTCGCTGCTGTCAGGATAGTCATACCTGGCAAATAAAATTTAAGAGAAAATGATATTTCTCAGGAAACAGCATCAAAACGACATCGGACCTGGTGATCACATGGCGGATGACCCCTAGTCTAGATCCTGAGCTCCTATCATGGGGAATAAGAACCATCCCTCAAGAAGGTAAGTTTCACAGAGACATGGAATGGTCTGTGGCCTTCACTGCCACATTAGCACCACATATACCCATGCTGCATGGCCAAGTACCTGGCACATACCAGGAGTTCAGTAAAACTGAATTAATCACATCTCTGAACTCTCACTGCTTAAGAGAAACCTCTGCATTTTGTGTACCCTCAGAGGTAAATATAGTGCAGAAATGCTGGTCAAGAACTGCCTTTGTCACTTCCTCAAGTTCTGGATGCAGTTAGCATCCCTCCATCTTCCCTCCTCCCTCCCTGACAACATGTTCCCAGTACTCTCTATTTTGTGGGTACAACTATGTAGAACAAGATTAGAAAATTCCACTGAAAAATGTCTAAGGTTTGAGGATCTTGAAGCTGTACACAGGAGCTGTACCTCCAGGGTTCATGTTCATTCCTGGGATAAGTAAGAAGGGAAGAGAGACAGAGAGAGAGAGAGAGAAAGATTCAAACAACACAGGCTTTCTAAGACAGATAATAATCACTTCATTTTCCATATGGGGAAAAATGTCAAAGTTGTCAGTTATTTTCAGAAATAATTTTATATTCAATTCCAAAACTGAAAAAATAATATAAATGCATTCAACTCTGCTAATAAACTCTCCCTTGCTGACAGGTAGCTTTGAATGAATTTTGATGGGAGGTAGCTTTTCTAAAATTACTAAATTAAGATAAATAATTGTACCTTCATATTTCTTAGGCAAAGCCTTCTCTTTGCTATTAATACGATGTTTTTCACTCCAAAACAGTAGGGAAAGAAGCAACGGAAATAAAAATGCATGCTCTTTAATCAGTCCTAGTCCACTACTTTCCTTAGAATCATCTTGAGAGGTTAGGATAATCTCCATCCATGACTGAAGAAGAGTGACTTGCACAGGATTCCAGCCACTGATGGTGGAGAGCCCATAACCTGAATTTTTATCTGTCCTTTTCTTCAAGGAATACCTTAATGCTTAGAAAGGGAGACTTTTTAAGTGAAGCCAAGCAAATTTCTTACATATTTCTGACAAATATATAAGACTGTCAGAAATAAAGAAACAGATTCATCAAAGAAAAGTTAGATCAATAACAGGCAAATAAAAATTCCTAAGTGCACATCAGAATCCTTTTCCTGCCATAATTTAGCTTTGATATTTAATTGTCTATAGCCCAAAAAAGTGGGGCAGTTGTTCCTGCTTCTGGCCTTTATTCATTTCCCCTAACAGGATTGGAGATATGACTGAATATACAATAGTTGTTTTGAAATGCAAGTTTGCCAGGGAAAAAAATCAAGATAAGAACAGAGAGGAAGCTGAGAAACAGCTATTCCATTTGTTTGCATATTTAGGATTTTTTTAATTGACAGGGATGGAGGGAAGCAAACTTAGATTTTTTGTTTTTTGTATTGCAAGACGTATATCTAAAAGGTTCTAAAACGTATAGGTTTAGCTAAGGACTACTGATAAAGTGAATCCCATGAAGCCATCACCCAGAGCAGGAAATGGAACCCTGCAGGAGCCTTTCAGACCTTCAGGGAGCTTAATTCCCTCCTCCCCTCTAAGAGGAAACACCATCCTGATTTTTGTCAAGACTTCCTTGCATTTCTTTATGGTTCTTCTAATTGCTTAAACACCCCCAAGGAAATGAAGTTTGTTTTTGCTTGTTTTTGAATGTTACACATAGTATTGCAGTGAATGTATTTGTTGTGTCTAGTTTTCACCCAATCCATTTGTTGAATTTAGCCATGCCATTACACATAGATGTAGTTCATTTATCTTCATCGCAAAACTGTATTCCGTTGTATGAAAATAACAAAATTTTCATCCTCTATTCAACTGGTGATGGACATTTGGATGGTTTTTCATTTGGGGTTATTTCAAACAAAGCTGAACATTCTTGAACACGTGTCCTGGTACACTTGCGGAGGAGAGTCTTTTGGACAGATGTTTGAGAATGTTCAGCCTAGGAGTGGAACTGGTGAGTCACAGAGTGTTTGCTTCTTTAATTTTTCTAGTTACTGCCAAACTATTCTCCAAGGTGCATATATCAATTATCATCTCACCAGCTGTGTATGAGAGCTCCAATGTCTGAATGCCTGGGAAATTGGCAAATAGCTTTTTCTTGTTCAAATTAAAAGGCATGTAGCAGATCATGAATAGAGGAAATACAGAGGATGCTTGTGCTTGGGAATACTGGAAAGCATATGGACTTTAAACCATGCATGGTTGAAACCTCCACTTAGTATTAACTATGCAGCCTTGCCTTGTTTACTTACCCTCCTCAATTTTCCTTTATGTAAAACAGGAATACCTATTTCAAGGCTATTTGAAGGATTAGATAAAATATACTTACAGTGCCCAACCTAGTAACTGACACAAAGTAGGCATGCAATAATCGCTAGCTGTCATTATCATTCTATTTATCACTTATTTCCAAAACCAGAGCTTAAGAATCAAGGATCCAGTTCTCTGAACAAGCTATGAGAACAGAGAGCTACATCCTATAGACTTTTTCTGGTTTTACATATCTGTGTTTTGTGGTACCAGAGCTGAGACATGGTCTTGAAAAAATAAGATCAGAGAAATACAAAACTTCCTTTAGGTCCTTTGGAACTCTAAATCCAAATATCAAACCATGCACAGCAAAAAGTATTGCAAATCTCTCACAAAGGATTTTTAAAAGAATTACCAGAAAAGAAGGTAACTTAAAACAATGATTTTCATGCAAAGCTAAAATGGGACACGTAAACATTCCACCAGATTTAAATTTGACAAATTTAATTCACTCACCATGATCAAGAGGAATCAAGTTCCCACGTCATTCAGAAACAAGTGTGCTATCAAGAATGTTCTAAATATTTCCCTAGAGTCATTCATTCACTTCAGGTTTACTATAAGCACTGACAACTGACTCTTGATTATTTAAGAGCCATTTAAAAAAGTGACTCACCTCCTTTCATTCTGAGTTATCGTGCCATTTTCTAGCTTTTTAACTGTGGTCGCTAGTACTTTGTTGGCATCATTGGCAAAGTCTAAGTCTCGAACTTCAGACAGTGGGACAGATACGATGGCGAATGCTTCTTTATCTTCTTTGGTTTGGCAGGTTCCAATCTGAAATGTGTTTTTCCATTAAGATTAGTTTTATAACTAAGTATACAATATTCTTCAAGCACTAACACATCTAGTACTATTTAAGAAATATAAGACAAGAATAGATAATCCAAACACAGTATCTCCCACGTGCATCATCCACTACGAAAGGCTGTAGGGACACAGAGACTTCCTGTGCCCACTTCCTGCCCTGTTCTCAAAGCCCCACTAGAAACCTCTCTCTTTCACACTTTCCCTCTGCCTCAGTTTCAACAGAGTAAAGACAAGGCACTCCTGGATTCTACTCCTCCATCCACATGCTGCTACCATTCTTTTTGGTAGCATCCTCCTGAATCACAGCTTTGCTGTAGCCAACACATTTAGATCAGCTACCTAAGCAACTGGCAGACACACATGCTTGATGAAATTAATTAATATTGGTGAAGATGGAGTATAACAAACATGCCACATAGCATTCCTACCCTGATCCTATTTGCACAGTATTTGGTTGAAAATTAAACCATCTTCAGTGGTATTTACCTTTAACATAACAGGCCTCTCTTCATCTGTGTCTATGGGGATACTAGTACTGGTTACCCATGTGTTGGTGCATAAATGCCTTAACCGAACATATGAGTTCCTAAAATGACAACAATATTTAAAAAATTATTTAAAAATTAGCACACTTACATATTGACATCTTTAACAGTTTCATATATGATATGAACATAAATATTTATTAACTAGTAATTGACTCAAGATCCCTTTACTTTAAGGGGAAATTCTGAATTATAGACTATTCCAAATCATGCAGCATTATTACTAAGCCAGTAATAATTATTACTAACCAGTTCTCAAAGTATGGTCCCTACACCAGTGGCATCAGCATCACCTGGGAACTTGTTAGAAATGCAAATTCTGAGACATCATTCCCATCTACTGAATCAGAAACTTTGGGAGTGGGGCCCAACAATGAGTAGTTTAATAGGTTCTCCAGGCAGTTCTGATACATGCTAAACTAAGAACATTGATGAAATAACCAACTCAGTTAAGATGGCTGGCAGACAATAGTCCTCTGTGTAGCTTAATTATCTGCATGTGAAACTGTTAATATATAGTTTATCCTCATTATTTGTGGCTTCCGTACTTGTGAATGCTCCTACTCACTAAAATTTATTTGCAGCCCCCAAATCAATATTCACGGAGCTTCTGTGGTCATTCCAGGACAAACACAGAGTGGTAATAATTTAAGTGGCCCAGTGGCACATTTCTAAGCTGAAGTGGAATAAGGCAATGCTCTGCCTTCTTGTCTCAGCAATCATACTATAAACAAGTGTTCTTTTTGTGGTCTATTTAGTGCCACGTTTTTCACATTTCTGGGCTTTTTCTTGGTGATTTTGATGTTTAAGATGGCCCCCCAAGTGAGGTGTAGAAGTGCTGTCTAGTGTTCCTAAGCACAAGAAGGCTGTGATATGCTTTACAAAGAAAATACTTGTGTTAGATGAACTTTGTTCATGCATGAGTTATAATGCTGTTGACCACAAGGTCAATGTTAATGAATCAATAATGTTTATTAAATAAGGTGTATTTAAGGAGAAACACACATAAAACAAGGCTATGTATTGGTCAACAAAAATGTTGTGAGCAGAAGCTCACAGGAACCTAACTCTATAGTTCCCCTAGGAACAATGGTTCAGTATTTGCTAATTCCATGGACCATGAATTTTAAAAATTGATTAGATATGAACTGTGAGAGAGTGTGTGAGAAAGGACACATAGAACTTCATCCTACTCAAATATTACCATTTTTAGTAAATCTTTTATAATCTTTTGTTTTTTTTTTAACAAATATGTGTATAGTATTTATTAAAAGAAGTGCATTAAGTACTCTGCCTTCAAGTTGCTTAGAGATCAGTGTAAAAATAAGGCATAAATACGTCTTACAACATAAGGTAAAAAGCATTAGGGCCAAGAAAAGAAATCAAATCAAATGCCAAGGGCCTCGGGTAAAGAGATTCATTCAACAACCTGGTTCTGCTCCTTTATAAAAGTAAATAAAACACAAACTGAGCTTCAAATATCTAAAATAGCAGTCCTCCAATCTTTGTTCAAATAACCAGAAATTCTGAAATGCCTCTGTTTTATCACTGAGCTTCTTCTGCATTGAATTACACATGAGATGTCATTTGTATTCAGTTGTCATCAGGTCCCCCAAGTGATTTGGTACAGAATCAAGTTTAAGCAGCTTTGGACTATAGAGTTTAAAATTTGAGAAACACTGGGCTCCACAGTGGAATCACTTGGGTAATGAATGCTTTAAAAAGAGTAAAGCCTGCATCCCACCTGTGAGACTCTAATTTCATTGGTCTCAATGTGGCAGGGCATGGTGAGGTGTCAACACTACCCAGGTGATTCTAATTTACAGTCAACTTGAGAAGCACTGTTCTAACTCAGCCTCTAGTTCCTGATCTGTAAGTGTTACTGCCAGGATTCAGTAAGACAATATATATTAAGAACTTGACACAGGACTTAGCACATACAAAGTGCTCAAGAGTTATATTACGATAGTAGGATTATTAAGCATTAATTAGTGTTGGCTTTAATAAAATTAATGATAGACAAATCCATGTTAATACAAAATACTGCACTATATTGAATAGGGCTTCCACAGTTCTGAAAAGTAATACATTAATGCTTCCATATAAGGGGAGGCTTGGGGGCCCTCGTTGTGGTTCTAGGCTCTTTATAGTAAGACCCCTTTTATCACTTTCTTAAGCAAATTCTCTTCATTAGAGTTCAAGAGGGACTCCCTTTTTGCTGACTTAAATCTAAAATAAGTAAAGTCATAGCAAGGATTGATTAAGATCCCAATGCTTGGAGGAGAAAGCCAGAGACCTGGGTCAGGTAAAACCAGAGAGGACTGATGGAACAAAAAAGAGATAGACTCACATAACGTATGAAATTCAGCAACATTTCTCATGAATGAGAACAGCCATAAAACACCCTGGGAAGCTCTACCAGCAATGTCTCTCAGTGGTGTTATTACAGTAACTTTTTACCCTCCCTTGAGGAAACCCACACAATGTCTGCCTTTTTAAACAAGTGCCTTCAGCTTCACCCCTGCCATCTGCCAAGGCCAAGTACAATACTGCTCCATCAAGGCCAATTTAGAACCATCCCACTAAGCCGACTAATATGGGAAAGACTCCTCTCAATGCATCTAGAGAGTACATCATAGCCTTATGGTTGAAAGACGGACAGCTGTAGACAAAAAAATGAAATAATAAATAATAAACTAAATTAAAAACTAAATAATAAACTAAACCAAACTAAAATAATCAATTTCAGGATGGGCACATTGGCTCATGCCCGTAATCTCAGCACTTTGAGAAGCTGAGGTGAATGGATCCCTTGAGGCCAGGAATTCAAGATCAGTTTGGGCAATATGGCAAAATCTCATCTCTACAGAAATATACAAAAGTTAGCAGGGCATAGTGGTATGTGCTTACAGTCCCAGCTATTCAGGAAGCTAAGGTGGGAGGATCACCTGAATGCCAAAGGTAGAGGATGCAGCAAGCCATGATTGTGCCACTGCACTATACCCTGGGCAACAGAGTGAGATTCCATCTCAAAAAAGATAAATACATAAATGAAAAGTAAAATAAAAGAGTCAAATTCAAGCAAAAGAATGAAAGATGCTGTCTTACCTTAAGGTCTGGCAACCTCATTTCCAATCCCATACCCTCTCACTCACTTTTGTCTAACTACTCTGGCATTCTCACTGGTCCTTAAAAACACCCAGTAAATTTCAAGATTTTTCATTTTGTGTTCCTTCTGCTTGAAATGTTCCTCCCAGAAAGAGAGGACTTGATTCCTTAATTCATTCAGATCATCCTTCAAACGTCCTAACTCAGAGGCCACAGTTGAACACTCCTACCTAATGGAACTCTCCATATCCTCCACTTCTCCTTCAAAGCACTTTTATTACCTAACTTTATATTAACATTTTATGTGTATTGTTTTGTTTACTGCCTGTCTCCCCCATTTAAATGTGAGACTATAACTAGTTTGTTCACTGTTGTCTTCCCAATGCCAAGGGCAATGCCTGGAACGTAACAGATGTTCAATAGATATTTGTTGACTGAATGATTACATAAATGAACAAATGAATGAATGAAATGGGAAATCTGAACTAATAAAAATAAATGATAAATATATAAGTAGAAATGCTTTTATATTATTTTTCATTTTAGTAACCAAAGGCCATACAAGTAATAAGAATAAATGATTCTTATAAATTTTTCAGAATTTCTTTGGTCCTGCATATTTTAATTATTTATATGAATAAAACAAACTATGTTAACCTTCTTACAGAAGAGGAACAATGTTTAACACATTTTGTCTTTATTTATGCCTGCTCCCCTTGATATCATAAAAATATATTATTCTCATTCCTCATCTACTAATTATTCAAAGAAACCTTCTAACCATATATACAATTTTTGTTTTTACCTTGGAACCAGGCAGTCAGCTCTCTGAAGAGTTGTGGCATCTAGTTCAAAAAGGGATGCAATGTCATTGCCATGTGGGACTGAAACCAAAGTATACATGATCTTCTCCCCTGCCTGGCGTTTTTTCTTTGAAGTTGGAAGGTCTCCGTCTCTCTGTTGAGGAGGTACAAAGTTATTTACTTTTATCAGGTTTCTTGCTAAACTCTCCAGTTAATCAGATAATAAGGTTTAAATGTGCAGGTTATTCCTTCCTTGGATTGGAGAGATGTCTATTTCACATCATCCAGAAACACTAGCTCTAGCCCGACAGCCATTGAGGTAATTACTGTCAACAGTGATAAGTGAAATACTCCTGGAGTGGGTGGCTTGATCTGCCCACCTCATTAAGGCACTAACAGTAACAATAGTTATGGACCCTTTCCTCATTCACTTAAACCTATTTACAAAGTAGTAATTTTGACCATTCTGTAGTTAAAACAAAAGCAGAGAAGAACCTGTGTGTTGAATCATCTAGATTTCTTAAGTTAAAGGAAGCATGGCAGTGTGCAGGAGTTTATACCTAACTCCTCAGACATAATAATACTTGGAAAGGAGCAGAATCAACAGCAACATTCCCATTCACCACCAGCATGCCCCACTAGATTCAAGAACATACTATAATTGTATATGAAATAAAATAAAAGGAGATCTTCACACATAGAAACCTTCATAATGATGTGAAACTTGGTCAATGCTTCCAGCACACCCTACCATTTTAAGCAGACACCAACAGGAGATTAATGAATATGTGTTTTTACTTGAACTTCCCAAGTCTCAGTACCCCATGGAAGAACTGGTAGCAAGAGAAACCAAAACAGGGGATCCAATATAAGCTTTGTAGTTGGTAAATAAATATAGTGACATACAGATTTATTAAAACAGGTGAAATTTGAAAATGAGAGAGGAAGAGAGAAAGACAGACAGACACACTGTCACTGCACCATCACAGGAAGGCAAATGAAACTGAGGGAAGGAAGGGATGCTCAAAAGGCAAATGCAAGCAGCCATGGACAAGCGTTTCTTTAACGGCTGCTCTGACAACAAGATATTACCCCTGATCACCCCAGAACATTCACTTGAAGTCCCTACCCCCTCCCAGATATTGTGAGTATCATTTTACTTGGATCAAAAATCCTTGCAGTTTCATTTCTGGCCTCTTCTGTAAATGGTGCACAAATTGGTAGCACCATTGAAATGGGAATGGGCAGAGGGAATTGCCAGGATTCCCAAACAGGAGCAGGATTGTTATCTGCTAAATCTCTCACAGCCTAGCAGCACCTGGTAGCTCTTGTATCTTTGATTTCTGTGTCTTCCAAAGAGACCAAAATTCAGAGTTAAATGAAAGCAGGGGTTCAGCAAATCTCCACAAAGGGTGACCCTCATAACAGGAGTTTCTTATTAGTAAATATAAACTTTTTTTATTGACTAGAAAAGGGCATATTTAGCTTACTATACATCATAAGGGAGTATGGGCATGTAGAGAGGAAGAAAATGCAGAAACAACAAATAATACTTCTGATTTTTTTTTTTTTTGAGACCAGGTCTCACTCTGTCGCCCAGGCTGAAGTGCAGCAGCACAATCAAGGCTCACTGTAGACTTGCTCTCCAGAGCTCAAGAGGTTCTCCCACCTCGACCTCCCAAGTAGCTGGGACAACAGATATGTGCCACCACACTGGCTAATTTTTATAATTTTTGTACTAATTGGATCTCATTATGTTGTTGAGGCTGGTCTGGAACTATTGAACTCAAACAATTTTCCCTCCTTGGCCTCCCAAAGTGCTGAGATTACAGACACGAGGCACTGCCCCTGGCTGATACTTCTGAAGGTACACAAAGCTTCTCACAATACCAAAGCCATTCCTTTGTTTGGTCTCAGTAATCCCACAACAAAAATTTGAGAGAGAGAAAGATAAGCATTATAATTTCCATTGAGCAAAGAGATGAGTGCAGTCACCTAAAAGAGATGAAAGATGAGGGAAGGGGAAAAAGAAAGGAGCAGAGGAAGAAGGAGAAAAAGGGAAAAGAGGGAGAGAAGGAAGGAGAGGAGGTGGAGAGAAAGGATGGAGAAGGAGAGGGGAGCAGTGAACAGTGGTAATGAATGCTCAGCCCCAAATTCAACCTACCAGGGCCTGAATCCAAGCCAATCCAAGCCAGAGGCCAGGTTTGGGGCCCTTAAATACTGTAGGAGTCACTTCTCTAAGAGTCAATAATAACTCATGGCTAAGACCCTCCCTCAAGTCTTCTGAAAAAATTATCTTGGGTCATGCTACCCATTTTCACAGTGATTTACATGAAAGATGAGAAAGTCTAAGAATTGGAGACAAAATTTATGAAGAGCAAAATCACCCTCTTGTCCCTCAAGAACAAAGTCTAAATGTCTTTAAATAACCCAATAATGAGAGTAGCCTGTCCAGACAAATGAGTTCAGAGATGGCTGGCACAGTGGCCTTAATAGTTTAGGATCATGGAATCTCTTCCCAAATAAACCTCTAGTAGTAGTCAGCAGCTAGCCTCTAGTGGTAATTGGCAGCTACTCAAGTGAAATCTATTAAAATTTATTTTCTGGGTTTTAATTAGTCTCTTTAGAACTTTAGACAGCACTTTTACATTTTTATTTCCTGCATTTCAATTCCCACAATGGGTTGTGAGCAAAATCCTTTAAAAGAGAGAGAGAGAGGAGAGCACTAGTTCAAATGGAAAGGTAGGAACAGGGGAAGGAGAAGAAAAGGGAAATGAGTGTGGTACACTAGAAGAAAAACAGGAGTATGCAAGAAAAATGGCCTATGGTCCAGAGTTACTGCAGATACTTTTTATTGGCAGGGAAAAAATGATGTCCAAAAACATGTGTAGCTTACTAAAGAGTGAGTGCTGTAAGTCAGATATTATTAACCTATTTTATAGATGAGAAAACTGAGGCTCTAGGGGCCAAGTATGCATAGTTCTCATGTGCTGGAGCTGAATAGCAAATTCAGCTCTAGCTGACTCCACAGTCCTAATCCCTTAACTGTTATGCTACAGAGAGCTTGATAATCAAGAAGGCGCCCAGAAAACCATCAACTAACAACCCAGAGAAGATAAACATAACTGACTGTACATGTTTGCCTTTTTTGCTCTACTTCTGTGACTGCCTGTTGCTGGGTTTATTTTTTTAAAAAACAAAAGAAAATAAGATGCCAAGAAAAGTCCAGGACCAGATGGCTTCACAGCTGAATCCTACCAAACATTCAAAGAACGAACACCAATCCTTCTTAAACTCTTCCAAAAAAAAAAAAAAATAGAATTAGAGAAGATACTACCAAACTCATTTTATGAGGCCATCATTACCCTAATATCAAAGCCAGACAAAGCCACCACAAGAAAAAAATCTATAGGCCAATATCTCAGATTAACATAGATGCAAAAATTCTCATCAAAATACCAGCAAACCAAATTCAAGGAGAATTTGGAGAAAACCTAAGTATCCATCAACAGATGAATAGATAAAGAAATTTGTGATATATATAATATACATTTATATACAATGTAATATGATTCATCCTTGTAAAAGGAGATCCTACCATTTGCAACAACATGGATGAAACCAGAAAACATTATGCTAAGTAAAATAAGCCATACACAGAAAGAAAAAAAGCACATGCTCTCGCTTATATGTGGAATCTAAACAACAACAACAAAAAAAAAAAAAAAAAAAAAAAACAGGAAAAATAAAACAAAATACAATACGTAGAAAAAAAGAGAACAGAATAGAATGATGATTACTTAGGAGCGGGGGAATGGGGAAATATAGGTCACAGTTTGCAAAGTCACATATCTGTAGAATGAATAAGGCTAGAGATCTCATGCACGGCATGCGGAGTATAGTTAATAATTGTGTATCATATACTGGAAATTTGCTAAGAGAGTCTATTTTAAGTACTTTTATCATAAAAATAAAAAGTAACTATGGCCAGTTGTGGTGGCTCATACCTGTAAGCCCAGCTCTTTGGGAGGCCACAGCAAGCCAATTGCCTGAGCTCAGGAGTTTGAGACAAGCCTGGGCAACATGGTGAAACCCCATCTCTACTAAAATACAAAAGAAATTAGCTGGGTGTGGCAGCATGTGCCTGTAATCCCAGCTACTCCGGAGGCTGAGGCAGGAGAATTGCATGAACCCTGGAGGTGGAGGTTGCATTGAGCCGAGATTGCACCACTACACTCCAGCCTGGGCAACAGAGCGAGTGAGTCTCTAAAAAAAAAAAAAAAAAAAAAGGTAACTATGTGAGATGATGAATATGTTAATTTGCTTGACTAGAGTAACATTTTACTATACAAAACATCGTGTTATATACCTTAAATATATACAATTTTAAAATGAAAAAGAGGCCAGGCACAGTGGCTCATGCCCATAATGCTAGTGCTTTGGGAGGCTGAGGCAGGAGGATCACCTGAGCTCAGGAGTTCAAGGTCAGCCTGGGCAACATGGCAAAACCCCATCTCTACAAAAAATACAAAAGTAGTTAGGCATGGTGGCGCACACCACCATGGTCTCAGCTACTCAGGGGGCTGTGGTGGGAGGATCAACTGAGCCCAGGAGGTCGAGGCTGCAGTAAGCCGAGATCACGTCACTGTACTCCAGCCTGGGAGACAGAGCAAAACTCTGTCTCAAAAAGACAAAAAAAAAAAAAACGAGAAAAGAAAAAAGAAAAAAGAGAGGGAGGGAGGCAGGTGGGGAGGAGAGAGAAGGAAGGGAGGGAGGGAGGGATGGAGTGAAGGGCAAACTCAAAAGTGTGTTTCATGTAGCTCAACATGAAAATCTAGGTGTTAAAATAAGATATGGATGGCAAAGATGCAGTTTTCCCCGAAGGCTCTGAAATCTGGTGGTGACACTAAAAACACACTGCTGTCCAACTACAAACAGGGGAGGCAAGAGGGCCTGAACAAGGTCTACACAATCCTCTTTGACAGGACCCAGTAGAAGAGCATGTGCAAGTAGGAATTCCTTCTCAAGGTTAAAAATTGTAGTGGCATCTGATACTGAAGAGGACAATGATTATGAAGACGACGGCATACAAAGGGAAGGAAGGAGGAGGTTTAGAAGAGGAAGTGATAATTCTAAAAGAAAGCAAAAGATGTTTGTTTTTAATGATATCCTCAGTATCATGAAAACTTGGGGGAGAAACAGACCAGGAGAATTACAGTCACAAAGAAATATTGTAAAAGAGCTTTTTTCCCCTGGATTTTGCAAAGTATTGCAGCCAAAAGAAAGAGCCACAAGCACACTGAGTGTTGTTAATATATGTGCGAGAAGACCGCCTCAGAATATAGGGACACAGAAATTATGAACAAGATCAGTCAGCTATACAAATAACCCAAAGGATTTTTGTGACTATTATAGGCAATGAGATCTGGGCACAAGTGGCTTAAGTGGGATATTGGGAAGGCACAATTAAACTATGATATTAATTAAGGAAGACAAAATGTTATCTGTCATATTGAACCATATTTGAATAAAGGCTTTATTAACAGAAGATCAGCATGTAACCCAAATAAATGGAGAATCAAACAGTTTCTCTCAACATTTTCTAGTGTAGATGCAATAAATGGCTTGCCAGTCTTCTTGGAAGCATAGCATATCCTTAAAAGGAGTATGTGTCATCTAATTTCCTGAGTCTCCTGTACCCCAATATTCTAATTTAGCTTTTGATACATATTCCCCTTCAAGGAAAATGCACCAACTTACCCAAACAGATTTAGATCTATTTGGCAACTGAAAGTTGGCATTGTGGTTTATACATCAGTCTTTTGTGAGTTTATTCAGCAGGAGTCAATCCTCCTGCAATTACTCCCCTTTTAAAATGCTAACAAAATAAATTTTTTAGACTCACGAGAAGAGATCAGACCCAGGTTCCTAGAGATTGGTCTCCTACCCTACCCTACTTGGCAATGTCTCCCTGTAAAGACCCAATAAGAGTAGTCAGAGACCTCTCTATTTTGACATTCTCACACTACAACAATTAGACTCTCTTCCAAACACAGAAAAAAACTCACCAATTAGGGTTAATTAAAAGAGGTCACTCTGAATTACTCATACTTTTTAAGACCTGTAGTTTTACTTTAATTACATAGGAAAAGTGGAATGCACTATTCCACCCTTAAATACTTCACTTAGATTCTTGGAAAATAGCTTTAATGAAAAGAAAATCTCCATTTGTAGATAGCATATAACAATTGTTTATGAGTGAATAAGAGCTTCAACCATGTTTAGAAGTTTTTTTTAAAAAACAGTGCTGTAGCCTAAAGCATTCTGCTTTCTTCTCTTGTACTCTGTTAATTTGCTTAATAAACTCTCTTGGTAGGCAGTTTGACAGTAAACTTCAAGCCCACTCCTTGGATTTTGCCCCTCAAGCCAGCCTCTCATGACATATGAATAAGGTGTGATAAGTACACAATTTTTAATGTATGACTCAAGATAAAGAAAAAAAGTCAATATAGCTTTATAACATGAAGACAATTCAGTTTTAAATTGTGTGCTTGTGGGTTTTGTTTATAAACTCACATTGATTTTTTTTAAGTAAGAAAAAGACACAGAAACACTAGTTCCCCACACAGAATTACAGAAGCTCAATGCTCTCTCTCTCTTGCACCATGAAAATACATTAAGGTACAACAGAACTTAAACAGGTATTAAATGTAACCTCAGCTAGCTCTCCAAAACACGCTCAATTTAGGGTAACGCAGGGCCTTGGAATGTCAACCTAGTCTACTGAGCTCTTAATCAAACGAGCATTTTTCACTCACTCAGAAAGCAAGCCACACAGCCTCTCAGGTTATACAAGAAGAAAACCCCCTATGAAAAGCCAGCTGAGTCAACTCAGCTAAAGTCTCTCATTGCTCCCCGTGCAGTCCTGGGGCCTACAGGCATCCACATAGCAGTCAGCCCCTAGAACACCTTCTCTGTTGACTCATTTGTGAGTCATCAAATTTTTAGCACAGACATCACGTTGCAATTCTGTTGTTGGGGAGCCAGAGACACTCTGTAAGAAACGTCTGCATTTGCAGAGTTGATTCAGACTTGTGAGCAGCCACAGCAGCAAAATGATATGGTGGCACGTGTGTTTTGGTACACATCCTCTGGGGCTCTCACTACTGAATTTATGTAACCTCACGCAATACTGCCATTTAAAACTGCAACACTTCTTCTCTTGCCAAGGTTAACAAACTGCTACTCTCAGTCTAATTCTGATAGAACCTTTTCTTCTGTGTTTTCCTTATCACCTTGTCACTGATGAATATATAGTAAAACAAGGAATTCATGGGTCAGAATCTGGTACTCAGGAAAATTTGGGAGTCTATCAGAATCTGGCATACCCACCCCTCCAAATGCTATGGAACAGGATGTTCAATTATATTTCCGCAAAGTTCCCTGGTTCTTGGAACATTTCTGTTGATGTATATAAATGCACATAGACCGGTAGTTCTCAACTGGGAATGATATTTGTCCCCCCCAGGGGGCATCTGGCAATTTCTGGGCACACTGTCAGTTGCCACAATCAGGGGCCTGCCTGCTACTGGCACCGGGTGAATAGAGGCCATGGATGCTGCTATACATCCTCCAGGTAAAGGCCATCCCACCACAACAAAGAATTACCTGGCCCAATATGGCCACAAACCCCAACATCTAAGACAGACATTCCAAGAAAAATCAGATCACATTCCACATAAATATGGTAATGTTAAGATGGGTAGTGTTAATTCCAAAAAATGCCCCTTCAAAGAGCCATTTGAAATGATGCAGCCTTTCAAGGAGAAGAAACTAATGACTGTCAGGTTCCCAGCTGGGCTTGACACGATTCCAATGTTTACAGGGTCCCTGTGGATGTTGTACGTTTGTAAGATTGGAAATAATAGACTCCTTTGTAGAATAAATACAGCAATTTGTGTCTTAATGGGAGCTCTGACACACACTGCCTCATTTCAGCGGCACCATGCATTAACCTTTGAAACTTCAAATATGGAAGGCAACATTTTGATAAAGCTTTCTAAATCACAGAAAAAAAATATTAACTGGACAACATCAGGAAAATGAGGAAAGAAAAAAATTAGCATGGTCATAATAAAGTCAGCATTACTGGAACTCAGATCCGAGGTGAAACAGCATTCTGTTTTGGGAAACTGATTTCATATTTCACAGGCTGGAGATAAACTCTAACAGCTCCTTTGTTTTCTTCTTTAGATAGAAAAATAATTATTGCTCTGTGACAAATGATCTATTAGCTTTATGGTTCCATATTCCCAATTTTCTTTGCTCTCAAGCTAGGTATTCTAGAGAGGAAAAAAAATTAAATCAACTGTCTCCAGTTGGATGTCTCTCTGAGATGAAAGATGAGACCCAGTCTTAAACATCTACAACAAAACCAGATCCATCTGTGTTGTGTGCAACTAAAGTACTGCCAGTAACAATGACTTAAAGGAAAAGCACTCTTTCCCACCTTTAAAGGTGAGTGAGGAAGTTATGTTTTGGAATAAAAAGAAGAAAAATTAACAAGTCTAACTAAAAGCTTGATTAACACAAAGAGTGAACTTCACCATGGATGTATGATCATTTATATATTTTGCGCTGTTCCATAAAACCTCCATACTCTATGTAGTCATCCCCTCAGTATCTGCAGGGGATTGGTTCCAGGACCCCCTGCAAATACAAAAATCTGCTCAAGTTTTTTATATAAAATTGAATAGCATTTGCATGTAACCTATACATATCCTCTATCCTCCTATATACTTTAAATATTCTGTAGATTAGTCATAATATCTAATACAGTGTAAGTGCCAGGTAAATACTTGTTATCCTGTATTGTTTTTTAATTTGTGTTACTATATGTTGGTGTTTTTAGTATGTTTGATCTGTGGATGATTGAATACCCAGATGCAAAATCCCTGGATATGGAGGAAGACTGCTTTCTCCCACTCTGCTCAGGCCAAAACCATCAGTAATATCACTGAATATTATGTAGCAGAAAGGACATGTGCACAGAGATTTAATTCAGTTGCACAATTTGAAACTTTGATACGATGCTCTTTTAATAGAAACAACTTAAAAATTCAAGAGTTTCCATCTGTCTGATCTTATTTTATCCTCAAGGCATGCAGATGAAGTACATAAGACAAACATCTTCATCCCATTATACAGGTGAGGAAACTGAGTCTCAAGAAAGGTATCCACTTGTCCAAGGCCACAAAAGTTAGTGGTGGTGCCAGAACAAGACTCTCCGTCCTACACCATGCTGAAGAAGTCACACAGAATATTAACCCTGTAAAAGAGAAAAGCAGCAGCCCCTGACATCCAACAGGCAGCCTGGTCCTCTTAGCAAGGCCATGCTGTTTTCTGTTGAACATGAACAATTTCATAGAACATCAACATCAGACAAGGCCACTCTGTGACTGTGATGGGTCAAGACAAAACAAGACCATTCCCTAATTATGCCAAAACACAGACAAAATATGAATATTGTCTGAGCCACAAAAATGACCAAATAAAACTCTCCCCCCAACTAATATGAATGACTGTTGCTTCCTTAGAAGCCTGTTCTCCCTATAGATAAAATTTATTAAGATACCAATCATAGAATTCCTCTTCCTGACAGCATTCTCATCCACAGCAAAGCCTCACTTCCTTAAATCCTCCTCAAATTACCTTACACAAACACAAATCCTCTAATAAGTTCTTTCTAACACGCTCTGAGGTGCTCCACAGCTCCACATGGTACGTGTGCTTTCTCACTGCATAAGTAATAAACTTAGCTTGTTCAACTACCCACGTGTTCCTAGTGATCTTTGGGTGGAGGCCATTGACAAGTTTATAGTAAGAACCAAAGAAGCCATGATTCACACTCTGCTTTTTAAACCTGGTTACTGACAGCATTTTCCTAAATCATAGGAAAGTAAGAACCCAACAATCCTGGGGCAGTCATGTGAAAACCAGCAAGAGAAGAACCCACCCAGTACACTAAAACTGAATTCTAAATAGGATAGCCAATTGATCAAATAAACCTACCTCTATATTTAGAGACTTTTTGATATGTTAAACGTTTCCTTAGGCCAGTTACTTGATACTTCACAGCTTTATTTCTATTGTAAGCCTGGCAGTCAGACAGGGAGTCAAACAGGATTGAATGAGGTGCAGAAATTCTGACTGGATTCACTTCCCCCACGTCAATATCCTCATAAAACCATTGTACCAATGCAAAGATACTGGTCATGTTAATTAAACATTCCAATTCTTTTTATCAATGGGTAGAATTTTGAATGATACAGTAATAATACCTACCAATTTCAAAAGGAATTGTTAAACTCCTAAGAAAATTGAATTACAGACTGTATCTATATTACATCAAAATAGCTAAAGTACTTCTGAAAACTTTCTTAAAATCTAGCCCATCATCCAGAGATTTTGTGTGCATCACATCAAATTGTCCTGAATTTCTGAATTTCTGATTGAATAAAGAAGCCATGTTGTCACCACGAAGCTTTCTTCTTTACAGATGGTTAAATAAGCAGTGTAAATAATAATAAATATTGTCATGAAAACTGGTTTTAAAATAAGATTGAGATGTTTTTCAAGTAGGACACGTTTGAATATCAGAAAAATCAGTCAGCTAGATGCTTCAATTTCTCCAGTAATAAAATCCAAATTATTTTGAGTCCAAAGGGAATGTCCTATTCTCCTATATTAACATCACACCATAATTCTATTTCTCTTTCTTAATTTCTGTGCATTTCTGGAAACTAAACCTAGACCTACTATATATCCCAGATGCTAGCTCCCTTTAGCACTCTACTAAAAATGGCCTCCAACTTGCAGAAATCTTCCCAAGCACCCATTATTGAACATCTTCTCATAATCTAAGCCATATCACCTTTCACCTGTGACCCACAGACTGTACTCAGAAAATCTCTCTGAGTCCCTAGTCTTCAAATTTGCTATTAAAATTCCAATCATCTATATAAAATATAAACAATATGTTTGAGATTTGTTGGAGAAAAGTCAATTCTACTCACCACATTTTTTCCTTCATTTTGGGCATCTCGATAATCAGGATTAAGCTAGAAAAACAAAGCAAAATTAGTTTTTCATTGCTATGAAAAGCACACTAACAAGACCAGTGATCTTCAATTCAGTTAATTATTCTATCCTCAACTAATTTTTTTAATATAAGAAGAAGCAAAGAAAGCAACTATTAGTAAATATGACAATTTAAAATATTACCATCAAACCCTAGCTGCAGGAGACAAAAGCTAACATGCCAAGTTCATTGCCTTGGTTTATATCAGAAATGTTGACTTCTTTGAAGAAGAAAGAATTGACAATCTCACCTCCTCTGGAAAAACATTCGAGTTCACCATTTTACCCACCACAAAAACTGCCAATTACTAATAGCTTAGACACCAATTTAAAAAAAAAAAAAAAAGGAAAATTGATGATTTGAGATCATGCTTTACATGTTATGCACACAAGGAAAAGAAAAGAGAGCAAAAAAGGAGCTATGTATCAGATTTGTGAGCAAATACATGAGGACTATTGAAACTAACAAACGCTTGTCTTTGGGCTTGGATAGTGGCATTTGGGGGTCAAGCTAATGACGAAGATGAGTTCTGGATATGTTTAGTATGGACCCTTGCACCATCCAGTTTGTTGAAATCCATAACTCTGGACTCTCACTTGTCCTCACAATCTCAAAGCGAATCTTAGTTGTTCTGAAATAGTTGATCACTCGTAAAGCAATAGATTCATGAGGTATTTTTCTTGAAACATCTAGTTGTCCAATTGAATTTAATCATTTTAATGTGAATCAACTGGTATATGCAATGCACAACTCCAGTAAAGTTACCATGTAAAATGTAAGGTCAGAAGTTTTCTCATAATGTTTTTTACCTAGCAGCTCTGAGAAGTGCCCCTCCTAATTTATCACTAAACACCAATGAGGGTCCTGAAAAAAAAACAAAAAAACAAAAGGAAAGCAGAATGAAAGAAAAAAACTCCCAATCTCATTAAGAACTAAGGCTGAAAAAACAGCCAAAATTCCAAATCTTCAATGAATTGATGCTAATTATAAAATAGATGGGACCAGGTGCAATAGCTCACGCCTGTAATCCTAGCACTTTGGGAGGCTGAGGCAGGTGGATTGCCTGAGCTCAGGAGTTTACGAACAGCCTGGAAACAAGATGAAACCCTGTCTCTACTAAAAAAATTAGAAAAAAATTAGCCAGGCGTGGTGTGTGCACCTGTAGTTCCAGCTACTCAGGAGGCTGAGGCAAGAGAATTTGCTTGAACCCGGGAGGCAGAGGTTTCAGCGAGTCAAGATTGCACCACTGCACTCCAACCTGGGCTACAGAGCGAGACTCCATCTCAAAACAAAAAAAGTAGATAGTTCTGGGGGGAGAGGCAGGTAAGGGCACAGTTTTTATCATGTGGCAAACTTCAACATATCTTTTAGTGGCCATGTAAACAAAGATAAGAAGATACTGACTCAGTTTGAACACTGATGTTGAAACCCAGAGAATTTACCAAACAAAAACCTTTACAAAAGGGTTCCTCTATCACTGACAAGCTGCTGTGAAATTATGCAGAAAACTGCTTCCCTAGTCTGCTACCTGTCTCTGTCTTTACATGACCAAAGAGATGCTCAGAAAACAAGTGGGCAGCAAGTGGAGGGGAAAAGATCATGGCCAAGGCCTTTCTGAGAAGCATGGTGTGAAGAAAGAAGGAAAAGGAATGCTGTGTGCTGGAATGATACTTCATGATGATACAGAAATAGCAAAGGGGGGAGGACACAGAAGCAACTCCATCGAGCCCATGTGCATAGAGTCCACAGAGTCGATGTCTGCTCAATCTGGGAACTGCAAATGCACCCATCAGCTGGTCCTGCAGCTGAAGATTTAGAAAGCGGACTGAATTGTCACACTAGAGAATTTAAAAATGGAACAAATGGATAATCCACTCAACTCTCTGGTTCTGCACAGAGCTCACTCATCTGAGGATAACAAGGAAAGAAGGAAGGAAAAAACCAAATAAGACTGATGAAATGCTAGGTTAGAACAAGGGAAATTCCTTCTCAGACTCTTTCTCAATATATCCTATGGTATTATCCTATAGTATAATGCAAAATGAATTTTCAGGAAATGATTTGGCATTCTCAGGAAGGTACAAGTAAACATGACCTCTATGTAAAGGCAGCAAAATAACATAAACAGCTAAAATGATAATATATAAATAATATATTGCCAGGTGCAGTGGCTCATGCCTGTAATCCCGGCACTTTGGGAAGCCAAGATGGGTAGATTTCTTAAGGTTGTGAGTTTGAGACCATCCTGGCCAACATGGTAAAATGCCATCTCTACTAAAAATACAAAAGTTAGCTGGGCATGGTGGCATGCACCTGTAATTCCACCTACTTGGGAGGCTGAGGCATGAATATCACTTGAACCTGGGAGGCAGAGGTTACAGTGAGCCGAGACTGAGCCACTGCACTCCACCCTGGATGACAAAGTGAGACTCTGTCTCAAAATAATTATAATAATATATAAATAATATAAGAGAAGTTAAGGAAGATTTCAATATAAATGAAAACATAAATACAAAATTAAAGTCCACATTAGCAGTCACAGAAAGCATAGTTAGAAAATCAGCAATGCAGAGGATGAGCAACTGAACGGCTATGCCTCCATACAGAAGGAAGGTATCCAGAAATGAAAATCAGAAAAAAGAAAATGGTCACAGACAACCAGAGAAGGGACAACCAATTAATGGGCAATCAGAGCTCTCAAAAGGAAGAGAGAATAAGTGGAATGCAAGCAATAATCAAAGATAATAGAAGAACAAATCTTTCCTCAGCTGAAGAAAGAACTGTACATGCAGAGGTTACCTTATCTCCAGAAATCAACCACAAAAGACTGACACATTCATTTGAAGATGATAAGGGGGAAAGGCAGAGAAAACCATGGTAGGGACATAAAACAGAGCCAGAGATTAGGCTAAGATTTTAAAAGCATGTCGTGTTAGAGAAGAATGATAAACTAAATGTGGTATATCCAAACGATGAAGTACTACTGGGCAATGAACACGACAAGCTTCTCATGCAAGCGACAACAAGAACGAATCTCAAAAGCACTAAGTGGAGAAAAGGAAGCACAAAAAACAATGTACTGCATGATTCAATTTAAATGAAGTAAACGAACCAACAAAACTACACTATGGTGAAACAAATTAGAAAATAAGTAGGGGTGTGAGGAAGGGGAGTGGATGGAAAGCAGTACCCAGCCCAAGAGTCTCATGACAGCAGTGTTTAAGTTTTCAGGACTGACACACAGGAGGGTAAGAAGATACAGGTCACCTGTTAGTGCTGAGCCAACCATTGAGGGAACTGAGGCTGGCCTTTGTCTACAGAGACCCAGAATTTCCCTCAGACTTTTTAGGTTCCCTTAAATTATGAGTAACAGAATTAGTTCCAAAAGGGGATTTAGTCCTGCTTTTAGAATCCAAGAATGAAAGGTAGAGGGCAAAGAGTGAGTTAACTGGCCTCCTTTCTACTGATTAAACAAACACATTTTCACTTGGTAATAAAGAAAATTCTAGCATGGTGTCCAGAAGAAGTTTATTCATCTATTTTAGTCAAGTTCCACCATAACTTTTTAAAAAATTTATTTTCTTTCTGCTTGAAAAATTCCAACTTTTCTTTTTTAAAAAAACTAAAATTTTTGCTAAATTATATCCAAATGATATGCAACATATTCGACCAAGGATATACCTTATGACCCAAGTTTTCACTCAATACACATTTGAATGGTTATTACAGACACTTTAAAGCAAATTCATGCTGGAAACCATGAAACATCCCTCATTAAAACATGCACAAGAACAGGAATTAATGCACCTAAGTCAAACACAAAATTAATAATTTATGCCCTCTGAAACTTAGATCATATATTCTACCCCAAAGACAATGTTATCTTCTAAAATCAATCTTTATGTATCTCCCCCACTAGGATTACCCATCCCTGACCGTCTGTCTGGGGAAATGGATTCCAGTCTCTGATCTATAAAGAAACACTAGCGTCTTTAGGAAAGGTGGCCTAATGCCCATGGAACTCAGTGTCCTCATCTGCAAAATGAGAACAAGACTATAACTAAACCATGATGCTATGTCAATAAATTTTACATATTCATATCTTTGGCAGCAAAACTAAAGATGGTGCCAATCAGTTAGATTTCGCCTCATCTTTGTCTCTCAGGCTGCAATGTGATTTTTAAAATGATTAACATAGAGAGATTACCTCAGTAAAATCAATAAAGTATAAATAATAACAATAATGATAAGGAAGAAAAGGAAGAGGAGAAGGGAAAGGAGGAGAAGAAGCCACCCAAATAAACCAGGGCCATATAAATTTACCAACATTAACTAATAAAGGCCAAATTAATATATGCTTTAAATTATACTGCTGCTTTCTGTCTCTAGATATGATAATAGCAGTAATTATTAAAGTAAGAGACTAAAGATGAATAGAAAAAAATATTTTTTAAAGAAGGAAGAAAAAGACATGGTCATATGGAGGTCTTTTAGGACTTAAATTCTTTATGTTAAAAAATAAATTATAAATCTGGCATTGAAGAGCTAATATGCTATTCAATCATTTATTCAATAAATATTAATAGAGCATCTATAATGGGCAAAGCATTGTGGCATATGGTATTTTAGCAAAGACAAAGAGAATATGGTCCCTGGCCATAAGACATTATAATCTAGGAGGGAAAATCAGACATAACTACAGTCAGCTAAAATACAAAATAAAATGTGACAAGGGACATAAGACAGGAATGAATAATTTATAAATAATATAGGTCAGAGGAAGGAGGGATCTGTGGTGGGAAAATTTATTCACAAATTATTCATGGAGAAGGTAGCATTTGAGATAAGCCTTGAAGGATGGGTAGAATTTTAACTGGCAGAGCAGAAATGAGGGAGTGAAGAAGGCAGCAAGGCTAGAGGAGCCACGGCCATATAGATGAGAAAAATAAGGCTTCTTTAGAGAAGACCCATCAGTGTCACTTATGGAACGCTTTTTGATATGCTTTTAAAGGTTAATTCATTTAACCTTATGATTATACTAAAAGATGGGATTCTTAACCCTGTATACAGACGAGGCACTTGGAACACATCAAGTGAAGTGCTTTCTGCAAAGTTACACCACTGGGGAGTGGCAGGGTGAGCAGGCACAGGTCTGAGGGCTCCAAAGTCACATCTTTTCGTTCCTGTAGCATGCTGCTTCCCTCCTGTCTCCATAAAGCAGAGTGGTGTGATGCAAGCTGGGAAGGAGGGTCAGCCCAGACCATCCTGGACTTGAAACCATAAGCTAGAGGGTTTGTACCATATTCAGAAGATGCAAGGGGACAGAAGATGAAAGGGGGGAAAGTAACCAAGAGCAGTGGTCCAAGGAAGAGGTGGGTGGACCCAAGTGAAGATAATAATGCCAGAATAAAAAGGAGAAAGTAGATGTGAAAGATTTTGCAGAGACAGAATCAGTAGAATCTGAAAGTGTAAACTGAGAGAGAAAACTGTTTATCATGACTCTCTCATCTTTATGAACTAAGAAAAATCACTATTTTGCAGGGAAAGAATTAAATTTTAGAAAAATTAATTGATTTTGTATGGCAATGGCATATACAAGATCAAATGCATGGTCCACTGCAGCCATGGCAGTGAGTGACCAAGAGAGAATATAGAGACTTATTACTAATCTTTGAAGACAGTCTTCAATTAAATGGCCATAGAGCAATACAAAGAAGTCAGATGTGGTGCAAAATGGCAGAGGGAGAGAAATATCATAAATACGCAGGCAGTGAACGTCATGATTGTATCACAATCAACCGAAAGACAACTGCACCCTTTCATCTAACACAATAGCAAGAAGCAGACCAGAAATTTTAAGTCCATAATACCTGTTTACTTTCTTTAAAAAAAAAAATCTGTGCTTTTTTATGATGAAATGTGTTTTGATTGATGTTTATTATATATAACACTGAAATCATAAACTTATCATGTGTGTATTTTTAAATAATTATATTTATATATTCTTCTTTCCAATGACTGGCATTTCAGGCCAATCTATTATTCTGATTGATAAGCCTAGAAAAGACAGGAGGTAATATAACCTTTACTGAGTGTTTATGTGTGCCAGGTACATTTTCTATATTTTGATATGTGACATTTTATACATATATATATGGTCTGGTCTGTATGTTCGTCTACTGTATATTTATGTATACATATACATGTATACAAATCAGGCCCTTTCACCTACTATGGCTGATACATTTGATAGAGAACTAAGCATAGAGACATTTAAAACTATAGCCCCAATAGTCATACAATTCTATGCTAATGTACAATTTCTTGAGTACTGAGTTTTTAATTAATTAAATCCAAAAGCTATTGAATAGTCAGGAAATAAGTGTTTACTGCCATCTGGTGGAAGTTTTGCCTCTCTACAAACAAATACGTTGTCTTTAAAAGCATTTGATTCCAATCTTGAACAAATAACATTATTATGCATTACTTGATCTATATTGCATTGGAAAGGTCATAAAAAGTTTTTGCTTTAGTAATATCTAAAGAAATAAAATGTAGAAAGCAGCATATCAGAAATTGTGAAGGTTGATTTATAATTCTTCCCACAACTGTGGAAGAACCATTTACCAGACTTTATGAGGTTCCCATATTTTCCTATGCAAAATATGTTAAAATTACTTTCTCCCCCACAGACATAACTGTGAACTCACAGGCACACTACAATAATACAAGTAAACTATCTATGACAAAGTGTTGATGAGTATGTGGACAGCTGTGTCAAAAATATGAGTGTTTATTTACCTTCTCCTCATTCTACCTAACTACATATATGCCCCACAGAAACTGACATTGCTTCTGTATTACCTCATGAAATCAAAAATCTTCATCTTGTTCATAATTAGATACTTTGTTCTACATTTTATCCATAGGTTTCTAGCACTGAGGTTTTTTGTTTGGTTTGGTTTTGGGTTTTTTGTTGTTGTTGTTTTGTTTTTTATTTTTGTGTTTTTTTTGTTGTTGTTGAGACGGAGTCTCACTGTCACCCAGGCTGTAGTGCAGTGGTGTGATCTCAGCTCAGTGCAACCTCCACCTCCTGGGTTCAAACAATTCTCCTTCCTCAGCCTCCTGAGTAGCTGAGACTACAGGCATGTGCCACCATGCCCGGTTAATTTTTGTATTTTTAGTAGAGAACAAGATTTCACCATATTGGCCAGGCTGGTCTCGAACTCCTGACCTCAAGTAATGTGCCCACCTTGGCCTCCCAAAGTGCTGGGATTACAGACTAGCATTGAGTATTTCTTTAAAATTAATCTGAATCCCTAAACTATCCTGCCGGAAATCTTTACATGGAATAAGGGATCATTTCTAACCCTTGGTTTGCTTTACTATCTTGCAGAATAACACTTAAACTATGTTAAATCTTGTATCATTATCCTAATTCCTAGGTGTTTTCTGCAATTCATCAAAAAAAAAAAAGATGTTATTCTTAAACAGCTTGTAACATATGTGTTTTGTCTATATAATTCAACTACAGAATTTCCAGCATATCGAATGGTCTAATTTCCTTTGGATAGTGCCCCCTTCACTTCTACATAAATAATTAGGCTTTTTACATTTTTCTGAATAACTAAACCATCCAGTTAAGTGCTGGTTAAAATAGAGTATCATATTTGGGCACTGTATCTATAAGTAAATTTTAGATCTTTTCATCTAATTTGCTGTTAGATATAAGATTGCAGTCCTTTAAAGTTACTGTGAGACTTAGCATGGTCACCTACAGATGTTAACAATTAAACATTACATAGAACCACTTATCTCAGATGGGCATGTATGGTGGAAGCAATGGCAAAAGAGATCTCAATGTCCCAGAGACTGAGTTAGTCCAGATTGCAAACTCTTAGAGGACAAGGACCATGTATTAATCATCTCTGTTTTTCTTCACAACGTCAAAGTAGTGCTTCTACTTAGCCATTCACTAAATGTGTAATTTCAGTATAATACAGATGAGGGTTTTCAACCCTTAGCATTACTGGTATCTTGAACCAGATCATTCTTAGTTGTAAGGGGCTGTCCAGTGTATAGTAGAATGTTTAGCTACATCCCTAGCCTCTATGCATTAGATGCCAGCAGCTCCCATTCCCCAACTGTGACAATAAAAATGTCTCTAGACATTGCCATCATTACCCTCAGTTGAAAGTATTCATTCCTAATACTTTCATTATATTGGCTTTTTGCTTTTAACAAAATAAATCACCTCTGTGAGCCCAGATTACTTTTTCTGTAAAATTATTAGACTTATAACAACAGTCACAGTCCCTATGATTCAGTCATTCAATCATCTAACAATTACTGAATGCAAATTAAGTGTCAGACACTTCTAGGCACAAGGCATCCAGCAATGAGCAAAACAGATACAGGCCTTTCCTTGCAGAGATCAAAATAATTATTGAATAGATATACACAATACATACAACAGGTAACAAACAAATGCATACCTAACTGTAAATTGTGATAAGCCCAAAGAAATGCTATAAGCATTTCCTCCCTAAGTGGGGAATTTCTGAAATATCTCAACAGGTTTATGGAGAATCACTGTGCCATTATCCAGAATCAAAGGCTTTTAAAATTCTCAATGAATTCTAACTGCACTATATTATTTAAAAGACCACAATTTAAGTTATTACACAACAGCTTGAGTTAAACTTAAATTTATAGACAATAAAAAAACTATTTCAAGTTATTCAAAATAAATTTCATTTCTGCTTTAGAAAATTTTATCCAAAGAACTTACAGAAATAAAAGCAATATATGTTAAAATATTCTAATAATCCAAGGCATGGCTAGTCTTTTCAGCTGTTCTCCTAGGTAAGCACTCAGCATACTTTGCCCAATTGAATAAGAGTAATGTCACCCAAAATGTCTATTTGTAAGTCATGGAAGTGACTGGCTGGCTGTGTTATACCTGACACAGGAACTGTACAACAGTTCATGACATATTATTGGAAGGATTTTCAACGGCTCCATGAGGCAGTGTTTCCTATGTCAAAGTACAGTAGTAATCTTTTCCAGATAAACATACTAAATAACCAACTTTGCCTCTAAACACTTTCGCTCCTTAAGTTACCTAAGACATGCTAGTTCTTAAAAATAATAATAAAAATAATAAACACTACTCGCATTTTCCCTCCGCTTCCTCTCTAAGAAAGTACACGGACTTAATATTTATTGCATACCTCTTATGTACAAGGTGCTATATATTCCCTATCTTCTTTAATTCCAGAATAATCCCATATAATACACATTATTACCTTTTTTACACACATAGGGACTTAGGTCCAGAGGGGTTAAATGCTTGCTTAAAGTCAGATGGATTGTAAACAGTACGCATGGAATTTTTTTCCCACTATGCTAGGCTCTGTCACACTGGCCAATATAAACACCATAAACTCAAAGGCAATTCAAGAATTACATAATCCAATTTACCAGGAATGCCTACAGCACATGAAAGTAATATTTTAAATTATAAATACGTCTGTTAAAGTTGGTAAGGCCATGGGAAAAGAGGTTAATACTCTGCAATATCTAGCTGCTCTGCTGGGCACTTCTCTTTAATGCAAAAACAGCAGCATCCTCAGCCACCTCATTTTTAAAATATATTTTATAACAATCATTTAATAGGATTCTTAACTTCCCCTGGACTACTACTCTGCTTCCCCCTTTCACAGCCGTGCTGTGAAAACTCAGTCTGCACCCACTTCTGCTTCCTGGTCATCCCCTCCACTCCCGCATTCTGGTTTTCCCTAAAAATCCTCCCCATAAAGTAACAGATGATTGCATTCTTGCCAGATGATGTAAACAGATTTGTTTCTGGCCTTTTCAGTAGCACTCCCTCCTTTGTGAAACTCTCCCCTCCCTCGCTTGGCATTTGTGATTCAGCTCCTTCGATTTTCCAGGTGCTTCTGGCTTCTCAGGCTCCCAGTCTCTTCCCAATCCTTAAAAGATAATTTCCTCATACACCCTCCCACTCTCTTTCTACTCTCTAATGATCTTACCTGTGCTCTGGAAACCCAGATCTACTTCTTTAACATTGGTCAATCCCCAAACTTCCAGACGTTTTGAAATCTTCCCTATTGGGGAACTTCACCTGGATATTTTACAAGCAGAATCAAATTTGAATGAATTATTTCCCTAATCAGCTTGGCACCTCTTCTCATTTTCCCTAATTTGGTGAATGACGTCACTTGTTCTCCAAAGCCAGAATCCTATTCCTCAACCCCTAACACCTGACAGCTTAACACTGCATCAATTCTGTCTCCCAAGAATGCCTTCAACCCTCCCCTTCCTCACCATTACCAGTGCCTCTCCCTTGGTTCAAGTCCTCAAAATTACTAAAAACTGTTGATGACCTTTCCAAAGCAATGTAGAAAATAATTTTCCTTGTTAAAGATTGTAATAGAGCCCTTTTAAAGACAACTACCTTATTTGTTTGTAGATAGGCAAAACTTCCACCAGATGGCAAAGAAAGAAAATGTAGAAAGCAGCAGATCATTCCAACTCTTATCTGGTCTCACTGCCTCTAGATTCCATTTCTTCTAGTCACTTCACAAAGGCTCCACAGCCTGCTGCCCGCTCCAACTGTGTCTTTGGAAATGTGCATTAACACATGTAGCGCTGCTATTGAGCAACTTGAAATGTGGCTATTGGGAATGAGAAACTGAATTTTTCATTTTATTTAATTTTGATAATATTAATTTTAATTGCCAACATGTGGCTAGAAACTACTATATCAGACACAACTCTGGAGTGGTCTTCATTAATCACAAATTTATTTATTATACTCCTTTTTAAAGATAAAGCCCATTCTCCTTATATATATGTCTGAACTGATCAGCTGTGCTACATTTCTGGCCCCGTCGCCTCTCCTCTCACATTCTAGCATTACTTCCAAACTCACAAGTCCTACATATGAAACTACTTTGTATGGCACTACACACCTCCTTTCTTGTGTACAAGCTGCCCTCACTGCCTGAACCCCCTTTCTTCCTCTTCCCCTTTTGTGTTATTCATCAAGCAGCAATGCCTCAGACCTCCTGACCATTCCTTGTACATCCCTGATACCCCCTAACAAAGGTTTGGGCCACTATTCATATTGCTATCATAAACTTATCACACTGTACTGGGATTTTTTAATGACATCACTGATCTCTACCAAGCCTGCTAGTAGCTGATCAGTCCCAGCCTAGAGGTAGCTACCAAGATAAACTTCCTTAAACTTCATTCCTATTACAAACTAGATCAAATCCAAACCCGTCATTCAAAATCTTAAAGCAAAGAGATCTGTCACTCAATCATTCCTTTGGCAATCCCTTCCTTGGGCTGGACCTCAGTTTTAATATTGTCTATGTATGATTTGGACATTCCACATCTCTGATGCACCTTCTTAGCAACTTATGCAGGATTGCCCTTTTACTTCTCTAACAGTCCGTGTCTATTATTTTCTTTGGGAACAAGTTCGCTCCAAGCAAGAATACTCAACTAACATCACTCCAGATCCTCTCATTGGAATATGACCCAATTCTACCTGCACATATAATTAGCCCTCCCTGATTGTGCCGTGCTGTCTTCCAAATGAGACGGTCCATTCTTTGAGGGCAAAGACTGAGTCAGCTTCCTTTGCTGTACCTGCAGCACTCTACCATGCTGTGCATTTAACAGCCACTGAAGAAACATATTGAAAGTTACACGAAATTTTAAAGACTATGTTTGCAAATTTATGAATTCCAAAAATAGTAATTCCCAACCCTTACATTTCCCACATCCCAATATGTGTCTTATTTTTTAATAATATCTAGATATTAAAGTGAAAACTGAAAAATTAAAATAAATATATGCCATGGAGCCTTTACCACCTAAGAAGAAGGGTACAGTGTAATAAAACAAAAAAGTCTAGGAGGTTGTCACTCAAAATATTGAGAACCCCCGTCCTACTTGAATGACATGACTAATGCTTTGAAATTAAAAACCTGGGTTTTTTTTTTTTTTTTAGACAGAGTCTTGCTTTGTCGCCCAGGCTAGAGTGCAATGACACGATCTTGGCTCACTGCAACCTCCACCTCGCGAGTTCAAGCATTTCTCCCACCTCAGCTTCCCTAGCAGCTGGGATTACATGCACCTGCCATCATGCCTGGCTAATTTTTTTTTTTATTTTTGTAGAGAAGGAGTTTCACCATATTGGCCAGGCAAGTCTTGAACTCCTGACCTAAGGTGACCCACCTGCCTCGGCCTCCCAAAGTGCTGGGATTACAGGTATGAACCACTATACCCGGCCAACCTAGGCATTTTTTTCACAAGAGATTAATAACCAGAATGTATAAGGAGATAAAGGAACTCAATAGACCCCCAAAAATCTAATAATCTGATTTTAAAATGGGCAAAAGATCTGAATAAAAATTTCTCAAAAGAAGACATACAAATGACAAATAGGCATATTTTAAAAAATGCTTAACATCATTAATCGTCAGAGAAATGCCAATCAAAACTACAATAAGATATCTCACCCCAGTTAATGGCTTTTATCCAAAAGAAAGGCAATAACAGATGCTGATGAAGACGTGGAGAAAGGGAAACCCTCACAAAGTTGGTAGGAATGTAAATTAGTGCAGCCACTATAGAGAACAGTATGGCAGTTCCTCAAAAAACTAAAAATAGAGTTACCATATGATCCAACAATCCTACTGCTAGGTATATATCCAAAAGAAATCATTTTATCAAAGAGATACCTGCACTCCCATGTTTATTACAGCACTACCCACAATAGCCAAGATTTGGAATCAACCTAAGTGTATATCAACAGATTAATGGATAAAGAAAATGTAGTACATGTACACAGTGGAGTATTATTCAGCCATAAAAAAGAATGAGATCCTGTCATTTGCAACAGTATGGATAAAACTGGAGGACATTATGTTAAGGGAAATAAGCTAGGCACAGAATGACAAATTTCACATGTTCTCACTCATATGTGGGAGCTAAAAATTAAAACAATTGAACTTATGAAGATAGGGAGTAGAAGGATGGTTACCAGAGGTTAGGAAGGGTAGCAGGGAGGAGAGAAAAGGTGGGGATGATTAATGGGTATAAAAATATAGTTAGATAGAAGGAGTAAGATCTAGAATTTGATAGCCCAATAGGGTAACTACACAGTTAACAATAATTTATTGTATATTTTTAAATAACAAAAAGAGTAAAATTGGAATGTTTCTAACACAAATAAATGATAAATACTTGAGGTGACAGATATCCCAGTTACCCATGTGATTATTACACATTGTATGCCTGTATCAAGACATCATATGTGCTCCATGATGCACCCATAAAAATAAAAAAATTTTAAAAAGAAATAAAGACCTGGGCATTTTTAGAAACCAAAATGATAAAAGTGTAATCACTACTTCTCAACTGCTATCAGAGGCTAGTTACCAGCTGTTCCTGGACTGGGAATCACTGTGATTTAGACACACTTCTAAGACACTTTCACACCAGTAAGGACAAGCATCCTGAGACATGAGCACACCCAGATTTTGTCCCAACTGACATGGAAGATACAAAACCCCAATGTACGGATGCCAGAATTTTGAGGCTCTGATTGCTATTTTGATATTAGAACGCTACACAAAGCACCCATTCTGTTACACTAGTCAATAGAAAATAAATTCCTAGCTTTCAATTTTCAGATATGTATTTAATACTTAATTCTCCTCCTCCCACCAGACCATAAAAAAGATGTTATCTAAAGTTAAAGGTTAAAGAAAAGGTCCTCTAAATACACCAGACGCTTTAATGGAGGAGATGGCACCTGGCATTTAAAGCTACATTCTCTAGAGACAGGATGAAAGACAGTCATTCAAATCCTTTTCAAGGAATGAGTTGCCTTCTACTTTTCCATTTTTAATTAATTCATTTATATATTGAAGTCTTGGATCTTCACTAAGGTTGATGAACAATTTAATTCTTAATAATCTAATCATTTGAATGCATCAAATGATACGTTTTAATTATAGAAATTCACAAGGAAAACTAGTAATATACATGTACATCATGTCAGTTTTTTAAAGCACATCAGTAGATTTGCTTGAAAAGTGAATTGGGGAAAAGAGCCACTAACATAAGATCCCAGAGGATTTTAATCCTAATTTAGTGTCTTTTATAGGATGTCTACTTAGGCTTTTCTAATTTTTATTTTAGACAAGATTCCCTACTTTACGAATGATTTTTGCTTCAATGAGTTGTTTTTCAAAAGGCTACTTTAAAACATTTATGCTATAAACAGACTGTAAAACGCAAAGCTGTATTTCATTTAATTGAGTACTAAATAATGTGTTAGATACCTAAAAAAGTAAAACTAATCCCTGTTTATCATACAAAATTAGGCTGAGCACGTAATAAGTATTATGTGTATATATAGTAATATGTATTGCGTATAATATGTATTACGTGTATATTACTAGTTTTCCTTGTTAATTTCTATAATTAGAAATTTCTATAATTATGGCTTATGACTATAATCCCAGGACTTTAGGAGGCTGAGGCAGGCGCTTGAGTCCAGGAGTCTGAGACCAGCCTGGCCAACCTGGTAAAACCCCTTCTCTACTAAAAATATCCGACATAGCCGGGCATGGTGGCATGAACTTGTAGTCCTAGCTACTCAGAAGGCTGAGACAAGAGGATTGCTTGAACCTGGCAGGCACACATTGAGTGCACCACGGCACTCCAGCCTGGGCAACAGAGCAAGACTGTCTCAAAAAAATTATGTTATGCCAGCATCATTTACCCTGTGCTTACCATCAGCCACAACTTCTGTAAGCACTTTGCCTCACTTAATTCTAATAAGTTAAGGGAATTAGAAATATATTTGATTATCTCCATTTTCCAGAAGGAGAGATCGGAGTGTTGTGTGATTAATTTGCCCAATATATCTCCAAATGCCTCTCACATAGAAATCCTGAAATCTCCTTCTTCCCATCCTCTATTCATTCAAAAAGGAGCCATCAAATGCTTTATAAATGCCCAGCACAGTTTCATAAATGAAAATTTTCATACATCTGGAAAAGAATAGCTTCAAAAATATTTTTTTTAATTTAATTTTATTTTTTGAGACAGAGTCTCACTTCTGTTGCCCAGGCTGGAGTGCAGTGGTGTGATCTTGGCTCACTGCAACCTCCACCTCCAGGGTTCAAGCAAGTTTCCTGCCTCAGCCTCCCGAGTAGCTGGGACTACAGGCGTGTGCCACTATGCCCAGCTAATTTTGTGTGTATGTACATTTTAGTAGATACAAGGTTTCACCATGTTGCCCAGGCTGGTCGCGAACTCCTGAGCTCAGACAATCCGCCTGCCTCAGCATCCCAAAGTGCTGAGATTACAGGCATGAACCCCCGTGCCTGGCCCAAAATTATTTTTAAATTAGATAACCAAACTTTAATTAGATCATTTATAAAACTTCCATGATGTTATTTCTACCTGTACTTCATATCTTCTGATATCCTTCGTATCTGTCTGTCAGCATACTTTTAGTGGATAGAGAAAAGGCTTTTCTATGTTTTTACCACTTTTATTGACAGTTTTAGGAAGAAAACCTTTTCCTTCCCAATGATTTGAACAATAAAAGCCACCCCACAGTGAAAGAGGCCGCTGCAGATAAACCCAGGGCTATCCAGGCTATCTGACATGAGCAATGAACTATTGTATCTATGATGCAGACATTCTGAAAGGCTGAAGCTAAATAGAAAATTTTAGGCTACATCACATACATATGCAAATCAGATGCCCCATTCCATTGACCTTACAGTAAACCAACTGCAGAGTTTTGTTGCTCTTATTATTGTTGTTGTTTTAATTTTTAATACTTTGACTAATCCAGAATACTAAAAGCAATAATCAAATTTGTATAATGACTGTTCCTGCAAATACAATGTCTTGTGGAGAACTCAATTGCCTCTTTCACTAACTCAGAGTCAGAAACTTAATGGCACTCTATACACTAGTCTTACCTCTGCAGCTAAATAGTTTCCAGTTGCAAGATGTTTAAATCTGAACAAGCTGTTCCACTGTCCTGCACCCCCACGGCATGGGTCATGATGAACCACCTACAAAGAGAGCAATGATAGTCATGGCAAAACCATATTTATGTTCCTGGCAAGCAAATGCTAACAGTTTACATGCTTGCCCTCCTGTTAATGCTGACCTGTCAAACCTAATATGTTTCCATGTGAGTATAATGTGGCAGAAAAACAAAATTCCTCATAAATGAGCAAGAGACATAACAGTTGTTGACTTGTGCATGCATGACACTTGTGCCTTACATCTGCAGACACAGCTTTACTCAGAAAGACATGTTTCCAAGGCCAAAGTGGAAATACTGAGATTTTCCTCCCTTTGTGTTTCAAACATTTATTTGACATATTGCAGTAAGAGCCCACTATGTGCCAAGTATTCTTCAAAAGAAGAGAAACACAGCAGTGGATAAAGCCAGAGCTTCCATTCTAATGGAAAAGACAGAGCTAGCAAACAAAGAAATAAATAAGATCTGACAAGTGCCAGGAACAACACAAAGGGAGTGCATGATTGAGGAACTAGGGAAGGCAACTTTAGATATGACCATCATCAGTATGCGTCACTTGGATCATGTGAGCTGAAACCTGGAGGATGAGAAAGACAGCCATGCAGATTGGAAGAGAGAACCACAAATGTTGAGGTCTAGGGTCTAAACTACTTAATTTTTGGTCCTTTCCATGCATGCTTTTTATTGACATCATTTTTTTTTCTTTTTCTTTTTCTTTTTTTTTTTTTTTTTTGGATGAGATGAAGTCCTGCTTTGTCACCCAGGCTGGAGTGCAGTGGCGTGATCTTGGCTCACTGCAACCTCTGCCTCCTGGGTTCAAGCGATTCTCTTGCCTCAGCCTCCCAAGCAGCTGGAATTACAGGTGCATGCCACCACACCAGGCTAATTCTTTCGTATTTTTAGTAGAGACGGGGTTTTGCCATGTTGTTCAGGCTGGTCTTGAACCCCTGATCTCAGGTGATCTGCCCACCTTGGGCCTCCCAAAGTGCTGGGATTACAGGTGTAAGCCACCGCACCCAGCCCAACACCATGTCTTTTGATACCTGTCTTTGAATTGGTCTTGCCCAGGTGCTGAGCCCCGAGGCTCACTGGGAATAAACGCAGTAGAAGTTCTGACACACCTGGTTACACCAGGTGGGATGGGGCTGCAGAAAAGCTCAGGTTTTACACTCAGACTCAGGCATGTGAGTTCCAGGTCCATCAATTACTGTGGTATAACCACAGAAAGGAATTTAACATCTTTGAGCCTTATTTCTTTGTGCACAAAACGGGATAATTCACAGGATTGTTGTGAAGATTAAATATCATAAGGCATATCCAAGTGCTAGGATCACTTTTCATGACTCTCCCTCAGAACATTACGTTCTTTTTGCTAGTACTGACCACCCTTTGGCTCCTGCTGCAACCATGAACTCTATGTGCTAACATACTTCACTTCCTAATGCCTTCTGCTAGACTCCAGCAACTGTCTTCCCATAATCTCATAAATCAAATAATATAAAATATGAAAATACTTCAAAGTGCAAAATACTTATAAAACATTCCCTCTGTGGCCAAAAGCCCACCTATCCTTCAAAATCTCAAATCAAACTTCTTCCACAAATCCTTTGCTAATCACACTGGCTACTCCGATCTTGTCAGTGTTTGAACTCTTAATCCTTTCAGGAGGCAGAGAGGTCTTTGAGAATCTGATAAAATCTAATGTTTGTCTCACAATACACACACACACACACACACACACACACATTTTGTGGTTTGTATATAATTGCTAAGGTTAAAAAATAATCTGAAGATCCCAGACTACCCAGACTAAGAACTACTCTCCTATACATCAGTGGGTCTGGCAAAGGCAGTACAGCTCCCTAGTAGGGATATTCTGGAGATTTGAAAGGGAGGGTGTTTTTGTTTACCATGATGATTTTGGAGGGATGCTATAGGCATTTAATATGCAGTGACCAAGATATGATCTATGCTGCAATTTATAGGGAATTCCAGCATGTGTGTGGAATTCAACACTGTGTGTGGCCCTCAGGACCAGCCCCACCCTGCCAAGTGCTCCCGTGCATCACAGGGGCTGAAAGCCTCACCCAGCAGGGCTCTGAGGACATTCCCATTAGAAAGGGAAGCAGAGGACAGTGGAAGAAAGTCTCCTTTTGGCTGCAGTAACAGTTGTAGCAGCTTAGTGCCTGCTGCTACAGGGTGCGTGGGTAAGGACCCCTTAGCATGTGAGCAGAGGCCTGCAGGTTCAGTGGAGAAGCAGTCATTGCATTGCTTATTTGCATTCAGATAAGCCCATGCCCCCCACTCCAAGTTTCCTCCTCCAGCCCTTCCAATAATATGAACGTGATTTCCTTCTTGCTTGAAACACCTGATGCTCATGCTGGGTAAGCACAGTACTCAGGCTTCCTTACTAAAGCCCAACTGTGACAGCACACAATAGAGAAACGTCCTGCAGCCTGCATCTTTCAAATCTCCTACAGAAATACGTCTACTGCCAATATAAACTGGCAATACTTTAGTACATCATCAGATAAAAACGTTTTACATCAACTTATATGAAATTCATTATGGTGAGGGACATTTAAATGAAGTGAAGACATCTCAAAATTATTAAACAATTAATTTGCTCCCTATTCTGACTGCTCAATGTGTTACAGCATTTCCAACTATGCATTTTGATGGAAAGGGTTCAGTGCAGTGGCACAGTTACAGCAAAAGCTACAAAACTAAAGCAAAAATATGAGAGAATTTTCAGAACTCCTTTTAACAGAAACAATATTAAATAAGCAGAGACATATCAAATGCATGTAACTCACTGTATTTCATTAACAGAGTTTTAACTAATAGCTCATCTTCAGCCAGGCGCGGTGGCTCACACCTGTAATCCCAGCACTTTGGGAGGCCGAGGCAGGTGGATCACAAGGTCAGGAGATTGAGACTATCCTGGCCAACATGGTGAAACCTCGTCGCTACTAAAAATACAAAAAAAATTAGCTAGGTGTGGTGGCGTGTGCCTGTAATCCCAGCTACTCAGGAGGCTGAGGCAGGAGAATCACTTGAACCAGGGAGTCAGAGGTTGCAGTGAGTCAAGAATGCGCCATCGCACTCCAGCCTGGATGACAGAGCAAGACTCCATCTCAAAAAAAAAAAAAAAAAAAAAAAAAGCTCATCTTATTGCTACCTCTATATTTTTTTAAGTTTTTAAAAGAGCAGAATATTAAGAACTTTATGGTATGAAAATGCATGCTTTAATTATGTATTTATTTTAGGATTGCCTGCTATTTTTCAGTTTTACTCTTATAAATGAGGTAGACTTCTGGCAGGGGTTTCATGCAGTCTCGTGTGTTACTAGCTTTAGTCATTGTTGTTTTCCCCAGATCTTCTCAATTCCATCATGTGTTGATGGTTATGGTCTCCTAAGTCCATCTGTATGCTAGCGACTGAAATTATTCCTCAATACATTGTGGAGTTTCAAGATAGAAGATAAGTTCTTTTGTACTATTTCATCTTGATTCTAAACCATGTCACAAACTTAGAGAGTTCTTTTTTAGTGTCACATTTATAAATAAGGCTCAGCTCCTTTGCAGAAGCATCATACTTCCTCATTTTCTGCATCTCAATAGTTGGTAATTTGCCTGAAGTATTATCCTTACTTTGATTATGGTTATTTCTCTGTATTTCAATTTGTTCCATTATTACGTCTCCTAACACTCGTTATCATTCAAGGGCCCACATTTACCTTTGCTTTTTCATTTTCCTGTACGTCTATGGACTGACTTCTGATCCTCTTCTTTAACCACGTCTCTCAAATCCAAACATATTTATCCAAGATAGGCATAAATATTATATCTTTTAGATAGTCATTCTCATGTTGAAATACATATTATTGTATTATAAAATATTTTCCTTTTATTTCTTTTTTATGTTAGAATTTGAGCATTATACTAATTCTACCTATTTGAATATATAAATATTACCTATAAATTTCATTTTAGAATATTAAAGGGAGTGTCACTATATGTTTTTAAAATTGAGGGTCGATGAAGGATTTGAAATGGTTGAGAACCATAGCTAGTGGCTCAGATGTCCAGTAAATCTCTTGTTCATAGGCAATTCTGTAGCTCTTACCTCCTCCGCATATAAAAAGATCCTTTAAGGAAAAATTCATAGGTTACATGTTCTTAATTACTCTACCATGTTTCACATTTAAGAGATACTTTTAAAAAGATAAATGAATTCTTAACTATGGGTCTCCTGATTCCAATAGAAATGGTGGCATCTACAGAAGAAAAAACATTGTTCTCCCAGGGACTGAGTAGTTCTGGCATCCACCTTTCCTCAAAGTGAGGCATCCTACTCCATCTTGACTCCAATGCCATTTGAGGAACATGGCCTTCAGTCCAATTAGTCTTCACATTTCACGGTTGATTTGTTAAAAGTAAGATCTAATGTACCCTTTTTAAATGTGTTTATGTGTGTGTATTTGAGAGAGAGAGAAAGAGAGAAAAAGAGAGAGACAGAGAAAATGAGAGATCCCAAAGAGGAGACAGGCTAAGGAAATAGTTTCTTTCAAATTGGTCACAGCAATGAATAGGCACAAGTTGGTTCACAAAAATTATTGTTTTATGATTCTATCACAAATGATGCCTATAACAATAAAACAACCAGCCCAATGAATCTTGTCTTTTTGATCTAAATATTTATTACACGTCAAAAAATATTTATATACCTCTATTTCCCAGAGTGCTTTAGAACTAGTAGCAGAAGTAGCTGATTGGCGCAAGGTTGTACGAAGGAAAATGTGCTGTTTTTTCTCATATTCATCACAAGTCAAAAACTTCTCTTGCTCCGCATGAAACAATCTAACAACGTCACCCTAGAAAAAAGGTCAAGAGACATCTGAACAAATAATCGGGAGAAGCAGGTGTCTGTTTCTGGTTTTGATACTCTGGGCCCTTCTGCTAGTTACTTGACTTTTAGTGCTTATTTAAACATTTTAAAATATTGATGGGGGAAATTCAGTAAAACGCTCAGAGTATTAAGATGTGTACTCATTCTAACTTATGAACACTAGTGAATATATAGGTTTTGCATCTAGAATTTCAGTTAAGACTACCTTCATTTCTGCCAGCAAATGTCCTATGTAGCAGATACTTACTCCTTTTAATACGTCCTCTCGATAGGAACTATATTTCATGAATAAAGTGATTTTCCAGCTAGTGTTGCAATTAACAGCATTCACCTATTAATGAAGAAATGTTCAGTTATAAGACTACAGATTCCATTCTCTACCAGAAATTATTATTTCAACTAGTAAAAGGATATTAAGGACAACTTTGGATAATGAAGTATGTGGCTCAATACAAGTATCTTTGAGAGACCATCCAAAAATACCAATAGCTAATCCCAGCTATATGTACCTTGGGGATATTAATTAGAATAACCAGGATTATGCTCATGAAAACAATAAAAGAAACTATATTACTTTTTTTCTCCCTCTCTCTCATATGAAAAATCAACACATTCATTCCTTTCCCACTTGAACTTACCTCTTTACACCCTGGGTTATCAAGAAGCTCTATGTTGCTGGCATGTAGTGGCTGCCCTGCATTCACAGGCATCAAAACAACTTTATCTCCTACAACAATCTAGGAAGCAGAAATAAATCACAATGGAGACACTGCATGGATCTTTGCTGCTATATTTAAAGCTAGAAATAACTGCACAGGAGTCCACATTATTGATCTGACATCTGGTCCTTTTATCCTTCACACAAATTTTTGTTCAATTCTTTTTCTCTTTGAGGTAAAATATCTTCTAATAAATGATCATATAAGCATATCCCATAGGGCCTATCAGTCTGGATTCATAAGGCTAGTGTGGCTCTTTTTCATATTCATCTCCCATTTCAGTTAGAGCTTTCTTAAAATCAATAAATAAGCCATTATCCCTCCCCATGAAGTCTTATGCCACAAGCCCAACAGACAGAGTAAATGCATATGTCACCAAAAAAAAAAGTAATCTATCTAAATATTAGAACCACTGCAAGGGCAACCAGAACATGTTGTATACTTGTATTATCTTTGCAATGAGAGATGAGTAAATTTGATCTTCCCATAGTATCAGAAATGTAATAAAAATTCTAATGTCAGCTCGATTCAGGAAATGTAGGATTAGGTATGACCCTGCAGAAATATGTTTTTCGTTTGAGCTTTGGGCATCTGATTCACTCATATCTTAAATATATTAAACTTATATTGCTCCTTAAACCTGGTATTCATTTTTAAACAAAAACTAAAATTGATTATGGGAAAAGTGCTCTAAAGAAGTAAGTCTAATTGATTTTTTTATTTATGCTATTGTAGTAATATCTACTTTAAGTATTGCTATTCTTAACTCAAATTGTGGGGAATTGAAGTTAACCTTTCTTCATGATAATAATGAACAGTTTAATTTTCATTATTAAAGTCATTTATGTTGCTAAATTTATTTAGAAGATATATTATTATAGTAAATAAGCTCTCAGCTATAGAACTGATCACTATCTCTTTTTTTTTTTTTTTCTCTCTCTCTTTTTTTTTATTTTCTTTAACAGTCTGGCATCTGGTAGCACAATAAGAACTGATCACTATCTCAAAAATGAAAACCAAAACCCTCCCTTTGTATATTTCATACTAAGTAAATATTAGAATAAATTAGTTTGATAGATAAATGAAAAACAAATTAGGATTCAGTCAATATAAATAAACATAACTTCTCCCTGTAGTGTATCTTAATCAAAACCCAAACTTCAAAAAAAAAAATTTCATATTTTCAATTTCAGATAACCTCATATGGATGATACGGAGGAGTCTACACTCTCATATGGTACTGTTGTCACAAACTGTATCTGGCGATTGAAATATAATAAAGAAGCCTCAAGCTCACCAATCAAACAAAGAAAGGTTGTGCTTTGATTTGTGGAAATAGCTTCTGCTGTTTACAGGATTGGTCTCTACTCATCACTGTACCTTTCAAGTCCATTAGAAGTCAGATGCTGTAACTCACAGAGATTCATCATAGAAGCTCTCTATATAGTTAAGGAAAGATCACTGAGGAGCAGTATTAAGTGAAAAGATGAATAGGCAGAGCAAGGCATGTAGTATGCTATCATTTGTGTAAAAATGTGAGGGAGGGAATAGGAGTATCTGCATAAAGAAATTTCTACAATGGGTACCTGTGGAAGAAGAGAGTAGGAATTGGGCAGATGGAAAAAAAGGAGTAGAAAAGAGATTTTTCACAATGTATCTTTACATTGCTTTCTATCTTTGAACCATGAACTGGTATTCCTTTTAAAAATTAAATTATGAGCAAAAACAAATGAAAGTCAATATGACGTAAGCATATTTCCAACACCCTTTCTCTCCAGGAAAACACATGCTGTTGCACATGACACCAAGGCAGCTCCAAATCACAGAGCCACGTAGAGGCCTGAGTCATCAGCCATACACTAAAGTACTGGGAGCTTGATACCACATTTTGCCAGTGCTGCATCTGGTCTTTCAATTACTTTTTTTTTCTTTATTTCTTCTAAAAAAAAAACAAAAACAAAACAGGATACATGTGCAGAACATGTAGATTTGCAGAACATGTAGGTATATATGTGCCATGGTGGTTTGCTGCACCTATTGACTCATCTTGTAAGTTCCCTCCCCATCACCTATCACCCCCCTCTCCCCCAACAGGCCCTGGGCTGTGTTGTTCCCCTCTCCGTGTCCATGTGTTCTCAACTTCCAATTTCTTAAAGAACAATTGGATTTGGTTTAATATTTTGTTCTCATCTGTGCCATATAAATACTAGCCACTAAGTTACTAAATATAATGATATATTTTAACCATGTTCTTCCAATTCAAGAATACTTTTGGTTGCACCTACATTCACACTGCTCTAAGTCTTGCTATTTTATTATAGTTGTCTGTGAGCTTTGGGTCAATCCATATATTTACTTCAAAACACAACCCATAAAATGGTGTGTGTGTATATATTTAAATATGTATAATGTATACAAATGTGTGTGTGTAAATTTTTTTTTGAGATGGAGTCTCGCTCTCTCACCTAAGTTGAAGTGTAGTGGCACAATCTCAGCTCACTGCAACCTCCACTTCCCAGGTTCAAGTGATTCTCCTGCCTCAGCCTCCTAAGTACCCGGGACTACAGGCATGCACCATCACTCCCAGCTAATTTTTGTATTTTTAGTAGAGACGGGGTTTCAGTATGTTGGCCAGTCTGGTCTCAAACTCCTGACCTCAGGTGGTCTGCCTGCCTTGGCCTCCCAAAGTGCTGGGATTACAAGCATGAATGACCATGACTGACCAGCCTACAATTGTATACATTTTTAAGAGATCAATAATATAGACAAAATGTTTCTTGATATCTATGAAACAGCTTCCAATGATTTGTAAGAACAGTATTCATAAGTAGAACCTAACAATCATTCACTAATTTTCAGGTCCTCAGTCATATTCTTGACAATGATTACCTTGCCTAACCAGGCTGAATAAAACTTCCAAGTGAAATGGACAAAATACCAATCATGTGAAATAAAAAGAATATTAAGAAGTGCCAGGAAGAAAACAAGAAGGTCTGAGAAATAGTCCCTATTCTCAAGGAATTCATACCTAATTAGGTAACTTAGCAAATATGAAACTTGGTAATATTTTCAGAATAGTGAAGCTCAGGACTCGATTCACAGATGGGTCAGATACTTTCTGGGAAGCTACGAATTTAATGTAAAACTTCAGAGAGAAGTCATTTTCTGCCACATCCTGGGATGAGCCATCACATTCATTCTAGTACATAAAGATCTTTTTTTTCTAATTGCAATTCCAAAAGCACTTCTGTTGATTCTATGTAAGAGGCATGTAAGATTCTAACTGAGATTTTGCTGAAAATAAGAGGGATGTAACGCCACTAGCAGCTACCCTTCTTTTGAAGTGGCAGCTGGTATGATGAAAAGAATATCACAATAGGAATCAAAACACCAGGGTTCTAGTTAGACCTCGGCTAGAAATTCAAGACATACACTTTTTCCAAAATGGCAAAGTCTAATTGCTATTTGAAGAGTTTCTTTTTTCAAGAGTTAAAATTTTCTCTTCATTTAAAGAATATCTGACCTTTTTTTCCCTTTGAAAATCTACCATAAAGGTAAAGAACCCAAGTCTTCTTAGATCAAAACTGAAAATGAAAATTAGCTACTCCACCATGGGAAAATACACAAAAATTAACAAATAAATGAATAAAAATGAAATATTTATGTTCTCTGCTCATGGCTGTCCCTAGTGACTTTGCAGTTTAACTGCAACCAAGGGCTTTGTATACAGCTGAAAGTGAAGGATCCATGAGTCTATTTTCCCTCCAAAACCATCCATCCCACAATTCCATCAGATATATCATAAAGTTGCTCTTCAGTAGTAGGAACTATTACCTTTTGAAGATAGGGTTTCCTTTCTCCAGACTATCATCAGCCTAACTATGGCATTTCATTTGGGTCACAGAACATCTTGTGGGATACTTAAAACTTCATCTATTGCTAAATAGTAAAATATAATTTAAAAATTCCTCTAAACATTATAATTTCCTCTTTCTGATTTAATATGTTTTTAAAGAAAATCACTAGTAGTTGAACCACTTGTTATGAAGTGACTGTATTTCCAATTGCCTTCCACACAGTAGGTTTATATGTTAGAAAGATGCTACCTACTTTAGGGAAGAAAATGAGTATTGCAATATGATTATTTATGTGACCAATATAGGGCTGTGGGTGTGATTATGCTTTCAGCAACCTTAATTACACACAAAAGCTATACAGTGGCAAACAAAAACAATGAGCTGTTTCAGCAAAAAGCAGTGTGGAAAGTTGTTTCAGCCATGCTTTCTGAAGCACATCCAGATAAGGAGAACCCCTGTATGGCACTTATTACATTGTCCATTTTCACTAAGGTTGAGTGTTTGGGTGGTCGGTTTTGTTTTCTTTTGTTTTTCCAGTACAACTAATTATTTGAAATAGTTCATTACATTCAACTCTCTATTGACCGTGTAAAAGCAGCAGGGAAAACAATAGGTAAAATGAATAAATAAGCAGACAGGATGAATTAATATAATCCACAGCGAATCTAAAAACCCCCAACTTATTCAATCATTCCATCACATTCCTTCCGAGCTCAAGCTCAGGTTTTGTTTGTTTTCATGTTTAATTTTCATGGACCTCCTGTAGACAGGGACACTATTTGGTGGAGGGTTGGGGATGGGAACAAGCATTGCAAGAAAGGGCCTCAAAGGCACAGGTTGTTCACACACTGCATCATCAGTCCCTGAATAATTGAGAGTTGATTGTAACTAACTATTTAATGAAATTAAAATGTGTATCATGCTCACAGCACACATCACCCAATGTCAAAAGGGAAAAAAAAAGTAGGGTTTTTTTTTAAGATAATCCAAACAATACAAGGCTTAAAGTGCATCACATTCCTGCATGCCATGCTTCTACCAAACCTTACCAAAGGAAGATATCGCCAGATAATTTATTAGCCAAATTAAATCCAGAAGCTTGCATCCTGTGGAATTGAATTTGTACTTCAAAATTCACTGGAAAAATTAGATTCACTATAAAGACATTCCAAAGACAAGAAATACCCAAAACATGTTTAAAATATAATCAAAGTTTTGACTGAAAAACCTCTATCAGAATAATTATACTTTTACATTGCTTTGAATTCAGAATGTTATTTTTTTAAATCTTAGTATTTGCCAGTATTTATGAAACTTATTCAGCATTCAGTGTATAGCAGCATTTACTGAGCATCTTCCATGTGCTAAGGAATATCACCCAATATTTTATGTATTATACACAAAAATATGACACTCTTGTTCCTATTGAATATTTCTCATAATTTCTTCTCTATTTTATAAAGTGGCAGAAAATATTTTAGCAACTACTAAAATTTACATGTAATACACACATACTCCACAACATTAAAAAAAAAATTTTTTTAGAGACAAAGTGTCACTATGTTGCCCGGGCTGGTCTTGAACTGATGGGCTCAAGTGATTCTCCTTCTCAGTGCCCCAAGTAGTCTAAAACATATTATAAATATAGCTGTCATCAATGAGCAGATGCCAACCTTCAGCTCCTCTACTCCATCACTATTAAGAGTTATAGACTCATCAGCTGGCCATAGAGCCAGTAAATGGAATACTGTCATGATTCCTGGTGTCACTCTATTAATTCAAAGGGCACATACTATTTCCTAAACAGCTTTTTTTCCTTATGACCAAGCTCCCTCTTGATTAGGCAAAAAAGTAAATTCTCCTTCTCTTTTAAAAGTCTCAGCCAAAACTATGGTTGCTTAAGTTCTTTAATACAAATTCAAGCTGGAATATTTTAAATTAATCTGAACTTTGTCTTATTATTTCTGAGCACAATTTGTACTATAAATAAACATGTTTAACCTAGTATATACTAAGATAAAAAGAATGCATTGAGTAAAAACTGTATTTTCTTTTTGTACCTTCTAGATTCTCTTATTTATTAGGAATTATTTTCTTTATGAACCTACTATTTCTCTTTTAATTGTATATTACATACATTGTCACCCTCGCTTCTCAGTTTCCAGAAGGGATGAATATAAAACCAAGACCCTTCATTTCCTGCAGCATCCAAGGACACACGCATGGCATTCTTCTCCAGTAAAGCGGGTAGTCTCTTGTTGACAGTAAGATATTTGTTGCTTTTTATATGCAGTAGCTGTAGGGAAAAGACATAGATTAGCACCTTTATTCTTTGATCTCCTCTGTTAATTATATGCATATGTTTTATACGTATACCATATATTCATCTAACATAGCTTAAGGTGAAAATTAAGCAAAGGAGTATTTTCAGTCTCCACACTCACCATCTTTCCTACTTGACGTTCTTTGTTTTCTTTCTCCCCCTCCACCCCCCAATTCTGCTTCATAATGAAGTGGGCATAGTAGCGGGAAAAAAAACCAGGGGACCCCTCTGAATGATTTTCATCTACTGATAAATAATAGACTGAAACTAGGTTTTCCAAAGAAGACCTTGAGTTTCTCCAAAACCATATCCTTTCTCAATGCCTGCACAGCCACAAAAACAGAATATACTAAAGAAAGGTCAAAAAACTCAAATAATGCACCGACCCACTTAGTATTATTAACCAGCCCTACCCACAGTCAGCCCTGATTTTTCCTCTCTAAGGAGGCAGCTGCTCATCCCAAATAGGCTCTACACCTTCTGCCAGGGGATGCTGACCCTACTTCCTCCCAGATGAGTGTAAAAGCATCACTTCTCAGGTTTCTTTTGGAATTTGTGAACATAATCTTACCAAAACATGATTCTACTGAGTATCAAAACCAAAACAAAATAACCTTTCCATCTATGATTACAATCATTTCAAAACACAATGGTCATTTTAGTACTCACAATATAATAAAGAAATTATCTTAAAAAAAAAAAAGGACCATTCTTTAATTGAAAAAATAAAATCAGCATTTTGAAATGCTCATTATCATACTCTTGGCTCCTTATGTTACCATAAACCAAGGGAAACCCTCATGGGCTGACCTTTGGGATCCACCATGTTAAAGAACATGGCACAGCCCCTCACTGACCAGGCTAACATTTGCACTTCAGGTACTTGACAAGGAACATAAGCTCCACCTGCTGACATTTAATCAAAACTTGGTTAAGAGAAACTCTATTTATGAAGAATTGCCCCAGAGACATGCAGCGCACTCAGGCTGCAGGTTTCACATTATCCATCATTCGATTAAGTCACACATTCTGGGAGCGGCCGTCCCAGCTTCTCACATCTTCTCCTAACAGTGCACTGCTTTGACTGCCCTGTGCTCTGGCATTTTGCCATTGGCCAATAACAAAATATCAGGGATATTATTTTTAAAAACAGCTCTATGAAATGCCTCATTGTAGCATTTACTGTAAGGAAGTTGTCAAGGCTATTGTTTACTATATCACACAGTGTCCTCTTTATGAACACACATAGGAAAAACACTTCCCTGGTCTTATTCCTGGGAACAACTGTGCTTCTAGACCTCTGATTTGGCTCTATGCTGCGGATCTCCTAGTCAATGCTGTAACAGACTATGCCTTCCTATGGCGAAGTGGGCAAGAAAAAGCCTTCAAGCCAAAACTTACCAGACTTTACAACATGTTTTTTATAAACATGCCTCACCCCTGATTTCAGTTTATTAATCCTACCATGATTTTCCCTGTGACTCAATTGTTTTATTTATTTCTATTTTATCTCACCATGTGCTCTGTATTTTGGAGAGTGCCTTACATTCTTTTTGAAAAAGGTGGGGCATATGTTAACAAATAACCAAGTAAGAAGCTAAAAAGATCTAAACGAAACACAGGAAAGGAATGCAGCTGAGATAAGAGTTTGCATACTAATTGAAATAGAAGATCTTCTAATAACAATTCAAGGATGACTTCCAACTGAAAGTGAAAACTTCTCTCTTCACAAAATGAAAAGCTAAAATTCCATGTGTTAAACACTGGTCCCATTAATCTGAAGAACTATTTTATTACAGGCCTTTAGAAATTGTTTCCTGACCCTCTTCTTTTTGATGTAATAACTTGTGCATACATCTAGATAAGATCACTTCTTTATGTGTACATGTCAGATTTATTCTTAAACATACAGAATAGTGCACCAAATACATCACAATACATCACATTATCTATAATTCCCATCAAAGGAAAAACTATTGTTTTTCCTATCTCAAAATTTTAATGCAGTTTGGCTTTCCTGCAAACTTATTGACAAACTCCCCATAAAATACTCACCTCTTATAAGAGAAAATACTTACTTGTATAACATTACTGTATTTCACAATTTCTCCCAACAGTTTCTTATTCTCTGATTCATTTTGTTTTTGTTCCAGTTCTGCAGCGTGCTGTAAGATGATTATCCAATATTCAGTGTGGAAATATAGTAAACAGAGTACAATAACAGATAAATAAATAATTTTTTTAGAAACAAGACTGTAACCAGGAATAAAATAGGTTTGTTACTCTCTCCTGGATTCTTGCGAAGAGGGGGAAAAAGGAGCAGTGATTAAATAAATGATTACAATACAGTGTGATGATTTCTCAATGCATGCTGAAATCCCCTCCAACATGTCTTGGGCCACTTTTATGTTGGACATTTCAGAAAAGTACTAGGCTCTTTGTTCTTATAAAATTAATTTAAGAAGGTAGAAAACCAACCAGGATAATAGGAGAATTTCCAAAGTCTCAAAGTACAGTTCTTAATTCTGAAATTACCCGGAATTTTAATGAGGCAAAATTAAGTTCTATCGAATTTATACTCAGGCAAACCATAAACAATGGTCTTTCAATTATTTTTCTCCATAGTCTTTGAGGAAAAATATCAAGGATTATGTCAAGTAAAATATAACTGGACTTAATATTCTAACAGATTCTGAATTGGTTTTCATTTTAATGGGAAGCCTCAAATTAGTTTGGCACACCCTAAAAAATAGCAGCAGCAGTGTGCTACCTACATGCCAGGAAACAAATGGTCACATCCTATTACTTTAAAAGCCCTTCTACTTTCAATGTGTTGCTATATGTATTCTAAATCTCTGTGTATTGGGTAAAATCACAAAGCTAGGAAGCTCAAAATACTTATTTTGTTATTGCTGTACTTTGTTAGCCTAAGCCAGACAATTGGAAGCCTGATCCTTACCTGCAGTTTCTTCAGCAAGGCTGCCTCAGTGTGGTTCCCTTGTTTGGCTTGCTTGGCTTTCCAATACTGCTTCTGGGCAGAATATCGGTTCATAGGGCACACCTTGAAAAGGCAGTCTGTGACAAACCAACAAACAAAAACATTGTAACTAAGGCTACCAGCATTTCTTAGATTTCCTTTATAACCCATTTTTGGAATCTTGTAATCCCTGATTATTCAGAACATTTAAAGTTCATGTAGTCCATCCTCTGGCCAACTCTCCATTCACTGTATAACATCCTTTTCAAATAATTATTTAGACTCAGTTAAAGTATCCCCTTTTTCATTATTTTAAGTTTTTTAAAGACTACTATAGCCAGTGTATGAAGAAATCAAACCTATGTAATTGTGATATTATAACACATGTATTAATTACAATGGGGGACCTGGTCTTAGAAAGCAAATAGAATGAGATTAGTGACTTTCACTGCCTTATCTGACCTTGCACAATTAATACGTATTTGTGGTATGTATATTTGAAAGCCAAAGTGATCCAGGAAGTAGATCCCAGCTGACAATTAGAGTCACCCTGTTTCCAAATACCTGGGTGAATATGATATGAAAATCTGAGAGTATGATATGATGTTAACATAAAGCAAAACAAAACACCTAAACCAGGATTGCAATCCTGACTCTACTACTAAACATCGAGATAGAAAATCACAGAGGAATATTATAGATGTAATATCTCTAAGTCGAAAAGAAAAATATATGTTTTATTTTCAATGAGGAAAATGGAAGAACTCAACAGTTTTGCCACATGCTAATGATTTTACATGCTTGTGGAATGGATTACAATCTAGAATAAAGGTTAATTCTCAGTATTTTATCATAAAAAAGTAGTAATACAGAAAATTCAAACCTTATTTTCATTTTTCTCACAGAAAACTGTGTGAGTTCAACATAACAAATTTATTTTGACTGATGTGTTGATATTTAGGGTCATTCTCATTTGACAAATAAGTACCACAAAAATAAAATTCAGTCAACTCAAATATCCATTTTAGCCACATTATTGACTATATTATATAATAATCTTGTTCCATTATTTTCCTTAAGATTAATTGTATTTAAAAAGATTATCTGTTTTCAGATACCACTTTTTCATGGTTTAATAGCAGAAATGATCAAGAAATATGGCTGTAAATACTTTAAGGAATGTAGGAAAAACAAGACAATAATGACTTTTTTTCTATACAAACACATTCTATTGATTACCCCACCCCCCTTTACAGACAAGGTAATAGCAAACTAATCTTAATTTCTCATTTAAAAGGTCTGATATGGATGAGTAAATATCTTATAGAAATTAGAAAACAGATACTTTCCAACCCCTAAAAGTAGGCTAAGAGGCTACCACAATTACAGTATGATACAGGAATCAACACCCAGCACGTGTGTGACCAAAAACCAACAGCCTGGAAAATGTTTTCCTTGGCAGCATATCATACAAGCCCTAAAAGTTATTTCCTGTATCTTAGCAACTACGAGGAGAATTATACAAATTTCTTGAAGCACAAATCCACAGGTTGTTCACAGATATTCCCATAAGAGTGCTCCCAATTTAATACAGCAGACTCTTTTGACTATCCTGTATTAGGCAAGTGACAAAACTCTACACTCAGCAAAAGCACAAATTCATGATCAAGGGGAACTAACTCCATCATCTGGAGTTTATGCTTCTGACTTTCTTCAGAAATAAAAAGAGAAAAAAATTGTGTTTCTCTCCATTATTACAGATTCCTAATTAAGCTCAATAGGAAATGATCATTTAACAGAGGAAATATTTTTGTAAATTTCAGACCACCTCAATAGCACTCCTAATTAGCAGTATCTTTAGGGAGTCAGCAAACTGACTGTCAGGCCAAATGTTCCTGAGTGGTGGCTGAGGTCATTGTGATGTGAAGCCAAACACTCAGCCAAACTGTGTTTACTGTAATCCCCCCTACAGGGGGTCTGGCCCTGTGCAAACAGGGGTTAAGACTCAGAGCCTGTCCTAAGAAAGTTCATGGTTTACTGGAAGCTTCACAAAGGAGCTCTGGAGAAGATGCTATGAGCCACAAAGATGCATGTGGCCAACTTCACAGGCAGGGGAGGTCAGAAAAGCTCTCTCAAAAGAGAAGAAATGAGAAAACACAGCCAAATTTTAAAGAACCAATACTCATTTGGCAAGGGGGTAGGGGGGCTCCCATGCTGAGGGGAGGGGACTTTCAAACACAGCCAGCGGCTAGTATGAAGGCAGAGAAGAATGCTCAGGGACCCCTAACCATGCAGGAAAACCACCAGCAAGGCAGCAAAATAAAAATGGAATGGTAGACTGAGGTCAAGATCTGCAGTATTATGTTCTAGGCTAAGGAGGATGGACTGCATCCCATGGAAAACGCTGGACTCTTACAGACTTTTAAGCTCTTACAGCATGTGAAAGATGGCATGAACAAGGGGCACAAAGGCCAGCCCCCAAAGCCCACTGCTGGTGTGAAGAGACAGTAGGGATGGAAATGGTGCTGTATGGTAGTTTTGGGGTAGCCATAGATGTAAAATAAAGCAGCCGAACCAACAGGCTTAAAAATCAACTAGATGCAGGGGTGGGAAAAGGTGAGGGAGGGGGAAGTGAAGATAGCCAAATGAACAAGCTTCCACCCACGCTATCCTAAGTGCAAAGTCTTGGATTTCAAAAGCCCTTTCCATTTCAGAGCCCTAGTTTTACAGTCCCTCTCAGAAGCCTCCCACAGGGGACATCTCATTTTCTATTACAGTAAATAATTGATCTGTTTCTGCATGGGAACTAACCTTGCAGGACTGTTCTGGATAACAGGAGGGAAGGTGGGGTACACACAGACTTCTGTTAAAAAGTTTTCATTGGTGTCGGTAGGGTGTATGCATGCTTAATTCTCTCTCTGCCTCCTTTAGAACACGTTTTTAAAAATCTACTGTTCTTGGGCTGGTCACATATTTTGTCTGATTCTAAATTTACTGCATAATAAAAGTGCTAATACCTGCCACACCTAATTCACAGGGTTGCTGAGATAAGCAAAAAGGAAATCTGTGTGAAAGTTCTCTGTGAACTTTAAAGTCCTATTATAAATGTAAGGCATTATTATTGATATTGCTTCATTCTTTCAGCAATAGCCTCACTAAGATGAAGAGATGACTAAATCCTTAGAGAGCTCTCAGCAAAGGGTAATAAAAAGTAGTTTAAGTTCCTTATAGATGCAGGATATTAGACCTTTGTTGGATGCATAATTTGCAAAAAAATTCTCCCATTCTGTAGGTTGTCTGTTTACTCTGTTGATAGCTTCTTTGCTGTGCAGAAGCTCTTTAGTTTAATTAGTTCCCACTTGTCAATTTTTGCTTTTGTTGCAATTGCTTTTGGAAATTAAACAAATTTACAAGTAAAAAGCAAACAACCCCCTTAAAAAGTGGGCAAAGGACATGAACAAACACTTTTCAAAAGAAAACATACATGCGGTCAACAATCATGTGAAAAAAAGCTCAACATCACTGATCATTAGAGAAATGCAAATCAAAACCACAATGAGATACCATCTCACACCAGTCAGGATGGCTACTCCTAGTCAAAAGATGCCAGTGAGATTATGGAGAAAATGCAGCACTTCTACACTGTTGGTGGGAGTGTAAAATAGTCCAGCCATTCTGGAAGATAATTTCTCAAAGACCTAAATACTGGGTATATACCCCAAAAGAATACAAATCATTCTATTATGAAAACACATGCACATATACATTCATTGCAGCACTGTTTCCAATAGCAAAGACATGGAGTCAACCTAAATGCCCATCAATCATAGACTGGATAAAGAAAATATAGTAGATATACACTATGGAATACTATGCAACCATAAAAAAAGAATGAGATCATGCCTTTTGCAGGGACATGAATGGAGCTGGAGGCCATTATCCCTAGCAAGCTAATGCAAGAACAGAAAACCAAATACCACGTGTTCTCGCTTATAACTAGAATCTAAAAGATGAGAACACATGGACACATAGAGGGGAACACCACACACTGGAGCCTTTTGGAGGGTGGAGGATGGGAGGAGGGAGAGGATCAAGAAAAATAACTAATGTGCACGAGGCTTAAACCTGGGTGATGAAATAATCTGTACAGCAACCCCCCATGACAAAAGTTTACCTACAAACCTGCACTTGGAACCCTGAAGTTAAAAAAAAAAAAAAAAAAAAAAGGGAGAGAGAGAGAAGGCATATGTTAGGCATGCACTGAGAAGCTGAAAAAAGCCAAAAAAAAAAAAAAAAAAAAAAAAGACAGAAAAAAGAAAAGTTCTCAGCTAAAACTTAACGCACACCAAGAGTGCCCAATTAATGACAAGGTATTCGCCCCTTTGGTTTAAGATGCCACAGTGTGTCTTTGTATAAACTTCTCAAATTCCTTGGAACAAAATGGCAGTAAGAAGAGGATTAAATCTTCATTACCATGTAATATCTTTTAAAAAATGCAGGTGCCATCACTAACATCAGTAAGGGTGGTAGCCTCTGACAAGCCTATCTTTTTTCAGTGTGCAGGATTACAGCTATTTCAGAACAACCCACTCTCACCTGCCCTCCTCATCCTGCTTCTAAACTCTCTAGTATTCCTTGATCTGTAGAGGTGTAATACTGTTAAGAAAAATATTTTATGGAGGTCAATCAGATATTGACTCAGTGTCATTTTTTAATTCTACAACAATCTCTTCAGCATTTCAAGACTCAAGGTATAAAAAAAGAAAAGGTTTGTCTCAGAGAGCAAGCATCAAAAGCACAAATAAAAGGAAGTTATTTTCGTTTAATTTTTTTAAAAGCTTAACCTTAAGACCCAGGCCAACAATTTTGCAGAGTTACAGAAGTTCAGGAAATGTTAGTAATCCAACCAGACATATGTTTAGTCAGACAATATTATAAGAACAATGGGTTAGAATTAGAACTTTCATCTTTTTTTTTTTGAACAGTTATGGAAGGAAATTAAGTCACTCAGAAGGGTTCATTTTAAACCGATAGCATTGGTGGCATTTTAGCCTGCTTACAAATTCTAGCAGAGGGAAGAAATATGAAAGCCATTCAAATGGTATGGATCACGTAACCCACAGCATGTAACACCATAAGTGAAACAGCCAACCTTTTTCACACATGATTCTGTGGAAATCTGTCAGGAAACCAGTCTAAACTTCCACTTACAATACCTCTCTAACTAGTTTTGAAATATTTTGTTTTTTACCTGTGAATGTACTTTCTACAATATTTGTATCTGAGGCCACTCCTGAACCCCAGAAACTGACTTTAGGACTCCATTCAAGGCTATCATATGTAAAGTTCAAGTTGTGTCTGGGCCAGCAGTATCCTTTGATAATGGTGGAAAGAAAATTTGGTTCATTTCTCCTTCCGCCTGAAGATGGCTTAAGATTTAAATGAGGCAAGTGCCCATCACAAGACAGGCATTCAACAAATGGCTTTTTCATGGCAGCCTGTAAAACTACCTCATACCAATTATAGGGAACATGATTTCCAAGGGCTTTATTCTCCCCACGTGGAGAAAGGTGGGGAGGGAGAGCCTCAGGGATTTTTGTTTCTCTCTTTATGACATAAAGTGGATGCAGCAGAGTTCAATGAAGACAATGGTCTCTGAGACAGAAGAGCAAGCTAGAACCTTCCCAATGATAAAATGGAACATAGTTAAAAAAAAAAAAAAACCTCTCCTTAAGATAAGGGGCAGGCAGACAAGGGGCAACTAGACACTAGAAATTAGAATTCAGGTCAGGCACAGTGGCTCACATCTATAATCCCAGCACTCTGAGAGGCAGATACAGGAGGACTGCTCAAAGACACGAGTTCAAGACCAGCCTGGGCAAAAAATCAAGACTCTGTCTCTAAGAAAAAAAATTTTTTTTAAATCATCTGGGTGTAATGGTGTGTACCTGTAGTCCTAGCTACTTGGGTGGCTGAAACAAGAGGATCAGTTGAGCCTAGGAGTTCAGGGCTGCGGTGAGCTATGATCACACCACTGTACTCCAGCCTGGAAAACAAAGCAAGACCTTGCCTATTACAAAATAAAAATTTTAAAAATTAAAAATAAAACAATATAATTCAGAGTTGATGCAGAGAGAGGTATGCATTCATTAGCTGAAAATACAACTGTAGATTATTTTCATTTTTTAGTTACAGTGTTTATATAAAATTCTTTATTTTTAGAAGTTTTAAAAAGGAATGTATTTTAAGAACACAAATTTCAAACCAAACATCCATCCCTCACCTGCCTTCCCTAAGGCAACTGTAGAGAGAGGATCTAAGAGGGCAAGTGTCCTCTAGAGTACTATGAAGGCTAGTTTTCATGTTAGCAAACATGAAAACTAATCACAACACATGGTTTAGCAACCACAAAGATTTCAATGTAACTTCCTCTAGCTGAAAGTCAACTATTTTAGTATGAAAGATGAAGAGAAATGGCATTTTGTCATTACAGGTTTGTAGACTGATAAAATGTTAGTACTCAAAGAAGCCTCAGATAAAATCCAATATTTCCTTTCTTTGAAGCAAAGAAGCAAAAACTCAAAAAGTGAGTTGCTTAGGTCCTTCAGGATAGTATCCCTAGATTAGAATATTATAAATATAAACAAGTTCAACCACACACAGGATGCCTGAATGCCCTGACAAGTGACTGCCTGAACTCTTAGTGGTAGGGACACCAATGCCACACTTGGTTTGCTCAACACAGTTTACTACCATGGAGCATTTGTAAACTACAAACAGCACTACACATTGATAATAAAGATCACTGGAGCTTCACAAGACATTCAGGAGTTAGCCAGGGTTATTTTCTCCATGTTACAGAGAAGGAAACTGAGACTTTTCTTGGTAAGGAATTGAGCTGGAATGTGAACCAAGATCCTCTGAACCCAATGCAGTGTGCTGTAGCCACGCAAAGATGCCATTCAGGAGCAGGCTGTCATGTTGAGGCAAAATCTGTCTCTGTTTAAATGCTGTTCACAATTCTACATGTATACCTCAAGGTCATTTAAAACAAATCTAATCTGGCTTCTACTTAACAGCCCTAAATATCCTCAGACAGTACTCTTCTAACTCCTCTACCCCAATTTTGATTTGATCATCATGGTAAGATCTCCTCAAAAAGTTATCATTTTTATTACCAAATACTAAGCACCTCTTTCCCATAATAGATGTGATTTTAGTCAATTAACAACTAAATTTTTAAAGCATCTATTAATGTATTTAGCAAATACAGATGATAAGAAAACCACCGGCCAGGCCAGGTGTGGTGGCTCTTGCCTGAAATCCCAGCACTTTGGGAGGCCAAGGCAGGTAGATCACCTGAGGTCAGGAGTTCCAGACTAGCCTGGCCAACATGGCAAAACCCTGTCTCTTTAAAAATACAAAAATTAGCTGGGCATGGTGTTGTGTGCCTGTAATCCCAGCTACTAGGGAGGCTGAGGCAGGGGAATTGTTTGAACCCGGGAGGCAGAGGTCGCAGTGAGCCGAGATCGCCCTGCTGCACTCCAGCCTGGTGAGAGAGTAAGACTCCATCTCAAAAAACAAAAAAGAAAGAAAGAAAACCACTGGCCAGAGAGTAAAATATGCCTCAGTTCTCATCCCTACCACGGTCTTGCAACATAACACAACCTCTAGAAAAATATTATCAAGATACGTATACATATGTGCCACAGTTATAATACTTAAAAAGAAACTAATGAATGATTTTCAATAGGAATTATATTACATGTGTATATATAAATAAATGCTAAAACATCAGTAAAAGTGTTACAAAATCTTAGTTGCAAAGAGATAATTCCCTATGTGCCACATTTATAATACTTAAAAAGAAACTAATGAATGGTTTCAATGGGACTTATATTACATGTGTATATATAATTAAATACATGCTAAAACATCAGTAAAAATGTTAAGAAATCTTAGTTGCAAAGAGATTAATTGCCTGATTCATACACTAATAGGTAAACACTCAAGAACAAATACAACTTTATCCTTTGCCTCATCTGGAGTGGGGAGGAAACATAAAATTCAAATGCATTAATGATAATTTATATTCTTGTCAAGGTTTGAGTTTCAGCATTAAGCAAGGCACTATACTAGATGTAAGTGAAATCTGCTATCCGAAAATCTTAATGTATAATTTTTCAATCAATTTTCCCCATTCTCAATGTGCCATGTTAACACTGATAATCAAAAAAATGTAATAAGCTGACTGATTCAGAAATCAAAATGCAAGCCTCTAAATTCCATTGCACAATTATCAGATCTGAAAGAAAAGGAAGTGATTTTTTACATACATATATGTTTCTATACATATACATGCAGATAAGAAACATATATATAATGTTTATAGATGCATAATATATTTTATATATGTTTACATATGAGTATGTATTTCCATAGTATCTCCTTTTACTTCAAGTCTTGTCACATACATTATCTCATTTAATTCTTTCACAAATGCTTTGAGGTAAGTATTAGTTTTATAAAAGAGGAAGAGAAACTCAGAATGTTTTAGAGCTCTACCTTAAAATTTCAGAACTAGTTTTTAAATTTAGTCCAGATAAACCTACCTCCAAAGCCCATCTTCATAATTTAATAGAAGATGCTCTATATTTGTCAAATTAAAACATTAACAAATACATCCAGATACCTTCACTGAAATTAAAACATGTAATGTGACAGTCCTCTTCTCTGGCTTCAAATTCCTAGATTTCTTGCTGAAATTCTCCTACAAGGGCCCGAAAATGTGTTAAAAGAGATGACCCGAACACCTGTAACTATGACTACAACAGAAAAGCACAGTAGTGAACCAGAAATACTTGGGCAGAGAAGTTCATGGCTTTAAGCCCTCCACTCAGAAAGCAATAATTTTCTAATAAGTGAACAATTAAACTGTTAATACAGGTAAATTAACTTTATAGCAGTAAGCTTGCCTTTTTAAACCAATTTTAGCATGACTGTAATAACTCCTCTCCTAAATTTAAAAACAAAATTTAACACAGGGTATTTTCTGCCAAGTCAGTTATGTAATAGCAATATTTAGAGTGAAGAACTGCTTGCTGTTCGTTGTCCCAGTACTGAATTAATTGCTGTTCTCATATGGGAGACCTAAAACAAATCAGTGTGTTATGCTTGTTCCTCTGTGAGCAGAGATTTATTCATAATAACAAAAAGATCATGGAGTCTTATTAATCAATATTATTATTGATTTATGCCCCAATAAGACTAGTTTTCTTTTAATTATTATTACTACCAAAAAGTAACTACAGATAATTTAGGAGTCAATGGACAACTCCAGAGCAGAGTTTAACAAACTGTAATTGTGCAATTCAGGCTTTTTTTTTTTTTTTTTTTGAGATGAAATTTTGTTCTTGTTGCCCAAACCGCAGTACAATGGTGCAACACTACAACCTCCATGTCCTGGGTTCAAGTGATTCTCCTGCCTCAGCCTCCCTAGTAGCTGTGATTACAGATGTGTGTCACTATACCCAGCTAAATTTTCTATTTTTAGTATAGCGAGGATTTCACCATGTTGGCCAGGCTGGTCTCAAACTCCTGACCTCAGGTGATCCACCGGCCTTAGCCTCCCAAAGTTCTGATATTACAAGTGTGAGCCACCACACCTGACCTAGCTAGGCTTGAAGTCAATTTATTTGGCCTCAACTAGCCTTTCTGAATGGAATGAAATGGAATTGAATGGAACAGGAAGAGAAAGAGAAAAAGAAGGGAAGGACAAGGGAAACAAAAAGGGAAGGAAAAGAGAAAGGATAGGGGAAAGGAAAGGAAGAGGACAGGGAAGGAGAAAGGAGAGGGAAAGGGGAAAGGAGGGGGAAGGGAGGAGAAGAGGATTGAAGACATTGCAAGTAGCAAGTATTCTCTCAAGAAACTTTTGTTTCTGGTTGTGTGTGGGTTTGTGCATGTGCACATACACATACACACATGCTGGATTACAATGTAAAATCTATTTCTTACTGAGAGTTGCAACTAAAAGTATTCAAAAGCCACCCTTCTAGAGGACTGCACATGTGCACAGGTTAGGGTTAAATGAACTTCAAATTTACATAAACATATCCTGTGGTCAAGAGGAAAGGAAATTGAGACCAGGAAACTTTCCCTTGCTCTATGAATGACTTTTGAAATACACAAAAACTATAGTTTTGAATTAACTGCCCTGTCAAATTTGTATATAGATAATTACAATGGAATGGGAAGATGCCCTTTTAAAAATGTCTTCCTCTTTTTAGCCCCACACTGGTTGGCCTCTACCTTTACTATAGCACCCATCTATCAGATAGTGTTTCCTATTAGATAACATGTTTACATGTAACTCTATATTCAGCACCTATTAGCTGCTATATGGAAGATGCCCAAAATCTCTTTGCAAAACAAAGTTCCTGCCAAGTTACCTGAGAAACAATCATTAGATATCTACTCTTTCTGCTATGAAAGGTTTTAACTGTCTTTTTTTGGGGGGGCGGGGGGGGATCTCCTATTAAAATACAAACACCTGAGAAGGGAATACCCTAAGATCTTGGTTCTCAGTTGACTCCTGCTGCCTGAGAGCTCCAGGGGGTGAGGTGATTGGTACTGAGCATCTGGGAAAGGCAACTTTTTTATTTCTAATGACGGAAAAATACACAGGAAGGTTGCTGATCAAATTTTCAGATAATGCAGAGTGAAGAGGAGTAGCTAATTAGGCAGATTAAAATCTAGATTTTTTAAAAAAATCTCCACAGGACAAACATCAATGCAATTAACTTTATACAAACATAAATATTAAGGTAAAAAAGAAGTCATCTACTTTGGTACATGATAGAGAGGAGTACCAAGGCTATTAGCAATTAATATTTTAAAAATTAAAAATACCCTAGACCTTAGGCTTGAGTTCAACTTAATTAGAATGACCTATAGCCCTGTATGTTCAGGACAATTCTGGTTTATGCCTGTTGCCTAAGCTTAATTATTAATCACATCCCCCTTTCACTCTCAAGAATGTCCTGGTTGGGTGATAAGTATATTATCACTCTAAATATAAATAACTGAATATTGTGCTGTACCAGCAGAAAAGCTGATGCCATCATTTTAGGCTGATTCATAGAAGAATGATTCTTCAATTAGAGGAAGAAGGAACACATCCAGATTATTGGGTCCAGTTCTACAGGTGCCACATTTTAAGCAGCATCCTAACAAATTAGCCAGTATCCAAAGTTCAGCAAACAGGAAAGCAAGCAAAACACACAATTGATGTTATTTGAGCAACAATAGTTCAAACTGGGAAACGTTACCTAACAGAAAGAAAATAGTTGGCATAATCCCACTTTGTGTAGTTGAACTTCTACATGTAAAAGAGGGAGGAAAGTTTTTCCCTATATTGATCCAGGATCAAAGCAAATTTTAGTTCCCGGCAATTGGAAAAAATCCAAATAATACAAATTACTCAGAGGCAAGTAAACTTGTACTCATCATGTTGAGGCATAGGCATATGAGAAACAGTGCAGCAGGAATCTTGCATTTGGAAGGTCTTTCCCAAATACTACCTTCTTTTCTTTTTTTTTTTGAGATGGAGTCTCACTGTGTCACCCAGGCTGGCGTACAATGGCACGATCTCAGCTCACTGCAAACTCCGTTTCCCGTGTTCAAGTGATCCTCCTACCTCAGCCTCCTGACTAGCTGGGATTAGAGGAGCATGCCACCATGCCTGGCTAATTTTTGTGTTTTTAGTAGAGACAGGGTTTCACCATGTTGGTCAGCCTGCTCTTGAACTCCTGACCTTGTGATCCGCCCCTCTCGGCCTCCCAGAGTGCTGGGATTGCAGGTGTGAACCGCCACGCCCGGCCACTACCTTCTATTTTTCAATGGGAATTGTGGTAGAGGTGACTGGCAAAAAGGGAAAGAGTTCATGTTCTGCATTTACATAAAAAGCTCACACATCTCACCTGCGTCAGCTGTATTTATGAAACTGTGGTTGGTTTGGCATCTCAGTATTACAGAAACCATGAAACTTCAGCCCCAGACCCCATAAGTCTTCTACTATTAAATATCTGTCAGTGCTAGATTAAATGCTCAAACTTAAAGCACTATATAAATATGTATTATTATTACTCCCAACTTTACATTCTACATGAACAAATACAGTTGTGTTTATATTTTGCAGTTTCAGAAGCATGATGCTTGCTGTGGTATTTTGTCACTTAAGTTTTTAGTTTAGTAAGATACTCCCAGATTAAAAGATGAACAGAGTCAAAGGTGAAAGAAATGATAACCAAGAAACACCTCCTCCCCACAACACACACACCACACACAAATAGCAGCTACAATACTTAACGACTGAGCACTCTATGCCAAGCACAATGATAAAAGCTTTACACAGATTCTTTAATCTCCATAAAAACTTTGAGACCAATATTACTATTATTCCCATGTTACATATCATGAAACTGGAAATTTTAAAGGTTAGGTTCTCCCCAGGGTCACAGAGGTAGGACTCAAACCCAAACAACTAACTTCAGAGTCTGTTCTTTTATACCCTAAAGATAGAAAGGACGTAACCCAGCTATTTTGTATGTCTGGAAAGTGGAACGGTAAAATATTAAAGAATTGGGTTCATCCTGGCCAACATGGTGAAACCCTGTCTCTACTAAAAATACAAAAAAATTAGCTGGGCGTGGTAGCGCGCACCTGTAGTCCCAGCTACTCGGGAGGCTGAGGCAGGAGAATTGCTTGAACCCGGGAGGCAGAGGTTGCAGTGAGCCGAGGTTCACGCCACTGCACTCCACCCTGACGCCTGGTGATGGAGTGAGACTCTGTCTCAAAAAAAAAAAAAAAAAGAATTGGGTTGTAGGAGGAAAGGTGGGACTTCCAGAAAGCAGACTGAATGAGAAGTAGGGAAATGAGGGATGAGACAACAGAGCAGACAGGAGACAACATGGCAGACAGACCATGGGAAATGAAAGCAACAGTGGTGGTATGTTCTTCTCTTGGCATTTTTTTTTTGTCTCCTCCTTTTCCTTCCTATTCTTTTATTCTCCATAACTGTAAATTTGTTTGTTGTTCTCTTCCTCTATTTTTTAACTTCTCTCTCTCATTACATCTCTTTTTGTCAGGTTTTTTTTGGGGGGGGCCGGAGGTTGATTTTGTTTTGTCTTTTTACCAACAAGAATGAGCTTGGATCTCTTTGTGGTTTTAACCCCTTCTCTTTTCCTAATCATTTTCTTCCTTTTACATTCTCTTATTTCACTCTCTCCCCAATATTTTCTTTATCTCTTCTCCAAACTTTCTCTTTTCTTTCTCTCCCTTTCATACTTATAAAATTATTCTTTTAAAATGTACTATGTCCTTTGGATAAGATTAGTTCTTTTCTATTTCAAATAAAAACTTAGATGAGTTGAATAAAATTATTCTTTTAAAATGTACTATGTCCTTTGGATAAGATTAGTTCTTTTCTATTTCAAATAAAAACTTAGATGAGTTGAACATTTTCTTATCAAAACTCAACCTAAAAGTAAGTTGCAAAAGCAAGCACATTTATAACAGAGGACTTGGATCCAGAATATAGAAAGTGCTTTTACAACTCAATAAAAGAAGACATACAATCCAGATTTAAACAGATGCTTCACAAAAAGGGATATATGGAAGGTTAACAAGTACATAAAAATATGCTCAATACCACTGGTCATTAGAGAAATGCAAACTAAGACCACAATTAGATAGCCCTATACCACTAGAATGGCTACAATTAAAAAGAATGACAATGTCATGTGTTATGAGGATGTGAAGCAACTAGAATTCTCATACATTGGTGGTATGAACACAAAATGGTTCCCCACTTTGGAGAACATTTTGGTAGTTTCTTGAAAAGTTAAATGATACATATATGATCCTGTAATCCCATTCCAAGGTATCTACCGAAAAGAATTAAAACATATGTCCATACAAAGCACTGTATGCAAATGCCCACCTACATTATTCAGTTTCCCAAAAACGGGGGAAAGCAAATCAAAGTCCAACTCCAAATGTAGCAGTATATCCATACAATGGAATACTACTACCAAAACCAAAAGAACAAATTAGTGACACATGCAGTACTGATCCTGAACATGGATGGATCTCAAAAACATCTTACTAAGTGAAAGAAGCCAGACATGAAAGACTACATACCACATGAGGCCATTTACATGAATTCCAGAAAAGTCAAAACTACAGCATGCAAAAGAAGGTCAAGGGTTAGCCGGAAGCGGGGTGGAAGCAAGGATTGACTGCAAAGGGGCCAAGAAGAACTTTTTGGGGTGATGGAAGTGATTTAAGTATTGGCTGCACAACCGTATACATTTAACAAAAATCATTAAATTGAACATCTAAAAGGAGTAAATTTTATGGTATATAAGTTACTATACAATCAAATTGAGAATAAAATTATTACATTTGTATATAGTCCTCAATTGTTCACTTTTCTATGGATCAATTTTTTTCTCATAAATATTTTTAAGAAAAAAGATAAACTTTAAAGACATAATAAGGATTTGTTTTATTAATAGTTGTTGTGGTTTGGTTTGGTTGCTAGGAGGGAAGAGGAACACTGGGGTGATTTGTTTGCTAAATCGCAGGATCTAGCTTGACTTCCCCACACACGGCAGCTCTCAAAATCATTTGGTGAATGACTGATAAGGCATGCCCAGGTGGTTCAGCAGGTACATCTAATTAAATCTAGTGAGATTAATATTTCTTAACACAGCACACAATGAAATTAAGGTTTAGTCCACAATTTAATTTCAATTTGGAGAAAAGAACAGCCTGGAATACCTTGTCACATCTGAAAGTAAGGAACAGACTATTGAGTCATGCCAAAAATATTTGAAGAGGGTCTCAACTAACAAAATTGAGACTACTGAGCATCAAGATGAATGGCTACGTTGGATTAAAACACACCAAAGATGTTAAAATCCATGAGTTCATAATTAGTTTTAAAAACACATATTAGTCATCTTTGGAGGTTAGAGTACCAACTTATTATTCTAAAATCTGGAAGATAAAGGGAAATACGCTACAAGAGGAAGGTAGATCAATATAAACACTGAAGGATGTCTGCGATACACCACACAGTAGTAAAGGCAAGCTTCACTCCACCGTATAATGTGATCCCAGTGTTATAAAAATAAACAAATCTATACAATGCTTTTATAGACTTCAGTAAAAATGCAAGGAAGATAAACCATTTACCATGGTTACCCCTGAGATATGGAAATGGATGTTGTGGAGGAGGAAAAAAAAATTTTCAATGTGTATGTTTTATTGCTTTCGTAAAAATTTTAAAGCAATAAATTTCTAGACAAAACTTTTTTGTTTTCCCAGGGGAAAAAAGTCTACTTTATTACGGACTCTATGTTAAAGCCTTGTAATGATGCTGCCCTGCCTACTGGATGAAGCCCAAATTTGTTCTTAGAGTGAAAAGTATAAAATAAAAGTTTCAAAAGATGTAAATAAGAAGAGCTTACTCTCATGTTGCTGTTTCTTTTTGTCTTAGTTCGAAATGCACCCACTGTCATCGAATTATTTTAAATAACAACATTTAGAAAAGGTCTATTTAATTTTCTACTTTATTTAGTCCACACCTGCTCTTTTCCAAGAAACTCTGCAATTGAGTGGAACCCAATTATTCACCCATTAAACCTGTGAGACAGGAAACTCAGGTTGAGGAGGTGAGGCTCCCATTGAGGGGGAGAGTGAGGGTGAGCACACCCCACTCTGATGCCAGCTGTCCCTGCAGCGGAGGCTGCACCTTCCAGGCCTAGGAGGGCCCAGCTCAATGGCAGTGCATTCATTTTAATCTCTAGTTAAGAAGTTTAACAGGGGTAGCAAAGGATATAATTGGAAACATTCTCAACTGCTGGCAGAACTGAAAAGAATGAGGATTCCATAACAATTAAAATTACTTTTCTAAGTGCTGATAATTTTTACCTCCTTTGCCAGCTGGGTACAAGTCAGGACCTCTGTTTCAGTCAGTTTTGTACATATCTCTGCAAATATAGTCCTTCCATGTGCCTGAGTCAGCTGACACAGGGGAAGTTTTATTTGAAGAATAAATGTCAAGGCATTACAAAGTAGAAAAGGATTCTTAATGTGGGAACCATGAGCCTATGGTGGATGGGATTCATGGAGGTCCATTAATCCCCTGAAAGTGTAAGAAAAACTGCATGTGTGTGCGTGTGTGCGTGTATACACAGATCGATTTCTCTATGGGAGGACACATAGCTGTTACCAGAATCTGAGAGGAATCCAGGTCCCTCAGAAACCCATAGAAATCACTCCTGAAAGGGAGCATGCCATTATAAATCATCTCAGGCTCTCGAGCCAGTAACTGCACAAACATAGTCAGTTGCAAGCAGGCATGAGCTAAACCCTGCTTTGTTAAACAATGGAAGAGGAAATACCTAAGGAAGGAGAGGGTTTCTAAAAGATGCTTTAGAGAAATAGAAAGAAGATAAAAGTCAGTCCTAAATGTGGGCCCAAGCAGCGATGGGAGACTCCTGGACCAGGTCTGCAGGAAGCACATTTTCTCTGCAAGGGAGTGCCCATACCAACATGAGCAAGCATGACAGAATGCTGTGAGACGACAGATAAAGAAAAAGAGGAAAGAGCCAGCAATTTCATGGCCAAGTATTTACCAAAGAGAAATGAGTGCTTTTAGCCCACCAAAAGACATGCAAAGCATGTCACAGCATTCATCAAAGCCCATTGATTAGATAAGGGATAAATAAATAGTGGTAGCATCACAGAATGGAATTGTAAAGTAACAAGAAAGACTGAACTGATACAAGCAGTAATATTAATGAATTACATAGATATAATGTTGAACAAAGAAACTAGCCATAGAGAGTATGTTGGAAAACCTGTCCATGTCCACACAAAACCTAATGTTAATAGCAGCATTATTCATAATAGTCAAAAAAAGAGGAAAAAATAAATGTCCATTAACTGATAGATGGACAAACAAAATATGATATATCCACATACTGGATTATCCAGCCTTAAATAGGAATGACATGGCCAGGCGCAGTGGCTCAGGCTTGTGATCAGGATCGCCTGAGGTCAGGAGTTTGCGACCATCCTGGCCAACATGGTGAAATTCTATCTCTACTAAAAATACAAAAATTAGCCAGGTGTGGTGGTAGGCACCTGTAATACCAGCAACTTGGGAAGCTGAGGCACAAGAATTCCTTGAACCCGGGAGGCAGAGGTTGCAGTGATCTGAGATCGCACCACTGCACTCCAGCCTAGGTGACAGAGCACGACTCTGTCTGTAAAAAAAAAAAGAGGGATGATTATTACTGATTCATGCTAAAACATGGACAAACTTTGAAAACATTATCTAAATGAAAGCCAGTTCAGAGTAGGCAAATGTATATAGATGGAAAGGAGATTCGCCAGGGCTGGGAGGAGGGGGAAATTGGGAGTGACTGTTAATGGCTCTATCTTTTCGGGGTGATGAAAAAGTTCCAGAATAGAAAGTGACAATGGTTGCACAAACTCATTAATACACTAAAAACTGAATTGTACACTTTAAAAGGTGAATTTTATGATATATTAATTATGTAAATAAAAATCAAAGAAACAATACGTATAATATGGTTTCATTTATATGAAGTTTGAAAACAGACAAAAATGATCTGTGGTGTAAGGGTAAAAACAGTGGTTACCTTAGGCAGAGAAACCTCTGCAGAGCTGTAAATATTTTATATCATGATTTAGGTGATGCTTACATAAATATCTATATTTACATTTATTTATTTACATATGTTATATGTTTATATAGACATACACATAAAAATTTATCAAGCTTGCATTTGATACACTTAAGCTTACACTTCAGATTTATGTTTTGTTGAATGTAAGTTAAGTATTTCAGCAGATATATTAGAAAAAAATATTTTGCTTAAATCCATAGCATTGTCATGAGGATCAATGAATTATTAGATATAAACACCTAGAACATGTTTTGAACATATAATATGCTCAGTGAAGCAATTCTACCCTACCAGTTGCCTACATTAAAAACCTCATGTCCAGGCTGGGCACAGTGGCTCACACATGTAATCCTAGCACTTTGGGAGGCCAAGGCAGGCAGATCACCTAAGGCTGGGAGTTCGAGACCAGCCTGACCAACATGGAGAAACCCAGTCTCTACTAAAAATACAAAATTAGCCAGGCGTGGTGGTGCATGCCTGGAGTCCCAGTTACTCGGGAGGTTAAGGCAGGAGAATCGCTTGAACCCAGGAGGCAAAGGTTGCGGTGAGCCAAGATAACACCACTGCACTCCAGCCTGGGCAACAAGAGCAAAACTCGACTTAAAAAAAAAAAAAGCCTCATGTCCAAAACAATAAAACCTCTATAAGTTCTACCTTTAAAATAGATCTAGCAACTGATTTCTTACCAACTCATCATCCTAATCTAAATCACCATAATTACTCTCCTGGTTGGCAAAAGCCTACTAACAAGTTTCTGTTTCTGCCTCTTGCTCAACTGTGGATTCTCTATGCAGCAGGAAGTGTAAGCCTGTTAAACAGAAGTCAGGGCCCATCAGCTTCTGCTCAAAACCCTTCAATGGCTCCGTCTTACTCAAAGCAAAAGACAAAGTCCTCCCAGTGGCCTGCAGGGCCCTATATGAGCTGCTGTCTGCTTTTGCCACCTCTAATGACTGGCCTGACCTCCCTGCCACTACCTGGCCACTCACTGGCTCCACCCCAGCCACACTGTCCTGCTTACCATTACTTATGCAGGACAACTCCACTTCAGGGACTTTGCCCTGGATGCTCTATCCATCTCTGCCTGTTCTCCAAGATTTCTGCAAGGTCAGCTCTGCCTCTACTCAGGCCTCCACTCAAGTATCAGTGAGGCCTGCCCTGGCACTGCAAAAACAGCAACCCTTCCCAAGCTAGCACTCTTGGTCACTGTTTTTTATTTCGCTACATAGCATGTCACCATCTGATAAATGTCTAGCACTTAGTAGGTGCTCAATGAATGTTTCCTGAATGAACACACACATGAATATACAAATAAAAGAAATGAATAAACATCAGTTATATTAATTCCTGCACAGGGAATAAAATCCCATAACCTTTGGTACAATTTGAATTTTTATCACAAATATGGGTTATTTGGGTCACAAACAGGAAGTAGAGAACACAGTCACAGTAGCCTGTAATTTCACTGGATTTTATTCATGATCTGCCTAAAAAGAACAACAAAAGCCCATAAAGCAAAAGGAAATATACTTTCTTTTCTTGTTTGCCTCATCAAATACATAGCCTTATAAAGAAAGAAGTTACTATGAGCTTTTAAAAGGAACATGTGAGTATGGAGGACAACAATTTTGCAGGCAAACTATTATTCATGTACAGATTGTCAGAAGTTTTCAGTTAAAAGTTAGGCAAACAATGGTAGGTGCAACCTTTTTCAGATAAAATGTTTTGCAAAAGTGAGAACTATTTCCCAGGTAGCAGCATTCTAAGCGTTCTCAGGGTCATCCTGCCCACAGATTAGCAATGGCTTTGCCAGAACGGGCTTTGATGTTATCCAGGAATGACGAACCACAGACCTCCCGTGCTCCTAGCCCAATAGATGAAAACATGGAAACATAAAGAAGCCCTGGTGCTTCTTTCCTTTCATCCTTGAACAAACACAGACATAGAGCAGATGTGACCTCACTAAATATGAGCTGGTTCAACTGATGCTCAGTTTCGATTGCACTTCTAATGATTGCACATGGTGATGTTCCCACTCTGTGTGACTGAATCCCGGCAAAAGACAAAAGCAACCCTCTGCACCACCGACATAAAAGTTTATTTGAGGCATAAATTCTGAATACTCTAACAATCCGATTACAGGATTATTTTTCTATAGCCCAAACCGCAAAGTTGAACTATCTGCTTGTTAGGACAATTGCTACCAAGACAGCTGACTTTTATTGTTTGAAGAAGCTCCCTTGAACTCCTTCCCAGAATCACAGCCTCAAGAAAGGAGAAGAAATTCCCTAACAAATTCCTCACTTATCAAAGGCATAGAAGTCTATAGGGGAATCATAAATTAACCAAGCAAATATTAGAAAATACTTGGCTTCAGAGAGAGACACACAGAGAGAAAGAGAGAGACAGACAGACAGAGACAGACAGACAGACAGACAGAAGGAGAGACAGACAGACAGACAGACAGAGAGAAGTAGCTACAGTGTGTTTTTTTTTGGTGGAACACAATTATCAAAAAGCATTTACATGGCTCTGTCTAATACAAAGAGGCTTATACCAGAATGGTTTCTCACTCATAACTCAAATTTTAGTGCCATGATGGAGCACATTGGCATAATAGATATTCAATAAATGCCAATTTGAAATTTAATGAGATTTAAAACTGAAACATCATTTTTCCAAGAAGCCTTCCCTGATTATGTTAGCTCACAAGAAACTCACTTCTCAGACTCTTACAATACTTACTATCCAATAATGATTATAAACTGATTTTGTCTGTTTTTTAATTACTTTTTGTATAGATCCTTATGTCCCCACCTAGATTGTGAATCCCTCACATTCAAAGACTGCACATTAAATTTCTTCTGAATTACCCAGAAGTACCTAATAGGGGTTGGAGGGCACAGAGTAGGTTCAAGATGAAACATCACATCCTGTACATCCCAAGTGAGTACAAATATACTGTGTATTCCTACAACACATACACATACACACACACACACACACACACACACACACACACACACACAAATGTTCCTGCACGCCTCTTCATGAGCTGCTTCTTTCATGACCTAATAAAATATGCATGCAAATGGAGGGGAACCTGGAGAATGAGCCCATTCTGTTTCGCCCCGTGTCCCACATTGGCTTAGCTTAGAGAAGACAGAGCCAGTGTTTACTGTGGTACTCAGGAAGCCCTGGACGTGAGTTTGAATAGAAAATGAGCAGAAACAACCTGACAATTTGCCACTCTAAAACATGTAAACTTTCCTCAGCTGTGGCTTGGTCCTGAGTGTGGCCTGCCTCCTTAGAGATCTGGTCTCATGACTCATGTCTTTCTCAAAGGAATCTGTGGGGAGATCACCCATAGACTCATACCACCACTGGCTTGTTGAAAGCATCACAAACTTAGTGTAGCAGTGCTGTGATCTTCTTTATTAGATGCACACATGGGCTATTTGTGACTAATTTATGCTCACCAGTCAGATCTGCATGAAGAAGTGGAGAGAATTGTCAAAGTAATGTAGCCAAATTGGGTACCTTAAAACAGTGTGTTGTTGCATGTACCTACCTTTCTCTCCAAAGAGCACAAGTGTTCTCTTATCAGGGGTGTGTGTGTGTTGGGGTGTGTGTGTATGTGTGTGTGTGTGTGCACATGCATGTTAGGGAGTGTTACTTTGTTTACTTTCGTCTGATCCTCTTAGTGGCTACATAAAAATGACTACAAAAGTAAGCAAAAACATGCTTCCCTTTCAAATTCCAAAAATATCTTTTTTCCTTGCTAAATATTCAAGTAATTCCAAATTGAGCAATTGACTAGATCAGGGCCAAACTGATGAAGTAATCAATCTCCCAAAGTTTCTCTACACTGATTAAACACCACTTAGTCAAAGGCCGTATTGTTTTATCTAAGACTTTCTGTCGTACATAAAAAAATACACGTTTAAAATTTCAAAGAAAAAGCATTCATGAAATTTGCTTGCCTGCTTTCTCCTTCTTTCCTTCCTTCCTTCCCTTTGTTCTCAATACTATAATTCACTATGCTACCAGCTCAGAGCTCTGAGCCCAATCACTTAAGGCTTCTGTCCTCACTTAACTGGTAGTACTGCTATCTTTGCAATTCTCAGTTCTTTATTAATGCCATTACCCATTTTCGAGAGTAATCATCTCCAACCTAAGCCAGGTGTGTATTACAAGGAACCATTTAAAAGTACCACTTTTGTAGGTTTAAAAAGTCAAATACTGGTAACTTCGTATAGGTCAACCCTAATGTAGGCTTATCAACATCTTTGACACCTCTTCATGTTATTCATGCAAATGTTATAAAGCTTTATCTAATCAAATCCATAAGGTCTTTCCTATATGTCTCTTGTTCTATTTTTGCTGCCACCCTTCTCTACTTCCTAAACGTCACTGAAGCTCACGGCTCATCACCTGTCAGCAGAACAACTGAGAACATGTCCTTGCTTGACTCTCCCCTTCCAATCCAGTCTTGAGACCAACGGATCAGGTTCTTCCAACATTGCTTCTATTTCCCTGTGCAAGAATTCTTCCATATCAAATGCAAATATATCTCTTCTTGAGTATCCTACACCATATCACCAGTCTCGGGTCATGATTTCATTAACCCTTTTTCATTATTCTTCAACAGATTTCTGTTTTAGACAAAATTCACTGCCCCGAACTCATTAGCTTGTTCTTCCTTCCTAAGGGACTTCTGTGTGCTACTCCAGTATCTGAATAATGTAGTCCATCAACTTCCACCAATGCAAGTCCCTGCTAACTTCAAAACCCTGAAGAAACAGTTTTCCCAGGAAGCCTTTCCTAAGAGTTTCTTTTCTTCTTTTTTTTATTTTTATTTTTATTTATTTATTATTTTTTTTAGACAAAGTCTCATTCTGTCGCCCAGGCTGGAGTGCAATGGTGTAATCTCAGCTCACTGGAACCTCCACCTCCTGGGTTCTAGTTATTCTCCTGCCTCAGCCTCCCAAGTAACTGGGATTACAGGCACCCACCACCACATTAAGCTATTTTTTGTATTTTTTCATTGTGTTGGCCAGGCTGGTCTTGAACTCCTGACCTCAGGTGATCTACCTGCCTCAGCCTCCCAAAGTCCTGGGATTACAGGCGTGAGCCACCACACCTGGCCAAGGCTTTCCTAATTAATTTTATTACACTCAATCCTATACTATTACAAAGAAATCATTCTTTCTAACATTAGGTTGGTACAAATGTAATTGCAATTTTTGCCATTACATTTGTAATGTAAAATATTGGTTTTACAATAGTTTTACAATTGGTTTTACAATAGTAAAAACTATTGTAAAACTAGTAAAAAATATATTGGTTTACAATAGTAAAAACCAATATTATGTTTGCACCAAGCTAATAGTTTTGACAATTGCTCCTATCTGAATTTCAGATACGTATCTTTAAACCATCTTCTTATAAGAGCTTCAGCACAACGACTTCTAAATTGTCTACAGAACATATCCACTGGGTGTCCCATTTTTCATGTGAGACAGACTTGCATTTTAGTCTTGGTGAGAATTATGATGGTTATCCTTAATACTTGATTAAGTTATTTTTTAAACTGTGAAACAGTAGGTGAGATTCTGAAATACCATTTCCTTCAGGAAACCCATGGGTGATGAGTCACAGGGGAGACTGGAAAAGTTAAAAGGAACTTAAAATGTAAAATTTTTAGTCCATCGGTACCAAGATGAAAATCTAAGCTACAGAAATAGATAAAATTTAAAAATGAAAATATAAAGAACGTGAAAGAAATGGGCGAAACCTAAGGAAATCATACCTTTTATGTATGTGTTAAATGACTAAAACAAATGAAATTCATTACTTGAATTTGAATATGTGATACCAGGTATATTCAAATACCTGTAGCCTTTCTTGAAAGGTATTAGCTTGATTCCCTATTAACCATTTATGGATTATTATCTCTTCTCTGCAGTCTGAAAGTCCAGGATGGAACCTAGACGAAGAAATTGAACTCATGATTATGATTTGTTAGGACTGACTTTTAAATGTCCAAGTCAGGAAATTAAAAATGAACTCTGATCCAAAGCAACAACCACTCGGACATATGACTCAGACTTTTCTGAGAAAAGTTACTGCTTATTCCATAATGTAAAATGTCAAGCATTAGTGGAAAAGTCTGCACTGCAGCCATTTTTTAAGTCATAACTGATTTTTTAACTCTAGTAATCATAGGGTTTCAATCACTATTTTTTTTTCTCCTGAAGAAACAATGAAATATTGATATGGTCCAATACATTAACCACATTTAAGAGAGGAAATTAAAAACATTGTTTTCAAGTATTGTGTCAGGGCTGTAAAATTTCAGGTTGATGATCACAGGATTATGTTTGTTTTAGAAATCTGAGCCTACAGATCTCAGGAAACATAAAAGTTAACTTATCCATTAGTTTCTTATGTTATCAATTCCAATAAAGGTCATGAAATGGAAGTAAAAACCAAAACATCTAATATTCCATTTTCTTTATAATGGCATGCATCTCCTATCTATGACTTCCTAAGTAAAGTAGCAACTTTAAATACTATGCCTCAAGAACACAGTTATAGAAATTATTTGAAAGTGAAGAAAATGTGCATTATTCAGTAATCATGTACGTTTTTTTTTCCCGACACTGTTAAAATAAACTTCACAATTGCTAATTCATATTTGCTCAGTGTCCAGTAGAGTTAAAACATGAAGCCAGAATTGAAAAACCCACAAGACAAGTAACAACAAGTTTTTAGTAAACATTAGGAGAACAAGAAACTATTCTGTTCTTTCTAGAGCACCTGGTGCAGAACAAGAAGACCTATTTCTAACTCCTGCTATGAGTGAGTGTAACCTTACATAAGAGTAGCACATTCTATTCCAAATAAAAAGAACATATCCTCAGCTTAGAAAATGTCCACCTTGATGTTGAGCCTCAGGTTGCAGGTTCAGATTTCCAAGTTCAAAACCCAATAAATTCTTGATTTTCATTTTTGCAATCTGAGTAGACAGTCGCCATGGTTATAGACTTCAACTGCCAGGCCGTCTCCTAAAGTAATCTATTGTTCTGTGGATTAAGAGTGCCCTCTTGTACTAGATATCTCCCTGAGGTCATGTCACACTCACCATGCCATCCCATCATGTCCTTATAGATGGGACCCTCCTCTTCTGGTTAACACATCATATGAAGATAGCCAGAGAGCCATCTATAAGGGGTGCAGTGCCAAGGAGGCATCCTTCATACAAGATATCTGCCCCCATATGGGTCATCTATACTTGACGGTGACTTATTAAGAAGTTCATCCTGTGCTTTATTTTCCAATTCAGGACACCTTGAAAAGGTAAAAGAACCACCATAGCTGTACTGGGACAACAGGTGGAAACCAGGATTGTTCCAGGCAAAATGGGTCATATGGTTATAACCAATTAGCCCAGATCCCCTGTCTGTACATGAGACTTAGAAAGGGAACCAACAGAAACAAACAGACAAAAGGCTCTAAGCAAAGTCCTGACGCAGAAGAAAAAGAAGTAATTAAATGAATGAACAGAAGTAGTGAGACAGAGGAAAATAAAGAGAAACTCATCAAGAGGGAAAAACAGCTAACATTTCATACACCGTGCTAACAATTTTAGAGATCATGTTACATTGAATCTCCAAAGCAATCCTATGAGATATGTATAATTACCCTCATTTTACAAATCCATTAAATAAAAATATCTGCTCAAGATCATGCAGCTAGTTAACACCGCCCAAGCAACCAAAACAGCCCAGTCACCATACTGGCAAAGGACCAGGGCAGGGGGTTCAAAAAAGGTGTGCACATTTCAGGGTACCCAAACAATCTACTAGGGTGTGGAGGAAAATTCCAGAAATTAGATTTACTTTTATTTATCACCTATTTTAAAACTTTATTCTGCTTATGTTCAATATTATAGTAATACATATATGTAACTTTACAAATGTGTATCAATTATGCTCACTTTTTTTTCTGATGGGACATACGATCTCAAAAGTTGAAAGATCATGTCACAGAACAAACCTGCACATGTACCCCCGAACCTAAAATAAATGTTGAAAGATCATTGTCCTGGAGTTCAGAACTGCTTTTACAGTTACTGTGGCATAAACAGGACTAATCTCAAACTACTAAAACCAATGTTGTAGCCTTGAGGCCTAGGTCAGGGGGACCAAGATCAATTCATGTTCTTCTTACTACTCTATATATTCTGACAATGGACTCCCATCAACTCAAATGAACTGAGCTTGAAATGTCAAAAACATCATCTTACATAAAAAGGTTTACAGGTCCTAAAACCAACACTCCAAAACCACATAATTTTAAACCCAGGCATAAAATTATTTTTACCACATGCATAATCCCACAATTATAGAGATGTGTCTATAGTCTTGAGTGGGTCAATGCATATATAGAATTAACAATTAACTTCATGGGTAAACAGTCTCCTTTTCGAAAAACTTGTTAAATTTTCACATTAGACATCTAAAACTCCACCTTAATTTTAACAGTCCTCTTTGTTAGTAATTAACTTCTTATTATCTATGCTAAGTTCCTCAGAATACTTGAGTTTGTTTCCACTACTGCATTCTCAGGTCAGATAATGACACAGTCCCTGACTACGGTTTTGTCAGAGGCATTTAAACCAGAGAAACTCCATCTTGAATAGGATCTGGGTAAAATGAGGCTGAGACCTACTTGGCTGCATTCCCAGATGGTTAAGGCATTCTAAGTCACAGGATAAGACCAGAGGTCAGCACAAGATACAGGTAATAAAGTTCTTGCTAATAAAACAATTTGCAGTAAAGAAGCCGGCTAAAAACCACCAAAATCAAGATAGCCACAAGAGTGACCTTTGGTCATCCTCACTGCTGCACCAGAGCCATGACAGTTTACAAATGCCATGGAAATGTCAGGAATTACCCTATATGGTCTAAAAAGGAGAGGCATGAATAATCCACCCTTTGTTTGGCATATCATCAAGAAATAATCATTAAAATGGGCAACCAGGAGCCCTCGGGCTGCTCTATGGAGTAGTCATTCTTTTATTCCTTTACTTTCTTAATCAACTTTCTTTCACTTTACTCTATGGACTCGCCCTGAATTCTTTCATGCACAAGATCCAAGAACCCTCTCTTGTGGCCTGGATCAGGACCCCTTTCCTGTCACATCTTTCTGGCAACCACAAAGGGACTATAGCGAGGAAACCTCTGACCCAAAGGCTAACTTTTGGGTAAGTGGTGGGGTCCTATAACATCTTTCTGATGACCATGGAAGCAACCATAAATGCAGAACCCCCAACCCAAAGGCTAACTTTGGGTAAGTGGTGGGGTCCAGTAACATCCTTCTGGTGAACCACAGAAGGGATGACACTGAGGTGACCCCCCAACCCAAAGGAAATAGACTGTAGCACTGATTGGATTACTTTGGGTAAGTGGTGGGGTACCTGGGGTAACAAATGGGATTGTGTTAGAGGCCTGACTCCCGTTAGAGTCTCTCATAAGACAGAGTAGATTAGAGGCCCCTCTTAATAAAAGGCAAGGACACTTGACCGACCTTGGGTTAGAGTCCCTTCTAAGACTTAGGGGATTAAAGGCCTCTCTCAGTAAAGTCCCTCTCCGTAAAGTCCCTTTCATCTATGAATGGATTTGGCACTACAGGATGTTAACTGCTGTTCTATTTGGAATAATCTGCCTTGTACTCTTTGCTGACAGCTATGGGTGACAGAATTAGGCATGTACAGGATCATGGGACATGGGGAGCTTTTTTCTCCCTAAAAAGAGAAACTTGAGAGCTGATGGGACTGCTGGAAAAGATTCCTTCATTACCGACAAGTGGCCACCTGAACTTTTCAGTACTGCTACAATGGGTGGATCTTTCCCCCGGTCTCCCTAAGTGTTTCACTTTCCTCATCCTGCTTCACGCAATGCTCTTCTCTATCTCTCTCTCTCTCTCTCTCTCTCTCTCTCTCTCTCTCTCTCTCTCTCTCTCTGCAAACTGGTTAAATGAAGGGCAAAAATCATTTATGGTAAAAAAAAAAAATCATTCATGGTAAAAAAACAAAAACAAAAACTTGTTTATCTCTTGTAAAGTTTTGATTAATGGGAAAAAGGATTTGTGAAGCTAGTCTTAAGCTGTAACGAATCCAGTGTGCTTTATAAGTCTTCCTGTATTGTTCTGTCATCAAGAGGGATAACTTAGGATAGAGCACAGGCTTTGGACACCTATAAGCCTGCTGTTCAAGACAGCCCAGCAAACTGATCAGTTACAAACTTTGCTACAGGTCCCTGAAAAATCAGGATGAGGTTTCCCTCTTGTCTTGTATGTCCTTGGGAGCTTGACCTTGTAACCAAGTGGCCACGCTTTCTCTTTCCATAATGGCAGCCCAGGTTCAGGGCTTGATTCCCAGCTTAGGGGATAAGTCCTTTATCTTCTTCTGTCTCTATATTTATATGTATTGTGTGTGTGATGTTTATATATGAAAGGGATTTGATTAATTGGTTTAATAATAAGAGGTTAAATCAAATATTTTGTGAGAAAAGTAAAAGGTATAATGCCTTTTAGTCCATGTTATTTAAGTAATTTTTGGGAAATAGAGTTGTAAAAGATTACTGGTAAAATAAAAATATCTTCAGAAATGTAAATATTTGGTCTAAATTATGCTGGTCAGCTATTAAGTTTGCTAAATGCTTTAAGGTCATAAACCGCTTCTGTGACTTTTGAAAACTGTTCAATTGATTTTGGAGCATTAGAGTCTAGATACAGCTAGCCATACCCCCTAGCTATGCTATGCTGGAAAAAGTCTGCCCTTATCTGCACTTTTGTCTGCTGTCCTAGGCTCCACACCTGGTACATAATTAAAATCCCGAACTTACCAAGGTATTCATCCAAAATAAAAGTTGCTAAGAGTTAACATTGTAACATGTAATTGAGACTACTGAAGAAACACTTTTAGATGTGAAGTATGTAAATGAAAGTGAAATGTGTTTTGGTAAAAGATTATAAGAAGTTATGGGAATGTGGATTTTTTTTTTACTATGTTTAAAGGGTTAAAGGATTGTTTTAAGTAAGATAGGAAAAGCTGAAGGTTTAAGCAAGCAAGTTGTGGAAGGCTTGTGAAATACTAGTTTTGTAAAACAAATTCTGTTCATGAACATATTGGCTAAAGTTAAAGGGGTATATTATTCAGTTTTGCTGTAAATTAAACATTAGAATAAAAGCACAATAGTTTTTCCTAAGAGCAAAAACCTGCTTATGATCTGCTCTTTAACAAAAATTGTAAAGGATTATAAAAGGTGTATTAAAATTTTACCATATGGTCAAACTGATTAAGATTGAATACATTTGTCTATGAAGTTTCATTAAAAATTGGGTTTAACATAAGTGCATTAATCCAACAGTGACATTTGGCTTATTTGATATTAAAATCCTATAAGAAGCATTGTAAAATATAAAATGGTGTTTGGTTTCCTCTGAGCTGTATTTGTATAAACGTGTTGTTGGTATATGTTCCAAAATTCTGGGAAACGTCTATAATTCTAATATGACTTAATGTATGTTTTTAATAATTGTTACATAAAATCATTGTATGTCACAAAGGTAACCAAATTTCTTTATCAATAGTGTTTTTTAACTGTGTATGTCCTAAGACATTTTGTCATCCACTAACAATTGTTGTCTTGCTTTGGTCCTCTTTAGAAGTTGGTTTATAATTAACTATAAAGCTCTAGAAGGTGTTCTGGAATGCAGGTTTCTGACAACTTTGGAGATTGTGACATCAGAAAAAAGGGAAAAACTTTCAGGATTCAAGGAGAGCTGAAATGTTCATGAATATCAAGCAAAACAGGAGTTAACTGCGTTGACTGAACCAATAGAAGTCTAAAGTAATCTTTCTAACTTTGCTTAAAATATTGCTGATCCTTTGTTTTTCAGAGTCAAGAAAAGCATTTTTTGTTTTTTGTTTGTTTTAGCTATTTAAGGCTTGTAACAATTGAGTAAATTCCTGTGAACAAAATTTAGAACGTATTTGTTTCACTCTACCTAATTTCTCCAGAATTGGGAAACTAGTTGTGAGTATTCTTAATTTATGGCAATATAGGTACTTCCATAAGTGCAATCTGAATCTGTTTTCTTTTGCAACGCTAAGACAAAATTGAAGAAACTGATTATTTTACCAAGGCTTTGACTTGAATGGTGTGCTTTCCTTTAAGGAATCAAAGTTGATTTGTGAAGTCAATAAAAGCTACTTGGGGAACTGACCTCAGACCTTGTCTACAACAGTCCCTGTACAGAGCTTCTGACCTGCGGTAAGTAAAGAATGTCACCTTCTAAAATGTCCAGGAGCCCCAAGTTATCTTGGGACCTCAAAAGGAAAGGAATTTACTCAACTCATAGGTATTTGAGGGTACAAACCCATGGCAGGGCTTGGCTCTAAAAATATCTTATCTAAGATTCCTTCTATGGAACCAAATTCCATCAAAGCCAATTTGAAAGAGCATATGCAAAAAATAATTATTCTTGCTGCACTTTATACAAATAATTAGGCCAATTATAATAAAGCAAATCATTCTTATCATGATTTGTCTTTAGTAAAAATGGGAAACTGGAGAGAGAAAAATGTTTCAAGAACTACGGTATACTTGTTATTAGATTCTAGTGTCATCAGTTGTATTTAAGTTTGTTTCTGCAATTTAGGCTAACTTTGCTTATTCCTGTGAACCAACCAGTGATCTCTGACTGCTGCTCAGAAAAAAACAAAATGGGTGGGTAATGTAAAAATCTGGATCAGTATTCTAATTCTGTGCATATATTAGAATTGGCTAGCAACCCCATATCAGCTTGGTTACAAGAGTAACCCAGTTCATGGAAAGCCTTCTTATTTAGTTTAATAATTTTCCTAAGAGTCCAATAAAATTAAACAGAGAGGGACTTAGATCAGATAGAGAATAGGAATAATTTTACTTATGTTGCTTTACTGTTATGGAATATATTGCTGTTGTAGTCTTTGTGTAGAAATGCAGAACAAGCTTTCAGAATGTTTTCTTAAATGGAACACTTATTAATTTTCCAGTTATTGCCTCTTATCAGAACTCAAGAGTCATGAATAGCCTTTGCCATACTGATGCTTTCTGACTGAGTTCCTCCCTACCCTAAACAAAAGAGATCTAATAGGCAGAAAAATCATTGCCCCTATTCAGCCTGAAGAAGTTACAGAAGATGGATCTTTACCCCTCTGCAACCATAGGATTAAGGGTTCTCTTATGAAAGGGAGTGGGGAAATGTCAGAGATGTTTAAACCAGAGCAACTCCATCTTGAATAGGAGCTGAGTTAAATGAGGCTGAGACCTATTGGGCTAAATTCCCAGATGGTTAAGACATTCTAAGTCACAGGATGAGATAGGAGGTCAGCACAAGATACAGGTCATAAAGACCTTACTGATAAAACAAGTTGCAGTAAAGAAGCCTGCTAAAACCCACCAAAATCAAGATAGCCACAAGAGTGACCTCTGGTCATCCTCACCGCTACACTTCCACCAGCACCATGACAGTTTACAAATGCCATGACAATGTCAGGAATTACCATATATGGTCTAAAAAAGGGAGGCATGAATAATTCACCCATTGTTCAGCATATCATCAAGAAATAACCACAAATAAGGGCAAGCCGAGCAGCAACGCTTGGGGCTGCTCTGTCTAGGGAGTAGGCATTCTTTTATTCCTTCACTTTCTTAATGAATTTGCTTTCACTTTATGCTATGGGCTCACTCTGAATCCTTTTCATGCACAAGATCCAAGAACCCTCTCTTGGGGTCTGGATTGGTATCCCTTTCCTATAACAGTTTGACTCACAATATTTTTTATTGGTGATGGGTTTATCAGGACATGGCCCCATTGTAATTTGAAGAACATCTGTGGTTGGTTCTCATACTTTGCACAACTTTTCAAATATATGAAAACACTTAATTAAACTGTTATTCTTTCTCTATCTGATCCAAGTCCATCTCTGTTTAATTTTATTGGACTTTCCAGAAATATCTCATACTGTGATAGTGCTTAGGCAGAGTTCTTAGCAAAATATTCTCCTGGGGATGTGGAAAGTGGGAAAGCAAGGGTGGAGATGGCTGCTGTGACTCTCCTGTTTGGTGATTTCTAGAAATCCAATGACAGTTCTAAAAGCATTAAAAAGTAATTCCTTAAGGATTAATGTGAATTCTAAGGAATAGTAATAGTCACTAAACTTTGATTCTGAAGAAACTGCCCAGATTACTAATCCAGCTGAGAACCTCTCCACCTGACTCCTCTTCCCGCCATGTAACTTCTCCTCCATCTCTATCTCTTAATTTCACCTGAGTCAGTGTTGTCCCCAATCCATTTTTCCTCACCTTTCTCACTCTCCATCCCCCTATTTCTAAACTTCTTACTTTCTTAACTGGAGATAGTATACATAAAAACATATTTAAGTATTCATGTAATTTACATTGATGTCTCCTTTTCTAAGTTATAAAATATTAGTTGACTATGAAAATAGACATAACAAAACACTGCCTAGTACATAATGGATGTTTGTTAATGTTCACTCCTTTCCCCATTTAGTTTATTTGTTGTATGTTTTTGCCTTACAATTGGCCCTTAATTAATTTTGTCAGGATCAATGCCTCTTAATGGGGGGGGGGGGGGGGGGAGGAGCAGGATTCCCCATCTTAACACTAGCCTTTCTCCACAGCAGTCTTTCTAGCCATAATGGTCCTGAAAAATTTCACCTTTACAATGTTACTGTTAAATGTTTCAAGGCCAGTATGTAAGGCCTCTTATTAGAACACAGGACGTTCAAGTCTTCACAGATTAGGCACTGGAATGAGAAGTTCCAGGTAGGACACGGCATGTAACCCAGCAGCCAGATTATCCTAGTAAGTGTCAATTTCCAGAAAAGTTGTTTCACGTGCTGCAACTTACATACTCTTCCCTCATTGGTCTGTGGTTCCCTATATAGAACCAGGCATAGGGATGGCAGAAGAATTTCCTACATTCTACTTAGCTCAAATGAAATCTGTGAGCACTTTCTTTTGAATGTTCTTAATTGCCAAAGGAAATATAAATAGAAATATATACAAAACTTATAGTTTTTCAAGCAATAGGTTATTGATCCTCTATGAATCACATCCTCCTACATACAGTCTCTTCCATGACTGAGATTAAGAGGCCAAACTTAAATCTTCTGGACAGCATGGGCCATTTGCACCATGAAACAGTATCCACATTGCCTACAATTGTATCTCCAGTGTCTATCAAAGTACCTGACACATAAAAAGTGTTCAGTAAATACTTCAGAAATAAATGAATGATACATGCACATACATTCTCACCTTTCAAAAAAAGAAACACTCCCTCCCCAGATGTAGGTGCATTGGGCCATTATCCATTACATGAACTAACAAACAGGAAGAATTTCTTTCTCTTAGTAAAAAGAGAGTTGTTCTTTCAAAATTATCTTACAGGAATCTAACTTCTGTTAACATTTGAAAGCAAATTCAAATGAGTAGTTTTTTTCTTCTTTATCCATGTAAAACATACAACCTAAGCCCAAGAAGGTCCTAAAACACTTTGTTCATTTCCTCACAGCATCATAGAACAGCTCTTTTTCAAAGGAAGAGAAAGTAATTTGTAACTGTTTACCTTCCCTCAGCAGCTGCTATTTAAATTATGAGGCATCGTTCTGTTGTAAATTATATCTTACCTAAGGAAATTGCACTAATTTGGCAAATACCAAGCAAATCTAACCAAATTAAATAGAGAGTTACTGATACTAAGAGCTGAAACACACAATCTTACTAGGGCAAAGTGACAAGAATTACTTCAAAGACTAAAGAGCAATTAGAGGTAGCAGAACACAACTAAAGCAGGTGCAATAATAACACTGAAATAGTAGCTTTTGGCAAGCCCAACAAGGGCTCCTTATGACCACCACATCATCTTTTCTAGAGCTTCTAGTGATTAGTGACAATTCTTCCACTAAACCCAAGCAAAGTCTGAACTAAAAAATCTAAAACCAATATGGAAGCCAACAGAATCAAATATGATTTCACTGGGGTAACAAAGACAAAATTAAAAACAACTCTCAGCATTTCAAGGAAGGGGGAGAAGGAAAATATAATTAGTCATTCCTGGGTATCTCCTGGGGAATTTATTCCAGGACCCCTTGCTGATACCAAAATCACGGACCCTCAAGTCCCTGATATAAAATGCTATAGTATTTACATATAACCTATGCACATTCTCCTGTGCACTTTAAACCATCTCTAGATCACTTCCTTCATGTAGATTCAATGTAGTACTCAGGGTGCAGCAAATTCAAGTTTTGCTTTTTGGAACTTGGCAAAATTTTTTCAAATATTTTCAATCTACAGTTGGTTGAATCTATAGATGTAGAATCCATGGATACAAAGGGCCAACTGCATATATTAACATACACATCTCTGATTTCTTATAATACAGAGAATGGGAGTTCCATTCTATTTTGTGTCAATAAATGTGCTACTTTATACAAATTATTTTATTTAATTTCTAAGTAACCCCAAGATGTCTATATCACCATCATTTGACAATGTGTATACTGAAAATGAAGCAGGTTTAAATAACCACTCAAAGTCACACTTTCAGTAAGTGGCAGTACCAGGGTCTAAGTACAAATCAGTTTGACTCCATTTTTCATAGCACCAACAAAGAACTTAATGCCGAAACTGTGTATGATTCCAGGAGAGAAGGAAGCCCTAACGCCCTAACAAATCCCTTGTATATAACAAATGAATATCTCTCATACCCACCTAAAATGAAAAGGATGGTTATATATCATCCTTTGGAGAACTAAGAAAACAGTTACGCACATTATTATCTGTGTTCTGTGGTAGATGAGGAATCCTGGTGAGAAGGACTAGAATGGAGAGTATGATGGTTTTTCTAGTAATACTGTGAAAAACACATGTTCCCTGAGATCCAGCAAAACTACTCCTAGAAAAATACTCTATTAGGAATGTGCCATGGTAGTCTGGTGAAGTTCATGGAAGCTTTCCCAGAATAATGATTTATTATCTACATTCATAATTGAAGGCAATGAGGCCAGCGTCCATGGTCCCAGGCACCAGGCTGGCATCCATCAGATCCAGCCTTCAGGAACACCCCTGTGGATCCAGGTTCTAAGCTGGCCCCCATAGATTCAGGCCTAAGGCCCACCCCAGGATCTGGCCAAGTCCTGTAGAACCAGGCTTCAGGCCAAGCCCCATGGTTACAGGTTTCAAGTCCACCCCCATGGACCCAAGTGTCAAGCAAGCCGAGTGGACCAATGCTCCAGGTCCGGCCCCATAGACTCCAGCACTAGATTCATATACTTACTGATCCAGGCACCAGGCCAGCCTGCTCAAGGATTTTATCAGCAATCCTGCCAGAAATCCACCAGACAGTCCATCAAGAATCTCTGGACAGGCTGATTGGTAAAGGACTTTCCTTGCTTAAGTTAGTTAAGACTAGAATAAATGCCTAACTTTCAAAATGTGCAGACACCAACACAAGATCACAAAAATCACAAACAATCAGGGAAACACAAAATCACCAAAGGAACAAAACAAAGCAACAGTGACCAACCCTAAAAAAATGGAGATCTATGAATTTTCTAATAAAGAGGTCAAAATAACCATCTTTAAAAAGTTCAGTGAGCCTGGGCATGGTGCCTTATGCCTGTAACTCCCAACACTTTGGAAGGTGATGGTGAGAGAATTGCCTGAGGCCAGGAGTTTGAGACCAGCCTGGGCAACATAATGAGAACACATTTCTACAAAAAATGTTTTAAAAATTAGCCAGGCATAGTAGCACATACCTGTAGTCCCACCTGCTCAGGGGGCTGAGGCAGGAGGACCACTTTAGTCCAGAGATTCAAGACTGCACTGAACTATGATCATGCCACCGCACCGAACTATGATCATGCCACCACACTTCAACCTTTGCAATAGAGCAAGACCCTGTCTCTAAAAAAGAAGTTCAGTAAACTACAACAGATCTCAGATTGACAACCAAACAAAAATCAGGAAAGCAATTACACAAAATTAGAAGTTCAACAAAGAGATAGAAACCATAAACAGAACTAAAAAGAAATTCTGGAGGTAAAGAATATAATATCTTAACAGAAAAATTCCATAGAGCTTTAACAGCAGATTTCATCAAGCTGTAGAAAGTGAGTTCAAAGACAGGTCATTTGAAACTACTCAGTCAGAGAAACAGGAGAAAAAAAGAATTTAAAAAGACTGGAAAAAGACTATATGAGTACATGACACCATCAAGAGAGCTAATATAGGAATTACGGGGTCCCAGAAGGAATAGAGAAGGAAAACAGGGCAGAACAGTTATTTAAAGAAATAATAACATTAAACTTCCCTAATTTGACCAGGAAATGAACATCCAGATTCATGAATTTCAAATAATGCTAAATAGATTAACTATAAAGAGATCTTCACTGAAATACATTAAATCATTCTCAAAAGTCAAAGTGAATTTTGAAAGCAGCAACAGATAAGCAACTCATCACAAATAATAAACTTTCATAAGACTATCGGCAGATTTCTCAGCAGAAACCTTGCAGGCCAGAAGACAGTGGGATTATATATTCACAGTACTTAAAGAAAGGACTGCCGACCAAGACTATTACACTCAGCAAGACTCTCCTTCAGAAATGTAGGAAAGATAAAGACTTTCCCAGACAAATAAAAGCTGGCGGAGTTTATCACCATGACACCTGCTTAACAAGAAATGCTGAAAGGATTTCCTAAAGTTGAAATGAAAGGAGATTAATTAACAACATGAAAACATATGAAAGTATAAAGTTCACTTCAATGGTAAGAACATAGTCAAATTCAGAATCATCTACTACTGTAATAGTGATAGATAAATCACTTTTAATTCTAGCATAAAAGTTAAAAGACAAAAGCATTAAAATAATTATAGCTATAATAACTTGTTAATGGATATATAATATATAAATATATATAAATTATGATATCAATAACATAAAATTATTATGAAAACAATCATACAAAATTAGAAGTTCAACAAAATTAGAAGCAATGTAGAACTCCACACTTTAACTGCTCCTAGGAGGAGAAGTTAACATAGAGTTTTTGTATGCAGTTGAAGTTACATTGTTATCAGCTTAAAATAGATTATTATAACTATAAGACATTTTAGGTTAAGAAGCACAAAATTCCAGTTAGAAAGGATGAATGAATTCTGGAGCTCTATTGTACATGATGACTATAATTGATGAAATGAATTTTATACTTTAAAATGTCTAAGAAAGTACATCTTAAATGTTCTCACCACAAAAAAAAATATATTTGTGCAGTGATGGATGCATGTTCTGGGGCATATATGCTTCATTTAATCATTTCACAATGTATACATATATCAACTCTTCATGTTATATACCACAAATATATTTTTTTGCCAATTATATCTTAATAAAACTGGAGGAAAAAATTAAAAGTACCAGTTCAAAAAATAAATAAACAAATGTAATCAAAGGCAATGAACTAGTGAAAATAATGAAAATTATGAAAACAGCTAGTGAAAATAAAGGTATGACTTTTTTCCCCATCAAAGTTTATGAACCCAGAAAACAATGAGATGGATATTTAGTTTAGGGATACATACGCATGTTGTAAATGATAAAACTAAAGAAAATAAAGGGGATGGTTAACACAAAACTCAGGATAGTAGTTTTATTTGTGAGGAAACAGGAGTTTCTAAGTTATTTGCAAGTGCTCTTTCTTAAGCTAGCTGAGAGGCACTTGTGAAATTTGCATTTCTTTTAGAAGTTCTGTTAGTGGGGAATTTCTTCCCCACTTCCATTGTTTCCTTCTGGTAATGGAAATTTGAAGAGTAAAACTGTGGCATTTCTCTGTTCTTCTACGTACACAAAGAAGCAAAGGGACTTATATGATTACCTGAATGCTAACACTGAGTAAAGCATTCTGTTTGATTACAGGTTCACAATTAGTACACCCACTTGGCCAAAATGCCTAAAGCCAGATCTTTACATCTAGTCTCTATTACATAAAAGGTGAAATTTTGGTATCCATCTTCCCTACCCTCCTCCTCAACCTTTCCTTAGTGAAAGGAACAAGTCTACTTGACTTTAAAACCTACTATAAAGCTACAGTAATCAAGACAGTGTCATATTGGTGAAAGAAAAGACCAACAGATCAAAGGAACAGAACAGATAGCCCAGAAATAGACCCACATAAAAATATAACAGATTCTTGACTAAGGAGTAAAGGCAGTAAAATTAAGTAAAGATAGTCTTTCAAAAAACAAATGGTGCTGGAACAACTGGACATCCACATGCAAGAAACTAAAGCTAGACAAAGACTTTTCACCTTTCACAAAAATTAATTAAAAATGGATCATAGACCTAATGTGAAATGCAAAACCATAAAATTTCTAGAAGATAACAGGAGAAAATCTAAATGACAGTGAGTTTGGCAATGACTTTTTAGATACAACACCAAAGGCACAATCCATGAAAGAATAAATTGATAAGCCAGACTTCATGAAATTTAAAAACTTCTGTTCTGCAAAAGATAATGTAAAGAGAATAAAAAGATAAGGCTCCAACTGGGATAAAATATTTGTAAAAGACATATTTGATAAAGGAAATGTCTTTGTATATTATTAACCAAAATATACAAAGAACTCTTAACACTCAACAATAAGAAAATAAACAACCTAATTAAGAACTGTGCAACATGTATATCTATGTAACAAACCTGCACATTCTGCACATGTATCCTAGAACTTAAAAGTATAATAAATAAATAAACTAAATAATCCACAAAGAAAAGGAATTACTGGATTCATATCCCAACTATCACAATTGCTAATGTGGATTTCTAAATAGACACTGTGTGTATGTGATATATGGGAAATCTTTGTATTTTCTACTCAATTTTGCTATGAACCTAAAATTGCTCTAAAAGATAGAGTTTTTTTAAAGCAAGTTTATTTTTGAGCTCTGCCCAGTTATTTCTATATTTATATCAATATACTCTATATCTATATACTCACACCATACATGTTTCTATACACATATATGTATGTACATGTACTTAGATATACACATGTACATTTATTATATATATTCTTTGAATGAATGCTTTATTTCATATTGAAAGTTTTTTAAAAGTAAGGCTATAGTAGTTTTTAAAAGATAAATGATAGTTAAAATTAATTAGCAATATGGGAGAGTACTTATAAAATTAAGGATTTTAAAGCAGAATATAAATCCATTAAGGTTTGAAAAGTATAGATTTATCATAAATATGAAATCTTAAGGAAAATGTCTCCAAGGTCTGAAGTGAGTCCCCTTGTAGGTGACAGGGCCCAAAGTGTGAAAAGAACTACAGGTGGGAATCAGGAGAAAGCCACTGCTGATTGAAGATTAGCAAGATTTTTATCTTTCTTCTTCCCTTTCTCCTCCTCCAAGTGATATGTATCAAGTAAAAGGAGCCGGTATCTTTCTTCTCTTCCTTTCTTATCCCTCACACTTCTGTTTCATCTATAAAATTTCCATAACACTTTATCTCCTCTTCTGCCAGAAAGCATCAAGATTGGTAATTGAATTGGATTCTGAATTGGGAATTGTGGATTGTGACACTTGATTGAACAAAGCAGAATTTGCACCAAATAGTAGCTCCTAATATTTTAGAATGACAGAAAGTATGTGTTGCTTTTATTTTTCATCATACTAAAAATTTTAAAGGAAGATATTTCAAGACATAAAGCAACATATTCTCTTTGAATTCTTATTAACAAACAAGATGTTAATAGCAAGAAGGGTAAAGGCATCTTGTGTTGTTTGCTTTTAATTTTTCTTAATTATAAACTAATTAAAAATGCAGAGAAACATAACAAAAAACATTTTTCTAGACTAATTTATCAGACATTTAGTAAGTACCTAGTGTGCATGTACTATGATACTTGCTGCAGATGAAGAGGTGAACAAAACAGTTTTACTTTATCCCTTCATAGAGCTTTTAATTCAGTCAGGGAAATGGACATTCTAGAATGTGTATTGGAAAAGTCCACATTTCTTTTGAATGATACTTACATTTCATATTTTACTTAACCATTCCTAAATTGTTGAATATTTTTATTGCTTTCTCTTCTTTAGCTATTAAAAGGAACATAGCTAATGAAAAACAATATTTCTGTAAATTTTTTACCCACATTTGGGCTATCCTAAAACTCAACTGGAATGAAGACAGTGACTGATAAGATTATCAGGCCCTTCCATTTAAATCTATTGTCAGACAACAAGGAAGCTCTAACCTAAACACATTTTGTATAAGTAGAGCTTAACCAATACACCCAGAATTTTTTATGAAAAGTTAACAAAATAGCCCATATTTTCTATGGAAGATGCATCAAAACAACTAATGATACTTTTATTTGCCTTGAATTTTGCCCATCCTATGTTGACTCAATAATCAATGTTGATTATAAATTTTACAAGCAAGAAAGCGTATCATTGAATGTGTATACTCATGAGTAAAATAGAGATACAGCTTTGTTATTTAATGTTTAAGATCAGAATTCTTTGCTTGCTGGTTAGTTTATATTTTCCTTTCTGAGCCAAAGCCTTATAAAATATGTCTGGTTCATCCGACAGCTCTCTAGAAAGTATACCAATGTATAGTTTCTCTTTCAGTATGACAGTCCCTATTTCCCTTACTTTCTCTTAAAGATTGTAATTTTTACATATTGCTGCTGATTGGATGAATGTAATGTTATACAACAGTTTTTTAAACTTGTAACTTATTATTTGTGAGTTTTAACATTTTATCATGTCTACATATCTTTTGATTTTTAACAGCTTTATTAATATATAATTTACATACCACTAAGCTCACCCATTGAAAGTGTATAATTTCAAAGATTTTTACTATATTCACAGTTGAGTTGTACAAACATCTCAATAAACTAATTTTAGAACATTTTTATCACTTCAAAACAAAACCTTGTACTTACTGCCTCTCTTTATCCCCTCTTCTACCATCCCTCGGCAATCATTGATCTAATTTCTGTCTGTACAGATTTGCCTATTCTGGACATTTCACATAAATAGAATCATGCAATATGTAGCATTTTATAACTGGATGATTTCACTTAGCATATTTCCAAAGCTGATCTATGTTGTAGCATGTATCAGTAGTTTGTTACATTTTATAGCTAAATAATGCTCCACTGTAGGGATATATCACCTTCTATTTGTCCATTCACCAGCTGCTAAGCATTTGGGTTGTTTCCACTTTGAGCTATTATGAACAATGCTGCTATGAACATCCAGGTACAAATTTTTGTGTGGACATACATTTTCAACTAGGGGTGAAATTGCTGGACCAAATGATAATTTTTTATAGCTTTCTGAGGAACTCCAGATTGTTTTACAAAGTCCTGCACCATTTTACATTCCCACCAGCCGTGTATGAGGGTCTCAATATCTCCACATCCTAGATAATACCTTTTATGATCTGTTTTTTTATGATAACTATCATTGCAGATTTCAGCTGATATTTCATTGTGGTTTTTATTTGTATTTTTCCTGATGTCTAACGATGTTGAGCATCTTTCCATGTGTTTATTGACCATTTTTATGTATTTTTAAGAAATATCTATTCAGATCCTTTGCCCACTTTTCAATTGGGTTGTCTTTTTATTATCGATTTATAAGAGTTCTTTATTCTAGATTCAAGTCCCTTATCAGATAAATTATTTGGAAATATCTTCTCCCTTTCCCTGGACTGCGTTTTCACTTTCTTGATGGCGTCCTTTGAAGCACAAGAGTTTTTAATTTTTATGAGGTCCAGTTTATACATTTTTTTTTCTTTTGTCAGCTATGTTTTGGTATTGCATCTAATAAATCACTGCATAACCCAAGGTCATGCAGATTTAATCCTGTTTGGATCTAATTGTCATATAGTTTTAGTTCTTACATCGAAGTCTATGATCCACTTTGAGTTAATTTTTGTGTAGGGTTCTTTCACTTTTAAATGTCACAGATTTCCCATATTTTAAAGAGAGAAGAAAAAAAGGTAAAATTGAGGCAATATAGGATCATTTGTGTTCTAAAGCACTAGAAAATACAAATCACTGAAAACATTAGCTAATACTATGTATATATGCGTGGGCATGTGTGTGTAAATATACACTTTTAATTACTATTTTTTTCCTCCTATGATAAGCCTAGGTTTTTTTCCTTCCAAATGGCAAAGAGAAAGCAAAGCTGCCAGTACCTCAGTCATTCCTTCTTTCCTTTCTTGTTCTCACTGCTCCAAGCTTTCTTGTTCTTTCCTTGATGGCCCTGCAGCAGGCGGGCCTCCTTCTTAGGCTGGAGTTTGTTAAAGTTCTTCACATGGAGCATCAAGTATTGCAGTTCAAATTAAAGCAACTTCTCATACTTGGGTCTTTCCTCTACTGTAGGTAATATCTGACTGCCAATGACCACTTCTGCCTGGAATTCTCACCTGCCTCTGCTCCCTCCAGAGGTTCAGAGTGGCTTCACACAGGCGGCACATAAATAAAAAAAGTTCTAAGGCTAGGACAGGAAGCTCTTTCAATATGAAACTTGACTTGAACCTTTCTCTAGTGACTCAGAAAAAAGGGTGTATGTATGCATGAAAAACTTGGGCTTTTTTCTAAATATTAAATTGATGTATAATCACTGAAAACATTTTGGAAAATCGAAAGACTATAAATTAAAAAATCACACCTCTTTTCATGTCCCAGAGTTAAACATGATTATCATTTTGTTATGTATCTTTAGAGAGACAGACAAATTTGCCAAAGTGTACACTTATACATGCATATATATATTACACAACCAGAAATGTATTATATATGCAGTTTCACATGAGGGCTCTTTTCCATTTTACATTTTTGAATGTCACTAAATATTACCTGAAAACATTAATTCCCTCCTATGATACGTTACAATGTGTTAAATCTGTTTCTTCTTTTAATATATTTAAGATTCCTCCATTATAAATAATTCTGTCATAAACATCTCATCTCATATGTTTCTCAACATATGTTTGATTCAACATTGTTTATACTTACCAATTCAATCATTGACAAACACTCATCCTGCTATAAGCTCAGTGGCAGGGATACAATGTGGACCCTCAGAAAGCTCACAGACAATAGCCTTTCTCCTGCTCCCTTATTTCATGCTGCCTCCTTGGTATACCTGCTGATTTCCTGATTTCTGATTACATTCCCTGACCGTGGTTCCTAGGAAGAACCATGCCTATCTACTGCTTTGAACACGAGTTTTTTCCCTATAGCTGAATTAAGCTTATGCCTAACTCCTGTTTCCTGATTGTTCCTCTAGTAAGCATTTCTCAAAGCTTTTGGTCACAGTACCCCTTCATACTCTTAAAAATTATTAAGGACCTGAGCCGGGTGTGGTGGCTCATGCCTGTAATCCCAGCACTTTGAGAGGCCGAGGCAAGCGGATCACCTGAGGTCAAAAGTTCAAGACCAGCCTGACCAACATGGAGAAACACCACCTCTACTAAAAATACAAAACATTAGCCAGGTGTGGTGGCACATGCCTGTAATCCCAGTTACTCGGGAGGCTGAGGCAGGAGAATCGTTTGACCCAGGAGGCAGAGGTTGCGGTGAGTCGAGATCATGCCATTGCACTCCAGCCTGGGCAACAACAGTGAAACTCCATCTCAAAAAAAAAAAAATTATTAAGGACCCACATCTGGGTATTTAATTATGCAGATATAATCAGAGTTCAAGTTGAATAACTGTGAGGCTTCCTACAACAATTTGTAGCTGCACTTGTGTTTCATGCAGCCTGTCTAAACAGAACCAGAAGGACAAATGTCCACAGCACAATTTCTAAACAGAGCTGAAGCTTCTGCACTTTCTAAAATGCTAGTAAAAACCATTTTTAGGCTACTCCCAAGATAGGACACTCACTAGATAAGCGTATTATCCTCCAGTTCTTCATAGCCCTTCAGAGTCTGTATAACTTTAACCACCTCCAAGTCATCTAGTAGAGCGCGCACACGCGTGCACACACACACACACACACACACACACACACACACACACACCCAATCCCAGCCAGATAGTAAAACACTGCAGAAGCACCAGGACTCAGTGAGTTCCAGCAGAGCCATCACTTTCATTTTCATTTCAAAGTCTCTCTTTGCAGGGGTTCCAGTTAAAGGGCAAGCAAGTTTCCAGGAGAACAAGGGTGAGTCAGTGGTGCCTTGTTAACTGAGGCTGGATCTCTATTCATGTGGGCTGCTCTATTGGGTTATTATCCACCTTATTCTTTAAAAGACAATTTCTAAACCACTTCCAGGTATTTGTAAAACAAACATTGCCACCTACCAGCAACGTTTGCTTTATTCTGAAGTTGCTGTGTTTACCTTGAAAACCACAAACTGTAAACAAGGGCACCTGTTCAGAGAAGATCTTCAAACTGCTCGCTCACTAAATCAACAGCTGGGAAGGAAAGGCAGTTGACTTGGGCTTGAATACACAGCGTACAAATCAATCTTTTATCTAAAACTCTTGGTGGCAGCTTGAATAAGTTAATGATTATTAAGCTTATGGAGCAACATAGAGACTTCCATAAACAAAATGTAACTTTTGTTAATCTGCTAATACTCAGAAGAAAGAAAAACAAGTAAGGCCTACCTACCATAAACCATAGAAGTACAATATTAATACACACATATTTCCACTTAAAATAGTACATACATATATAATACCCTCCTTCTCAGGTGGAGACACTTTAGAGAGTAGGTAAAAAAGGAAACTGATTTGATATTTTAATATGCCTAATACACAATATAAGATAAGAGTGGATGGGGGGATAGTTTACTTAAAAACATCTATATTTAATTCATGAAAAGTATTTTGAGAGAGCCAAAGTTTCATTTCCACAAACAGTCCATGCCTCTCACAACAATGTGTTCCTAGAAATACATTATTAAAAGAATGCATTTTCCAAGGGAAATTCGATTGGTGTAACATGATTGGGAATAACTTCCTAAAGAATACAAACTTAATAATGACAGCATAGATAGAAATATTCTAACCATATACCTTCCACATCATTTAGGAGAGCAACATCCTATAAAAATGACTAAAATGTACTTTGTTGTACTATTATAAGGATCATCCTTTTCTCCAAAATTAGATCTGTATCATGTAAATATCTGAAGACTTCACCAAGGACCTTCCTATAAGGGTCAAGAGAGGCAAGGGATTGAATAAATAAGGTCTTTCTCCATCTTCCCACACAGCCAGCCTTAGAGGTGAAAAAGTCACAGAACTGTAGACTGGGGGAGGCTTACTCTTTTTTCAGTGAATTCAAGAGGGTATTTCTGGGTTAACTGAGTTTCGAACTGCCCCCACAAACTGGTCATGCTATTTCATACCTCTGTGTCTCAGCCAGAAATGCCTCTTTTTCCCATCATCCCCTCCTCTCTGCCTGGTTAACAACTAGCCATTCTTCTTCTGAATTCCAAAGCCAATCACAATTCTCTTCTCTGTGCTTCTACAGTCTCTTGGGTTTAAAGGCAGTATAGTTAGTAGTTAAGGGTCTAGATTTCAATCACAGCTTTGCTTGTTTCCTCCTAGATGTATGACAAGAGGCAAGTTACTTCTCTCTGTGCCTCAACTTTCTCATCTATAAAATGATATATGATAGAGAATGTTAATCCTCCCCCCCCACCATATCCATTATTTTCTTCCTTGAAGTAGTTTTAGGTTGGCACATGGCCAGCCTACTAACTACCATATTCCTCAGGCTCCTTGCAGCAACATGGAGTCAAGTTTATTAGTTTCCTGTAACTGCCACAACAAATCAACACAAAATTGGTTGCTTAAAACAACAGCAATGTACACTCTCGTAGTTCTGGAGGTCAAAATTCAAAGTCAAGGTGTTGGCAAGGCCATGTTGCCTCTGAAGGCTCTAGGAGAAATCCTCTTTGCCCCTCCCAGCTTCTGGTGGCTCAAAGTACTCCTCAGCTTATGGCAGCAAAAATCCACTATCTGACTGTGTCTTTATGTGGCCTTCTGTGTGTGCCTTCTACTCATATGTCTTGTACAAGGGTATATAAGATTTGGGGCCCATTTGTGTAATCCAAGGTAGTCTCATCTCAAGATCCTTAATTTACATGGACCATTTTTCCTAATAACATCACACTTACAGTGCCCAGATATTATATAAAAAAGACATTATACATAAAGACATGGACACGTCTTTTGCAGGGCCACCATTTGATTCAATATGCTATATGACTATAAGATATGAGTGAGAGTGATTTATGAAATTCCACGAGTCCTCCTGAAGGAAGAATCTATTTTCCTTGTATTCCCCTTACCTCCTTTCTACTAACTAGGAAATGCTGACTACTGGAATAACCTTGGAAGCCACTGCTGAGAATGACAGAGTTGCCAAGATGGTCCTGGACCACTCACCTAGGGACTATTAGGTGAAAGAGAAATACATTTCTACCAAATAGAAGTCATTATGGGTTTTTTTTGTTTATTTGTTTATTTTTGGGGCTTTAGGGGTATTTATGTCACAGCACTTTATCTAATATATGGAGATAATAGTATTTAATAATATATACCTCACATGACTGTAAAAGATTAAATGGACTAACAGATATAAAGCAGTTGGAACGTTACCTGATATATAGTAAGAACTAAATAAATATTAGTTATTTATAGCAGTGGGACTCTTGTCACATTTAACTGTCATTGATTTACTGTGTAACACCTGCAGAAGACCAAACAGATTGGATCAAAGGCTTGGCACTTTCATCTCAGTATTATACTCAAAAGAATACTAAACATTCCTTTACTGTTTAAAGATGAAATGCAAATGAACTTGGCACACCAATTATTACCCTAGGAATTAATTTCACATAAAGGTGCCTATTGGGCCCAACAAGTCTACATGTCCCTTCCCCAAAGGCACAAATCTTTCAGGCCAAATGTCATCTTAATTAAGAAGCTTTCTTCATCACTCAAAACAGGAAATTAAAATATTCCTCCCACAATACTTCACCATATCTTTTGATTTAGCCCTTATCACTTTCTACCTAGTGTTATATTACATACATATCTTATCTTCCTCATATAAATTCCTTGAAAGCAGCATTCATTTCTGACTTGTCTGAACTGTAGCAACTACTTCACACACTGCATCGCACATGGTGTGTGGTGCGATGCATATTCGATAAATCTGCTAAATGTATCCAAGATCTTTTTTTTTTTTAACTTTAAGTTCTTGGATACGTGTTCAGAATGTGAAGGTTTGTTATGTAGGTGTACATGTGCCACAGTGATTTGCTCCACCTATCGACCCATCATCTAGGTTTTAAGCCCCACATGCATTAGGTATTTGTCCTAATGCTCTCCCCCTCCCCTTGGGCCCCACCCCCTCGACAGGCCCAGGTATGTGATGTTCCCCTCCCTGTGTCCATGTGTTATCATTGTTCAACTCCCACTAATGAATGAGAACATGTGGTGTTTGGTTTTCAGTTCCTGTGTTAGTCTGCTGAGAATGATGGCTTTCAACTTCATCCATGTCCCTGGAAAGGACATGAACTCCTCCTTTTTTATGGCTGCACAAGATCTTACAGTGTTGAAAAACAAGCCTACCTTTCTACCTATCACCTATGCAACTTGAGCGTGCTGCTTCTCTAAAGTGTGGTTTCCACATTTGAAAAACAGGGCTATTCAGGATTAAGTAGGGCAACATGGAGAAAGGTCATTATAAGCACTAAAAGTTAAGAATTTTAATATGTAGGTCTTTCTATTCTTGAATAGTGTTGGCTGTTAAAATACTCACAGAAAAAAGATATTTATTCAGTACTCACTAAGAATTTAGACACACAACTCACTCCATATACACCATAGGAAGGGAGATTTTACACATGAGCCTGCAGCTCATGAAAATTAACCCAAGGACATAGGATGAGGAAGTGAGGGAGCTGGAGAGCTGTTCTTACCCCACTATACCACATGCACCACGATTGTTTCTTTCTGCCCATCACTTCCTATTCTGAAGGGAGAGAACTGAATCTCACAATTAAAGCCACAAATCACCCAAAATTCAAATACTGTTCATAACTCAGAGACACAATTAATTGTGTGACTGTTGCCTTAAACAGTGGTTCATGAGACTTCCAAAACAGTCCTACTTTATCACTCAGAACCACACAACTTCCCTCTTCCCAATACAGAGACTACAGTCTTTTAATGCATAAGCACTTCTACAATCCTGGCTAGCTTTCACAGGAGAAGCAAAGAGGAAAAGCAATGTGTTCTCATTTCGTTCTGTGGCCCTTCTCTGAAACTTCATGGAGGACAGTAAACTTATTATCCAATTTCCACTGTCACTTAAGAGTTTAATAATATGGCATTAGCAGTAAGGGTTATAAACAGATGACTTACCACAAACACACAGGATAAACATAGCAACAACATGCAACTGGAGAGTTTTAATAATTTTTTTTTTCTTTTCAGTATAAAGCATGGAACTACTGACTTGGAAATCCACTGCAATTTTCTGAACTTCTTTGAGTAGGGGCAAACTACAAAATACTACAAACTACTAAAAACATCTTCACTTAATAACAGAGAAGTTTTTGCCTTCTGTTATTCACACTAAAGATTTGTTAGAATCCACGCCGACACCTGTTAACTTAAATTTAAAGGTGTAGGAGAATTTAAGACTATAACAAACTAATAGATCTACACGTTGCTTTAACATAAAACGACTAATCAAACAACTATGTTACATGCTGGGTAGTGTTAAGACACTAAAAAAGCACCTGGGCATAGAACTGAAATTATAGTGCCTTTAAAAATTATAGTTCTTAGCCTGGGCATGGTGGCTCATACCTCTAATCCCAGCACTTAAGAAGGCTGAGGTGAGAGGATCATTTGAGGCCAGGAGTTTGAGACCAGCCTGGCCAACATAGTGAGACCTTGTTTTTATAGAAAAATAAATAAATACATAAATAAATTCTTTTCTAAAACTTTATTCATTAATTCAACAAAAATTAAGTCAGCACCAACAATATGCAAAACACTGTGCTTCATCTTGGCAACTGAGCAGAGAACAAGGCTAACATAGTCCTGACACGCAGAGAGTTTACAGTCTAATCACAGGTCTTTCAATTAAAGAAACGGGTAAAGATTCTGACCATGCACAAGAATGTGAACATGTGTCCTCAGGCCCAAGTTCACCAACAAATGCAGTAGACAATTTCCAACATACAAACAGCTTCCCACCTCAACTTCCTAGATCTCTCTTTTCTCTGCATGGGCACTCTCCCTGCCACCGGGAGAAACAGTAGGAACGGTGTAGAAGTGTACTGTGGAACGAGATAACAACACCCTCTGGTGCAAAACAAAACCCTTGGTGGATGTAAGTTGGCCCCAGTCTTCCTGTCCGTGGGTGGGAGGCTCCAAGGCATGTTCTGCATGGTTTCCAAGAGGCCCCAGCAGGACTGAGCTTCAGTTGCTTCCACCAGGATTGAGCTTCATTAATGCACACTGTCTTACCTTTTCTTCCTTTCAGCCCATTCTCTCCCAAGTCCTCATGTGTGCTTCTGAGGATAACCTCCCAAATAGATTACCTCTACCAAGTCTTCCAGGGTCTGCTGCACAGACACCCCAACTTATACTATCCTAATCTATTTCTCCTCAGACATATCCAATAACACCAGAAAAACATGAAATGAGATCATCACAACACATACGTTTTACTAACTTCACAAATTCCAAGATGTCATGAGGCTGGGAATTAGATAGAATAAACAATTTGGATAAGAGTTAAGATTTTTTTCAACAAAAAAGAAAGAACAAAACACAAATTTATTAGGCTAGAACAAGCCTAGAATAATGAGCCAATTCAACAAAATGAAAAGTAACAGGTCCTCCACTTGATTCCAAAGAACCAATTACACAGCAAAGGAGGAACGAACAGAGTCCAGAGATGCAAATGAAAAAGCATCAGGAGTTTGGGTTGACTAAAAGCACGAGGTCAGTCAGGGACTCTAGGCCAAGTTTCTTGGGCTGTGCGATAGTTAATACTAAGTGTCAACTTGATTGATTGAAGGATGCAAAGTATTGATCCTGGGTGTGTCTGCGAGGGTGTTGCCAAAGGAGATTAATATTTGAATCAGTGGGCTAGGAAAGGCAGACTCACCCTTAATCTGAGTGGGCACCATCTAATCAGCTGCCAGCACAGCCAGAATATAAAGCAGGCAGAAAAACGTGAAAAGGCTAGACTGGACTAACCTTCCAGTCTCATCTTTCTCCTGTGCAGGATGCTTCCTGCCATCGAACATCAGACTCTAAGTTCTTCAGCTTTAGGTCTCGGACTGGCTTCCTTGCTCCTCAGCTTGCAGATGGCCTGTTGTGGGACCCAGTGTTGATTGTGTGAGTCAATAATACTGGGGAGAAATGCCAGATATAGGTAATGGGGAGGAAGGCAGCAAATCACACCGCCATGTGTGTACCTATGCAACAATCTTGCATGTTCTTCACATGTACCCCAAAACCTAAAATGCAATAAAATATATATATATAAAAAATAAAAAAATAAACTCCCCTTTACATATATATATATACACACACACACACATATACATATATACATATACACATATGCATATATACATATACACATATACATATATACATATTTACAGTATGTATATACATGTGTATGCATATATGTATATATGTGTACATATATGTATATGTATGTATGTGTATATATATGTATATATCCAATTAGTTATGTCCTTCTAGAGAACCCTGACTAATACAGATTTTGGTACCAGGAGTGACTCTAGAGGAACAGAATATTAAGGATGGAGTTCTTTCATTGGTTTTGGGGTTTCTGGAGTTGTCTGCTTGATATGATTAGATCCAAAAATGCTAAAGACTCTACTTCTAATAGTATGAAGAACATTGATACTCCTTGGTATGACCTGTGTAGAGACTTACAGGAAATAAATACATTTGACACTCCTGACTCGCCACTCATGAGAGGCAAGGAGTTTAGTGACTCTATATATAATACCTTTGATCATATGTGGAGAACCAAGGAACCTAATGAAGTTGGTTGGCTGCTCTTAAGTTCACTGGACAAAATGATGAAAGAAAATGAGGAACTCAGGGATTCTAACTCCTGGCTTAGGAAGCAGATACTGAGCCTCAAATCTAGTAAGACTACCCTCAGTGAGAGTCTTATCTCCTGTAGAGGAAGAGCTAAAACTGTGAAAAAATAGTCACAAGCTCTTATCATGCAAGTGGCTGACCTGCAACAAAAAGTGCATACACAGCCTCACCAGGTGTCCACTGTTAAAGCTAGGGCATTCAGTGGAAAAGAATGGGACCCTGTAACTTGGAATGGCGATGTGTGGGAGGACTCTGATGAAGCTGGGGACACTGAGCTTATAAACTTTGATGAACCGTTTTTAACAGAAGAAACAGCTTCCCTATCTCCAGTAGTGGCAACAACCCTTCCCCAGTTCATGTTGCCATCAGCCTTTCTACCTTTGTCTGAGTAGATAAACCCTGTGCTGCCTGAGGCAACAGTGATGGCCTCCCCTGAAGCAGTTGCCAGGCATGATAATGTTGATTCTCCTCAGGAACCATCTTCAACACCCCTGTTTGCTTCCACACCCAAAACGGCTAAAATCCTGGCAGGCCCCTAAAGGTGAGGTTCAGAGTGTGACCCAAGAGGAGGTATGCTACACTCAAAAAGAATTGCTTGAGTTTTCTAATTTATATAAGCAGAAATCTGGAGAACAGACATGGGAATAGATATCAAGGGTGTGGAATAATAGTGGAAGGAACATAGAGTTGGATCATGCTGAATGTATTGATTTGGGCCCACTAAGTAGAGACTCTGCATTTAAGGTTGCAGCTCAGGGAATTAAAAAAGGTTCTAATAGTTTATTTGCTTGGTCAGCTGAAATATGGGTTACAAGATGGCCTACTGTGAGCAAGCAGGAAATGCCTGATCTCCCCTTGGTTTAATGTAGAGGAAGGGATTCAAAGACTTAGGGAGATTGGGATGCTAGAGTGGATTAGTCACTTTACTCATCCCAGCTGGGAGGGTGCAGAAAATATACCCTTGACCAATGCTTTGCAAAACAGATTTGTGAGGAAAGCACCTGAATCTTTGAAGAGGCCTGTAATTGCTCTTCTCTGGATGTCAGATCTAACATAGAAACAATAGTCACTCAACTACAAAACTTAAATACTATGAGAATAATTGGATCCCAAGGTGGCAGGGGCCAAGTGGTAACACTCAGCTGTCAGAGGCAAGGTGGGTGTAGCTACTGTAATAGACAGCAGAGGCAAAGTAGCAATCAGAATAGTCTGACTCAAATAATCATGGTGTTCCTAGAAGTGAAACTGATAAAAAGCCTATTGCATTCCTACTTAATTTATAGAAGCAGAAAACTTCCAGGTCGAATGGACAAAAGACTAACTTGTATCATAAAACAGGGGATCGTGACCCCTCAATGAATTGCCAGACTTGAGCCAGTTTACCTGAATGAAGGGGAGGCCAGGGCCCCTTGATGAAGGACTCCACTACACTACTGACAATTTATGCTGTTAATCTTTCTCCCATCCTTCCCCAAGGAGATATTCGGCATTTTACCAGGGTAATTGTGCACTGGGGGAAAGGGAAATGATCAGATATTTGGGGGGACTACTGGACACTGGCTCTGAGCTAACAATGATTGCAGCAGACTCAAAGTGTCATGTGGTCCTCCAGTTAAAGTAAGGGCTTATGGAGGTCAGGTAATTAATGGAGTTTTAGCTCAGATTCAACTTACAGTGGGTCCAGTGGTTCCCCCAGGACTCATCCTGTGGTCATTTCCCCAGTGCCAGAATGCATAATTGGCACAGATATACTTAGCAGGGGGCAAAACCCCCACATTGGCCCCCCGACCAGTAAAGTGAGGGCTACTATTGTGGGAAAGGCCAAATGGAAGCCATTGAAGCTGCCTCTACCAGAAAAATAGTAAATCAAAAACAATACCGCACCCCTGGAGGGATTGCAGAGATTCGTGTCACCATCAAGGACTTGAAAGATGCAAGGGTGATGATTCCCATCACATCCCCATTCAACTCTCCTATTTGACCTGAGCAGAAGACAGATGGATCTTGGAGAATGGCAGTTGATTATCATAAGCTTAACCAAGTTGTGACTCCAATTGCAGCTACTGTACCAGATGTGGTTGCATTGCTAGAGCAAATTAACACATCTCCTAGTACCTGGTATATAGCCATTGACTTGACAAATGCCTTTTTCTCCACTCCTGTCGATAAGGCCCACCAGAAGCAATTTCCCTTCAGCGGGCAAGGCCAGCAATATACCTTTACTATCCTACCACAGGGGTATAAACTCTCCAGCTTTGTGTCATAATCTTATTCAGAGAGGCCTTGATTGCTTTTTGCTTCAAGATATCACACTGGTCCATTAAATTGATAACATTATGCTGACTGAATCCAGTGAGCAAGAAGTAGCAAAACATACTGGACTTATTGGTGAGACATCTGAGTGTCTCACCAATGGGAAATACATCTGACTAAAAATCAGGGACCTTCTACCTCAGTAGAATTTCTAGGGTGTCCAGTGGTGTGGAGCCTTTCAAGCTATTCCTTCTAAGGTGAAGGATAAGTTGCTGCATTGTACCCCTCCTCCAACCCAGAAGGAGGCACAACATCTAGTGGGCCTATTTGGATTTTGGAGGCAACACATTTCTCATTGGGTTGTGTTACTCTGGCCCATTTACTGAGCGACCTGAAAGGCCACCAGTTTTGAGTGGGGTCCAGAACAAGAGAAGGCTCTGCAACAGGTCCAGGCTGCTGTACAAGCTGCTCTGCCACTTAGGCCATATGACCCAGCAGATTCAATGGTGCCTGAGGTGTCAGTGACAGATAGGGATTCTGTTTGGAGCCTTTGACAGGCCTCCATAGGTGAATCACAGCAGAGACCTCTAGGATTTTGGAGCAAGGCCCTGCCATCATCTGCAGATAACTACTCTCCTTTTGGAAGACAGCTCTTGACCTGTTACTGGGCTCTGGTAGAAACTGAACATTTGACTGTGGGTCATCAAGTCACCATGTGACCTCAACTGCCTACCATGAACTGGGTGCTTTCTTATCCATCTAGCCATAAAGTGGGTCATGTGCAGCAGCATTCCATCATCAAATGGAAGTGGTATATACGTAATCCGGCTCATGCAGGTCCTGAAGGCACAAGTAAGTTACATGAGGAAGTGGCTCAAATGCCCATAGTCTCCACTCCTGCCACCTGGCCTTCTCTTCCCCAGCCTGCACTGATGGCCTCATGGGGAGTTCCCTATGATCAGCTGACAGAGGAAGAGAAAACTAGGGCCTGGTTTACAGATGATTCTGCACAATATGCAGGCATCACCTGAAAGTGGACAGCTGCAGCACTACAGCCCCTTTCTAGGACATCCCTGAAGGACAGCAATGAAGGGAAATCTTCCCAGTGGGCAGAACTTCAAGTTCTACTACTTGGTTGTGCACTTAGCATGGAAGGAGAAATGGCCAGGTGTGTAATTACATACTGATTCATAGGCTGTAGCTAATGGTTTGGCTGATGGTCAGGGACTTAGAAGAAGCATGATTGGAAAATTGGTGACAAAGAAATTTGGAGAAGAGGTATGTGGATGGACCTCTCTGAGTGGTAAAAAACTATGAAGATATTATATCCCATGTGAGTGCTCAGCAACAGGTGACCTCACCAGAGGGTGATTTTAATAATCAAGTGGATAGGATGACCCATTCTGTGGACAGCTTCTTTCCCCAGCCACCCCCATGTTCATTGTCCAATGGGCCCATGAACAAAGTGGCCATGGTGGCAGAGATGGAGGTTACTCATGGGCTCAGCAAAATGGACTTCCACTCACCAAGGCTGACCTGGCTACAGCCACTGCTGAGTGCCCAATTTTCCAGCAGCAGAGGCCAACACTGAGCCTTTGATATGGCACCATTCCTCAGGGTGATCAGCCAGCTCCCCTGGTGGCAGGTTGATTATATTGAAACTCTTCCATCACGGAAAGGGCAAAGGTTTGTCCTCACTAAAATAGACACTTACTCCAGATATGGGTTTGCCTATCGTGCACACAACACTTCTGCCAAGACTACCATCTGTGGGACTCACAGAATGCCTTATTCACCATCATGGTATTCCACACAGCATTGTTTCTGACCAAGGCACTCACTTTATAGCTAAAGAAGTGTGGTAGTGGGCTCATGCTCAAGGAATTTACTGATCTTACCATGTTCCCCATCATCCTGAACCAGTTGGATTAACAGAACAGTTGAATGGCCTTTTGAAGTCACAATTACAATGCCAACTAGGTGACAATACTTTACAGGGCTGGGGCAAAGTTCTCCAGAAGGCCATGTATGCTCTGAATCAGCATCCAATATATGGTACTGTTTCTCACATAGCCAGGAGTCATGGATCCAGGAATCAAGAGGTGGAAGTGGAAGTGGCACCACTCACCATCATCCCTAGTCATCCACTAGCAAAGTTTTTGCTTCTTGTTCCTGTGACATTACGTTATGCAGACCTAGAGGCCTTAGTTCCAGAGGAAGGAATACTGCCACCAGGAGACACAACAATTTCATTAAACTGTAAATTAAGATTGCCACCTGGATACTTTGGGGTCCTCCTACCTGTAAGTCAACAGGCTAAGAAGGCAGTTTCAGTGTTGCCTGGGCAACTGACCTAGACCATCAAGATGAAACCAGTCTACTACTCCACAATGGAAGTAAGGAAGAGTATGCATGAAATACAGGAGATCCCTTGGGCGTCTCTTAGTATTACCATGCCCTGTGATTAAGGTCAATGGGAAACTACATCAGCCCAATCCAGGGAGGACTACAAAACCCTTCAGGAATGAAGGTTTGGGTCACTCCACCAGGAAAAAAACCATGACCTGCTGAGGTGCTTGCTGAAGGCAAAGGGAATACAGAATGCATAGTAGAAGAAAGTAGTCATCAGTATAGTACCAACTACAACCACATGATCAGTTGCAAAAACGAGGAATGTAATTGTCATGATTATTTCCTCCTTCTTTTGCTAAAACCATGTTTTTAGCATGTACAGGTATGTACACACTTGTACTAAAAAAAATCTTCAAATTTCCCTTTTCCTTTATTATGTGACATAGATTTATTGACTACATATCAGCATTTAAGTATTGTAACTTTATGTAATAGCATTTGGGTTGGGGATTGGTGCATTTCTGGTTGTATGAAGGATAGTTGTATTATGTTAGGTATGATTATGACCTTATTATTGCCTTTATTTGAAGATTATGTATGATCTCAGGAGATATGTATGGGTTCAAGTTGACAACGGATGGACTTGTGATGGTTAATACTGAGTGTCAACTTGATGGAATTGAAGGATGCAAAGTATTGATCCTGGGTGTGTCTGTGAGGGTGTTGCCAAAGGAGATTAACATCTGAGTCAGTGGGCTGGGAAAAGCAGACCCACCCTCAATCTGAGTGGGAACCATCTAATCAGTTGTCAGCATGGCCAGAATACAAAGCAGGCAGAAAAATGTGAAAAGGCTAGACTGGCTTAGCCTCCCAGCCTACATCTTTCTCCTGTGCTGGATGCTTCCTGCCCTCAGACGTCAATCCCAAGTTCTTCAGCTTTGGGACTCAAACTGGCTTCCCCTGTTCCTCAGCTTGAGGATGGCCTATTGTGGGAACTTTTGATCATGTGAGTTAATACTACTTAATAAACTCCCCTTTATATATATATTATATATATATATATATATATATATATATATATATATATAAATATACACACACACACACACGTGTGTGTGTGTGTGTGTATCCTGTTGGTTCTTAATAAACTCATATATATATATATATATATATAAACTCTTTATATATATAGATATATATATGTGGATGGATAGATAGATAGATAGATAGATCCTATTAGTTATGTCCCTCTAGACAACTCTGTCTAATACAGGCTACAAGTGTGGAATCCAAAAATCAGAGGAGTTCTCATTAGACAAAACCCAAATGCACTATGTTCAGTTCTTTCTACCCAGCTAAGAATTAAATTGACAAACAGAAGCCTAACCATAAAACAAACAAAGCAGTATAATGAAGACAGAAAAATCCCTAAAGAATTTGTAGCTGGCAACAGTTAAAAGAACTAAAAAAAAAAAAAAAAGTAAGGCTAGAAGAAAAGATCCATAGGAATATGGTCATTCTAAACAAATACTTAACAGGCTATCATGTGGAAAAAGGATTAGATTCAATCTATGTGGCTTTATAGGACTAACAGGTAGAATTTGTAGGCGGGACTAATTCCATAGATATTATGGCATAGTGGTTAAAAACAAACAGCTCTAGAGTCATAGAACTTGGTGAAAGTCCCAGTCCTACCACTAAGGAGCTCAGCAACTTTAAAATGGTTTCATAATTTCTTTATACTTACTTTCTCCGCAAATTAGGGTAGCAATAATTTCTATTTCATGTGATTACTGAATAATAATGCACAGGAAGCCTCAAGTACAGTGTAGCATGTATTACATGTTCAATAATCTTAGTTGATTTCAAATCTGAAATAGTTCAGTCTTCGACAACAACAACTAAAAGTATTCTAACACCAAACATGAAGAAATTCAATATAGCAATTGTTAAGCTGGTGGAGCAAATATTCATCATGGGCTGAGAGTGGAGAATCACTGTGTTAGACAAGCTTGACACATTCGTTCGACTACATAAAAGGTCAAAGCAACTGCCTAGCGAGAACACACTTTCATTTATGCACATGAGTGCGTAACCTCCATGAGCAGAGGCAAAAGGTTAGGCCTAGTCTTCAAAAGGACTTCCCTGAATTACTTGAAGAAAAGGAACTGAGCTAAAGAAGAGATTTTGTCCATTTTGCCCCAAGTCCCTGATTTTTGCTACCTGCTTTAGTGTTGCATTCCACAGCAAAGAAATTCTCTATATTAGTTCCAATTCCTGAAGCATTCTGACTTATTACTCCAAAATGACTGAGTGTTGATTGCCAGAAGTGGCCCCATGGTAGGCTTAGTGCATTATGAAATAGTCAAGTGACAAATGATCAGAGAATCTCAGAACTGGAACCTTCAAGACCAAATAGCCCAATGCTGAAAAACACCTAATCAACCAAGAGAAGGGACTGTCTTCTCTCCCCGCCATCCTCCAGGAAGTGGTCCCTGCGTTCTCCATTACTGTCATGTTTTATCACCCTGACGGTAAGGAAGGACATAAACCTCTCTTTAAGTTGATTTAAGTTGACTTCTCCTAATAGAAGTGGAACATGTATCAATATGCAAACTTTTAGAAAAATAATACTAAGAAGTGTTTTCTAGAGAAGGGGGAGAAGTGTGGAAAGGAACAGGGAAAATGTGAAAGAATATAAAATCAATTTAAATAACTGCCTTATTAAAGGGAAGAAGATTAAATTGTACATCAAAAAATGAGACCTGTGATGAACTCTGTTGGTATTATGTGCCCTCTGGTATGAAGCAGAGAGAAGGGTACATAACCTCTGAGGTATTCTCAGAGCTTTAACTCCAGTCCAACCATGACAAAAGCATCAGACAGACACACAAGGTATACTCTATAAAATACCTAGCTAGTACTCTTCAAAAATATGAAGATCATGAAAAACCTGGGAAGACCTAGACCAGGTCACAGAATAGAGCAGACTAAGGAGACACAATGACTAAATGTAACAAAGGATCATGGATGGGATCAGGAACAGGAAAAGGACTTTAGTGGAAAGCTGGTGAAATACGAATGAAGTCTGGCATGTAGTCACTAGTAATGTACAAATGATAACTTCTTAGTTTAGACTAATGTCCCCAGTGAGATGCAAATAACAGGGAAAAGAGAGTGGAAGAGAATTCTCTGTATGCCTTCACAACTCTTCCATAGAGCTAAATTTATTCAAATGTTTACAGTCTATCTTTTAAAAATAGAGATTATTTGATCATTAAAGAAATTTTATTCCCATAAGAAAAAGCTACTATGCTTCTGTTAATATCAATCTATTGTATGGTATCTACTAAAAAATGGTTGTTTACCAGGTTTTAAATAACCCTTTGGAAATTGTTTGCTAAAACTTAGTTTCCTCTATTCGCAAGTGAGGTAATATGACACAGACAAAAGAACATTTCACTGTGGAACTTTGTTGTCACGGTCAAAAAAATTGGAGGAGTTGTACTAGATTTAATTTTAATTGCCTACCGGCTGTAAAATGTTATGATTCACTTGAACAAATCATAGCATGAGTATGAAAAACAAAAATCTTTTCAAATTAATTTGAGAATATCATTTGTCTGGCTGAGGAAAGAGGAACTGAGGTGCAGCTGAACTGTTGATATGCTATTGTTTCTTCACCTTATCTAAAAAGTAACAATAAGGGAGGGTGCTCTGGAAACTTGGCAGGGGAGTCTGGAAATGCTGGGATGGTGATTCTGGGAGGCAAATCTATGACACAGCAATGGCTTTTAAAGCCAAAAGGAATGGGGGAGATATATTCATGCAGAGAGTGGCCTAAGGCGAGAGCTATAAAGACAAGCTATGCAAAAGGATGAGGCATCTGGTCAGGCACTGTCTGCTCCCGACTATTAAGAAGGCCAGGCAGAGGCAAACCCAGCTCAGGGAATTCTCTGGGACTCTGGAGGGATAAAGTTCAATGCATCATGAAAGAAAGGCTGGGGCTTTAAGATAAGAGAGAACCCTGAGTTCCCAGTAGGAAAGAACCCTCGTTTTCCAATGATGAGTGTAGTAAGATAAATGGTTTAGTCAAAAACTGGAGGTAGAAAATGAGAGTAAACTAGCAAGCATAATGACCTCAAGGACTGGATTACAGGAAAAGCCAGCCTTTCACCAGAAGGATGGAGTGTCTGAAAAAGTGATTCATGCTCTGAACCAGTGCCCAGTGAATAATATGAGACCAAGTATCTGCATATAATTACCTCATGGGTACAGAGCTGTTACCCCAGGTTCCCTTAGATACTCAAAAATTATCTTTGCAAATTTAGAACAATTCACCTCACTGTGGATTGAAAGAGGAAAAGAGGAAAGGCAGCCATGAAGTGTAAATGTTAATCTTTGAAAGATTCATTCTTCCTTGGTGACCTACAGAGGAGCAAGGCTTCCCAGGCTCATGCCTGTGAAGTGTGAGCACCCCTGGGAACCAAGTTTCATCACATGATCCTAGAAAAAGTTTGAGTGTCTCATCCAAAAGCACCTAATGGCTATTTTGAGGGATACAAACTATGGGCAAATCACTATGCCTGGAAAACACAAAAAGAAGAAAATAAATCCTGCTCTTGAAGAGGCAATAATGTAAGGGTTGAGTCAAATATGTTCAATGGAAATACATTATGCCTTTCTATCATAAGGTAACTACCATTTGTATAATGATTTAAAACACTTTTACATTTATTGTCTGGAAATATGTCAGGGCTCACAAAACCTTGTGTGGTAGTCATCGTTCTTGTTATTAGCCACGTTTACTCCTACTAGCCAATGACAGACGTCCTCTGAGGCTCAAAGCAGGTAGGTGACCTACTTAACATAACACAGCCAGCAAGCAGTACAGTCAAAACCTGAACCTCATGCTTTTACCTGCTACAAATACAGATTTGTTGTCCCAGTTTGCTTTTAGAACTTTTCTCTTTAATGCCCTACAGTTCACCAAAGAGTGTCTAGTGGTGGATGTGGTTGTATTTACCATCACTACTCCGAACTCAGTGTGCCTCTTCCACCTGGGGAAGAGTGTTTTCTTCAGTTTAGTAAATTCTCACCCACATTCCTTCACATATTGCCTCTATTCCGGTCTCCCTAGCCTTTCCTTCTAGAATTCAGTGAGACACTGCGGGAACTTCTCAGCCTGTTCTCCAAGCTTTTCATGGCTCATCCAAATCTTCCTTCTTTGTATCTCTCTGTGCTGCATTCTGGGTGGTTTCTTCAGAGCACTAAATCTCTCTTCATCTTTACACAATGTGCTAGCTCATACTTTTCAGAATCTACCTTTATTCATACTATCTGTCCTTTCATTAGGGTTTCTCTACCCTCTTATCTTTTGAATCATTTCACACACACTTCCTGCATTGTCTTTGGCAGGTTGTTCCTGAATATTAGTAGCCTACGTGTCACCTTCACAATAGCTTCGTTCTAAGTCCATCCTCAGTGGAAACTGTTTACTGCAAGAAGACCTCACTTGCCCAGGGTTAGGGAAGTATCCCTACTGAGTAGTTTTGCAGGTGTTTCCAGTGGGTAGTTTGTCTTCCACAGTCTGTCTTATGCGAATTTCTCTACTTGGGGAGAAGTCTAGCTCTCTTATAAAGTGACCAATATAACTCAAAGGACATTTTTTTTGCGCATGTCAGTTTCTCTGTAAGGATCTGAGTCTAGGGAAAATGAAATAAATAAAATATTCCCATGAGAGATATTGTATATAAAATGCCTATCACAGAGTGTAAAACACAGTCAACATTAATCCAATGCTGTTTCCCTTTTCCATTCAGTAAGCGGCAATCTTGATTTGGGCTTGTGGCTCTGAAGAATCCCTCCATCTCTCTCCAGTTTTTAATCCTTTATAAAGGCTGTTTTTCACCATTATGAGAATGAATGCTTATACACTGTTCAAAATAAATGCCATTTTAAAGTATTTTTAGTATTATAAGTATGTACAAATTATGAAATTGATTTGGACAAGCTTTTAATGACGAGTTTTAGCTTTCTGTGATTCTCTAAAGATTCCATTAATCATTCTTTTGTAGGATTTGAGTTATCATCAGTCTCTTACTAGGTTCAGTTTCTCATTTGAGGAAATTATCAAGCTATTTCTAAAATTATACTTAGGAGTTCTAAGACAATTGTCAGTTATTACACACCATCAAAAGTGCTATTTAAAAAGTAAGCTAACACATCATTGCCACACTCCTAAAGAGTTTACAAAGATAAATTTAAAAGGTAACAATGAAACACTATAACATTTATAATACAGCTGTCAGATAAGCATATAAATAAATATTGTTCAGCTGCATTTACTGGCTTGAAAAGTAGCCTTTCACAGTTAATTACTGAAATTTCCTTTTAACAGATAGACCATTGTCCAGCAAAACAAAAATTAAAACTATTCTTTCATGTAAATCCCTTAATATGTAAAAGAAAAACAATGGAAAGATTGTGGAATTTTCAGTGAACATATTTATATCTGAAAGTTTCACACTGAATAAAGTTTTGACATTACTTACTTTGAGACACAAAAATAATCCGCCCCTTAGCTCAGACATTAAAAAAATATGTATTTCTTACCTCTGAACTTCTTGGGAGGGTTGGCAAGGTCCCCGGCCTCTGGGTGCACCACACATCTGTCATCCACTAACCTAGAAGGAAAAGCATGTTTACACTGTTAACATCCTTCTCATATTCATAAATCATAGACTGTACGTGGATATTGCATAAATATTTACCGAAAGTTTTAATACCATTCTTCATTAAGTAACTTTTTAACAATCATGGGTCTGTAAAAAGATTTGGTTGTAAAGATATAAAGCCAGGTTTATGAAATTGAAACACAGGAAACATTATTAAGTGGTAGGAAACTAGTTAGATACCTTAGGACATGGAACACTGTAGAGCTGTTTAAAGCTACATTAAACAAAATGCACTGGCCTGCAAAATGTTTATAGTATGTTGTGAATGTAGTGGTAATCAATCAATAAGATACATATATGCTTAAACACATACACAGACACACTTCTACATATACATATATAAGGAATGGAACACAGACAGCAAAATATTAAGAGTGGTCAGATTACCCATAGTTTTTATTTCCTGTTTTTTTTTTCTTTCCTGTGTGTATGTATGTTTCACAGGGAATGTGTAAGTTCATGAGATCAGGCTTCTGGAGTGCCCATAGAGTAGGTGGTTATACTACCTATCCTGCATTCAATCTCTGGCTTGACCACTTCCTAGCTAGATGACTTCATGTCTCTTTCTTTATACCTAAACAGTAAGGATAAAAATACCTACCTCACTGCATTGTTAGGAAGATTAAATGACTTGATTTTTTTTTTTTTTTTTTTTTGAGACATAGTTTTGCTCTTGTCGCCCAGGCTGGAGTGCAGTGGCACAATCTTGGCTCACTACAACCTCCGCCTCTTGGGTTCAAGTGATTCTCCTGCCTCAGCCTCCCAAGTAGATGGAATTACAGGTGCTCGCCACCATGCCCAGCTATTTTTTGTGTTTTTTAATAGAGACAGGGTTTCACCATGTCAGCCAGGCTGGTCTTAAACTCCTGACCTCAGGTGATCCACCCATCTTGGCCTCCCAAAGTGCTGGGATTACAGGTGTGAATCACCGTGCCCAGCCATGACTTGATATATTTTTCTTTTCTTTTTTTTTTTATTGCATTTTAGGTTTGGGGGTACATGTGAAGAACATGGAAGATTGTTGCATAGGTACACACATGGCAGTGTGATTTGCTGCCTTCCTCCTCATCACCTATATCTGGCATTTCTCCCCATGCTATCCCTCCCCAACTCCCCACCCCCCACTATCCCTCCCCTTTTTCCCCCAACAGACCCCAGTGTGTGATACTCCCCTCCCTGTGTCCATGTGTTCCCATTGTTCAACACCCGCCTATGAGTGAGAACATGCGGTGTTTGATTTTCTGTTCCTGTGTCAGTTTGCTGAGAATGATGGTTTCCAGGTTCATCCATGTCCCTACAAAGGACACGAACTCATCGTTTTTGATGGCTGCATAATATTCCATGGTGTATATGTGCCATATTTTCCCTGTCCAGTCTATCATCGATGGGCATTTGGTATTTTTAAAGTGCCTGGTACAAATTCTGAGAGTTTCCATTTAATGGACAAATAAAATCAAGAATCTTCTGTGTCTTCACATATTCTCTGCTTCTAGAAGAGCGCCTGACACACAAAAAGTGCTCAACAAATCTAAGTCAAATGAATAAATTGTCTTTGTAGTTACAACAATATGTTTAATCTCTCTTAAAATATTTATGAGAAGCCAATTTGTAGGACAATTTCAAGACAGAGAAGCTGAATCTCTGAACTGAGAGCCAGGAGACATGAATCTTTTGTTCAAAGAGAAAGATCTCTTTGAATACGAAACTCACTAACTTATTTCTCCATTGGTTATATGGTGGGAATACCCAGGAATTTTTCCAGAATATTGTGAGAATGTATGTGAATTAATTACATGTATTTATTTGAATTCATTTAAAGGGAGATGCCCAAACTGCAACCTTGCAATTAAAAAAAAAGAAAGAAAAAGTATTAACCAGATTCACTAGCACGCATCAACTCCAGCACAGAAGTTGAATTAAGATGATTATCCTAATCAAAATAAAACTTTTGGTTCCTCATTTATCTAGTTACTGGAAGCAGACACTTCCTAAATCAACAGATTTTTCTGTGGGATCCAATTTTCACAAAACAAAATGCTGATTTGGTCAAGGAGTACAGTTTCTACTTTGATTTTTTTAATATATCCTTCATTCACACTGGTTTGCTAAAATGTGGTTTTACAAGAGCTGCCAGGCATGCAAGAAATTCCTTTTTAGAGTCTCTAAAAACTGATTTTTTTAGAAACGGGAAGTCACATTGGCTCAAGAGAAAGCAAACTCAGACTTCTACAACGTCCAACTTCTACAATGTCCAACTGTAACACTGAATCTGAAAGACTCCAATAGTTGTGAGAATATCATGACATAAGATGTAACTAAAAGTGCTGTGAGGGAAAGGTCAGCTTTTCTAATTGGTCAAGACATGTTAAGAACTGAATACAATGATTTAAAAAAATCAGAGTCTTATTTAGAGCACATATAAATTACATAATGTAAAAATTACAAAAGACACTGACATTCTATTTATTCCTTGTACGTGTACATTCCCACAAAAATACAGACTCCTATGAATGCCACTGAGTCCCCCACCTGTATGGACCAGCCATCAAGAGGAATGGGAACTGAAGCTATAAATGAGATGACAGTGTATTTATGTAAACACTAATATCTATCCTCAATTATCTGATAACCCAGATAAAAACATAATAATTAGGAGTGACTTTAGTTCTAAAAATTTGTCCTATTCCTTATATAAAAATGTCTGTGAAAATCACAAAGGCAGTCCTTACACAAAAATGTCTGTGAAAATCACAAATTTAATCCTGAAGACTTAAAGAATTGGGATTGAATTTGAAGAGAATGGAAGAAAAAAAGGATAGGAGGAGGAGGAAGATGCAAGGAGTATGAATCTGTTATAAGACATATATGATCATTGGCATTAAAAGTCAAACAGATTTTAATGGTAGTTGGAATCCCGTTTGACTTTTAATGACAAAATCCTGGAACAACTTCTACAATATCCCCAACAGCCTCTTCTTGAATACTTTCAGGACCAATGTACTTACCATTTATCATCATTCTGACAGCATATTAGAAATGTGTTTATATGGAGGTGAAATAATACCTTCTCTTTCCCAGTACTTATCATATTTTCTTATATCTACTTGCCTAATTGTCTTGAGTGTCAGAGTAAATGTTAAGCTCCATGAAGTCAGAAATCCATCTTGTTTATCACTATATCCTTGGCATCTACTAGAAAGAGGTGCAATAGACGCTAAATAAATATTTGTTAAATAAATAAATGAGTCAATGAGTAAATGATATTGGCTTTCCAATTAACTCTCCCTCTTTGTTCCCAGTTCCTTCTTCCGCGAGTATACAGATAAGTTTTCTTTTTCTGAGATGAACAAGCTGATTTCTCTCTCCAGTGCTTCTTCATGTAGATATTTACCAGGAGTCTAGCATCCTTCATACACCCAAGTGCCAGCATCCCCCTCACCTGTGATCCTAGAGACTGTCCACGTGAGTCTAGATGCGTGCCCAATGAGGGCAGTGTACAGCGGACTATTATCTCCTTCTTTCTGATACTAAACTTACAGAAATGCATCCTACAATTTTAGTAGCTCCTGTGGCAGTCAAGGTTCCCCCTCTGACTTTTATTGGGTTTATAGTAAACAGTAATTCCAAGTCCTTTTCATGTGTACCACTGATAAGCCAGGTTCTCCCACCCACCAGTAGGGCAGTTAACTTTTATAACCTAAGGACCAGAATTCACAACCAAATAGGAATAAATATAAAGATTGACCTTTGGTCTATGAGAAGAAATCATCTGAAAAACATGGATCTATTCCATCCCTAGTTAATTCATTTAGACCATGTCATGATTTTGCCCATTTTAACCACTCATGATCCGTGTTTCCTAAATTTGGCTGAATCATTTGTGGAGTTAAAAAAAAAAAAAAACTTTCCTTTGTCCAGACCTATAGAATAAAACTTTCTGAGGACAAGGATTGTGTGTTTTAAAAAGCCGTCTAACCTTCTTTAAGTGTATTAGGAGTATCTGCTCTGCATTCCCACAATACTCTAGGTTATCCTCTACCAATAGACTGTATCACAGCCCATTATTATTTTATAATTTCATATAAATATATGCAACATGATTACAAGCTCCAAGAGAGTTAGCCCATTTCTGTCTTGCTCACCATTATAGGGCCATCTTTAAGCATTATGCTTAAAATATAGATGGTGCTAAATAATTATTAATTGATGAATGATTCAAGTGACATATAAAATCAGTAATGCTATTTTTCATAGTTAACATAAACATTAAAATAACTAGAAGCAATAAACAGTTGACTAATAGGAGATGGAAGACAGATTTGGAAGCATTCCCCATGTATATATGTCCTAGAAAATTATCAAAAATGTCATATTCTGAAAAAGGCCAAGATAGCCTGCTCTAAAAAATAAATACTGAACTTACAAAATAAATAAATACTAAACTTGCAGAAATGCATCCTACAATTTTAGCAGGTCCTGTGGCAGCCAAGGTTCCCCTCTGACTTTTATTGGGTTTATAGTAAACAATAATTCCAGGTCCTTTTCATGTGTACCACTGATAAGCGAGGTTCTCCCACCCACCAGTAGGGCAGTTAACTTTTATAACCTAAGGACCAGAATTTACAACCAAATAGGGATAAATATAAGATGGATCTTTGGTCTATTTTATCTTTGTTAAAAATAAAGTATATTATTATTTATTTTCACAAATGTCAACAGCCAAACAAATGCATTGTTTTCTTATGCATTTTCCAGGTTTCTGTTGTTTAAGACACTCTACTGCTGTCCATGTGCAGAAACATAACTGAAATCTATCCTTCCTACCTGGCTTTAGTCTACAGAAATTAACTGAAATCCATCCTTTGAACACATCTTCAAGTTTTATTTCTTCATTAAAGCTATATTTCCCCAATGGGAGATTCTTCTAAGAATTCCAATTGCAATTTTAAATTATCCTCCAGTTTGCAAGATGATTCATAAGTATGTCATATACATTAGTCTTATCTTTCCAATCAAATAGTAACTATGATCTATCAATCACTGATTGCATGCAGAGTACTGCTCTCTGTGTTTATAAATATGATCACTAATTTCGCAAAACGCTTTTCTCTTGCAGATTAGAAAGCTCAAATGATATGGTGGAGATGACAGCTCAAGAGCAAAGCCATGATTAGGACTCAGATCTACAAGACCAAAGACTTGGCTCCCTCCTTCCGTTCCACCAGGCTGAACTTGTATTCTCTTATATATGCCACATGCTCTGCTCTGCAAGTATACATGCATGGTACAATAATGGAGATGTAGCAGACACTCCAATATTTTTTACGGAAATGCTAACTGACTTTCATCGATGTCTATTCCAGCTTTAACATCTCATAATTCTATAATTCCATTTTTATAGTATCTAAAATTAGAAAGAAGTATTGTACACTGAAGTATTTCACAAACATCATTAATTTCCATAATGCCTTTCTGATTTCTGCCATATCTAGAAACTCAATACCAAAACATATTAAGGTAAGGAAAGGATGAATTATTAAATGATGTTAGGATAATTAGTTGTCTTTTGGGGGGAAAAACGACATAATGCTCCTTCACATAAAAAGTAACCACATGAATTAAAGTCTCAAATGTGATAAGCAAAACCATAAAACTTTTAGAATATATGGGTGATGATACTCATGAATAGGAGAGTAGAAAAAAATTATTTAAGCCAGGCTGAACAATAAGGACAAAATGTAAAAGATCAATAAGTTTATCAACATTAAAAGTAAGGACTTCCATCCACCCAAGGACAATATAAAGAGACAGAAGAGTCACAAGGCCACTGCTATGCTTGTGCATTTTTGTACAAGCATATTATTAAAAAAAGGTGGTAGCATCCAGCAACGGTGGCTCAGGCCTGTAATCCCAGCACTCTGGGAGGCCAAGGTGGGCAAATCACCTAAGGTCAGGAGTTCAAGACCAGCCTGGTCAACATGACGAAACCCTGTCTCTACAAAAAATACAAAAATTAGCAGGGCATGGTGGCACACACCTGTAATCCCAGCTCTTGGGAAGCTGAGAAAGGAGAATTGCTTGCACCCAGGTGGCAGAGGTTGCAGTAAGTCAAGATCATGCCACTCCAGCCTGGGCAACAGAGTAAGGCTCTGTCTTAAAAAAATAATAATAATAAGGATGGCAGCACACAGAATCAGTTCTGAAATGTGGTCTGTGTTCCACTGTTGAAGCCACATACAGTGGCACAACTGCATCTGCCCAGAAGTTATGGTATGTTTGCACAAGAGAAAAGCCTGGGCAGCCAACAGAGGCCTTTTTCCTCATTCAGACAAAGAAGCCATAAATACTAATAGCATCCCTTTAACACACAAGTTACAAACTAGGAGAAGATATTTGCTACAAAGGCTTACTATCAGAAATGTATAAGGAATGCCTAAGAATCAATAAGAAAAAGACAACCAAACAGAAAAATGCAAAATAACTCATGAATAAGCCTGAAGAGACACTAATATCTTTTAAAATCTGATAAAATGTTCAATTTCATTTGTAATCAGAAAAAAAATTCAAGCCAAATTAAAATCTTACCACACATCCAACAAATTGGCAAAAAATAAGGTAGGAAAAATATTAAATGTTAATAAGGTTTTGAATAAATGCAAATTTTCACTCACTGCCACAGGGAGTAGAAATTAGAGCAAGCAATTTGGAAAAAAAAATGTGACATTTAAAAGTTGAACATGAGCATACCCTTCCATTCACCATATATATTTCTAGACATATATATGCTCTACAGAAATCTTACAAACTTGCATCTGAAGACATATACAAACAAGAGTGTTCACAGCAACACTGTTCATGATAGCAACAACTGAAAAAAACAAATTTTCATCAGTAGTAACATGGATAAAGGAGTTATGACTAAATGAATAATTCATACAATAGATAACTACCAAAAAAAGAAAAATCTGTGCTGCATGCAACGACACTAAAAATCTCAAAAACATAAAGTTGAGCTTTAAAAAAAGCAAGTCCAAAAATAATAAATGTTATATAATTCCATTATATAGATGCATATATAGGCAATACTAAACAATATATATTTTAAGAATACACATGGGTAAAAAAAATTAATGTATAAAATATATGGCTATCAAATTTTTAAGTAGATTTCTAAAAGAAAACATAATTCCTTTGTCTCCAGCCCCTCATTATTCCAACAACTACAAAGAAAATGCCACTAACTGATAAAATGTTAGTTGTATTCTTTTCCCTTATGAAGCCAGAAGTGGCATTTCCATCTGGAATACATTAAAAAATAAGCATATTATTTTTCTGATGTTTGTTCACCACATATATCTGATCTATTTACCACTAAGTGATATAGTTCATTTCTAACAAAATGGCTCTAAAGTGCATATAAAATGAATTTGGGGAAAGAGAGAAGATGGGGCATCCACACTGGACATCACTAAAAGCTTTTAATAGAGAGGGGATCAAGATGGTGGCTAGGTTCACAAACATCATGAAATTGTATTTAAAAGAACTTTCAGAACTTTATCACAGATAACTTTATCCCTCAACGCTGGGATTTTCACTGTGCTTGACTATATGAATTTCTCCCTCAGCTGCAATCTTCTGGCTTCTCACCTGAACTGTCCCTCCACCCCATCAATCTACCACAGGCCCCCACAACCCTGGCACATCATTTAATATAGGGTCCAGCCCTATAGGGTTCTGTGAGTCCCTTTCTACAGGTGTGGAGACAAGAAACTGTGAAAATAAAGACACAAGACAAAGAGATAGAGAAAAGAGAATTTGGGCCCACGGGTCCACTGCCAACCAAAGCGTGGAGTCCGGCAGTGGCCCCAAGTGCCCAGAAACTCTAACTTTTATTGAGTACAAAGCAGGAAGCAGGGTAGATAGGGTGAGGTAATGGTAGTCAGTGATAGGGTCACGTAAATCCCGTGTCTTGGAGACAGGGGCTCAGGATTTTCAAGAAGCCGAGGGGAGGAGAAAATCTAACGCGTCAGCACTTTTTTCATACTTGTCAAGAATATCAAGGATGTTAAAATTTATGTAGCTATTACTAATTCTTATCTTAGAAGAAAGACAGGAACCAGGTGCTGAAGCGGAACATGAAAGTAGACATGGAGCGTAACCGCTGAAGCACAGGATCACATAGAGACAATTAAGCCCCCGGATGTCTGCCGGCCTCCCTGACAGCTGCCAGGCCTACCACAAGAGCTTGGAAGAGCGGACTTTTCTCTTAACTCCCCAGAGGAAGGAGACATTTCGGTCATTTTGGACATCTCCTTCCCTAGCTGGTTGAACAGCAGGTGCTTTCATAGCACTGACGCTGCCGCAGAGCCGAGGCGCCCTCCAGCAGCCCTTATGTGGGTGTGACAGAGGCTTACAGCATCTTGCCTTAAGGTCACCTCTTTCCCAATGCCACTTCAGTTCCATACTTCATGACCTGAGACTTATTAGTAAAATTAAAGAATATATTGTATATACATATATATTTATGATTACATGTGTATAGCTATGTTATTTATGATTATATATATAGGAATAACTATGTAACTATATTCTTTTCTAATTCAATATTTATACGAAAACAGACTGAGGCCTCAGACCCTTGCCTCGGCTCTTGCAGGGTTCCCCCCTCCCACAATTCAACTCCCTCCTTCACCTGTATTTAGAAGCAGCAGTAAAGAGAAGAAAAACCCTGACTTTCTCATCCTTGACCAGCTGTGTTTATGCTAGTTGCTGAACCTCACTGTGCCGCATTTCTTAAATGGGGCAGCTCCCACAAGTTCCTCGTATTTCTGTGGTTTTTTGTTTGTTTGCTTCTGTTTTGTGGCTAGAGTTGGCTTATCATCCTTCACTAGTGCCCTCTGACATTTATCATAATTTATACACTGTAGTTTGAAAGTTTAAGTGTTTAGCATCTATCTTTTAGAAGCTTACCAATTATTTTATCATTACAAGCTAAATACCAGTACTAAGTGGTTGTGTTCCATTCATTCACTATAGTCTTAGAACACATTATTTTTAAAATGTAATATCTTGCCATTTGGTAATAGGTACGTTTTTTTAACTTAGCTAACACTCAAGTTGCCCAAATAAATCGATTCCAAGGATGTTAATTCATGTTTGCATGGTAATAAATTTGTCTTATAACCCAGAATAACTTAACAACAAATACAAGGTTCTACAAATGTCTAGTTTCCCACCATATATCTGACAGGTCCTATAGATACTCCTGTACAAGGCCATAAATAATTCAAATCATGAAAAGAAGGAAGTAATTTCATTGCAAAACTTTCTGCCAAAATGTTTTCTAACTTATAAATGCAAAACAGATGCAACATACCACATTCATTCATGGCTACACTCATATTTTGCCTGTCTATGATGACAAGAAGAGTTAAGGGAACATTTGTTTGCCATTTGAAATGTGTGATTTATTTTTTTAACTAATAAAATCTTTTTATAACTTTTTGTTTAAAACACTGTTAATTCTTTTGTTTTACAAAGTCTAAAAATCTTTTTTTAAGCTATTAATTTTTTTTTTAATTGTACTTTAGGTTCTGGTGTACATGTGCAGATCATGCAGGATTGTTGCACAGGTGTGTACATGGCAAGTTTTTAATGGTTTGTAAATTTAAACAAATAAATTTAGCATTATCTCCTCTTTTTAGACCTGTCTAATTTCAATAATATTCTTGACTAACACATATTTTGGCTTAAATATCAAAAGTGGGTTTATCCCATATATAAGTTTTTCAATCATGCATAGGTTTGTTGCTGCCAATATTTCTAAAACTGGTTTCACTCAAAGTTAGAATTCTGCTTGCTCTTAGGTATTCAAAACATTCACACTTACTTTTCCATGAAAGACATAATTAACCTATATCCACATATAAATTATAACATAAACATTAACTTTGAAGTACTACTAAAAATACTGAATGAATCCATATATTTAAATTTTTTTGATGAATGCTATCACCCTGATCAAATGATTTAATATAACTATTAACTACCTTTTCAAAATACGGTTATCACATGACTACAAAGAGAATGCTGTTTCTGACATATTAATCTTTTTATAAATCACTTCAAGAAGCCATCATCTTGTGAAGCAATTACCTTCAGAGTATGGGTACTAATGAAACTAAGGGGGAAACAACTAAAAGAGATACACATAGCCTTTCAAAAAGAAACACATCCATCTGACATTGATTTTAGGAGGATTTGCCTGTATACTTTGAAAGCTTAAAGTCCTAATCCAGCCAAAGAAAAATAATCATAACTTTTTCTTCTGGGCTTCTCTTCTTCCATCTAATAACTTCCTTTTTTTATCCTCTTGACCCTGCCTCCTCAACCTCTTTGAACCCAGTGTTATTAAAAGTCAGTTTGTGAAGCATTGTGTCCTAGCTTGTCCATTACAGTTCTCATGAAAGTCAAAGCATCTGCAAAGTACCTTTCTCAGAATATGAACAGGCATCTCTACCAGTTGAGGTCAATTATTTAGTAGTGGCTGAGCTGACCTTAACTACTACCAGTTCTCAATCACCTCCAAAGAGCCAGACAATCACTGGTGCTGGTAAAAGTGACTCTGCAGGCAAGTTCAAGTTCAGATCTTTACCACTACCACACTGTCATTTCTATCTGAGTTTTCACCACCTTGCTGACACCAAGTTGCACGTGCACTCAGGAGAAAGACCATAAAAATCAGAAACCCACCTAGTCCCACTCTCTTTTTCCTAGTACACACACCTCCACCACCCCAGGTTTCTGTCTGCTTTTGGTCACTCTCCAGTGCTTACACACAGTTGTTTTTTATATTTCGTCCAGAATTTATAGTTGTGATCAAGAAAAAACTTTCCATTCAGAAAAAAGAGACCAAAAAAAATATTATAGTTGATACACTGCAGATTAAATTCAAAGAAATATGAACTCAAATATTTTTTTAATTACTAATAAGATAAGGAAACAAGTTACCATGCAAGAGTCACCAAAAACAACAAACATTGCAATTATCAGTTAAAAATATAAAATAACTATGATGAAATGTTTAAAGAAATGAAAGATAAATTTTATTAAAAAGGACAAGGAGGAAGAACCCATCAAAAATGGTCAGATAGCTTGGCATGGTGATATGCCCCTGTAGTCCCAGATACTTGGGAGGCTAAGGCAGGGGGGATTGCTTGAGCCCAGGAGTTTGAATTGAGCCTGGGCAACATAGCAGGATCCCATCACTTTAAAAAATATGGCCAGATAAATTTAGTAAATAATTCCTAGGAATGAAAAATAATTATTGAATAAGTAGGTGAATTTAAGACAGTAAACCAGACACAGCTAATTAACATCTCCAAAGGAAGGTTTTAATAATTAATTGGAATGAAGCAGAAGACAACAAGGATAGAGAAAATATGAAAGGAAGTTAAGATATATAAAGGGTATGATGAGAATGTTATCAGGCATATATAGTTAGCATCCTGGAAAAGAGACTGAAGATAATGAAAGCTAGGCAATATTTAAAGAGATAATGGCTGAGAATGTCCATGGCTAATGAAATATATGAATCCACAGATATAGAAAATACAACATACTCCATGAAGTACATATATTTAAAAACACTAGACACATTGAAGAAAAATACAGGACAGCAAAGACAGAAAAAGTCTTTAAAACAACACAGGATAAACAAATACGTGTGAAGCAATTTGATGGACAGTAAATTTCTCAGAATCCATAATCCAAGCCAGGAGAGAATCATTTCTTCAAATTCTAATAGAAAATTTAGCTATGAAGCTAAAACTATGGCCCCAGAAAAATCTCTTTTAAGAATAATATAAAATAATAAAATATAAAAGTATTTCATAAAGTAATATGAAAGTATTTTTACATAAACAAAAACAAAGAATTTACCACTAACAGACTTTCTCTTAAAAACCTTCTATGAGACACACTTCACGCAGAAGAAAAACTATCTTAGTAGAAAAATTTGAGTTATAAGCAGAAATTGTGAGGAAAAAAGCTGGTAAATGTAAATTAATCTAAACAATCTAAACAGTATAAAAGGATAGTAATAACTAATACATGGAGTTTAAAAAGAACAGCATTAAAATACCATTAAATACCATTAAAATACCAACAGTAGCATATAAGTAGAAAGGGGGATGATCAGAGTTAACTAGTTCTATGGTTCTGAATTGTACAGGAATAAGTTAAAATATCAATGTACTTAATACTTTGTTGAGTATGTACAGTAAAATGTTTCCTCATCCCAGCTTTACTGAGGTACAATTGACAAATAACAATGGTATATATTTATAGTGTACAAGGTGATGTTTTGATATATATATATATATACACACACTGTGAAATGATTAAATCAAGCTAACATATCCATCATGTCACATACTTAGTTTTTGTTTTTGTTTTTGTTTTTGTTTTTACAGTGGGAACATTTAAAATCCACTCTCCTAGCAATTTTCAAGTATACAGTACATTATTATTAGTTATAGTCACTATGCTGTATGATAGATCTCCAGAACTTACTTACCTTGTCTAACGGAAACTTTATGCCTTTTAACCAATATCTCCCCATTCCTCTGCCCCCACAAACCCCTGGCAACAACCATTCTATGTTTTGCTTCTATGAGTTCAACATTTTTAGATTCCACATATAAGTGAGGCTATCCAGTATATGCCTTTCTGCGCTTAGCTTATTTCACATAGCATAATGTCCTCCAAGTTCATCCATGATGTTGCAAATGACAAGATTTCCTTCTTTTTCAATGCTAAGTAGCACTCCATGGTGTACATACATCACATTTTCTTTATCCATTCATCTGGTGATGAACACTTAGGCTGATTTCACATCTTGTACACTAGAAATAATGCTGAAATGAACATGGGAGTGCAGCTATCTCTTCAACATACTGATTTTACAGATTTCTTTTCTTTTGGATATATACCCAGCAGTGGGATTGCTAGATCATATGGTAGTTCTAGCTGCAGTTTTTTGAGGAACCTCCAGACTGTTTTCCACAAAGTCTATACTAATTTATATTCCCACCAACAGTGTTCGTGGGCTCACTTTCTCCACACCCTCCCCAACACTTAATATATCTTGTCTTTTTGATAACAGCCATTCTAATAGGGGTAAAGTGATAGCTCATGATGGCTTTAATTTGCATTTACATAATGATTAAAGATGTTCAGCACTTTTCATATACCTATTGGCCATTTGTATATTTTCTTTTGAAAAAAAGATGTCTGCTTAGTCCTTTGTCCATAATAATCATAGTAAATTTAATTTTTTAAACATACCACTTAAAAGATAGATTTGGGGAGGGCCCAAGAGGCACCCTCCCTCCCAGCCTGCACCCCAAGGCTGCGTGTCCTGCCCTGGGCTGCGATTCTGCCAGGGCACACTGGGCCCCAAGATTCAAAAGCACACCCGAGAGGGTCCGGACCAAGAAATCACTGAGATTCTGATAACAGACCTGGGCCAACAATGCCTTGGGGAAGGTGTTCATAATTGAGCTGCTGGGAAGCTCTGGCTGGCTGCAGGAGAGCCAGCAAGTGTCCTGCTCTTCAGAAGTGGACTGAAGGGTTTGTTCTGTACATGTGCAGACCTGAAGGAGCGGGGAGCCAATAAGTGAGTCAGAGGTGGGGGTCCTTGTCCAGCAATTCCAAGTTCTGACGAAGGACATCACAGCCTTTCCTGCACCCACTATTGCGGCTATGAATGGGTTCGCCTTGGGTGGAGGTCTGGAGCTTGCCCTGGCCTGTGACCTCCAAGTGGTAGCTGCCTCAGAAGTCATGGGACTGATTGAGAAACCACCTGATGGCTGCCACGCTGCTTGGGGGTGGCCCTAGTGAAGGAACTCATCTTCAAAGGCCAATGACTAAGTAAATACTGGGGCTGGTGAATTATGCTGTGGCTCAAAATGAGGAAGGTGATGTCACCTACCACTGGGCGTGAGCACTGGCCCAGGAGTTCCTGCCTCAGGTCCCCACTGCCATGTAGCTGGGCCAAGTAGCCACTGACCAAGGCATGGACATGGACATTGCATCAGGGATGGTCACTGAAGGGATATTCTATGCCAGAACATTTCAACCTGGGACTGGCTGAAAACATGGCAGAGAGAAGCAATCCCCAAAATTTCTTGACAAATGACCCCCATTTAACCTTCAGCATGAGAAATGCATACCTTGAACAACAAGATTCAGAAGGAAAATTCGCATCAGGACTGCCCTCATCATTTCACCTCTCTGGGCTTTGGTTCCTTCATAAGGATGATAATGGATATGATATGACTGGCATGATGCCTGGAACCAAGATGCTAACCATACACCTACTGCTACCTTCCTTAACATCACCTTAGGGTTGGGTTTGCTCTGGAGAATGCCTGTGTCTCTCTACTCAAATGAAGAAGAATTAAAATAGATTCTTCTGGGTCTTTGTATCATTGGTTGTCAGGCCCTGGCCTCTCTCTCAGTTATCAAGCACTCACTAGAGATGTCAAGAGATTTTAAGATACCCATAGTTCCTTCCTCTGGGCAATAGAGATAATAAAGTCTGGTATTGGTTGTATAAGCACCAGAAATCAGAAATGCAGATCCCAGCTCTTTGCCAGTTACTGTATAACTTTGGACAAATTGTTTAAACTCTGGGCCTCAGCTTTCTCATCTGCAAAATGAAACTATTATAAGGATTTAACAAAATAAAAATACCTCATGTTCAAAAAAAAAATAGGTAGATTTTTAGTTGGATGAAAAAATCCAGCCATAGGCTATTTACAAGAGTCATACCTAGAATCATTAGGACAGAAGAAAACAAAGCAGAGAAATACTAGCCAAAGGAAGGTATGGGCCAGGGGTGGTAGCTTATGCCTATAATCCCAGTACTTTGGTAAGGTGAGGTGAAAGGATCACTTGAAGCAAGGAGTTAAGATCAGCCTGGGCAACATAGCAAGACCCTGTCTCTACAAAAAAATTTAAAAATTAGCCTGGTGTATGGCATGCACCTGTGGTCCCAGCTATTTGAAGGCTGAGGAGGGAGGATCACTTGAGCCTGGGAAGTAGAGGCTATAATGAGCTATGATCATGCCATTGCACTCCAGCCTGGGCAACAGAGCAAGACCCTATCTCTAAAAATAAATAAAAATAATTTTTAAGAATGAAAAAGATAGTAGCAGTGATAATATCAGATAAATAGGCCAGGCATGGTGGCTTATGCCTGTAAAGCTAGCACTTTGTGAGGCCAAGGCAGGAGGAGCATTTCAGCTCAGGAGTTCAAGACCAGCCTGGGCAACACAGTGAGACCCTGTCTCTTTAAATTTATTCAGAATAAAGAAAGGCATCATATCATGAGAAGTGTTTCACTGCTCTAAGAAGATATACAAATTTGAAATATTTATGTAACAGCCTCAAAATAAACAAATTTACAAAACTACAGGGAGAAATTAACAATATACTATCTTAATGGGAGATTACAGTAATTAAGATTTTTTAATTATTGATAGGGCAAACTGACAAAATTTGTAAGGATGTAAGCTCTGAAACCGATAATCAGCAAACCTGATTTAATGGACACACATAAAACAGAAAACATATTCTTTTTGAGCATATATGGAATATTATCAACATACTAGTTTCCTCAACTGTTTTCAGATTATATGGTTTTCATATCCCCATTCTTTTTCTAAAATATAGCCTAAATTTACAGGTTTGGCTTTTTAAAAACTATTATTTTCTTAGCTAACACTGAACTTAACATTTAACTAAAAACCCCACACTCGCCCATCCTCCAGAGGCTTAGGGCCTCCTATGATTCCACCATATTTGACATGCTGTTATTGTATGGTATTTTACTTCAAGCTGTCATCTTATTGTATGATACCTCTAACTACATGTCTCCAACAAACAATAAGCTCCTTGGGGCCAGCACAGTATATTTTTAATCTTTATCTCCTCAATACCCAACACAGTGACTGGCATATAGTAAGTGGAAAAAAAAAAAAAACGTTGAATGAATCCATTGATATTTTAAAGGTAAAGTAAACAAACTGCAGAAGAAAAAATGAGGTAAATGATGATATAGCAGAAAGAAAGATTATAGGAAGAAAAGATGAAGCAAGCATGTAATAATGATATAGCTGTTTGTCCTTGGCTCATACCCTCAGCAAACCATAAAGTAACATTTAATTATATATTCTAGAAGTGGATGGCTAGAAAAGACCTCCAAAAATAATCCAGTTAGTAAGAGCTCCTAGGCAGAACAGAACATCAGTTAGCCAAAAACATTTTTTTCCTTTGAAATCTTCAGACGACAATGCAGTCAGTGATTAGGTTCTATAGCCTAAGGACCTGCCTCTTCCCCTGTTCCTTTAACTATGCCTCCTCCTTCAAAAAGAGATGAACATGAGAACCAACTACCACTTCCTGACTGATCAGACATAAAAGAGAAACATTCCTAGGAGGAAATAGTTGGCAAGAGAACTTCCCTGGCCAGAAAAACCTCTGGCAACTGTAGACCAATTCCCACAATCATTACAGCATGAGAAACTAGACTCATATTGCCAGAAACTTGGAGGGTATAAATCTGATCACTACACATTATATACAGGTATCAAAATATCACATGTACTCCCAAAATATGTGCAACTATTATATATTAATAAAAAATAAAGGAATAATTTTAAGTTACCTTGTTAAAGTTACAAGCAGATGACTGTTGTTTCTGAGTCAACCAGTAACTAGAATCTTTCTGAGAACTACCAGAAAAGGGAAAAGCTAAAAAACAAAACAACTTCCCATTCCCAAGTAATTTCTTCAGACAGAGCTTCCAACATTTAACATTGGCTAAATGTGAATAAATCAGGGTTTTAAAAGAACACAGTTGTCATTCCAAATTCACACCTTTAATTGGTATGGATGAAATCAATGGGCATACAACCCCTCTTTTAAGACACTTCTGTGCACAAAGAAAAATAATCTCAGATTTATTTATGTTACTGGCAAGGGACTATTTGTGGCTAGAATGACAGATATACCTTCTTCTGGAGCATTTTAATTAAAGTTCAGAGACCTCTCTTTCTGGGAGGGAGTGAATAAATCCTTACCCAAAAATAATGAAGCAACCCACATGACCTCTGAAAGCTTATCCAACCAAGGGTAAAATCAAAAGGGAATAAAAACAAGCAGAAAAGTCTGATGGCTGAAAAGAGCTACATCTATATGCATTAAATTAAATCATTTCCCTTACTTCTAGGCTGGCTATTTTTCCAACCCCTGGAGGCAGAAATAGTAGCACTGTTAAAGTAGAATGTATAATTAATAACAGTGAATTTGTCTCTCAATATAACAGATTCCTAATTTTTTTTTTTTTTTTAAGACAAGGTCTTACTCTGTCACTCAGGCTGGAGCACAGTGGTACAGTCTTGGCTCACTACAACCTTGACCTCCCTGATGAAGCAATCATCCCACTTCAGCCTCCCTAATAGTTGAGACTACAGGCGTGCACTATCGTACCCAGCTGATTTTTGTATTTTTAGTAGATACAGGATTTTACCATGTTGCCTAGGCTGGTCTTGAACTCCTAGGCTCAGAGATCCACCCACCTCAGTCTCCCAAAGTACTGGGAGCCACTGCACCAGGCCAGAGACCCCTAATTCTAATCCCTAATCCTTTAGACAGTGATCATTACCACAAATAAAAATTTCCAAAGAGACTTACTGGTTTCCTAGTGGGACTAAAATGGGAAAATATAAATTTAATGATACATTTTTATATTTATGAGTCTAATATCACAACTGTATCTATTCCATACTAAATCTGTGATGTTGGGAAAGTCATTTCTCTGGCCTAATTACAAAGTTGAGATAACAATAGCACTAACCTCATAGGGTTTATTTGAAAATTAATTTATTTAATAAAGCAAAATGTTCAATACAAAATTATATGCAATAAAGGTTAGCCATCATCATCATTATTAATGTATTTATTCAACACCTAACACCAAGTACATACTCAATAATGATTAGCTATCACCATCTGCACCATCATTATTTATTACTGCTTCATTGTTGAAAGTTCACCAGTAAGATAGTCACTTCAGAAAAAAATGAATTTAAATATCTTCACAAAGAAATGCATTCATTCCACAAATATTTACAGACCAGCTACTATGTGCCAGGCATTGATCTAACAGCAAGCAAAACTAACACGCTTGTAGGGGGGAGGAGACAAATCACAAGGAATTAGCACAGTAAATCCATAAATTACATAGGGTGCTATATAGAATGCTAAGGGATAAACACTATAGAAAAAAAGGAACATAAAACACAGTAAAAAGACTTACAGAAAGTGAGGGAGACATGTAGGAGAACTGCATTCCAGGCAGAAGGAATAGCCAGGGCAAAGACTCTACAATGGGACTGTGTTCAGCATGTTTCAAGACCTGCAAGGAACCAATATGGCTGGCAGGAGCCAGAAAGGAGGTAAGTGATTGGCAAGGACATTGGAACCATCAAGGAATGGAATGTCAAACCCGCAGGGCCTCCCAAGTCACAGGAAACACTCTGCTTTTCATTCTGAGTGAGACAGGAGCATTTGGAGCCCAGGTAGGTCTATGTGATCTGGCTTATTTTAAAAAGATACCTCTGGCTGCTGAGTTGAGAATAGACTGGTGGAGAAGAGAGAGATGGAAATGGGAAAACCACTTTGGAAACTAGCACAGCAATCCAGGTAAGAAAAGTGAGTGTCCATAAATGTGTTCGCAAAATCTCCCAACTAGGGAGCACAGGAAATTTCAGGGGAGATACAAACAGCTGTTCTTTCTTTAAGAGTTGTTATATTGATTTTGGAGTGGAATTATATATGGCAATATAGTAATGACTGTAAATATGGTGCAGTTAAGTACTTCAGAGTCCAAAAACTAGACCCTGCTTGGCACTGAATAAACACTGAACATTCACTTACTGAGTTCAGTAAATATGAATGTACTCAGCTTCTTGGTGGAAAATGTTATTCAAACATGATTTTTAGTAGGAAAAACATAAGACATAGAAAAAGCCTTGAAAAAAAAAAGAAAGAAACTGTGTGTACCCTCTACTCTTGCAGTACACTGTTTTTTACACATTAATTTACATTAGCTCATCCTCTCATTAAACAAATATAACTGACCACCCACTGTGTGTCAAGTACCCCATTACCTTCTAGTTGAATCCCTTCACTAGGTCTTAAGGGGAAAGAAAAGAACACATATGTGGGAAAATTCCAGGTAAGTTCACATTTCATTACAAAACATGAAAAGAATTTCAGGATAAGGATCTGGGAATACAGAGTGGTAGTAGCTGGGACTACAGGCACTTGCCACCACGCCTGGGTAATTTTTGTCTTTTTATAGAGACAGGATTTTGCGATGTTTCCCACTCTGATCTCAAGCACATTTTGCTCAAGCAATCCTCTTGCCTTGGCCTCCCAAAGTGCTGGTATTACAGGTATGAGCCACCATGCCCGGCCCATTGCAGCCATCTTAATTTATCAAAACATATCTGAAAGATCTAAATGCATTTGAATCATCCTAAGGGTGTAACTGTCAAACTTTCACAATAATTATACAAAGAAAATATCTCTCTTCTAAGAAATATATAATATATGCATTATTATACCAGTCTGGCCAACATGGTGAAACCTCATCTCTACTAAAAATACAAAAAGTAGCCGGGCATGATGGCATGCACCTGTAATCCCAGCTACCTGGGAGGCTGAGGCACGAGAATCGCTTGAACCCAGGAGGTGGAGGTTGCAGTGAGCCAAGATCGCACCACTGTACTCTAGTCTGGGTGACAGAGTGAGATTCCATCTCAAAAAAAAAACAAAACAGAAGAGATACACACACACACATACACACACACACACACACAAAACACAATTAGAAAATCCATGTTAAATGAAATATATATCAAAGAAAGAATAATTGAAATTGTAGTCATTTGAAATCTTGGTCATTAATACTATGTTCCACTGTAATAAAATACATAGAAAAGCATTTCAACACTACTCATACATTGCAAAGTATTTCCTTCCCCACCCAAAATCAACTTGTACTAATTCTACTTATGAACCTTGCCAAGCACAATGTGTTCAGTCCATGCCAACGTCCTGTTGGAGGCATCAGAGGGCAGGTGAGAAGTCAAAGCTGGAACACAGTATCACGTGGTGAATCCAAATCACTGCCTCTAAAGTCTGAAGACAGCAGCTCTCCATGATTTATCATAGGTTTCACACAATTCCTATAATGTACTCCTAGTTTTTTCTTTTGTAAACATGTTGGTATTTATTCTCATAATTATTAAAAATTCTGCATGAAAGATACTCTTTACTTTGAGAATGTAAGTGCCTTTGGTGATACCATCCAGAAAACCAGTTGCTTGGTAAGGGACACTCAGTGGACCTGCTGAAATCTTAAGACCATAATATCAACCTCAAATTAAACTAATTATTTACAAAAGGTACTATGGATATCTGTTACAGTTCAGTCTTTTTCTTTCCCTTTTAGAGACTTCTCTTTCCCATGCACAACTCTTAACATGGCATGAAGAACCAATGGGAGTCCTCCAGCACCCAAGGAAAGGTATGAGACCTAAGATGGCTCCTTTCTTTTCCCATTACCCCCAGACACAGTTCTTGATCCAGAGGAAAGTACTTAACCCAAGCAGGGCCAAAATGCCTTTACAGAAGCAGACATGAACAATGCCACATAGGTTCTACTTCCTTCTAAGATCAAGCATCATGAGGAAAAGTGTAGGCCTAGAAACCATTCTCCCCACCACAGCTAAGAAAAAATCTACCAGACAACAAAGCCTACAAGGAAGAAGTCAAGAAAGAGAGGCAAAATCCTGGTGTCATCAATGGAACCCTTGGTTCCAGTTGTACCTGAAGCCAGATCCCTCTCTTGAACTTCCCAACAGTGCAAACCAACCAGCTTCTATTTCGTTTATTTGGTTTTCTGTCCCCTTCAGTAGAAGTAAATGTAGCCATGAAGGTCATACAGCTAGTAAAGAACTGATAAAGTATAAGTAACCAAAAAATCCACACTTGCCACATACCAAAAAATAAAATGTTTATTTTGTCACTGATTTATTCATTCAACAAATATTTATTGAGTGTTGATTATGAAGAAGGCACTGTACTAGGCACTGTGGATAGAGCAGTGTACATGACAGACCAAATCCAGAGCTTACATTTTCTTGTTAGAGCCATTACTGATGACAGCACAAGTACTCCCAAGCTGGGGTCCAAGGGTAAACTTCAGGGAGTCTTGAAGACTCTCAAATATACATAAAATCTTGTGTTCAGGAATAGTTATGGGAAGCGGCACAATAAATTTTCTCAGAAGCTCAAAGGCAGTTATTACCCCAGAAAACATTAAGAAAAACTCAGAGCATAAGCATATCTTGAGGTCAATATGTTTCAAAATTCTTATGGAAATTCTGATCTCTAACCTTAATACAGAGTTGTGTTCAAAGAGAACACACTCTATTCAACAGGCATTTCACAGAAATACTGTCCTCCTTTACAATATGTTATGAGGTTATCTCTTTTAATAATCCTTTTTCCTATGAAAACAAAATGAACAGGTAACAACTGGAGCCTTAACCACCTGTGTTCTGCCCTTCATCTGAGTGGGTGGTGAACATTTCAGTCTCTACTTTCCTGATTCCTTTTGAAGCATATGTTTCATACCTGCATTTCCTGGACCCAAAAGGAAAGGCATCTCCTTTCATCTGAAAATGGTTTTCTTCTAAACTGATACTGATCAGATTCCTCTCTGGTTAAAGGAAAAACAGGAACCAGGGCTGCTGCTTTTCCATATTCAAAAAATGCCTTCCAGAGATGTCTAAACAGCAGCTAATTTCATTATAATTATTTTGTCCCTAAACTTCCCCTAAGAATGTGACTCAGTGGCTTATGTTCTGGCTGTTCCTACTTATAAAACTCCAAAAGCAGATTCCTTTTCAATGCAAAACAACTTATTTCTCAGCCTTCTGCTATACTACGGAATGAAACTGAAGACTATCTAATCAAATGTACACAATGAATTTTTTTATCCTGCCCAAATAATTCACTGATTTACATTCTCCAGGTACCCACTACCTTACTCTTCCCTGTGAAATATCTCCCTAGGAATTCCTACAGGCAACCTCATTTGACATATTGGTAAAATTTTACCAATTCTCTCCAAATGAGTATGATCTTCTATCCATATCTGCCTTTCCCATTCTCTTTTACAATGCCAGGCTTTAAAGATATTTTGAGTAAAACTTATCCAAAATATTTTTAACTGGTTTTCAGGAGCTTGGGGGCTTTTAGCAGCTGTTCTTAGCATTTGATGATCTCGCCAATCTGATGATTTCCAATCAAACCTAATCATGAGAGAGATAAACCTCCACAGTTACCTTATCTTATTGGGCATGCTATAAAGAACAAGCATAGATTTAATAATAGACTCCCTCTCTCCCACACTCCAATACAGATTTCAGCTTTTCTTCTTTCAGTTTTCTTAGCTTTGTCCATTAAGTCATAATGCCATTCATAATTATAAATTACATGGAAAAATACATCCATTAGAAGACAAACAATTCTTCAACTGTGTGTTGTTTCTGGATTGTACACTAAGGGCTTTGTCACTGAAAGGCCACATCCACAAGATGATGGCATCTCCTGCCAGGGGAAGTAAGACTTATCCTAAATCATAAAAGAATAAAATAATTTTCACAATCTCACCATGCCCTTGTTTTTGTCCAGTCTGAAGAAGGTCTGTGACAGGCACATGACTGAAAGTTTCACTCTAGAAGGAGATTTAGTATTGCCAGTAGAACCACCCCATTTCTTTTTTAGTTTTCTCATAATTTTGTAGATAGTTCCTACAGTAAATGGTTGCCCCAAATCTTTATAGCTTTTTTTCATAGTATCCTATATTTCAGTGTTAAATCAGTGAAATGACGTCTCATCAGTTACCTGCTTTATTCAGCATTCGAAATTATTGAATTCTCTCTAAATGTAAAAAAAAAAGCCATAAAGTGGAGATCACTATTATCCCTGTGCCCAACCTTTTTCCTACTTCCTTTCTGCTCAGCACAGCCCTGCTTGGACATTCTGCCTCCCTTCCTTTCACATACCAATCAAAAGCCTCTTCCCTGACTGTCTCAAGTCCAAGAACTTGGCAGTCCAGGGCTGTCACTGGGCCAGTCTCTGCATGAGCATTCCAAGCGTTGCCTAAAGATTTGCTAAGTAGCAGAAGTTTTCTTTAAAGGACTTGGGATTTAAAAATAGGAACAAAAAGGATGTGATAAGAAATGTTTTATTTTCTCTCTCTTGACATTGCATTTCCTTTCATGTATGGACATCTTGACTTAAACACATAATTGTGTTTAGTATTTCAACTTTTCCCTGAATGCCGGTGTTTGAAGAAACAGCTAGACCAGTTTCATTTTTTGTTTGGTTTAGTTAATTTCTTTATTTTTATAGACAGGGTCTCACTGTGCTTCCCAGGCTGGTCTCAAACTTCTGCCTCAGTCTGCCAAAATGCTGGGATTACAGGCATAAGCCTGTATACCTGGCCTATTTTTTTAAACAAAAAATGAAATTTAAATCCATGTCTCATCTCTCTTGTGTTTTAAGTCAAAAAAAAAAAAAAAAGAAAGGATACCCTAATGACACTCCAAATATCGTGACACACCTGCTGAATTGTAGTCAGATTTGGAGCGAAGTTTTAAAATGACTGCCTAAAACAAGATGTTTACATTTGTATAGAACTTAAATTATTTCTATTTTCCAAATATGTTTCTTCATCAATAGACACAAAATAAAATCAAGAAAATAACCTGAATATGAAACAAATTCAACATTTTCTTCCTATTTACATCACTGCTGCAGAGGAAATATTGTCTCTGCTTTTCAAAGTATAGACATCTAGGGCCGGGTGTGGTGGCTCACACCTGTAATCCCAACACTTTGGGAGGCCAAGGGGTGGATCACTTGAGGCCAGGAGTTCGAAACCAGCCTGGTCAACATGGAAAAACCCTATCTGCACTAAAAATACAAAAAAAAAAAATAGCCAGGCATGGTGGCACACACCTGTAATCCTAGCTACTTGGGAGGCTAAGGCAGGAGAATCGCTTGAACCTGGAAGGTGGAGGTTGCAGACTGAACAGCAGAGCAAGACTCCATCTCAAAAAAAAAAAAAAAAGTACAGAAATCTAGAAAAATGATCCATTGGCACTAAAATGTGTCATATGATTCAATTCCTGCTAATAAATAGCTTTAGGTAAACTCCTTATGACTTTATCATTTTAAAAACCTAATATTAATTTTTAAAATGTCTAGCTGTACCAGTGTAACTTTCCAGATACTCAAACAGGTACAATGTCATTTCTTAACTCCAAAGCACCACTGAGGAACACAAAAGAAGTGTTATCAGTACTCCTAATACAAAGATGAGGAATTGAATTCAGACGTTAAATGATGTGTCCAATTTCTCAGAATTTCTTCAGGACAGAACAGAATTCAGACACAAGGGCTTGAGCAGCTCTCTCTGCAAACAAAACTGCCTTTAAAAAGCCACTATCAAACATCTATTTATTCAATGATTTGACTTCAACTTTGAAATTAAATTTGATTTTCTAGATAGTCATGTCATAACCAACCAATATCTTCATTAGTAAAACATGGACCTCAGTTTTAAATATTTAAAACAGAAGAAACAAAAATGAGTTGAAGACACTGACTTTCAAGAGTGAGAAAAGTTTACTTTGGCTTTTCAAAAAAGTTACATAAAGATCACATTTCAAATACTATGTTAATTATTAATTATAATTCATATTTAGTTATAGCATAAATTATATTTGTTTTACTGGGGAATTTTTAATAAAAAGCACTTCAGCAGTAAGATTTTCTAATTTCTGAGATCTAAATTAACAATTCTTGACTTTCAAAATTTAAATTTTAAATTTTGAAAAATTTTAAATCCTGCTTATATTGCATCCTGCTTTGTGTTCATCTCCATCACAATTAATTCATGCTTGTTGTGTACACAAAAAGAACCATAATTATTCATAGATACAAGATAAGCTACTTGCATCTAAGCTAAAAGTGGGAATATTCACAATCAAATTTTCTGTGAGAAATATTCATAAACATATGCTTTCATGAATGAGATGCATTTATCAAAGTTCTATGATTATAAATAATGTGCTTATTTTGGAAGTTTGTTTCAGAAACTCCCCCTCCTCATTTAGGGGAACAGGCATTCTTTTCAGCTCTGATGTAAGAGAACAGAGGTAAGGCTGGAGCGGCTAGTAGCCATGCCATAAAGAAAATATCTGCCCAAAGACAGTACTAATACTAATGATGCAGCAGAATGAAGAAACCCAGGAGATTACACCAAGATTTCTCAAATACCTTAATCACAAGGTCCTCTTTTGGGCTGAAAATTACTTGAGTTGGTTTTCTGACTTCTGCAACCAAAAAACACCTTAACTAATAAAACTAGTTTCTTCAGATACACCAGTTCTGTTGAAGGAATGAATTTAAAAATTAAAAATAAAAATAAGTTATAAAATAGACAGATACGCCAGTTTGTTGTCATATCCAGGAGTGTGGCACTTTGCAAGCTCTCCTCCATCACCAGGTACTCCAGGATCCCTAGAAATAGCAAACTGACTCAGACTTCACCATCAGGAATTTATGTTACCTAAAAAGAAACATTTTTTCACAGAGAAATTTTCAAGTAAGAGTTTATAAAGTGGTTTATTCTTTGAAGTGTTTTTTTAATGTTTTAATTTTTTTTAAGGTTTTTCAATACTTTGTATACATGTATACTCTGAGTTTCCAATAAATGGTAAAATTTCCTTTTATGACACAACAAAAAGAAGGCTAGGGCCTGAATAATTTTTATTTATTAGATAGATCTAAGAAGCAGAAATAAAATACACTCTTTATACCTTTTCAATCCCAATGGTTTGTCTAAAAATTATTAATATTTCCAAGAGAAGTAAGTATAATAATTTGATTAGTTACTATTTAAAATTTGACAAGATTTTCCTAAACAAATTTTATTTGTAAAATGGTTAATTATCCAAACTAGATAAGTGTTTTTGCTAACTCCTCCAACAGTCATAGAAATTTAATCAGAATTCTTAGCAAACAGGATATCTTGTCTAGGCATGGTGGCTCGTGCCTGTAATCCCAGCACTCTGGGAGGCCAAGGTGGGCGAACCACTTGAGGTCAGGAGTTAGAGAGCAGCCTCCGCAACATGGTGAAACCCCATCTCCATCAAAAAATACAAAAATTAGCCAGGTGTGGTGGTGAGTGCCTGTAGTCCCCAACTACTCAGGAGGTTGAGGCAGAAGAATCACTTGAACCCAGGAGGCAGAAGTTTCAGTAAGCCAAGAGTGTGCCACTGCATTCCAGCCTAGGTGACAGAGTGAAACTCAGTCTCCAAAAAAGAAAAAAAAAATGGAAATCTTAGAGAAGGGACAGTAGTACCAGCTATCCAGTGAAAACATGCAAAAGCTATTCTAATGGCTCCAAAACAAACACTTGTTTTATCTCAATAAATAAAGCTTAATTGTTTCTTTCTATTACTATGTTCTTATCAGGATAAAATATTAGAAACATGTTGGCTTTAAAATATTTAAAAAGTTGAAAATTCTAGTCAAGGAAGATATTATATATTTATATAATATATAGAGAGTATATATAACATATATATTACATAGAGAGATAATATATATAATATATATCTAATAACCTATATTATATATTTTATATATTTATATATTATTATATTATAATATATAGATTATATATATATCATATATATATTATATAGAGAGATAATATGTATAATAACCTTAGAATTACTTGGTATGCCTGTGTATGTATATATATGTATATGTATATATGTATGTGTGTGTATATATATGTATATGTATATATGTACATGTTTGTGTGTGTGTGTGTATATATATATATAAACATATACATATATATACACACATACCAAGCAATTCTAAGGTTATTATTAATGTTAATATAGTTCAGGTCTTTGCATTACATCAAAAGGATAGCATGCATCAAACCAGTAACAAAAGATAAATATAAGTAACTGCTTATTTGAATGGCATGCATTATCAAGGTAAGGGAGAAAAAAGACAAAAACCAAAATAAATAATAGATAAGGCAATACGCCTTTGAACAGCCTACTAAACAAACATCAGCCTAAAAACAGGTGTACCACAAAATGATATAAACATAATACAGCAGAACTTTTAACATCAATGTAATATGAATGTAGTCAAGCTTTCAAACAAAGACTCATGCTGATTTTTCAGATATACTAAGAATAATATAAATAATAATCATAATAGCTTCCATGTATTTAATACTTTAGGTGTCTGATGCTATGAGCCTGACACTAAGTGTTTTACATATGTTAGTTGCCATTAATGTCATGGTAATACTACAAACTGGACAACAATCCTACTTTGCAGATAAGGAAACTGAGATGTCAGTATTAAATAACTTCTGAAGATCATACCATGAGAGAGTGGAGTCATCATATGAAACCAGATTTGTTGGAACTAAAAGCCCATGTTCTTAACTATATGCTAAAACATTTTTCATTCCATCAACATACTTCTTGAGTATCTACTATGTGACAGATAGGGTGAAAGACCTGAGGACATAATTATGAGCAAAGCCAGACATAGTCACTGCCCTTACAGAGTTTAAAGTGTAGTGGGTGAAACAAACATAATCCAATATTCACAGTAATAGTAGTAAAATTAAAACTGTAATTGCAATAAATTTTGTAAAGGAAAAGAATATGGTGCTATCTGAGGATATAGTAAAGGGGCCTCACACAGTCTGGGAGATCAGGAACAGTTCACTACAGATGAATCAGAGAGCTGGAAATCTACATAATCAACAGGTGAGAAGTGTGCAGGTAAGATGAGAAACTGACCAGACATTGGGAAAAGCACGTAAAAAGGCTCTGTGGCAAAAGGGAAATCAGAATGTTTGTGTAACTATAAGGGCAAAAAGGCAGTAGGCACAAAGCAGAGAGCTAGAGGAAGGAGGGAATGACACAAGATGATGTTTGTATCTCAGAAACCTGAAAAGCCTCTGGTAATGCTGGGTGTAATGACATGTTATTCAAATGTGAGCAAACGAAAGAGAAACTTCCAAGTCTGTATGTTCAGTTTCCAAAATTAATAAAGCTTCAATAGCAGCAGTGACTATCTTAATTCATACATCTTTTCTAGGCCTAAAGTAAAACACTAAACAAAGATACTATCCCTTCAATGCTTTTGCAGACAAGCTGCTTTTCAGCCCCACTACAGCTGCTTGATACAGGCTGCTGTCAATTGATTCCTCCTCTGCCTGCCATTTTCAGCCTTCCTTTATTCCTCCTTTTTACCACTGACTGACTTTTCTAGAGCAAAATCTGATTATTTCATTCTCCTGCTTTAAAATCCTTCAATAGCTTCCCATCACCTAATAGGGAGTACATAATCTGGCTCTTGTCTACCCACCTAGTTTCAACTTTTAGACCATATATAGTAGAGCCAGGATTTGAGGATATCTGGATAACTGGTCCATTTCTTGATGCTCTATTATTCCTAGTGATTGACCTCATCTATATGGTCCAAGGTACCTTTTTCCCACGTACATATTCCGAAGAGCTAAATGGGGTAGGGGCAGAGAGGGTGGGGGGAGGAAGTAAATACTTCATTAAAAGACCTCACTGAAGGCCAGGCATGGTGGTTCACGCCTGTAATCCTAGCACTTTGGGAGACCAAGGTGGGCAAAATGCCTGAGGTCAGGAGCTCAAGACCAGCCTGGGCAACATAGTGAAACCCCTACTAAAAAATACAAAAATTAGCTGGGCATGGTGGTGCGCACCTGTAATCCCAGCTACTTGGGAGGCTAAGGCAGGAGAATTGCTTGAACCCGGCAGGCGGAGGTTGCAGTGAGCTGAGATCGCGCAACTGCACTCCAGCCTGGGCAACAGAGCAAGACTAGCTCTCCAAAAAAAAAAAAGGCATGACTGACTGCAAAGCATAACCTGTGGCCACACCTGGCTACAAGGGGAGGCTAGTAAATGTGGTTTTTATTCTGGGTACCCACAAACTCAAGTCCTTCTATCAGTATGAAAGAAGGGAAAAATGAATTTGGAGAAATAACGAGCAGTTTGTGAGACAAAAACTGAAATTAGCATGCATTTTGTTAAATATATTTAAAACTAAAAAATGTGGTTATTGTTTAAAATTTATTGGATTAATTAAAACTTCCATTTTGGAAAAAAATGTATAATACAAATATTGACCTAATCTTTAGAAAATGTTTATAGAATCACTTTATGGGGATGCATTGCCAAAGAAATGACTGTCTTTCAGAACTCCTATGTGACAACTTACCCAAACAGTTCTTCATTCAGATTCTCCAATTCTTAACAAAATACTTTTACATTTGCAATGTGATAATACTTTAAAAGACCTTCTGAGAGATTCTTTAGCTACTGAGACTTTTTGAAAAGATTCATTTGGTTTCTCCCCTGACAGATAACAATGACTTCGTTTGTACTGACCAGAAAAGGAGGCTCATTCTTTGCATGGATTTTAAATTGGAACTCAACTATTAAATCATGACCTGTCAGGTAAATAAAGAAAGAAAAGTAAATAAAAGTCCTTTTCTCATTTATTAATATTCCTGCACATGAATTAGTGTAGTCAAATTTTTGATAACTAACATTTTCACTGACTGTGAATCTTGATTTGACTTAAAAAGTCACTTAATATTTACCGTTCCTAGCCACAAGTATAGGACTCTGAGTACAACAAAATTCCTTTCTTTACCTTCCCTACTACTGTAAAGAACCAGAACTGAAATCATGGCCTTTGAAAATATGGTTGAAGTCAAAGATCTACCCGAAATGCAAATGTTTAAGTAGTTTTGCCCCTGATATTAGCAATGACCTTGAACACTTTGCTAAACACAGTAACTGTTCTCTGAATCATTAACTTACTTTGGATTCCTAATGTAACTGTGTTTGGTAATTTGGGCAACAGAATTTTTTTTTTAAGTCACTGTCTTTATTGGTATGATACATTTAAACTGAATTAGTTTGGATGTTGCAAAAATGAAACAAAACTCTGATAATATTTGATATCTTTGCCTCAAAATTGCTTTTCTAAATATATTACATTTTTAAATATCTAGCAAAGAGCATTATAGGATGTCAGAACCATTAGAAATCAAAATACATTGTTTTATTTTTTCAAGTTATTTTGTAATTTGTACATATCTATATTTTTCACTTTATTTCTCTGTCCTATATGCAAATAACTCTCAAACAAGTCCTCACTTGTAACACTGCTACCAATGAAGATTCTAGCATGAGTCAATAATAACACTGGAGAGTTTCAAATTCTTAAAGAAATTGGCTGGATATTGTATCTTTTGGAATTGGCTTAAGGCAAAGCTCATTACAACAGACTTTGCCAATAGATAGGACATAAATTAACGAGGAACAAAATACTGCCCATTTGTTCTCCTTAATCTGAGTTTAAATGCTTATCATTTTCTAAACACTTATTCTTGAATTTTAAAATTAAAATTACAAGGTATCATATGCCCTATTCTATTTTTCTAAAGTACTATAAATTTTCCAACTACACGCTGCATTTTATATCAGCAAATTCTTTTTAACTAAACTTTTCTGTCAATAGCAGCTAAAGCATAAAATGTCTCCCTGGATGTATAATGTACTATTAAAGAAAAGGCCAATCTAACTTAAGAAATGGCCTCACAAAATTCTTACAAATTCACTCTTTGAACACGTAAAAACAAAACAATGTACAGAAATACCAACCTTTCTTTATTGTGGCTATAGCATGCAAATCATCAAAAAAGGCCATGGAGGTCAGGTGTGGTGACTCACGCCTGTAATCCCAGCACTTTGGGAGTACAAGGCAGGTGGATCACTTGAGGCCAGGAGTTCAAGACCCTCATGGACAACATGGTAAAACCCCATCTCTACTAAAAATACCGAAAATTATTAGCTGGGCATGGTGGCGCGAGCCTGTAGTCGCAGCTACTCCGGAGGCTGAGGCAGGAGAATCGCTTGAACCTGGAAGGCAGAGGTTGCAGTAAGCCAAGATTATGCCACTGCACTCCAGCCTGGGTGACAGCAGAGCGAGATTCAGTCTCAATAAAAAAAAAAAAAAAAAAGGCCATTACTTTACTTTTTCAGAGTGTAAGTTTTACCACATATTGATCTGAGTGTGTACAGAGATATGACCCAAGAGATTATTAAAGGACTGATGATGGCAAGATTTAATGACACCATAAACCCAGTGACAGCTTCCATTCATTTTAAAAGAATTGCCCATGGATCTCAAGGTATTTAAGAAATAGGAAAAATTATATTGACTTTTTCCCAGAGAGGGACTGATGTTAACAGCTACTTAGAGATTTTAAAATAAAATATGTATATGGTAATGCAACAAATATTTATTAATATTTATGAGCCAAACACTTAAGATATTCAGTGGCAAAACAAAAAGATCCCTGCCTTCAAAGAACTTACAGTCTATCAGGGCTAGACAGATGATACACAATGGATACAACAAATAATAAATTACATTGCATGTAATAAGCTCATATGGAGGAAGGAAAGGTAGGTAATACTGGGTAAACCGAGTAAGAAAGGTCAAGGTGAAATGTTAAACAGCATTACCACATGACCCAGAAATTCCATTGCTAAGTGTATACTCAAAAGAATTTTTTAAAGTATATGTCTACACAAAATCTTGTACATAAATATTCACAGCTGCCTTATTCATAATAGCCAAAAAGTGGAAACGACCCAAATGTCCCTCCACTGATGAACGGATAAATACAATGGGTAATATGTCTATAATGGAACTGTATTCTCAGTAAACAGGATATGAAGTACTGACATGTGCTGCAACATGGATGAACCTTGAAAACATTCAGTAAAACAAGCCAGACACATAAAAGGATGGACGAATATTGATGTTTTCACTTATATGTGGTAGCTAGAATAGGCAACTTCAGAGACAGAAAGTAGACTAGAGGTTACCAGGGCCTGGGGGAAGGAGCGAATGGGAATTTACTGCCTAAAGGATACAGAGCTTCTCTTTAGGATAATAAAAACTGTTCTGGAAATGGATAGCAGTGATGATTGCCCAACATTGTGAATGTACTTCATATCACTGAATTATATCTTTTTAAATGGTTAAAATGGTAAAATTTATGTATATTTTATCACAATTTACTTTAAAAGGCACTAAAATATGACTATTAAGTTGCCTACTAAGCAGTGAAATCCAGCTCACACCCAGCATCTTTGCTCTCTTTCCCCCCATACCACACTGTCCCAGCAGCAAGCAGAAATCAGAGCCCTGCTCACGGTGATTTCCCTGGTAGCCAGATCTGGGCATTGCCACTTGCCTTCATGGATATAAATGATTGATCCCGATCCAAGGGGGAGCCAAATTCCATCACCTCATAATCTGAAGTTTAAGAAGAGAGACACTGAATACAGAAATTGTTTAATTCAAGTCATGTAAATGATGGGACCCAGACAGTAGGTCCTGCTATTGAGATTCCCACAGCAGCCCTAGGTTCCTGCCTCTCCTGATGCTCAGTTGTTGAGCTCATCATTTTATTTCTTGGAACTCCTCCGGTATTCTCACAATAAATTTCCTTCTTTCCTTAAGCTAGTCAGAGATGGTTTCTGTTCCATACCAACAAAGAAAGTTACTTCTAATACAGTTTTTCCAATTCTTAAACTGTATCCATGTGGGCAAAGTGATATCCAAGTATCCCTTGCTTTCCAAATCTTTAGGGCTTTTGAGATCAAATAGTAAGAATAAGGATAGCAAGGGATGCCTATAAATTGTTTTCAAGAGTTCCAAGACAATTCACTACAAGATTTGCAAATAATTTAATTAAATGTGAGCTGCAATTTGAGGTGGAGAGTATTCTCTGAAATTTGTACAAATTATACTATTTGATTTGCCATCAGAAAATTAACAACTTTTAAACCAGTTTTGTTTATTGGGTTTTTGTTGGGTTTTGTTTGCTTATCTGGTCATTTGAGCAATTATGTTTAGCTCTGGTAAGTTCCCTACATAATTTGAAGAGTCCTCTTTTTAGTAGGAGATAATATATGGGGGACAGAAGTGTCTGTCCTTAGTGATTATTTCATAATTAGTCATTACAGGATCTCAGACAGCTAGAGAACTAGAAATTACTTCACTAAAAATGTAAGTTTTCTCTAGGACTCTGTTGAGGAAATCTCTGAAATAATTAATATATAATAAAAGTCCAGCATTTTGTAATCTGCACAAAGAAATTTCTATGATGATATTCGTACAGTGACTCAAATATCTCCGTAATAGATATAACCTCATTAACACATATTTGAATTCTAAGAATTCAGATTATGCTTTGTTCACTTCCTTTAGTCTTCCCTGCATTTATGGGAATCTATCTATGGCTTTTTTTTTTAACATGTTAAAACACTATAAAGAAAAGAGAGCATGATGGACCTCATATATACCAGAAGGGTATTCTATACCAAGTGGAAGACTCGTGTGTGTGTGTGTGTGTGTGTGTGTGTGTGTGTTGAACATTCATGTGCCATATGAAGCAAAAAATATTAAGAACCATTAAAATAGTTTTTAATATTGGATGAAAAGTTGTCCATATTGCCACCATTTCCAAGCATTTATAAAACTCTAATTAAGTTCATGATTTATGAGGAAAAACTACTATGAAGTACTGGGGATGAAAAGGGGTATCCCTTTTTGGATAAAAGCCAAAGGGGCTGCATACGTCAGATAAATTTCTCCCAAACAACTGCCAGCTTTCTTCCTGACTGGGCTTTATAGTCCTAGCCTCATTATCTCAGATCTCAGTAAATTCAGCAAATGTGACAAGGACTGAATGCCATCTTAATCTCAGAGGATGTGAACCAAGCTTAAAGCTCTCGAATTTGGAAAATAAACATAAAATAGGTTCTCATATTCTTCTTCCGTCTTTGTACATCTCAACAATCTCGAATTGTTTGCTTCAGCTTTTCGGAGCTATTAAAATGGATAGTAAAATTTTACCAATTATTTTAAATGAAAGAAAAAAGTACCAAGTATACATGATCAATCATGGGCACAGATTTGAGACAAATATCCATTCTAATGATCCTTCCAAGTTCAGTGTAAACACCACCTCCTCACTGAAGCTCTTCCCAGGTCACCCCAATCAGGAGAGAAAGAATCTGACTCTTCTGACTTCCTATGGTACTGTTTTAATCATGTTTTGGGCATTTGAAAAAAAAAAAAAATGCCTGACATTGCAGTTATTCAATACCAGTCTTATCTCCATTGCTAAATAATTACTGAATGATTGCACAAATACTTATTAAACATCTACCATGTACCAGCAGTTTTGTCAGATGCTGAGCATACAAGGATTAAGAAGACAGTGTCCATTCCTGACCTTGCAACATTTGCAACACTGAGAGCAAAAAAAGTGTCTAATGCCTCGATGTCTCCCACAGATCCTAGCCAAGAGTCACACTACAAATTCTTAAGTTTTTCAGATAACAATTAAAATAAATTAATAAATCCATTGTGATAATAATTAAAAACAGCTTCATATCTGGCACCTCTTTACATGTATTCCCTGGCACATAGAAAGGGCTCAAGAAATATCTACTGAATGAATTAATGAGTCAACCTGCAGCATGCTTCAGCATAAACCACATGGCCAGAATAGTCACATGTGTCTTAACATGGATACAATTCCAATTGTAAGATTAAAGTTTTTTCTAAATAACCTGATATTTTAACTTATTCTTAATTCAAGTTTGGAAATATTTTGGGGGTTGGTATAAATTATGTAATAGCTATTGTTAACCAATTCTTGATTTGAACTTGGAGAGAGCTAATCCATCTATTACAAAAATAGTCAATAAAAACAATTGATTAAATTTCAATTACACACACACACACACACACACACACACACACACACACACAATTCCCTCACAAACTAATACTACAGAAGCTGTCCCAAGCATTAAAAGTTTCGTAGTGAGTACTAAGATTACTAAAATGAACAAGTCAGCCTTGCTAAAATGCATACTTCTTACATGTGTCAATAGATTTCTAAAATAAAGACAACTAATACTCTTCAACTTACAATGGGGTTACATCCCAATAAACCCATTGTAAGTTGAAAATATTCTAAGTCAAAAATTCATTTAACACCTAACCTATCAAACAACATAGCTTAGCCTAATCTACTTTAAATGTGCTCAGAACACTTACATTAGCCTATACTAGGTAAATATAAAGCCTATTTTGTAATAAAAGCATTGAATATCTCATATAATTTATTGAATATTATACTGAAAGTTGAAAACAGAATGGTTATATGAGTAATATGGTTTCTACTGAATGAGTATTACTTCTGTACCATCATAAAGTTGAAAAATCATAATTCAAACCATCAAACCATTGTAAATCTGTTATCATCTGTATACATTTACTACATGAGGTTAATCAACCAACTTAATTGCTCAGCATTACTGGCCAGACAAACATTTTTTCCACAATACACTTTAAAATACCAATGATAACCAGGAAAAAATGTTCATGGTAAATATGTGACTGTCTATTTCAACAACAATAGTTGCTTAGTTTGTGGTTTTCCTCCACTGACCATAACCAGGAAAATAATTTATTTATGCTCTTCAATGTAAATATTGTTGATGACCAGTAATAGGAAATTGAAAAGTCCTTATAAACCATTTTAGTTAACTTTCCTGACTATAAAAGTAATAGATGTTTAATTTAAAAAACATATATAAAACTGAGAAATACAGAAGAAATAAAAATTAAAATTAAAATCATCTACACTCACCATAAAGGGTCAACCACTGCTAATATGCTGTTCTATTTTCCATATATATTGTTTTGAATATTTTTTATTAAAATTGTGGTTTTCTAAAGCTATATATTTTTAAACATTCCCATCTAAGTCAGTAGAAACGTGACACCAAAAAAGCCATCAATACATTCAAAAGGCACAGTTTTATTCATTAAATAAGTGAATGGGCTGGGCGCAGTGACTCACACCTGTAATCCCAGCACTTTGGGAAGCCAACACAGGTGGGTCACCTGAAGTCAGGAGTTCAAGACCCAGCCTGGACAACATGGCGACACCCTGTCTCTACTAAAAGTACAATAAATTAGCCGGATGTGGTGGTGAGCACCTGTAGTCCCAGCTACTCTGAAAGCTGAGGCATGGGAATCACTTGAACCCAGGAGGCGGAGGTTGCAGTGAGCTGAGATCACGCCACTGCACTCCATCCTGGGCAACAGAGCAAGACCCTGTCTCCAAAGAAAATTTAAAAATAAAAATAAGTGAATGAATGAATGAATGATCATTAAAACTTCATATCTGATTATAATGCCGTGATCTATGACCAAGTTCTGATCTTTAAAAAACAGTCAAATTCACTGTGACTATAACAAAAATTGGTCATAAAAGCCCACTGTTAATTCTTTTGTATTTACATATGAAGACTCATCCACTGCCTGGAATTAAAGTTTTAACGTTTGAGTCTATAGCATTCTGTCTATATTCTTCTCTAAGTTATCAACACACTATCTGTACAAGGAACAGTTCCAAAAATAAAGAGTGATTGTGAAAAGTGCTACCTATGCAAAAAGAAAATGCTTCTGTTATACCTACAACGAAGCCAAGCAGTTGCCTCTGAATTCTCTTCTATCAAAGCCAAGCCATCAGGGCTCTTGAGGAGAGGTGGTTGTTTACCTGACTGAGCTCTCATTGCCAGAGGGGATGGAAAACCTGCAATGTTATTTATAGAATGACTTTTAGGTTTAAGAAATAGTCGCCCTTTAAGCTTAAAATATACTTATGTTCACCACTTCAGAAACTCTTTGTACTTGAGTTAATTTCAAGTTTCACAACATCACACATCTAACACTTAAGACTTTCCAAAACAACTCAGTATTCAAGCTTCTGTCATCTTCTTCCTCCACAGTGAACACACATGCAAATGTCCAATGGACTTTTAGATATATTTATCACATTATCATATGCCTTAGCCAAAACAAAGCTAAGCTTCTATGCCTGGTTATGGCAGGAAACAACAGCTGTCATTTGGAAGGGTTCTATTTGGAAGATACTAAACATCTCATACAAAAATAAAAGTTAACTATAATCATTCCAAGCTTCACCTACAACTCCCCACTGATCAAACAGTCCTACTGAGGCCGGGTGTCATGGCTGACACCTATAATCCTAGAACTTTGGGAGGCTGAGGTAGAGGGCTCACTTGAGCACAGGAGTTCAGGGTTACAATGAGCTGTGGTCACACCTCAAAAAAAAAAGTCCTATTGAGGAAAATATTTTTAAAACTATAATAAGATTGGCATAATTAAATAAGATAATAAATCAAATCTACAACTATTTAAACATCAAAAATGTTTAGCAGGAAAAAAAGATCAGGAAGAGAAATTTGAGGGACTATAATTTGGAATAGTAAAATGTAAACAGTTACACAGTTTACATTTACATTCATCTAAGGAATTAAGTCAGAATTATAAACTGTGTGACCCCCCCCTCCCCATTACCCTAGCAGACATCCATCCCTGAACATGGAAACAAAGTTAATTGCATTGGCCAAAATCAAGCAGGAAGCAAAAATAAGGGCTCAAATCCTTTGTCACTCTGACTAAAAGACTATGATGATGATGCTTATGATGGTTTGAAGTTAGTGTATCAATTGGTAGTCACCTGATAGTTACTGAGACCTTAACTACTAGGTGTTGATTCTGAGGAGATCCTGAGAAGAAACCTCAAGGCAAAGGTAGCTATCACTGAAACATGTATATACAGACATATACATACACACACACACACATATACACACTTTTCATTTACTAATCCCTCAACCATGCCAAGAACAGCCAAGGAAGAATTGATGCACCTTTCACTGATTCTACTATTCCACTAAACCAAGAATGCTGCTATGCTCAGTCCCTACTCTGTGGTACCTGATTATTGGTCAAGTTGACATACACAGAAATGTGAATATCTGTTGTCATCAGATGTGGCAGCAAGAAAAACAAATCCTAGTATAGAAAAAATGGAAGGAGGGGAAAGGGACAATCAACACTACATTTGAAGTTGGATAGCATATCCCAAAACACCCTCCTTCCCTTTTAAAAGAAACACAAAAACTATAACCTTAAGACATGCCAGTAAAAAAACAAAAAAAAAAAATTAGTTTATTTTAAATATATTCACCATCTTCATCCAATAGGATTTAAAGCAATTGTCCGTAAGTCAATACAAGTATTTCCTAAATTGAGCCTTTAGATGAAAATTTAAATTAGGAAATACAAACCAGGGCCCCTTTGCACTTACACAGGGAAAAAACAATAACTGTAACTTAGTTTGCAACAACTCAAGATTCAGAAACATCTAGTAAATTCTGGTAAAGGATAATGGGGAGAAAAGGAGAAATGCCAATCTTTGCAACTAGGGCATTCAAATTTTCCACAAGCAGACTGATAAATCAACTTGAGAAGCTGGGTCACTAAGCCTAAGAAAATCCTCCCACATCTCCAGTCAGAAGGTCTTCCAAGAGTGGCCTGGTAAATTCAAATATAGTGAAACTCCATGACTTTTTCAGTTGAAAAATTCATTACTTTATTGCAAAAATTTCCAGCAGCTATATAATAATGTATATCATCCAAAATTTATTTACATGCTAAACATAAAATCAAAATTTATTCGCAAATAAATGTCCATTCATTATCTTAAAATACTGTGTAAACTCAGTTCTCATTAAATATCTTGCTAAGTTGACTTTGACAAAACATCATGCTACCAACCATCATGCATGGATGAAGAGCTAAAATCAAAATCAAAAATTTTTAGTCTAATTTTTAGCTCCCCCGTTGTGTTTTTAATATGACAGTGGAATAAATTTTGGTTAAATATATACAGTGTCAATGTCTCCAATCTGATTCACTTTAACAATTCATACGCCTTTGAAGAAAATGTGAAATTTTACATGCAAAAATAAAAGCATAATGTAGATCTTCCTAGCAATTTTCTAAAAAAGAAATCTTTTCTCTCTGTCTCTATCACTCGCTTTTATAATACCCCCAGGGGGATGGGCAACAGCATCTTTCCTTCTTAGTTTTCAGGAAGACATGGTGACATGAAAAAAGAATAAATGATACGAACAAGGCCACATGGCTAATTAGCAGCAGACCTGGAACAACAGACCTCCAACTAACAGAAGAGAAAGAAAATTCAACTAGAAAGATGCACTCTGTCTTTGATGCAAAAAGTGTGCAAAAATGACCCCACAACAACACAATGAGAACCCTTTACAACTACCACTCTGCTTTGGTTTCGTAGCCCTAAAACCAACTTGCAAAATAAAATATCTACCAATTGTACTCCGAGGTAAAAAATGGGGGGTGCAGGCAGGTACAGTGGCTCACGCCTGTAACCCCAACACTTTGAGAGGCCAAGGAGGGGGATCACAAGGTCAGGAGTTTGAGATCAGCCCGGCCAACACAGTGAAACCCTGTATCTACTAAAAATACAAAAAATTAGCTGGGCATGGTGGCAGGTGCCTGTAATCCCAGCTACTAGGGAGGCTGAGACAAGAGAATTGCTTGAACTAGGAGGCAGAAATTGCAATGAGCTGAGATCACACCATTGCATTCCAGCCGAAGCAACAGTGCAAGACTCTGTCTCAAACAAAAAAGAATAGGGGGTGCGACCCCAACATGTACCTAGATAAGATTTCACGTGGCACAGACACATGCTCCCCACGAGCTTTATAATTCCTAAAACTCTGAGGCCAATGTGATTCCACAAGCTAAAGAAACTACTAAGCATTAAAACCAAGCACGACCATCAAAAAAACTGCAATGTCACAGACAGAAAGCAGAGAGAACAAAATCATTAATCAATATGATTTCTCAGGATAAAAGCATCAGATATTATACTTGATGGCCTTAATTAAGCCATTATGAAATTAAATGGGATTATTTCTCAATAGCTGAAACTTTTTCATCCCTGAATTTTAGAAAATTATTTTATTTACTAAATTGGAATCCCCAACTTTGAAAACTACCCACATGTTAATAAAAATCAATGAGATGGGCACAAAATACTTCAGTTTAAATTAGGACAAAATATCTCAGTTTTGTTACCTAGGTCAAAAGTCAGTTTTAGCATCTTATCTAACAACTTCCAGAGAAATGCACACTTTGATGGCTGCAGGTAGAGAGTAGAGGACTGCAGGGAGCCGTGGGCAAACCTATAACCCTGGCACAAGAGCCCACATAGTTCTGTTCAGATGGAAGACTTATGGTCAGGAAAATAAATTCACTTCTTTCTTCCTAAGTTTCCTCTTCTCTTTTATATGAATTTTAAATTTAATATTTAGAAGAAGAGCAAATGAACAGCATGGTTTCTTTAGAAATTAAATGAGCCTTTTTCAATGAAGTGCCAGATGCTTCCTGAAAGCAACTTTCAAGTGTTTGCAACATTATTTGCATATCTCACATACAGGAGAATTTGGAAATGTTCATTAATAAGGTAACTTTAGGTTTAACTTTTTGATCTTCCCAATTTTTTATTATAAAAAAAATTAACGTTTTCTGCACTGCCCTGTTTTCAAAGTAGAAGTGCTATATTTTTATGCATTATAAAAATTTGATGCACATTTGTCAAGTGAGATTTCAAAGCACTTTTTTTTTTTTTTTAGACAGAGGCTTTCTCTGTCACCCAGGGCAGAGTGCAATGGTGTGACTGTGGTTCACTGCAGCCTCGACCTCCCAAGCTCAAGTGATCATCCCACCTCAGCCTCCCAGGTAGCTGGGACCAGCTGGGACCACAGGCGTGCACCACCCTACCTGGCTAATTTTTCATATTTTTTTGTACAGACAGGGTCTCTGTATGTTGCCCAGGCTGGATCATGGCATTTTTAACTTTATAGTTTGTCTTAATTATTCTATAAATAGGTTCACTCCACCCAGGACCCATTTAAGTCCTAGGCTCACCATACTTCCCTTGAGTATCCTTTGGAGACTATTCCAGTCAAGTCCAGGAAACTGCATCAGGGCACATCAGCAATGACTTTGATTATAACTGTCCTTTGAAAAGATGTTCAGAAGCAAGTACCAGGAGGGAAGGGAAGCATGGTCATATCCAACCCCTGACTTCTAAACTACTACAGTTACCTGAAATTCTGAGCAGTCTTATCTCAGAAAAAGAAAATCCAATCAAAGCACCAAGTTTCACCAATGGCAGCATTTCTTCTTCTTTGCTTGTTTTTTTTTTTTTTTTTTAATTTGTTTGTGGGTTTTGTTTTGTTTTTGTTGTTGTTTGAGACGGAGTCTTGCTCTCTCACCCAGGCTGGAGTGCAGTGACCCAATCTCAGCTCACTGTAACCTTCACCTCCCAGGTTCATGTGATTCTCCTGCCTCAGCCTCCCAAGTAGCTGGGACTATAGGTGCCCGCCACCATGCCTGGCTAATTTTTGTATTTTTAGTAGAGATGGAGTTTCACCATGTTGGCCAGGCTGGTCTCAAACTTCTGACCTCAAGTGATCTACCCACCTCAACCTCCCAAAGTGCTGAGATTACAGGTGTGAGCCATCACGCCTGGTCCAATGGCAGCATTTCTAAAGACCCTTCTTCACCTTAGAATCTAGCAGCACGAAGGCCTTGTCAAATATTAACTTCAACAAGACAGTTCATTAACAGAAAAATCATATATTGCATAAATACATACTAAGGAAGCTCAACCTTCAAAACACCAGCAAGAAAGTTGAATACAAATCAGAAGTATTTACACAAATGTATATGCTACATTAAAGGCTATTCTAGCTTATTTATCTAAGGTTTAACGATTATTATATATAACCAAAGAAAGGCACTCTTGGCTCGGAATCTGGAGAAAGGGTTAGAGTTCCAGCTTTTGGCATTAATGCCCTCTGTTTCTTAGGTTAGTCACTTCATTTCTCTTCACCTCAGTTTCCTAATCTCTAAAATGATCAGGGTTGACTTCATAACTGTTAAACTTGTAGCTTCCTGATTTGCCATCTATACCCCTTCTGGTATTTGTTTTATAAGTTATCCATAAGCATACCTTTGCTGAATAAGACACTAAAAATGTCTAGATTTTATACTTTATGCCTAGTCTGTGTTATTATTTTGTCCACAAATATAACTATGGCTCACAGTAACCAAGGCAATGATAATTACTACAATAGCTAACACATTCGTGCTTAAAATGTGCCAAGTACTGTGCTAGGCACTTTACATATATTAATCTCTTCTTCCTCACCACAACCCTATGAGGTAGAAACCATGCTTATTCCCATTGTAGAATCTAGAATCAAGGAGACTGGAGCACAGAGAGATTATGTAACTTTCCCAAGGTCATAAGGTTTAAAAGCGGAAGAGCCAGAAGTCAAACCCCAAGGATTCTGTCCGTGGAACCCCCTCTGCTTAACTACTACATCACACACACACCTGGAGAGTCTATGGAGGGTGAAGAGCAGCAAAGTCCACCTGCAAAATGTTGCTGGGGGCCCAGAAACTGAACTTGTGTCATGAATGATCTCAAAAACAGTGGTAGCTCATGATTCACAAACCCAGCAGAAGCATTTGGCATTAACATGTCTTTCCTTCCACGCTTTAGTTGCACAACAAAGTAGCATTGATGGGAAAGGGGTTTCATTAAATCCACCTCCCTCTTTCACTCATCAGGGAGAATGCACAAGTAACAGGAACTGTGGAAGTACGGGTGTCTTCCAGTGTTTAGTAGGCAGCACTCCATTATAACACAGCTCCAAGTCACAGTCCAGGGTCATTGTTGGTTAAGTCATCTGCCCCAGAGCCTAATAGCTGAAAACAGCAGCCAGACAGGAGTGGAAACACCAGTTACACTGCCTGAAATGTCTAAGACTGGGGGGATCTAAGTAATGAAACAACAAGGTAAGAAAAAATTCCCTGTGCATCAAAATATATTGCAGTGTGCAATTAAGCTGCACACTGGTATTCTCAATCAGGGACAGAGAGAAAACAAGGAAGTCCTATTTAACCAGTTAGCACACTGTTATATATGTATCATATACATAATATATATATAAATATATTAATATGTATTTCCCCATTCATAAACATATAAATATATACGTATGTATTTTTCCCCATCCAACTCGAATCTCAAGAACCCTGCACTTGGCTACATTCCATGAGAGGCTCAGCATTTCAGTGGGCGAAGGCTTGGGAAGGGGGAGATAGCAGGTCTGAGTTCTGAGTTCCTGAGAACCCAGGAAGCCTTCAGAGACGTTCAAGGGCCACAGGGCTGCGGACGCACCTAGGCTGCCCAGGCCGGCGGGACAAGTCCCCATTCGGCAAGGCCCAAAGGAAATTGCTCCAGCTAAGAGGGGACGGTGAGCTCCTCCCCGCAGGACAAAGCCACACTTTGGCTCACCACATCGCTTGAGTTTTATGTCCAAGGCCACGGACTTTTATCGACTGCTCTTTCAAACCCGCCACTGAGAGACTAGGCACTGAGAACGGTAGCAAGAAACGGTGGGGAAAGGGGGTATTTTGTTTCACCTTCTAGGGAAAACAAGCACACATTTTAATCAAAACAACCCAAGGAGAAGTCAGCGAAGACCTCTTCGCCCGGCTAGTCTCCGGGCTTCTGAATCACTTCCTCCTTTCTGATGTGTCTCTGAACTCGAGATTACGAAGTTGCTGAGAAAGTCTTGCCTCTCAGGGCAGCTTCCTGCGAGCTGGCGAGCGAGAGGAGCGCACGGCGCTGTCCGCGGGCGCAGACTCTGCCCCGCCGGGCCACCGCGCGCGGCAGCGGGAGGACCGGGTGGAGGCGGAGGGACAGGGACGGGTTCCCAGGACCCAGAGCGCGAGCGCTGCCCAGCCCGCGTCTCCCGCTTACCCCAAGGTGCTGATGAAGCCGTTGACAGAGCCCTCCGCGTACAGGGACACGATGTCCCCTATGTAGAGGAAGCTGGACATTTTATCAGTCATGCTGCTTCATGCTCCACAGTGGACGTCCCTCCTCTTCCCTGCGCCCTCGCCGCCCTCTCTTCAGGCAGCCGCCACAGCAGGAGCGGAGCGGAACGGAGCGCGGGACGGCGGCGGCCAAGAGCCGCGGCGGAGGGCACGGCCCGAGCCACCGAGCGTCGCGGTTCAGTCCCGCGTGCGCGCCGGGGAAGCCGGGCAGGGCCACGCCGCAGCTGCAGACACCCCGAGACCAGCGCAGCCCCGGCGCCCCGAGAAGCCGCAGCCGCCGCCTCCCCGGCAGGTTTCCTGTTCCTTTCTGAAGTTTTCTGTCCAACACCTTTGCTCCTCCTCCTCCTCCTCCCTCCTCTCCGCTCCCCGCTCTGTGTCCACTCCCCGCTCTGCGGCCGTCACAGCCGCCCAGCGAGAGCTGGAGGTGGCGGAGCCCCCTCGGTCCCCTCAGGGGAATTTTTGGACCAGGTACCGGAGCCCACTGGGCGAGGGGGAGGTGAGGAGCCGGGGAGGGGGCGGGCGGCCAATCAGGGAGCGGCGGCCAGGGGCGGAGCTGGGCCAGGGCGGGGCGCCCCTCTGGAGGCCGGTACACCCGGGAAGCCTCGGCGGCTGCCGCCCTGGCCCGCGCGGGAACGAGACGCTGGGCGGCGCTGGAGGGGTGCCGGGGGACCTGGGCCGGGGAGGGGGCGCGTGCGGCCGCCCTGGAAAGGCCGGCCCTGAGGCGCGACAGTCGCTGCATGGGAACGCGAAGGAGCTTGATGGAGGCAGGGAGGGTGAGAGTTGGCACCCGGGCACGAGGAGAGAGCCCCCGAGCCGCTGGAGACGAAAAGGTAGAGCCCGAGGGGGTGGGTAATTTGCTGGCCAAGGAAGAGGTAGGCTTGAAGTAAAGAAAAAAAAAAATACAAATAAAAAATAAATGCATGATAAAGAAAGTAGAAGAGAGGAGGAGAGGAAGGGAGAGAGTGAAGGAAGGAGGATGTTCTCGATTTCGTTATGTAGTTTGGGTGGTCTTTCTCCTCTTTCTTTTCTCAAGTACGCGGCGTTAGTGAAACTCGACCCGTCCGGCGATGTCCATGTGGTCGCGAGCCTCCAAGAAGGTAAACGTCACTTGGCCGAGCCAGCCAACCTTCGGCTGTGAGGGCTCAGTGGAGCTGAGCTTTAAGCCGCCGAGGCCGCGCCTCCTGCGCTTCCTTAACTCCAAGCCCGAGGTTAACCTTCCACCCCCCATCAGCCCCGGGTCCCGGGCTCGTGACAGCCCCGCGCTTGTTTACGTTTAAAGCTGCTGACTCTTAAAGCTGCAGCCGTTATAAACAAAACGCAGCCAGATACGTTTCTGCGCCTTCTCTAATGCTTCTGTAGCCCTCTTCTTAGAACATGATTTTAAAAGCTGTTTGCCTTTCCCATCTAGAAGACATGGTGGAGGCAAACTGTGTGGTAGTTTTGATAGCAGCCACCTAATTAAAAAGTGCTACCTAAGTAATCCCCACAGAGCAAAGTTTGCAGAAAGGCAGAGGAACTCGGGGTGTGCAGAGGCATGTTGTGTCAAATTGTGCAACTGACCAAAATGTAATTTACAGTCAGATGTCTTACCTGTGTTACAGTTCAAAGATGGTTTAGGTTTAGACTTATAATCACATAATGGAAAATGAAAGATTTAGCTTAGAGTTCAAAAGTTTGTGTTAGGCTGGGCGCAGTGTCTCACGCCTGTAATCCCAGCGCGTTGGGAGGCTGAGGCGAAAGGACCACTTGGGGTCAGGAGTTCAAGACCAGCCTGGCCAACATGGTGAAACCCTGTCTCTACTAAAAATAGAAGAAGTATCCAGGCATGGTTGCCCATGTCTCTAATCCCAACTACTCAGGAAACTGAGGTAGGAGAATCGCTTGAATCCAGGAGACGGAGGTTGTAGTGAGCTGATATGGTGCCACTGCACTCCAGCCTGGGCAACAGAGTGAGATTCCATCTCAAAAAAAAAAAAAAAAAAAGGTTGTGTTTAAAAAGCCTGCTGGATAGAAGAGAATAGACACTGAATCCAGGAGACACCAGTGCAAAGCCTGTGTGTGCTGAGATAAACTGGACCCAGTCGTTGTAATAGCATGCACTGACAGATCTCCTTTATGTGTTCTCCTTTGTAAAGGGTTACTTGACAACTTAGAAATACCTGTTACACGATGCAGCCCTTCTCTGTCTACACACGTGGTATCACTGTTGGGAGCCACCAAGACACTGGACATAGGAGTTATTAAAAAGCTTGAGATGGAACAACATAATGACCCTGGAAATGGAAGTTTCTGTCTATCCAAGAGATCCATGTATTACACTCTATTGTTCCCCATATTGCACAGCACTACTGTGCTATATATCCAGTGGATGCTCAATTAGTAATCAAAATCATGAATGATCTTTGTTTTAAGTCACAAACTATCTGTGGCCAACACATACAAAATGAGTAGTGGTTGGTCGGGCACGGTGGCTCATGCCTGTAATCGTAGCACTTTAGGAGGCCGAGGCAGGTGGATCACCTGAGGTCAGGAGTTTGAGACCAGCCTGGCCAACATGGTGAAACCCCATCTCTACTAAAAATACAAAAATTAGCTGGGTATAGTGGTGCGTGCCTGTAATCCCAGCTGCTTGAAAGGCTGAGGCATGAGAATCACTTGAACCCAGGAGGCAGAGGTTGCAGTGAGCTGACATGGCGCCACTGCACTGTGGCATGGATGACAGAGCAAGACACTATCTCCAAACACACACACATGCACGCACGCATGCACGCACGCACGCACCAGTTCACTTTAAAAGGTTGGTCTCATCCCCTCCAGACTTCCTTAGATCAATAGGCCACCATCAGGGAGAGATGTGGTCTACTCTTTTACTCCTTCACATACATCTTAACATTTTAGCTTCATGGATGTTGGGAAGGGAATGTAGGATCAGGATGAAATGAGCAAACATATAATTCTGACCTGGGTTTGCGATTTCAGTCCTCTCCAGATTCCACTGCTCATCTAGTAAACTCTGACTGGTTGCAGAGGCCTTCTTGTCAGGTGGTTATCAAATAGCAGTTCTATGCTGGGCATATGGGTGAGGATTGTAAAAGCTCTGAAAGACTTTGCAGTGCACAGTTCTTTGAAGTGGGAGAGCTTGCCCCAGTCTGACTTCTTCCCAACCCCTTCAGCTCCACCCCTGACACTATCATCCAAAGGCCAACCAACCTCTTGGGTGGGTTCTAGCAAGTCTGGCCTCCTTTTGACCAGGAGAGATTTACTCAGGGTCTGCTTCATGGTGTTGTAACCTGTGCAGTAGCACAGGGCCCCGTGATTGGTTTGATGTTTTATTGGTGCCATCCTGAAATTCTTGATCATTTTTAACAAGAGGCCCCACAATTTCATTTTGCACTGAGCCATGAAAATGTACGTAGTTAGTTCTGGATACAGGCATCCTTACCATGCCAAAGACTGGATGTGTAAACTACTCCACTGATCCCCCTCACTCTATCAATCTTTCTATCACTCTCCAATTCCTTTTTCCCTACTCAGACAGATCAACAAATCTGACATACCAATTAGAACATCCAAGGCCAGGCTTTTGTAGGCACTACCACTCTTTACAAATTTCCTTCTGAAATATTCTCTAAGAAGAGAAGGGAAAATTTCTACTCCTCCCCCACTAGACCAAAAATGGACAACTTTGCTAATTTGCCATAATGAATTTGTATTCAGTGTGGAGAGTTTTGTGAATTTGCTCTCTAATAAATATACATTAGTCACATATACCTCCTGTTGTGCAATTTTGGACTAAAAATGTGTCCTTAAGGCCTCTGGGTCAAAGCTAAAGGAGAAAGGTGGTTGGGATAGAGGAGAATGTAACCATCTTGTTCACTGTCATCTCAATGCTCCTGTGAGGTAGATCCTGTGGCCATTTCCCCTACACCCAGCCACCTTTCCCCATAGTATAACAGCTAATAAGGTTAGCCCCACCCCCAACCCCAAGCATGGGTCTTAACTAGTCCAAACCAGTGTTTCTCAAGCTTTAGTACACATAAAAAGCATCTGGAGAATTTGTTAAAACACAAATCCTTGGGCCTTATCTCCTGAGATTCTGATGTAGCTGGTCTGGGGTGGACTTACTGTCATTCCTGAAGGGGTGATTGTATGTGGGAAGGGGTTGGGGGAGAGGATGTTGAAACAAACCTTGGCTAGTGGCTAAGAAAATGATTTGTTTTTAATTTTTATTTTGAAATAACCTCAAACTTATAGAAATAACCTCCAATTTACAGAAAAGTTACAAGAATACATAACTTTTACCTAATTTCAATAATTTTTATAATTTGTCACATTTGTTTTATCACTGCCTTTATACACATACACACACAATTTATTTTCAGAGCCATTTGAGTATAGGCTGCATACATCATGCCCTACTGCCTTTCAATACTTCCTGTACACCTAAGAACAAAGATACAGCCAAAGAACAACCATCAAATTCAGGAAATTTAACACTGACATAGAACTTTAATCTACTGGCCATATTCCAGTGTTGTTCACTGTCCCAGTAGTGTCTTTTACAGCATTTTTCCCATCAGGACAGAATCCTATTCAGAATCACATATAGCACTCAGTTTTCATGTCTTTTTTGTCTCCTTTATAACAATTCCTTAGCCACACTTTGGCTTCAGTGACATTGACATTTTTTAAGAATACAAGCCATTTGGCCAGGCATGGTGGCTCATGCCTATAATTCCAGCACTATGGGAGGTCAAGGCAGGCAGATCACTGGAGGTCAGGAGTTCGAGACCATCCTGGTCAATGTGGTGAATCCCCATCTCTACTAAAAACACAAAAATTAGCCCCCTACCTGCAGGAGACAAATAGAAGATTTCCATATGGTGCCTATGAAGTTCTTCTCACTAGATTAGATCTAAGAGTCAAAGACCTCCCTCCCCATGGCTAACACACACACGTACGCACGCGCACGCAGACACACACACTCACTCTCCACGAACACATTCTTCTCTCCTCCACTGGGTATATACAGCGTGGGACCCAACAGAGCAGTAGCTCATTCCAAAATGCTCACATCTCCAACAGCCCAACTGTTTTATATCCTTGGTCTGGGAGAAAGATTCTTGAGCATTGTATCCCTTGTGGTCAAATATTTCCTTTCAAAATTTGCGTCTTGGTCTTATTTGATGGTATTTTGATGCCTCTACTAAAACTCCCAACTTAACATCCTATTAACATATTCTTCTGACCTGTTTGAGGGTCACAGCTCTTAGAATTTTTTACACTACTTGCTGCTGAATTGCTTATGGCTTGATCTCACCCTAATGTCACAATTCTATAAGGGCTTGGAAATGAAAAAGAGGAGTGTTGTAATTAGAACTATTTTATGAAGAACTGTTGCAACTGATACCGTTTGGTTCTGAGAACCATGATCAATTAGAGCTGAGATTCATCAAAATATTGAAGAACAGAGAAAATGGCCTAGTCTCTATAACAGAAAAGAATGGGGAGTTTTAAGAAAAAAAATGAGCCAGGCACTGTGGCTCACACCTGTAATTCCACTTCTTTTTGGGAGGCTGAAGTAGTCAGACTGTTTGAGCCCAGGAGACCAACCTGGGTACCATGGCAAAACCCCGTCTCCAGAAAAAATACAAAAATTAGCCTGTTGTGATGGTACACGCCTGTAGCCTAAGCTACTCAGGAGGCTGAAGCAGGAGGATCACTTTAGCCCAGGAGGCAGAGATTTCAGTGAGCCACAATCACGTCTCTGCGCTTAAAAAAAAAGTATGAATATCCAAAATCCTGCCTACTTCAATTTGCAATGATTCTTCCCCAAATATAATTTAATGTTCCCATGTAGATGTCAGGAAAGCATTTATCAAGCACTTAAAAGAATCCCATACCTATATGCCACAATAGTTAAGGACACAAGTATTGCATAGACCTGGGATAAGTTACTAATTCACACTTTACTGTCTACCAGTCTTTATGCAGATACCTAACCTCTGGGGCCTCATTTTACTTATCTGTAAAATAAGGACAATAATGGTACCTATCTCATGTGGTCTTTGTGAGGTTTAAATTAGAAGATACATTTAAAAGGCTTGGTATGGTGCCTGGCATAAAGTAAGTGCTCAGTAAGCTTTCATGTTTCTTTGTTTGGTTTTGCGGTTTTTTAGAGACAGGGTCTCACTCTGTCATCCAGGCTGTAGTGCAGAGGTGCAATCATAGCTCATTGCATCCCAGAATTCCCAGGCTCAAGTGATCCTTCAGCCTCAGCCTCTCAAGGAGCTAGGACTACAAGGCATAAACCACCACATCCAACTTCAATAAATAATATCTGTTATTGTGATTATGATTATCTGTGAGAAAAGCAGTATTAAATGTCATAAGAAAACCAAGCATTGGAGGTGTTGCTGTCTGTGCAATTAAGACACACCAGTGACTAAGCCCACACCAGAGCTGTCTCCAGAGCCTCTAGGTCACCAGCTCTGTCATTTACAGATCAATCCCTTCCATCAACAGTAGTGAATTCTTCTTTTTTGTTTTTTTTAAGGTTTTTTTGAGATGAGTCTCGCTCTGTCGCCCAAGCTGGAGGGCAGTGGTACCTCTCGGCTCACTGCAACCTCCACCTCCCAGGTTCAAGCAATTCTCCTGCCTCAGCCTCCAGAGTAGCAGGGATTACAGGAGCCCACCATATGCCCAGCTAATTTTTGGATTTTTAGTAGAGACAGGGTTTCGCATGTTGGTCAGGCTAGTCTTAAACTCTTGGCCTCAAGTGATCCACCTGCCTTGGCCTCCCAAAGTGCTGGGATTACAAGCATGGGCCACTGTGCCAGGCCAAAATTCTTGATAATTATTAAATTTTTCTCTTTCAAGGAATTTGAATTTTTTTAAAAAATATGCGTAAGAGAAAGAAATTAATTATTTTAACAGACACGTTTCAGACAGCAGGGAAAAGCAAATTTTGAGACAAAAGAAACAAAATGGCTAAATTTCCAGCCTGGTTCTATAAAACTACCCACAACTGTTACATGAGAACTCCGCCTTCCACAAGCTGACAGCTTTTTTATCTCTTCAAAGTAGGGAGCAGATAAAACCCAAAGAGAAAACTGCCATCTAACACCAGAGAATGCTGTCATGCTTGTGATTCCTTATTTTTGGGCAAAACCAGGGAGGATAAATCCAGGGAAAACTTCCTGGAGTTCTTTTTCTCACCCCTGTCATTCCCCCAAGTTTACCTTTGTTTTCTCTCATTTATGAATCTAGTTTGAAATGCAGTAATATGGGTCTGCTTTAGCGCATTATTTCAGATATATACATCTTGATTACCCAACTACAGCATCAGTTTGTTTAAGGCAAGAACTCTGCACTGTACTTTTTGTTTCAGAGTGAATGAACGCCTAGAGGTGGAGGAAGCTGTTTTGTACTTGTTTTTTGTACCCATAGGCACAGTACCACAGTCTACACTCCTGGTTATTTGTAAGAACTCAATATATAAAAAAGAAAGCATAAGAAATCAATGGGAAAGCATAAGATTATGCAAGAAGTGATGTTGATTATTTACTTTTATGGAAAATACTAGTCTAGCAGTTTTAAGCTATCACATGTCTTAAAAATAAATCCAGGGCCAGGTGCAGTGACTCACGCCTATAATCCCAGTACTTTGGGAAGCCGAGGTGGAAGGATCACTTGAGGTCAGGAGTTTGAGACCAGCCTGGGCAACATAACCAGAACCCATCTTTCAAAAAAATTAAATTAAATTTTAAAAATTTTAAAAACTGCACCCATAGTCCCAGTTACTCAGAGGCTGAGACAGGAAGATCTCTTTAGCCCAGGAGTTTGAGGCTTCAGTGAGACATGATGGTGCCACTACACTCCAGTCTGGGTGATACAGTGAGACCTTGTCTCAAGAATTAATTAATTAACTAATTTTATATTTATTGACTTAATATATTCACCTGAATTCAAAATTCACCAAAATAAAGGGAATTGAATATTTGCCATCTTAAGAACAGGGAATCCCTAAGCTTAGAAATACATATGCATTAATATAAAAACATAGCAAATTATCAAGTAAGTTTAATTCTTACAACTTTAAATTTTTATGTCAAAATTCTAACACCAGTAAGGGAAGGAGAAAGGGTGAGTGAAGAGAACAAAAAGGTAGTAAATGTATTTACTACCACTGAACTGCATACTTAAAATTGTAAAGCTGGTAAATTATTTATGTATATTTTACCCCTATTTTTAAAATGTAACCAAAACCTCAAATGAAAGTAAAGCAACCAAGTGGGAATCCTTTGCAACAAATATTATAGGCAAAAGGTTGGTTATAGGCAAAAAAATAAAAGTAAATAATAGTGAGCTATCATTTCTCATGCATTAGCAAAATAAAAGTTTTTAATTATTATAACCAATGCTATTAGTCAAACAGCCAATCTCATATCTTGTACAGCCATTTTAATGGCTACGTGGACATACGGAATGTAGCCTAAAGAAACAATCCTATGTATGAAAAGTGCTTTGTTCACAATTATGTTTATCATAGTAATAATAATAAGCATGGAGTACAAAATAAATATTGAACAATAGGAAATTAGTGATTACACTGGCTGACAGGGAATATAGTAAGCAATTCTTATTAAGAATATGTAATAATATATAAAATGATTTATATGATGACTTTATTTTTTTTTATTTATTTATTTTGAGAGGGAGTTTTGCTTGTCGCCCAGGCTGGAGTGCAGTGATGCGCTCTTGGCTCACTGCAACCTCCGCCTCCTGGGCTCAAGTGATTCTCCTGCCTCTGCCTCCCAAGTAGCTGGGATTACAGGCACCCACCACCATGACCAGCTAATTTTTGTATTTTTAGTAGAGACAGACAGGGTTTCACCATGTTGGCCAGGCTGGTCTCAAGCTCCTGACCTCAGGTCCACCCACCTTGGCCTCCCAAAGTGCTAGGACTAAAGGCGTGAGTCATCATGTCCGGCCTATATGATGACTTTAAAAGCATGATAGAATCACTAGGGGAAAAAGAGTATACGGCAAAAAAAGACTTTCATAATAAAACTATGGTAATTTTTCTGCTTTCCTAATGTTTTAGAGAGGATCTATTTTTTAATGAAAAATATAAACTGTTTCACAATAAATGGCATTTGCTTTTAAGGAAAAAAACTTTCCCCCCAAATTTTAAGGAAGGCAAAATCTGATAATGGCACAGTAGAGTGAGGGCAGAGCAGTAAAAGATGGCATCATCAGGTTCCACGGTGCAGAAGACATGATGGGAAAATCCCTTTCGGTGTTTTAATTGATCTTTTCCTATTGATGCATATTTTTAAGAAAATGATTATCTTGTTCTTTGTAGTGAAATCATAAAGACAGCACATACAGCTTCATGGCGTTTTAGTAATTCATTTTTGCTGGGTTGTTATCTCCTGGCATCTTTCAGAATATCTCAGAGGAAAAAAGTATATGTGGAAATTCAAGAAGCCAGTAGAATTTGAATCCACCTTCTTGGCAGAAATAGATATTTGAAGATTGGAATCTAGTTCTCCATGACAACCTTATCAGTGCCTGGGGTCTGCTTATTTCTGAGTATGATGTTCCAGGAAAGTGTTGCAACTAAACTTGTTACCATTTTTGTGGTAGCTATGAGCTCCCGGCTAAGCACAGATCTGGCCTCACTCACCATTACAATCTCTGCTTATCAAACTGGAGCAGGCTGTGCACTGAATAAAGCTTGTAATAAATGACACAGAGACACTGACAGAGAGATAAGATGCTAAACTCTTTTCAATAGGAGTTTTTATAGAAAGTCAAATATATAGACCTAAACTCAGCTCCCCAGTCTCTTCCAAATCAGCTTCCATCTACTCTGAAGAATGTTCTAAGACAGATGTGAATCTAATCCAGTATTTTTCCATTGAAATAGGTTTACACTAGAGAAAACTCGAAATTTTTTTCAAATAGTATTAATATACCCATCACAGCTGCTTCACATGGACTTTCATTTCCCTGAAATAATAGACACCTGCTCCAGACGTCACTTCCTACCCATATTTGTGTGTAAACTAAGATAACAGGACACCAGGTTTTGAATATGTGCTCACTTCCTTGACACTGTTTAAGCACCTGTATTGTGGAATTTCTGAGAGAATGCATAAATAGCAATGTGTGGAACTAAAGGGTAAGCACGTAGATCAAGAAAACTGGCCAGCAGTATCTGTTCTGTTTGCTTCCAAATAGCATGCTATTTTACCCACAGGCTACAATTTCTCCATTCCCAGTTGTTTGGAATATTTTCTCCTAGAGTTTTTCCATAATTGCCTGCATGTCTGATACTAAGAACTCTTAATATATGTCATTCCTGCAACACACCGGCATACGCATGTCCATATAAAGTTGTACCATATTGGTTTTTCAGCAACTATATTAAAAATCTACATTAACTTTACTTTCACTCTTAGCATTTAAAATTATCATCTGGTTTTTAGTTGTTAGTATTTTCTTTTAACTTGATGTTTATCTAACTTTTTTTTTTCCTTACAGATCTTCTTCTTCTTGTCAGCCTATTCTTGAAGCAAAGATGGGTATTTCAGGAGAGAGATCTCATTCCCTCTACTCTCACCCTGCTAAGACACATTCCACCAATCCAAACAGCATCAGGTATCGGGCACCATTCATGGTTTTGGTTTGTTTTAATGTTTTTAAAGACAAGGTCTCGCTCTGTTGCCCAGGCTGGAATGCAGTGGCCCAGTCATAGTTCACTGCAGCCTTGAATTCCTGTGCTCAAGTGATCCTATGCCTCAACCTCCTGAGTAGCTGGGACTGCAGGTGCACACAACTGTGCCCAGCCATCACGGTTGTTTCTATTAGCTTGGTGCAAAAGTTACTTTTAATGGCAAAACTGCAATACATTTTGCACCAATCTAATAATATAGCTTTTGCCTAAGTCAATGTCACATTAGATGCTTTCACCTCACTCCACTTTTTTTTTCTGAGACAGGGTCTCACTCTGTTGCCCAGGCTAGAGTGCAGTGGTGTGATCAAGGCTCACTGCAGCTTCAACCTCCTGGGCTCAAGCGATTCTCCCATCTCAGCTTCCCAAATAGCTGGGAACACAAGCATAACACCACCACACCTGACATTTTTTTATATTTTGTAGAGACAGGGTCTTGTTTTGTTGCCCAAGCTGGTCTCGAGCTCCTGGGCTTCAGCAACGCTCCCACCTCAGCCTCCCAAAGTGCTGGTATTACAGGTGTGAGCCACCATGTCTGGTCTCTACTTCTTAATACTCACCCATTTCTTCCCCTACACTTAATAAAATAAAAATATCAGCTTTCATTTTTCCCTAAACTGGTGTGCACCATGACCGGGTCAACTTGTAGCCAATCAGGCACAGAATTTGGGGGAAAAAAAACTATGTTGTCATCTGACAATGTTCTATTTATAAAGCAAGCAGATATGAACATTTTAAATGCTTTAAAATGTAACCGGTTTGTGGTGGCTCACGCCTGTAATCCCAAGCCTTGGGCAACATAGTGAGACCTTATCTTTACAAAAAATAAAATTAGTTGGCATGGTGTTGCACACCTATAGTCCTAGCGACTCAGGAGATGGCACCACTGCACTCCCTGCCTGAGGGATACAGCAAGACCCTGTCTCAAAAATAAATTAAATAAATAAGTAAATAAATAGAAACTATTTATTGAAAGTTAATGGGCTATACTGGCAGTCATTTTACTCATGCAGCAAATATTTATTGAGCACCTACTATGCAGCAAGCATTATGTAAAATGGTAGTTATACAAGATTCTGCAAAGAGTGGGACCTAACTATCCCTTATAAAACATCAGGCCATTTTTGTAAGTCAGGTAAAATGGTCTTAGGGAAAAAGGAAAAATTAATATTAATTTTTTATAAATTCCACGGTCCAGTTGCATCTTGTTTGAAGATTGACATCTAAAATGAAGATTAAAGAAAAAATTGAATTAAGCAAAGAAAAAATACTTTTTTTTTTTTTTTTGAGAGAGAATCTTACTTTTCATATAGGCTAAAATGCAGTGGTGCTATTACGACTCACTGGAGCCTCAACATCCCTGGCTCAAGTGATCTTCCCACCTTAGCCTCCCAAGTAGCTGGGACCACAAGTGTCTACCACCATGCCTGGATATTTTTTATATGTATGCTTTGTAGAGATTGAGTCTCATTATGCTGTCCAGGCTGAAAAAATTACCTTTTAAGCATTAGCATCTCATCAAGAACTGTCAGATCCTCACACTCCCAAAGCCATGGTGCCTACTAAGACAAAATAGCAAAGGGACAACTCATTTCTGAGTTCTTTCCAGGAGCTAACCCTAGTAAGAAGCAGGCAAAATCTCCTCCACTACTAAAATGGTTATTTTCCTCTGAACAAAATGTTAAGACAAATTTAACTGGACTGTGCTTCAACTTCACAATAAAAATTAAGCCCCTGAATTTCTTGAGCTGCCACATTCCAGTTACAAGGAGATATGGTTATATATGTTATTAAAAAGCACATAGTGGGGTGGGGGAGATAAGAGTTTAGAAAACCAATACCCTGTGGGGGAAAAAAGAATCAAACCATATATGGTCACTCATAAACAATAAGTATAATGACATATGACCTTCAAGTCATACATACCAAAAAGTCCTTCAAAACTTAATATTTTAAGAAAATTATTAATTATAGAGACTATTAATTACAGAAAAGGTAGGTGAGTGATTTGTATTACAATTGAAGAATGTTAAATATTTTCACATCATATTAACAGCCTGGGCAACATAGCAAGACCCTGTCTCTACAAAAAAAAAAAAAATTAATCATATAGGCATGGTGGCATGTGCCTGTAATCCCAGCTACTCAGGGGGCAGAGGCAGGAGGATTGCTTGAGCCCAGATGTTTGAGGCTGCGGTGAGCTCTGATAGGGCCAGTCACCACTGCACTCCAGACTGAGTGCTGACAGACCAAAATCCTGTCTCCAAAAAAAAAAAAAAAATATATATATATACACACACACACACACATATATGTACGTATGTATATATGTAATATATATATAGCTCAACAAAATGGCTAAACAATAAGGTTCATCATTTCTGTGAACAGTATTTTGTACTTATAAAAGCCAAATGTTTTTTATTATGTGTTTCTATTATTTATCCCAAATTGAAATAGATGCATAGTGTTTGCTTTGTGTGTGTGAACTTCTCATAATGAAATATTATTTTGGAAGCGTATCTTTAATATAAGTATAATGACACTTGCAAATGTGTTTTATAACTTCTAAAGAAGGCAAAATTATGAATTTCTAAAAAGTTATACAGACTTAAAATTTTCATATTAATTTTAATCAGATCTATGGTATATTTCAGGTTCATGTCATATTTTCAGAAATTACAGTTGAGGGTACATAGTTGGTCGTATGTCTTTTTAAAGTTAGTATGTAGTAATGTGGATAACAAAGAAATGTTTGCAAAGCCAAAACACAGCAGAAAATTGTAGTAATTATCAAATCAGTGATGTCACTTATCATCAACTACCTATTGTTCATTGGCAATTTTCAACTAACCTGAAATCATTGAAGGCCAGCAGGAAAAAAAAAAAACCTTCATATCACAATTCCTTCTCAATAACATGGTCTATGTGTAAGGACAGAGACTTGTGTAAATATTAATATTAAATATACATTCTAATAACAAAGTTCTCTTAGCCTAACCTAATAAGGACTGCTTAGAACAACTTTGGCACTTATCACATATTTTAATAATTTTTAGAATTTTCAGAATTACATTTTTACTCAGTTGAACTATACTCAAATAGGTACAGTGAAGAAAGGGGAGAGATGCTGGCATTATAGGTCTGAAAATAAGGAGAAGAGTAAATGCAAGCAAAACTGTGAGGTATATAATTAAATTACTAGAATTTGTTTCTTTGGTGACATTTCTGGGCAAACAAAAATAAATAGCATTTTCTCAATTATTATCATCAGTCTCCTAATTTTTCATGAAAAACACTCTCATAGCTTCCAGCTGTATACTTAGCTTGTCCACCATTGGATTTTTTATCTTCATTCTGAGTTAACAGAGGAATTTATCAAATTGGACTTTATTAGCAGAAAATGTAACTGTTCTCTATGTGGGACAGTTCCAAAGGTTATATTCTTAAATTTCATGTAATCTGGAGAAAATTACCATATAAATTTGCAACAAATTATATAAAGATCAAATCTATATTCCTGGAAGATATTCCGTAATATCACCATTAACTTTAAAATGAAAATTATTTTATCTCACTATAACACTTGACTATTCCAGATGAACAGGAAATTCCTTATTTATCATTTGTTCAACATACTATATACTCCAAGATGTATTATAGGAGTAGAGGGTGTGCCTAGAGAGAAGTGAAAGGAATCAATGATCATGAACTTTTTATTACTCAATCCTAGTATGAGAAATGACTGAGCAACAAAGTTATCTTCAATGTCCCTAAAGTAGCAACAATAATGTGAGTATTTCTATATGTAACTTTTAGTTAATATTTTAAAATTACTTAAGATTTTTATAGGTAAGTGAAAACACTTAATTTTGTGGATGTTTCTGTTGGTGTTTACTAACAGTGCAAAACAAGGCAGAGAACTGAAGTAATTCTCTGGATGATTCATGCCCTATGAAACAGCCAACTTCTTGAGTTTAACTTAGGTATGCATTTTTCTTTCTGTTTTGTTGTTTTGTTTTGAACTCAATTTTCCTATTGATTTTGCAAAAAGATACTCCCAGACTTGATAACATCTCCACACCTAGATGAATATCATCTTTTTCCCAATTTAGAAATGAAAAAAACTAAGGACCAAATAAATTGGGTGACTCATAAATCAGAAATTAAATCATAACTCAAATTTATCTTTCTATTGTTAATCCTAATTGTAGTAACTATGTCTAATTTTTAAATAATATACAAATAAATCATGCTTCAGTAGAAAAATAGAAAATAAAGATTAATTAGAGGGAAAAAGAAACACCCATTTATGCTTCCAGAGATAAGTGTTCTGATCATCATGGTGTACTCTTTTAGGTTTTTTGTTTGTTTTTTTTTTTTTGAGACAGAGTTTCGCTCTGTCACCCAGGCCGGAGTACAATGGTGTGATCTTGACTCACTGCAACCTCTGCCTCCCAAGTTCAAGTGATTCTCCTGCCTCAGCCTCCCAAGTAGCTGGGACAATAGGCATGTGCCACCACATTTGGCTAATTTTTATATTTTTAATACAGACAGGGTTTCACCATATTGGCCAGGCTTGTCTTGAACTTCTGACCTCAGGTGATCCATCCACTTTGGCCTCCCAAAGTTCTAGATTTACAGATGTGAGCCACTGCAATCGCCCCGTTTCAGCACTTGTTATTTATGTATAGTTATACAGATAATATATTTTTTACAAAAATGGGACAATCCTAGATAAACCATTTGGAAACCAGCTTTTCTCACTAAACAATAGATATTTCCATTTTGAATAAAATTTATGTGCTTTGTTTTTCAAATGCTTACTTCAATTATAAAGAATTTAAAGATAGTTTCATCTATATTAATACTTTCCAATTAATTTTAGAAAGTTATTATTAGCAATTAAAATGTACTGAGACAACCACATATTTGAAACTGTTGCCATCACTATCAGCAAATACCTTTATGAAAGATGAAAGTATTTTTTGCTCTGATTTTTAAATGTGTAACAGGTATTGTATCCATTTTGCAAATATTAAACAGACCCATTTATACCTCCCAACCCCTTACATCAGGTTTCTACCTCAGGTATCAAGTCCTGCAGGCTTACTGGACTATGGCTAGAATGGACTTTTGGGGGTTTCTTGATAAAGACAATATGATAGAAATCCAGGCTGGTGGCAAAAGAATTTCCTAAATTCTTTGTCTCCCACTTAACAAAGACCATCTGCTACAGGGTAGGGAAGGTGCCTGCGGTGCGATAATGCACTAATTTCTGAGGCTAAAGTGAAAGGTAGGAAATGTGATATAGGAGAAATGGAGACATGCTACATTCTATAGAATCTAAGACAGCATTGATTACAAGGTGCACTACCATACCACCAAGAAAGATAAACATTCTGCTAATTAAACTGGGACATGACAGGAATTCTAAGACCCAATTTCAAAGATGTTAAAATATGGAGGGGTTGGAGAGTGCATCTTAGAATGCATGAAATAGAGTAAAAGAAAGGACAAGAGAGGAAGCAAGGAGGCCAGGTGTGATGCTCTGATCTGCTCACTCTGGGGCTTTAAAAGCTCATCTGAGGCCCATGCTGGGGGCAGGGGTCTTGCCTGCTTCCAGTAGGGTTTGGAGGGAAGGCTGCCTCTTGGACACTCCTCACACTAATGCAGACAGTGGGGTGCCGTGTCAGAGAAAAAGCAGTGACTCCGGGTAACAGGGGCAGAAGGGGAAGTGAAAGCCAGGTCCCTAAGTTTACTTCTACTCCTGTATGTTTCAGATAGGAGCCAAAGTGCTGGTCTGAGTGTGAGAATGTGAAGGCACATGAACTGAGACCCAGTGGGGTTTCTTCAGGGCCACTGTAGCAAATCCCTCCCCCACTCTGTGGCAAAGGGTGAGATGATCCCATCATCTATCCACTAGGCCAGGGGCTAGATAGAGAACAGGGCAAACTCAGAAGGGACCACAGTGAGCAAGGTACTGCCAAGTCAGTCAAGGAGAACCACTGGGCTCCATCAAACTGAGAAAGTGACCTGACCATGAGTTAAACCTCTGGTGGACCTCAGCCAGGAGCGCCAACAGAGCAGGCAGCAACCTGGCGGACAAGAAACATTGCCCCAGAGAGGCCAGAGCACAGAACAAGCACAGCACGTGGACCTTGGAACCCCAGCCCCCCCCACAGCCACAAGGTCACGAAACCACACACCACCAGGTGAAATCCGAAAGATCATTTTGCCCAAAAGAGAGTAGACATTTACGTCAAGAGATTGTTTACATTTTTGTCCCTGGATCAAATTTTAAAGAAGCGACTGAAGTGGCAGTTTCCTGGCCATCCAGCAGGTGGAGCCGTGTGTTGATCAGATCAGCAGTAGACAATGAAGTTTCAGACAAATGAAGGAACTACATTTCCTCTGCGCTTCTGACTTGCAGAGCCAGGAAATCTGCAACCCAACATAAAAGTACAACTTTTCTTCTAATTAGTCAATGTATATGTTATTTGACTATGTCAAGCCACTGTTTCTAAGCACATGCAGAGAAATAAAGAATATTCTCCAGGAGCCTTCCTTGATCTCTACAACCAGAAGCAACCCCTTCCTCTTCTGAATGTTTCTAGCACATTGTTTCTCAAAGTGTGGTTCCTGGACCATCATCATCAGTGTCACCTGGGAATATGTTAGAAATGCAAATTATCAGACCCCACCCCAGAACTACTGTAGCAGAAACTCTGAAGGGTGAGACCCCACAATCCATATTTTAACAAATCATTTAACAAGTATTCTGAGAGCACTTTTGTGCTATTTTATGATATCTATCACATTCTAGCAATTTTTTTTTAGTTTTACTGTCCTGTGGCTCCCAGGTTTGAATATTTGATGTCATCAGACTATAAATATACATTGTTCATCCTGCTGCAGTCACCTATCGACCCCTGAATCATCCTTCTCAATTCATTGCAGATTTAGCTCCTAGCTGTTATTCTTGCCAATACTTTTCTGGCCATAACTGATAATACCTGCAATATCTATATAAATGACATATCTTCTATCCTGGCCTCTAGCTTAATCCCAATTCCTCCTCTCTGCTTTAGCCCGACACTCTATAAGCATGCCGTTGATCCATCATTACAATAGTTACGACCCACAATACATTTCTCTTCCCTTTTTTCTTTTTCCTCCCTTCCCTCCCTCCTTCCCTCCCTCCTTCCTTCCTTCCTTCCTTCCTTCTGTGAGACAGGGGCTCACTCTGTCATCAAGGCTGGTGTGCAGTGGCACAATCACAGCTCACTCAGCCTCCTCTTTCTGGGTTCAAGTGATCCTCCCATCTCAGACTCCCAAGTAGCTGGAACCACAGGTGCACTCCACCACACTCAGCTAATTTTTTTTTTTTTTGTAGAGACATTGTGTCCTTGTATTGCCCAGGTGGTCTTGAGTTCCCAGGTTCAAGCGATCCACCCACTTCAGCTTCTTAAGTCCCAGGATTACAATCATGAGCCACCACGCCTGGCCCAATATCATTTTCAAGCAGCTTACTCCCTTACTAGCATCTACATCCTATCTTTCTACTTACTTGCACCCCCTAAATGCCCTAACTCCAACAACTTTCAACCCTATCATCCCGTTGATCCACCGCTATTACATGGTAACCTGCCTCTCACATGCCCTGTTTTCCCTTCTTACTCAGTTGGATTACAGTTAATTATTATAATCATTTCCATGTACTACCTTCAACTCTCTTTGTCCTTTCCTTCTTTGAATTATTCACCTGATACACTCCAATCCTTGTTAAATCCAATGTTCAGCCTACTCTATTCCTGCACCCCCGACTCATGTGACTAGAGGAAAATGCAAAAAAAACCACACTGACCTGTCTTATTCTGAATTCATAACTACTGAACCTCAAATGAGTGTGGGAGTCATAATACAGTCTCTTAATCCATTCTTCCTTTTCCATGACTACTTCATACCTTCTCCCTTTCCTCCTCAAATGCCAACATCTTCTCCGCAATCCTTACCCTCATCCTGCTGAATAGCCTTGCTTCCTGTTTCAAGGAAAAAATAGAAGCAATCAAAACAGAATTTCCACAAGCACCTGCCAATGCATCTGTGCTATTTTCTATGCCTCTCATCTTGCTGTTATGAACTCACCCCCACCCCAGCTAATGCCCTTACAGAAAATCTCTCACAAAGAACTGCATATATTTACAGTCTCTAGATTTTCCCTCCCATTTTCTTTTAAACACTTTGACTCTGTCCCATGAATCTACTGAAGCTGCTCTTCTCAAGGTTCATGATGCTAAAAAAAATAATCAGTTATCTATCTGTCTTCATCTTACTTGACATACTGGCAGCATTTTGTATAGCTGATGGTTCCCTCCTCTTTGATACTTTTCTTGGCTTCCAGGGACACCACACTTTCCTGGTTTTCCTTATACGGCACTATGTCTCAGTCTCTTTTTGCTGCTGCTTTTTTTATATTTTCAACATTTAAACAATAGAGTGTCCCAGGGCTCAGACATTGGACCTCTTTCTTCTCAGTTTACCTTCACTCACAAATTTTCCACTCCAACTTGAACCCCAAAGTCTGTATCCAACTGCCTAGACATTTGTACTTGTTTGTCTAATGGACACCTTGCAGGCCTACTGTTCAGCAACATATGACACAAGATTGCTCTGTCTGCTCTGTGAAGAAGGAACCCCAAAAGAACAAGAATTAATATAGGTGCACAAGTGAGAAGGCTAATGTAGTAGTCTAGGCAAGAAGTAATATTGGTATGAATGCCCAGGGTGGTGGTGGTAGAGATGAAAAGAAGTTGACTTGCTTAAAAGTATCTTAAAGATGGAATCAAATGATTTAATGATGGATTGGATGGAGGCGGAGAGGAAGAGAACGACTCAAAGATGGCTTCCAGCATGTGGGTTGGACAGTGGGGGAAATGATAGGGCTACTAAATGAGGTGTGGAAAACAGAAGAGAAATAGGCTTGGCTCTTCCTGGAGGAGGTCAGAAGATAAAAGTCCAGTTTTGAATGACTGAAGTTCCAGATGCTTGACACATGCAATTGGTAATTTTAATAAATTAACTGGGATATATATAACTGAAACTCACTAGACAGGATGAGATTAAAAATGTAAAATTGTAACAAATGCTACTGAGCAATAAAGATAACTGAAAAGTGTTCTTTGAATTAGGCAATTTGAAGATTACTAATGAACTTGCCAATGATAGTTTTAGTGAAGTCCTTGGAAATGTAAGAGGATCCAGAGAGCAAATGATGGGACTGACCCTCCAAGGAGGGATACTTCTTTCATTGAAATAAAAGGAGCAGGAAGAAGATAGGTGCAGAAATGGGAATGTCCACGGGATTGCTATGGAAAAAATGAGAGAGCTTCATCTAATGCCTTTTTTTCTCAATGAACTAGGACAAAGCAAAGGGAACAGTAAGAGAAAGTGGTAGGGTTAAGAAAAAGAAGAAAATGTGCAAAATAATCAAAATGGGTGAAAGGAAAATTCGTATTTGTAAAATAGAAAGTGAATAGATTGACAGCTTCCTCAGAAAGTAACACTTGCTATGAGAGGGTATTAAGATGTTGCTGGAGTAACACAGTTCATATATCTGTATTCAAAATAAAAGAATCCACATAAAATTTAGGCATTAAGGAAATCACAGACTGTGTAAATAAAATTAATGTGAACTTTTATCTTGAAATCATAAGACTTTAGATTTATTGCTCTAAAACAAATAGCTACCTATTGCCTGTGATAAAAACAATAAGGAAAAAAATTAATCAGCAGGAATTCTGTTAAATTGTCCCTTAAACAAAACCATTTCCTTTCTTTGAAATCCATCTGGAAATGTTCACAGAGCAAGGAGTTTGCTGCAAACTCAAGGTACAAACACTCATTATAGGACAAACGGAGGAAGTTATTCCATCGTAAAAGTGTCAGTCATCAAAACAGCCCATTCAGCCCATTACAAAGGCCTTCTCTGCTGCCTGGCTCTCCTGCTCTGGTTGTTTCTCTTGCCTTCCCTGAAGCAGGAACATTTAGTCATTCGAATCATGAAACCTGAAATGTGGGAGGGGTGTTGACATTAATCTAGCTCAGTACTCTCCAAGTGTTTTCACTTTTTAAAAATAAATCACAAGGAGTCTGTGCAGAGTCTCTGGTGAAAAGAACTCAATAGCTGTTAAGGAAACCCATTCCATGTTGGACGGCTCTTTCTTCCATTCTGCTGAAATCATCTACCCACTGTTTCCAGCAATTCCAAGTTTACCCCATCAAAATTTGTCACAACAACTCTAATGTTTATTCCATATGCCCACCCTTCAAAGAAAGAAGGTAGTTATCATACACTTCCCAACTTTTTTCTCCAGTACACATCTCAAATTCTTTTATTTTTGCCTTCTTATGTCCTTTTATAACATTTCTCTGATTGTATCCCAATGTGATAATTGAAAATGTAGTGCCCAGAGCTGAGATAATTATCTCAGTATTCTCTGATAAGGAAGGGTAGGGTGAAACTATAATCTCTTATTGGAGTATTGTGATTATATATATATGAGTATTGTATTTATATATAATATTACATATAATATATATTATATGTTATATAAATATATTGTTATATAAATATGTTATATTTATGTATTATAAATATATGTTATATAAATATATTTACTGTTTGCTATATTATTTGTTACATATTATCAAAATATTTCATTGAAAACATCAGCGCATTCAAATGTGCCCATCCAAATGCATTCAATGATTCCATAACTCTCATGGCAATGACATCACACTATTGACTCACTGTAGTGGGCTGAATAACAGTGCCCCAGAGGACCATTATTCAGGTCCATGTCTTAATCCCTAGAGCCTGTGAATAGGTTAACTTACATGACAAAAAAGACCCTGCAGATGTGGTTAAATTTAGGCTCTTGAGAAGGGAAAATTATCCTGGATTATCTAGGTGGGCCCATATAATCACAGGGATTCTTACAAGAAGGAGGCAAGAAAGGCAGGGTCAGAGAAGGACATGTGCCAACTGAAGTAGTCACTGAAGTGATGCAGGACCATGGGCCAAGGAATGTGAGCAGCCTCTAGAAGGAAAAGGCAAGGAAACCAATTCTCCCCGAGAGCCTCCAGAGGTAACGCAGCCCTGCTGACCCATTCAGCCTCTGACTTCCAGGACTGTCAGAGAATAAATCTGTGTTCCTTTAAGCCACTAAGGGTATGGTTATTTGTTACAGCAGAAATAAGAAGCTAATACACTCATATCTAGCTTAAGTTACAAAGTATTACTTATATATACTGTAGCTAAACTACATATTACATGCATATAGTTGATTTCTGGACATAAGAACAAAATCTTAATGATTATTCCCATTAATTTTATTTTGCTTGCTTCATCTCACCCTTCAATTATGAATAATTAATTTAAAACTGCTTCTGATATCCAAGTGTGCACAGTCCTTTAGTCTTCATGGAATCTTCTGATATTTTTATAAGTGTGTCTTCCTGTGTCATTAATTAAATCATCAAATTGTTGAATAGGGAGGACAAAGGGAAAAAACAAGAAAGATGCATCTCCGTCTAGGTTTTGGGAACCATCATTTATTTGTGACCTTGTATTTCATTTAGTCTATATTTTTCAATTTTTTTTTTTTTTTTAAAGACAGAGTCTGGCTCTGTTGTCCAGGCTAGAGTGCAGTGGTGTGGTTTCGGCTCATTGAAACCTTTGCCTGCTGGATTCAAGCAATTCAGCCTCCTGAGTAGCTGGGGCTACAGGCACATGCCACCATGCCTGGCTAATTTTTTTATTATTAGTAGAGACAGGGTTTCACCATGTTGGCTGGGCTGGTCTCGAACTCCTGACCTTTGGAGATCCTCCCACCTCACCCTCCCAAAGTGCTGGGATCACAGGAGTGAGCCACCACACTGGCCTATATTTTTCAATTATATCCAAAAGAATATCATAAGACTTTCACAAAATGCCTTGAACTAGTCCACATTTTCCAGATAGTAACGCCATCAAAGAAGGAGATGAAGTTAATACAATGAACTTGCTTTTTGTTAATCTGTGCTGGTTTCTGATAATCACAGCTTTCTTTTCTAGTCATTCATAAACCATTACTTTACTAATCTGATCTAGAAACTTGCACAGGACCAATAATGGGTTCATAGGCTTCAGTTTGATGAGTATAAATATTTTTTTTCAAAAACAGAATAATTGCATAATATTCAAGTGATATCAAAATATGTGTATATTGTTTATCCTTCTTGAAAATTATGTTAAAGCAGGGCATGGTGGATCATGCCTATAATCTCCGAACTTTGGGAGGCTGAGGTGGGTGGATCACTTGAGCCCAGGAGTTCAAGACCAGCCTGGGCTACATAGCAAAACCGATCTCTACAAGGAACACAAAAATTAGCCAGGCATGGTGGCTGGTACCTGTGCCCCAGCTACTCAGGAGGCTGAGGTTGGATGATTGCTTAAACCTGGTAGGCAGAGGTTGCAGGGAGCCAAGATTGTGCCACTGTATTCCAGCCTGGGTGACAGAGCAAGACTTTGTCTCAAAAATTAATTAATTAATTAAAATTATATTAAAACTTATTTTAATCTACCTTCTCTTCTCTTGAAGATTTTCTAGAATATTAGCATACTACTAAAGATCTAGAGAACAACAATTCCCAATATGGTATCCAGGTACTCTCTTAATCAACTTTTCCTTTTCCCAAGACTGGAAGGAAATCAAGTAAAGAATTTCTATAATAGTGAAAAACAGTGACATTCTATGTGTCATATTTGACTTCTAGAATAAGAATCAGAGACAGGCTTTTATTAAATCTGTCAAAGAATTAATGTTAAACCTCAATTTATATCAACAGTTGAAGATAATAAAACAATAATGGATAACATGTATCAGCACTTACTATATGTATGTAGTGACTATTTAGTCACTCAGTCCTTACAAAAACCATAAGAGATAGATACTATTGCTATCCCCATTTGACAGATTCAGAAACTAAGGCCTTAGATGCTTTACTAATTTGCTCGAGGTCCCAAAACTAGTTAGGTATAGAGGCAGAACTTGAACCTAAATAATAAAAAAAATCAGAGGTTGTCTGATGTGTCATGCTGTGCTGTAAACTACTATTCTGACTAAACATTTTTAAATTCACTTTTCATTTTAAAAATTTTCAAACATACAGAAAAGTAGAGGCAGGAGTACAATGAATACTCTTTACCCATTTTCTAGATTTGAAAATTGTTAAAATTTTAGCAATTTTGGCTCTTTTAAAATTTTTATTTTTCAACCAACATACGGTAAAACTCACATTTTTTGGTTATACAGTTTCATGACATTTTTTTTTTTTTTTTTTTTGACAAAGTCTCACTCTGCTGCCCAGCTAGAATGTAGTGACATGATCTCGGATCACTGCAACCTCCACCTCCCAGGTTCAAGCGATTCTTCTGCCTCAGCCTCCCGAGTAGCTGGGACTACAGGCACACATCACCATGCCTGGCTAATTTTTGTATTTTCAGTAGAGACAGGGTTTCACTATATTGGCCAGAATGGTCTTGAACTCCTGACCTCGTGATCCACCCACCTCAGCCTACCAAAGTTCTGGGATTATAGGCATGAGCCCCCGCACCTGGCAGTTTTATGAATTTTAATACATGTGTAGATTCATAATAACCACCATCACAATCAGGATACAATAGTTCCATTGCCCCAAAAAAGTTTCTCATAATATCCCTTTGTAATCACACTCTCTCTGCACCTGTAACTCCTGGCAACCACTGAATTGGTCTGTGTCACTATTAGTTTGTCTTTTTGAGAATGTTCTATAAATGCAATCATAGCCTATTAAGACTGACTTTTTTTTTTTTTAAGAAGGAGTCTTGCTCTGTCTCCCAGGCTGGAGTGTAGTGGCTCGATCTCAGCTCACTACAACCTCCACCACCCGGGTTCAAGTGATTCTCTTGCCTCAGCCTCCTGAGTAGCTGGGATTACAGACACCCACCATCATGCCCAGCTAATTTTTGTATTTTTGTAGAGACTGGTTTTCACCATGTGGGCCAGCCTGGTCTTGAACTCCTACCTCAAGTGATCCGCCCGCCTTGGCCTCCCAAAGTGCTGGGATTACAGGCATGAGCCACCATTCCTGGCCAAGACTGGCATCTTTCACACAGAGTAATGCCTTTGAGATCTATCCAAGGTATTGCAGAACCATTATTCCAAAATGCAAATGCCACACTATCCATTGACTCACTGAAAGACAGTTGGCCTGTTTCTAGTTTGGGGCAATTATGAATGGAACAGATATAAACATTCATGTGTAAGCTTTTATGTGAACATAGTTGTATTTTCTAGGGTATACACCCAGTAGCAGTATTTCCATGTCGTATGGTAACTGTTTAACTTTATAAGAAACTGAAAACCCCAAATGGGGATACTATGTTACATTCTCACTAGCAATGTTTGAGAGTTTTAATTGTCCCACATCTTGGTATTATTACTATTAGTACTGTTGCTAGCACTTGGTATTATTACTATTTTTTTAAATTTCAGCCATTCTTATATGTGTATAGCCATACCTCATTATGGTTCGAATTTGCATTTCCCTAAAGGGCTAAAGACGGACATTTTTCATGTGCTTATCTGTCTTCTGCATATTCTCTTAAGTAGATCTGTTCAAGTCTTTTGTTCGTGGTTTGTTGTTATTGTTGTTGTTAGACAGAGTCTCACTCTGTAACACAGACTGGAGTGCAGTGGCACAATATAGGCTCACTGCAGCTTCTTCCTGCCGGGTTCAAGTGATTCTCCTGCCTCAGCCTCCAGAGTAGCTGGGATTACAGGTGCGCACCACCACACCTGGCTAATTTTTGTATTTTTAGTAGAGACGGAGTTTCACCATGTTGACCAGGCTGGTCTCAAACTCCTTACCTCAAGTGATCCTTCTGCCTCTGCCCCTCAAAGTGCTGGGATTACAGGTGTGAGCCACTGTGCCTGGCCTTGCTCATGTTTTTAAGTGGGTTGTTTTACAATTTTCTGGATGTAAGTCCTTTGTTGTATGTGTGATTTGGAAAATTTTTCACTGTCTGTACTTTGTCTTTTTATTCTCTTAGTAATGTCTTTTATAGAGCAAAAGTTTTAAGTGTTAATGGAGTCTAATTGACAAAGGTTTTCTTTTACAGATCATACCTTTTTCTAACCTGTTTCCTGCTCATCAAGCTTGAACTAGAGGCTTCTCCCGGAGCTCTCTCTCTCTCTCTGTCCACACTAATGTTCAATTCCAGATTGCAGGCAGCCTTGAATCTAGGCTAGGCAATATTAAAGTATTAAAAAAGGTAAATCAGCCAGGTGCCATAGCTCATGCCTGTAATTCCGACATTTTGGGAGGCTGAGGTGGGCAGATCACTTGAGGTCAGGAGTTCAACACCAGCCTGACCAACATAACAAAACCCTGTCTCTACTAATATAATAATAACAACAACTAGCTGGGCATGGTGGTGCACACATGTAATCCCAGCTGCTTGGGTGGCTGAGACATGAGAATTACTTGAACCTGGGAGGCAGAGGTTGCAGTGAGCTGAGATGGCACCCATGGCACTCCAGCCTGGGCAACAGAGTGAGACTCTGTCTCAAAAAAAAAAAAAAAAAAAAAAAAAAAGGAAACTCACTGCCAGTCTTATGTTACTTCAAATTCTACTCTTGTTCCTGAACTGCCTGATTCTATTTACTTTTCAGAGTCCTCAGAGAGCTCGTTTCAGTGTTCTTTTCAGATTTTGTAGCTGCATACAGTAAGAGAGACAGAGAGCCATGCTCTTACTCCATCTATCCTGGAACCAGAACTGTGACACCAACTTTTTGGACATCTAACTCTCAGTGGGTCAGTGAAAGCTTCTCCCTCTCCTGTCTTACCCATCCCCAGAAACTGGAGTTTTAGTTAAGAGGGGACTGGTGAAGCAGGAGAGAGATGAGGTGGCATCTGCAGCAGCCACCACTGGCTAAGGTATTGTGCTGCTTCTCTACCTGCCTGTCCTCATCTTTGATTTTAAGTCAGATTATAGACATTACTAAATATCACCCATAACCACAATACTATTATTATACCTAACCCAATTAACACCAATTCTCCAAACCCCAGACCATATGCAAATTGTTCTTGTTGACCCCAAGATGTAAGGAACCAAATCTTCATATTTTAAAGGATTATAGTAGCACCGTAGGGAGAATCCTAGCTGACATGTAAGGAAAGGCCATAATCACGTGTTCACATACAAACACAACCTCAGCCTTTATGTCTAATCTTAACATCTTTCCCACGTGCTGCTCCCCCAGATGGCCATGCTGATCTCTAGCAAGGACTTGAAACAGGGGAAAGCACTAATCATTTGAAAAAGCTTTTTAGGCTGGGCATGGTGGCTCATGCCTGTAATCCCAGCACTTTGGAAGGCCAAGGCAGGAGGATCACGAGGTCAGGAGATCGAGACCATCCTGGCCAACATGGTGAAACCCCGTCTCTACTAAAATACAAAAAATCAGCCAGGCATGGTGGCGCACACCTGTAGTCCCACCTACTTGGGAGGCTGAGGCAGGGGAATTGCTTGAACCAGGGAGGCAGATGTTACAGTGAGCTGAGATTGCATCACTGCACTATAGCCTGGTGGCAGATGAAGACTCTATCTCAAAAAAAAAAAAAGAAGAAAGAAAGAAAAAACTTTTTAAGTGTAATCAATGCATTCATATTTTGCTCTAAATCTATTATTTATGAAAAATCATTGCATGTTGAGTTAGAAATAATTTTTTATTAGTGATTTTTTGGGCTTTTTTTTTTTGGTTTGTTTGAGACAGAGTCTCGCTCTGTTGCCCAGCTGGAATGCAGTGGCACAGTCTCAGTTCACTTCAATCTTCACCACCCAGGTTCAAGTGATTCTCCAGCCTCAGCCTCCTGAGTAGCTGGGATTACAGGCAAATGCCACCATGCCTGGCTAATTTTTGTATTTTTTGTAGAGATGGGGAGATGGGGTTAAACCACCTTGGCCAGGCTGGTCTTGAACTCCTGACCTCAGGTGACGCTACTACCTTGGCCTCCCAAAGTACTGGGATTACAGGCATGAGCCACTGCACCTGGCCTATGGTGGTGTTTTTAAGCTGCCATGACCCATCAGTGTATTATGAAGTCAATTCACTGGATTTCAATCAGTATTTTTTTTAAATAAAGAATTGAGCAGAATAGAAACTTTCAGAGCACATTCTACATAGTAAGAGTAAGTGCTGTTTTGTGACATGTTATTTTCAATTCTATGTATATAAATATAAGTGTTGTAAGTTGCAATAGAAATCTGTTCCTTACAGTGGTAGTCAAGAATTTTGAGGGCCACAGCTTCATAAGAAATCCAAAGTGGTTCTTCTCAGAAGGCTAATCCCTTTTCCAATATCTATAGGGAATAATCAGACCCAGGAGACCCAGCCTTCCCATTTTCCTGTATCTCTGGTTGACAGATATTCAGATATCTAGACAGGGAGGATGATCAGCAGTGCATCCACCAACTAGCTGAGAAGCAAGCTTCCCTGGACATAGTGCTCAGAGTACTGTGGCATCAGATGGGGGGACCTCAAGGAGAACATAAGGAACACAGACAGGAAATTAGGACACAGGGCAGAAAGTGAAGAGAACATGTGTACAGAGCCTTAGGCTGTCAGCCACATTTATAAGCAGCATGAATCAGAACAAAGATGAGAAGTAGGCTGATCATTTCTGCAGAAACTCATCAAAAAGTCTGCAGAAACAGTTGAAGTTAGTGGTTGAGTGTTTGGGCTCTGGGGCCTAACCCACTGGGATCTAACCCTGTTCTCTTCTTACTAGTTTGTCTATTATTGTGAATGTTAACCTCTCTGAGCCTTATTTCCATCATATATATAAATATATATATAATTTATATTTATTTACATGTTCATGTATGTATATTTACATATACATATATTTATTTACATGTTTGCATTTATTTGCATATATGTGTATTTTGATATTTATTTACATATGTATATGTTTATGTTTGCTTGCATATATGTATGCTTGCGTTTATTTGCATATTCATTTATATTTCTTTACATATATATTTATATTTATTTACACATACATATATATTTTTTACAGAGTCTTACTCTGTTGCCTAGGCTGGAGGGCAGTGGTGCAATCATGGCTCACTGCAGCCTCAAACTCCTGGGTTCAAATGATCCTCCCACCTCAGCCTCGTAGGTAACTGGGACTATAGGTGTGCACCACCACGTCTGGCTAATTTTTTAAAAAAATTTTTGTAGAGACAGGGTCTCACTATGTTGCCCAGGCTGCTCTCAAACTCTGGTGCTCAAGTGGTCCTCCCACCTCGGACTCCCAAAGTACTAGGATTACAGGTATGAGCCACGACACGCAGCCTCTATCATCCATAAATCGGAAAAAAAAGTTATTATCTCATAGCATTTTTATGATTAGTTAATGAGTCAATAAATGTGAAGAAGTTACGTTGCTTCTGGCATATAGTAAAGATTCAATAAAAGTACTGGTTATTTTTTGAGAGATTTTGGAGATGAGAGGGAGAATAAGAGCAATAAGATTACTAAGTGAAATAAAATACAATGACTCTCACAATATAATTACAATATTTTTATTAAAAGGATATAGTTCAGTATAAGACAGCCCTGAAACTACTTACAACATTTTCTTTTCTGGTAAAGATGTCAGTTTCTCATCACACTGGCTTGGTTGAAGTTACCTTCATGCATTTCATGATTTGCAGAGATAAATGAGAAATTAGTATTAAATCGCAAAATTCAAATATTAATTTTTTTAAAAATACTTGTTTTTTAAAATATAATCTAAACCTCCCTTACTTTAAAATTGTCTGCCTAGGTATGTTTCTTACATTTGGAAACACTCATCCTCGATAGTGTTATTGTCTCTTAAGAGACACCAGTTATCTAGGGCAGGAAGGTCCAGGCAATTAGATGAAGAAAAGTACAGGAAGGAGTGTGGGCTGCAGGGGTGGGAGGGTAGCTATCTGCTGAGGATGAATTGATGCCAGGAGACATGCAGTTCCCAAAGCGGGCCCCAGATTCCAGAGAAGGGCACTTGGGTGAATAGAAAGAGTAGATTTACCTCATGGAAGCCCTACTTTTCTGGCAGTCACATGAGTTTACAGGTGAGAGCTGTTGTAAAATTACAGCCTGTCATTTAGAAGTAATCCCCCCCATTAAGTATAACTTTGTCTTTCCACCATAACTCAGGAACAACTAAAATATAAATGATGATAATGTATTGTCAGACCTCAACAAACATACTTTTTTTCCCTTACCTTCCAAGGTAAGAGAGAAGAGACAAAGCACACTTTTAATCTCTTTTTTCTGTCTCCTGTATCCTACTCTCCTTCTCAACTTCACCCTTTTTCTTTTTTTAAAGATAAGGTCTCACTCTGTTGTCCAGGCTGAGTGCAGTGGCACTGTTGTCATAGCTCACTGCAACCTTGAATTCCTGGACCCCAGCAACCTTCCCACTTCAGCCTCCCCAATAGCTGGGATTATAGGCAAGAGCCACCACAAGCAGCTCTCTCACCCTTTTTCTTCATAGAAACTGTTGTCTGCCTAACATTAAAGAGGTACTTTAGCTGGGTGCGGTGGCTCATGCCTGTAATCCCAACACTTTGGTAGGCCCAGAAGTTGGAAACCAGCCTGAGCAATATAGTGAGGCTTCTGTCTCTATTAAAAAAAATTTTAATAGAAACCTCCCTACCAACCTCCCCAAACTCCCTACCCCGAGAACAACATAGTACACAGATTCAATGCTGTGTGCAGATGAGCTGTCATTATCACTAAGGTTGCCTTGCCTGCCTTTCCTATCAGACACACCTCTGAGGTTGCCAAAAATAGATAAAGGCCCTATTTCTAGAGACCCTTTGAGGCCTGGAGAACCTCTGCCAGTCTCCCTCCCTAAGGATATCAGCACAGGCTTGGACGGGAATGTTAGAGTGAAACTGGCTTCAATATGAATAGGAAAAGCCATCACAGGCTGGGGCAAGGGAGGGGCAAAAGCAGGGCTCTCAACAAGTCCACAACTGAAGGGCTCAGTCCCTCTGGCAAGATTTGGGCTTCAGGGATTGAAAGGTGAGGAGTGTTTGGTGGATAGGATCCTTAGAGGATATGGCAGTGTGCAGAAGAGGATAAAATGCCCCAGGCACACTTCCTCTGCTTCACAACTTGGCCCAGGGCCAGCCTGACTATTTTCCAAGTCCTGAAGCCCAGGTGGACCTAAGTGTCTGGAACTAACAGGATCTTATCTAAAAGAGAGCCAGCTGGCAGAATTCACACACACACATTCATTCTGGTGAAAGCTGGTTCACGCAGGAAGCAAGTCAACAGGACTCAGGGCATACGCAGAGGATCAAGAGGATGTAGTGGTTGAAAGTAAAGGCTTTCGGGGTAGACTGCCAAGACACAAAATTGGCTCTACCACTTTATAGCTCAGCAGCTCTAGTAAGTCACTCAGACTCTCTGAGCCTTACATTTTTAGTCTGTAAAAATGGGCTGGGCACAGTGGTTCACACCTATAATCCCAGCACTTTGGGAGACTGAGGTGGGAGGATTGCTTGAGCCCAGGAGTTCAAGATCAGCCTGGACAACATGGCAAGACCCCATCTCTAAAAAACTAAAAAATTAGCTGGGCATGGTGGGTCCCAGCTACTCGGGAGGCTAAAGTGGGAGAATCACTTGAGCCCAGGAGGTCAAGGTTGCAGTGAGCCATGATTGTGCCACTGCTCTCCAGCCTGGTGACAGAGCAAGACCGTATCTCTAAAAATAATAATAATAATAATAATGTCAGTAACAGACACTACCATTAGAGTGATTATGAAAACTAAATAAGGAAATTTAGGTGCAGTGTTTCACACAGCATCTGACATGTAGTAAGTGCTAAAAAATGGTTGCTCCATAAAAGTCATCTTATTATAATCATTATTATTATTACTAGTTCTTAACAGTCAACTGGTAAAAATCTTGCAGGCACAATTTAATGAAAGGGCAAAAAGTCTCATATGGATATTAAACGAAATGGGGTAATACTGTGAGTATATATATATATATATATATAATCAAACAACTTACAGTTTTTTTTTCTTTTCTCACAAAATCCAGACCCAGGAAAATTGTACTCATTATCTAAACCTTGGGGGTGCCTCTGCTCCTTACTTAGCACAGTAGCATCAAGGCTTCAAAGTCAAGCTCTGAAGTCAGACCAATCTGGGTTCAAATCCAACTCTGCTACTGAAGAGCTCTTTGACCCATGAACAACTTTATCACATTAAGCTTCAGTTTTCTTATCTGTAAAAGGAAGAAATAATAGTTCCTACCTCATAGGATAGTTGTGAATATTAAGTGTGATGATGCATGCAAATCTCTGCTTAGCAAGTGTTGGCTCGCATTAGTAGCCTACTTCCAACAGAAAGCAGTTGTGAGAGTTTCAATGTTAAAATAGAAAGCACCCCTAAGAACAGGTGGGAGCTCTCATATTGAAAAATGCTGCCATACTGGGGGAGGGCTGACCGGAAAGGAGCATGAGGAAATGTCTGGGGTGATGAAAATGTTAAATTTTTGTTTTGGGTAGTAGTTACATGGCTGTATAGAATTGTCAAAACTCACTAAATTGGACACTTAAGACCTGTGCACTTTATTGTATGAAAATTGTACGTCAGTTTTAAAAAGAAAAATAGCAGTTATGAATTCTGGTCTAGATTTAAGATTTTGTCTCCTCCAATGCTATATGTGAAGCCTGGAAAATATCATTGATAACATTCACTTAGAGAAGTGGGGAGGTGGGTGCTGGGTATGCTTAAAGGCTCTCTGTCATTAAAGATATTGTTTCTGCTAAAAACTCATTCATTAGGAACCAGTAAGGGCCTTGGGGAGGTCTTAGTCATAAGCATTGTTTCATCAGATCTATGGGAATAGTGAATCCAAGGCTTACCTTTACGGATTTTACTCAGGGTGTACATTTGCAACTGATGAGATAAGTGGGTGGGATGGAGTCACACCCACCCATCCACCTATTATACATATTACACAAGGTTTATTAACAGTGGCTGTGGTCTTGCTTTGGAGGAGTAAGTTGTGCATACCTGATGAGAAAAGATAAACCTGTGAATGGATGAAAGAGCAAATGGACAAATAAGCATTTGCTAAATGGCTATCATGCATCTCCTTGATGATTTAATTGAATTTAATTCCCACAAAAATCTTGTAAAGTTGGGGTTATTATCACCACTTAACAACTGAGAAAGCCAGTACTTAGAAGGAGAAGCAATGAGGCTCATGTTCTACAGCCAACTCACAGCAGAGAGGGACTTCCATATAATCCGTGCATATCCTAAATAATTTTTATTTGTTACAAATAATATTTTTTCTTATGATCTCCTATGTGTAATATTAGAGTGTGTATGTGCCATTTAGCACATATCAAAAGGTTTTCTCTTGTTCCAAATGCCATCCCAGCCACCTCTGTTAGGGAATTAATCAATAGAAAATTATGAGGTAGGATATAATTTTGAAGCATTAGTCACTATTTTCCTGTAATATTTTCTCCAACCTCATTCTTACCATCTTTCAAACATCAAATAAACTATTCTGAGTTCCACTACTCCCAGGCAGGGTAGGTTAACAGAAAGTAGAGAAAAAGAATGAGCTTGTTTTGACTTTTGAATCTCCAAAACTCAGGTCCCCATAAGGAATGGGAAAGATACAGGCATACATAAGACATAGAAGCCTCTTTGTTAAGTGAGAGGAAGAACTCTTATGCAAGATTACATGGAGATTTCCCAGCTGTGGGGAAAGGAAAGGGGTTAGAAGTCAGGAGCACAGGGATGCGAAGGTGACCCCTGAGAAAGGCCCTTCCCTTCCTCCCTCACCCATTCAAGTGTCAGATGGGAAGGGGGGAATTACTCAAGCTTTAGACAGGTCTGTGGATTCCCAAATCAAAGAGAAAAAGCAAGAATATCCTGGAAGAGAAATGATTTTGTGGTGCATCCTGGAGATTTATATTGAGGGGATGGGCCCCATGGGAGCTGAAGTGATGGGGGATTTGTTGTGACCCTAGTGTTGACCATCACAGTGAATGCCGTAGACATGCATGGAAAAATGATGACTACACATTAGACTCAAACTCTATACCCCTATGCACCACCTTTTTTCACTGGGGACATCCTCTAGAAGTTAGGGGCAATCCTGGGAAGGGTGGGGGAACTCCGCAAGTTGACAGAGATGGATTTCTGCTACATTGAAGGGATGGAGCCTCAAACAAAAATTAGATTGCATTATAGGAAAATAAACATAGATTTCTTGTACAGTTCCATCTGTAATGGGGTTCATATCACTACAGTTGTGCCTGTGGTAGATAGTCCTACTTCACATAGAACAGTCCCAGGGAGGAACAGTATGTGAGGCTTACAAATAGAAATCCAGAGGAAAAAAGAAATTCATTAGGGACAAAATGTCTCTTTCAACTTGTCCCCTGCTTTTAAAGCCGGCACATTCACTGAGGTCATCCTATTTGTATAACCCCAAGTTTGTCTTTGATTGAAAATGCCTACATCTTATTCCTTGTGAGTTAATGGGACTCCCCTGCTTATACTTTTTGGAGTCTCTGATCATAAACTTTCACCCTGGGATTTTTTTATTTTGAAGCAGAAGTTTTTTTGGTGAGAGTCATTTATTGGTTGAATCCTTTGCAAGAGTCCCCCCTGTCCAAATAATATGTGTATGGCTCTTCTCTGTGTAGCACACTCCATAGCAGTTCCTTTGGTCTTACTTAAATAGTTTCCAGTTTCCCATATATCATCTGTCTGGGAATGACCTGGAGATAACCCTCCCAGAGGAGACAAAAACAGATTGACCGCACAGCCAGTTTCTTTGAGAAAATGTTGCTCGCTTGAACCACTGGAGACACAGCAGCCTAACAACAGCTGTTGTCTCCACTTCTTTGACTTATGTTGTCAGGTAAAAGAAGAAAGGGACCAAGGACAAGCCTTGCTGATCCAAGCAGGGAAAACCAGCCTCAGAAATGGGGAGTGGATTGGGAGAGGAGAGTGAATATTGCCAATTCCGAGAAGAAGAATTTCCTATACTATAAGTGAGTATAAGTGAAAGACAATTGCACATAGGACAGACCAGGCTCCACCCCATCTGCAATTGGCCAAAGACTGCCATTCCTGCAAGAAATATTATCACTATGCCGTAAAATGCTCAGAGAAGTTAGGAACACCAAGGCCTAAAATTCCTCTTGCAAACTCAAAATTATTTTGGCATATTAAAGGATCTAAGAAGGTCTGCAACAAATAAACTGACATACTTTGTTTAAGCCAGAGTTTCCAAGCTTTGAATACAAAACACTTTCCTGCCTGTTACTACTGCCTAGCAAAACAAGTTTCACTGCACACCAGTTTGGGAACTGCAGATACATACTTTTCAGTTTTCGTTTTTCTTTTATTAAATTTAGTAATTTTCTGATGTTTCGATTTAGTTTTTCGTTTTTACCCTCTTGTGTTCACTTCAATGTAGTTTTTAAAGACTACAATATTTTTCTAAACGTCAAGAGTTTTTGGGGGGGTGTCTGAAAAGGGAATGAAGAGATGGGAAGAGAAGCTGAAGAGCTGAATTCAGTTCAGCGGAAGGCCCAAGAGAAAATAGGACCCAGGTGGAAGAATAGAAGACAGCTGATGTGATCCCTGGGCCCAAAGGAGGGAAAGATAAGAGGTGTGTAACTTGGGAAAGGAGATTCTAGATGATTTTCTTTCTTTTTTGGAGATGGAGTCTCTTGCTCTGTTGCCCAGTGTAGGGGGGAAACCTCGCAAGTGCCGTGGCAAGGGTCTGAAGCCTCAGCCTGTTCCCATATAAATGCTGATTTAGAAAAGAATTAGAAATGTAGGCACATAGTTATTCCTTTATATAATCATATATAATCTTATAGTTACTGACTTACAATCATAAAGATATATACTCAATATAACCTTTAATTTTACTAATGACTACTGGGTTATGAAGCACGGAACTGAGGTGACATTGTGAACAAAGTGATCCTAAGGCAAGATGCTCTAAGCCCTCTGTCACGCCTGCATAAGGGCTGCTGGAGGGTGCCTTGGGTGCGCGGCAGCACCATTGCTGTGAAAGCGCCGCCGTTTAGCCAGCTAGGGAAGGAGACGTCCAAAATGACTGAGACATCTCATTCTGGGGAAGTTAGGAGAAAACTCCGCTTCTCCAAGCTCTTGTGGCAAGGCCTGACAGCTGTCAGGGAACCTGCAGACATCTGGGGGCTTACCGTGTCTATGTGATGCTGTGCTGCGGTGGTCACGTTCCATGTCTGCTCTCACACCCTGCTCCTGCACCTGGTTTCTCTTTTTCTTAAAAGATAAGAATTAATAATAGTAACATAATCTTAGTGTCCTTGATATTTCTGACAAATATACGAAGAGAGCTGATGCATTAGGTTTTCTCTTCACCTCCGCTATTTGAAAGAATTGGGCCCCCATCTTCAAGACACGTGATTTCCCTGACCCTATCACCGACCACCATTACCTCACCCTACCTTCCCTGCCCACTGCTTTGTACTCAATAAAAGTCAGAGTGTCCAGGCACTCGGGGCCACTGCAGGTCTCCGCGCTTTGGTTGGTACTCGGGGCCACTGCAGGTCTCCGCGCTCTGGTTGGCAGTGGACCCCTGAGCCCAAACTCTCTTTCTCTATCTCTGTGTCTGTGTCTTTTATTTCTACCATTTCTCGTCTCCGCACCAGCAGGGAGGGGCTCACGGACCCCTATAGGGCTGGACCCTATAGCCCAGGCTGGAGTGCGGTTGTGCATTCTCAGCTCAGTGCAACCTCCGCATCCCAGGTTCAAACAATTCTTGTGCTTCAGCTTCCCGAGTAGCTGGGACTACAGATGCCTGCCACCATACCCAGCTAGTTTTGTATTTTTAGTAGAGACGGGGTTTCTCCATGTTGGCCAGGCTGGTCTCAAACTCCTGATCTCAGGTGATCTGCCCACCTTGGCCTCCCAAAGTGCTGGGATTACAGGAGTAATCCACGCCCAGCCACCACGCCCGGCCATGTTAGATGATTTTCTAACATAGATTAAGGGAGTCAGGAGCAAGTATGTTGTACAGGTGTACCTTGTTCTAAAATTGACTTTAAGTTGAATTAATGAATCAGCTGTTCTCCTATCTCTCTCCCTCTCCTCTAGCTTCCCTATTTCCTGAGACACAGCACTATTGAAATTAGGCCAATTAATAACCCTACAATGGCCTATCAGTGTTCAAAGGAAAGGAAGAGTCGCAAGTCTCTCACTTTAAATCAAAAGCTAAAAATGATTAAGCTTAGTGAGAAAGGCATGTGGAAAACTGAGACAGATTAAAAAAAAAAAAAAAAAAAAAGCAAGGCGTCTTGTGCTAAACACCAAGGTGTGAATGCAAAGAAAAAGTTATTGATGGAAATTAAAAGTTCTACTCCAGTGAACACACCAGTAAGAAAGCGATACAGCCTCTTGCTGATATGAAGAACATTTTAGTGGTCTGGATAGACGGTCAAACCAACCAACATATTTCCTTAAGCCAAAGCCTAATTCATGTGAAGGTCTTAACTCTTTTCAATTCTATAAAGGCTGAGAGAGGTGAAGAAGCTGCAGAACAAAAGTCTGAAGCTGGCAGGTGTTGGTTTATGAGGCTCATGGAAAGAAACTGTCTCCATAACATAAAAGTGCAAGCTGAAGCAGCAAGTGCTGATGGAGAAGACGTAGCAAGTTATCCAGAAGATCTAATTAAGCCAGGCATGGTGGCTCATGCCTGCAATCCCAGCACTTTTGGAGGCCGAAGCGGGTGGATCACCTGAGGTCAAGAGTTCTCGAACAGCCTGGCCAACATGGTAAAACGCTGTCTGTACTAAAAATACAAAAATTAGCTGGGCATGGTAGCAGGTGCCTGTAATTCCAGCTACTGGGGAGGCTGAGGCCGGAGAATTGCTTGAATTCGGAAGGCAGAGGTTGCAGTGAGCCAAGATCGTGCCACTGAACTCCAGCCCAGGCAAGAGAATGAGATTCAGTCTCAAAAAAAAAAAAAAAAGAGGTAGTTAAGATCATTGTTGGAATGTGGCTACACTAAAGAACACAATTTCAATGTAGATTAAACAGCCGTCTGTTGGAAGAAGATGCCATCCTGGTACTTTCAGAGCTAGAGAGAAGTCAATGCCTGGCTTCAAAACTTCAAAGGACAGGCAGATTTTCTTGTTAGACGCTAATACAGCTGGTGACTTGAAGTTGAAACCAATGCTCATTTACCACTTTGAACATCCTAGGGCCCTTAAGAAGTATGTTAACTCTATTCTGCTGTGATTTCTAAATAATGGAACAACAAAACCTGAATAACAGCACATCTTCTGCAGCGTGGTTTACTAAATATTTTAAGCCCACTATTGAGAACTACTGTTCAGAAACAAATAAGATTAGTCTCAAAATATTACTGCTTGTTGATATACACTTGGTCACCCAAGAACTGTGGTGGAGGTGTACAAGGAGATTAATGTTATCTTCTTGCCACAAACATCCACTCTGCAACCCACAGATCAAGAAGTCATTTTGAATTGCAAGTCTTATTATTTAAGAAACGCATTTTGTATGGCTATTGCTGACACAGATAGTGATTTCTCTGATGGATCTGGAAAAGGTAAATTGAAATCCTTCCAGAAAAGATTCACCATTCCAGATGCTACTAAGAACTTTTTTTTTTTGAGACGGAGTCTCACTCTGCTGCCCAGGCTGGAGTGCAGCGGTGCAATCTCAGCTCACTATAACCTTCACCTCCCAGGTTCAAGCGATTCTCCTGCCTCAGTCTCCCGAGTAGCTGGGATTACTGGCATGCACCACTACACTTGGCTAATTTTTGTATTTTTAGCACATGGGGTTTCACCATGGTGGCCAGGCTGGTCTGGAACTCCTGACCTCAAGTGATCCACCCACCTTGGCCTCCCAAAGTGCTGGGATTACAGGCGTGAGCCACCATGCACCACCCAGATGCCACTAAGAACATTTGTAATTCATGGGAGGAAGTCCAAATATCAACATTAATAGGAGTTTGTAAGAGGCTGATTCCAATCCTCATGGATGACTTTGGAGTGTTGAAGATTTCAGTAGAGGAAGTAATTACAGATTTGGTAGAAGCAGCAAGAAAGCTAAAATTAGAAATGAATCCTAAAGATGTGACTGAATTACTTGAACAGATGAGAAATTGTTTCCTATGGTTGAGCAAAGAAAGTGGTTCCTTGAGATGGAATCTACTCTTGGTAAAGTTACTGTGAATACTGTTGAAATGACAGCAAATGATTTAGAATCATACATAAACTTAATTTTGAAATTATATTACTCAATCTTACATATTAAAACTATACCTGCAACATGGTAGGAATGGAAAAAATGTTTACTGAATTGATATTATATTTAACGTAGGCTTCTTCTTTGTACTGTTTCCATCTGTAAATATTATATTTACCAGGGATGATTTTAAGATTTCTTTTCCACCAGAGCACCTTCCTGACAGCAAAAAGATTGAGAGCATGGCTCTGGCATTAGACCAGGTCTGATTCTGGCTCTGCCACTGACTGAGCCATGTGAGTCTGGTCACGTTGGTTAGCCTCTCTGAGCTGCTGTTTTTCCATCTGTAAAACTGGGATCATAATAGCTTCTAACTCACAGGACAGTCAGGGATGACCCACAGTACAATGCAAGTCAAGTCCTTAGCACAATGTCTGATGTTTGCAGTCAGTGGAATCCTAGCAATGAGATTGATGCCTGGGAGAGAAGGAGAGAGGAGAAGATGAAAACGTGAAAGACTAGGGTGATGAGATGGTTCAAGCTGGAGAAGTGGAAACTTTTCCAGGATTAAGCAAGGAAGAGCTGGAGAGGTGCCAGGAGGAACTCATGAGGAGATGTATCTGCCAGATCTAAGTTTGATAGATGCCTTTATTTTATATTTTTATTCAGTGTCTTCTCTGTGCAAGGCACTGTGCTGGAGATTAACAGGTTTTATTTTTTTTTATAATTTTTTAATTTCAATCGTTTTTGAGGAACAGCTGGTTTTTTTGTTACATGGATAAGTTACTTAGTGGCAATTTCTGAGATTTTGGTATACCCGGGGCCCGAGCAGTGTACACCACCCTAGGTGTAGTCGTTTATCCCTTACCCCCCATTATCCCCCACTTACCCCCCAAGGCCCCAGTTAGCAAAGCAGAGGGTTTTTTTTTTCCAGTAAAGGAGAAAAATGATACATAAGGAAAGAAATAAAAAGAAGGTAAAAATTACTTACAGCAATAATAATCCACAAATGGATTAACAGACCAAGGGATAAAGAGAGATGATGGTGATGCTTTACATGGGGAAGTCAGAACACAGGCCTGAGTGATGTGAAGAAGCCAAATGTAAAATCTGGGCAAGTAAAGCACCAGACGGAGGGCACTGCAAGTGTAAGAGCATCTGTTTCCGACATAAAGAAGCCCAGCGTGCCTGGAGGGAAAGGGGATGGGAGGTAAAGAGTGGCAAGAGAGGCTGCAGCCAAATCCTGGAGGGCTTGGTGAGGCCTAATAAGGCATTTTCTAAATGTGGTGAGACACTGATGGAAGAGTCTTTCCCCCATGCCTGCCTGCCTCCCTCACCTGTGCATTACAGGCAGGACAATGTTGTGGTCAAATTTCTATTTTTTAAATATTATTCTGGCTGATGCTTTGTAAAGAAACCATTGGGGTGAGAAGGGTAGGAGAAAAAAGAAACCATTACAGGGCTTTGCAGTGGTCCAGGAAACAGATATGGGGCTTTGGACTAAGACAGAAATGTTGAGATGTACTTGGAATAAAAATATACCATATCTTGAAAGTTAAACCAATAGGATTTGGATGTAGGGTATGAGATAAAAGGGTCAGATCTGATTCCTGTGCCAGCCACAGTTAGCTGTAATCTCACATGAATGGATGAAATGTGCCTGAGGGTGGGTTTAAAAACTTCAACTGCGCCAGGTATGGTGGCTCACGCCTGTAATTCCAGCACTTTGTGAGGCTGAGGCAGAGAGATCACCTGAGGCCAGGAGTTCAAGACCAGCTTGGCCAACATGGTGAAACCCTGTTTGTACTAAAAATACAAAAATTAGCCAGGCATGGTGGCGGGTGCCTGTAATCCCAGCTACTCGGGAGGCTGAGGCAGGAGAATTACATGAGCCTAGGAGGTGGAAGTTGCAGTGAGCCAAACTGTACCACCACACTCCAGGCTGGGCAATAGAGTGAAACTCTGTGTCAAGATAAATAAATAAATAAATAAATAAATAAATAAATAGCTCGTCAGTAAAGCCTGAATCCTGTCCTCTCGCTCTCCTCCCCCAGGCAGCATGAGCTTCACCACTCGCTCCACGTTTTCCACCAACTACCGGTCCCTGGGCTCCATCCACGTGCCCAGCTACAGCGCATGGCCAATCAATAGTGTGGCCAGCATCTATGCAGGCGCTGGGGCCTCTGGTTCCTGCATCTTCATGTCCCACTCCACCAGTTTCCAGGGCAGCATGGGGTCCAGGGGCCTGGCTACGGGGATGGCCAGGGGTCTGGCAGGAATGGGAGGCATCCAGAACAAGAAGGAGACCATGCAAAGCCTGAATGACTGCCTGGCCTCCTACCTGGACAGAGTGAGGAGCCTGGAGACCAAGAACTGGAAGCTGGAGAGCAAAATCCAGGAGCACTTGGAGAAGAAGGGACCCCAGGTCAGAGACTGGGGCCATTACTTCAAGACCATCGAGGACCTGAGGGCTCAGATCTTCGCAAATGCTGTGGACAATGCCCACATCGTTCTGCAGATTGACAATGACCATCTTGCTGCTGACGACTTTGAGTCAAGTATGAGACCAGAGCTGGCCATGCGCCAGTTTGTGGAGAGCGACATTCATGGGCTCCACAAGATCACTGATGACACCAATGTCACTCGGCTGCAGCTGGAGACAGAGATCAAGGCTCTCAAGGAGGAGCTGCTCTTCATGAAGAAGAACCACAAAGAGGAAGTAAAAGGCCTACAAGCCCAGATTGCCAGCTCTGGGTTGACCATGGAGGTAGATGCCCCCAAATCTCAGGACCTCGCCAAGGTCATGGCAGACATCTAGGCCCAATATGACGAGCTGGCTCAGAAGAAGCGAGAGGAGCTGGACAAGTAGTGGTCTCAGCAGACTGAGGAGACCACCACAGTGGTCACCACGCAGTCCGCCGAGGTTGGAGCTGCTGAGATGACGCTCACGGAGCTGTGATATACAGTCCATTTATTGGAGATCGGCCTGGACTCCATGAGAAATATGAAGACCAACTTGGAGAACACCCTGAGGCAGGTGGAGGCCCGCTACACCTTGCAGATGGAGCAGCTCAAAGGGATCCTGCTACACCTGGAGTCAGCGCTGGCACAGACCCAGGCAGAGGGACAGCGCCAGGCTCAGGAGTACAAGGCTTGCTGAACATCAAGGTCAAGCTGGAGGCTGAGATCACCACCTACCGCTGCCTGCTGGAAGGTGGAGAGGACTTCAATCTTGGTGATGCCCTGGACAGCACCAACTCCATGCAAACCATCCAAAAGACCACCACCCACCAGAAAGTGGATGGCAAAGTGGTGTCTGAGACCAATGGCACCAAAGTTCTGAGACATTAAGCCATCAGAAGCAGGGGACCCTTTGGGGAGCAGGAGGCCAATCAAAAGTTCAGAGGTCGAAATAAAAGATAAGTAAATATTCTAGTCGGATAACTTGGAAACCAACCAACCAGACTAAAAAAAAAAAGGAAACTTGAATTCTTATAATTTTTTGTTTGTTTGTTTTTTTAGAAACAAGATCTCACTATGTTCCCTAGGCTGGTCTCAAACTCCAAACTCCTGGGTTCAAGGGATCCTCCTGCCTCAGCCTCTCAATTAGCTGTGACTACAGGTGTGCAGAAACTTCAGTGAATATTTTTTTAATCTTAGCAAAAATGGAAAAAACAACAACCAAAAAAATGAAATAAACAACCACCACCACCTCAATCTAATCAAGCTATTTAAGCTGCAAATAAGGATCCACATAAAGCATGACTTTGCATCTAATTTAACAGCTATATGAAAAGCTGAGCTTTCCAAATTCATCCTGAAAGCCAGTTGGTTTTCCCTCTCTAGATGTAGAGTACAAAATGCAGGCCAGGCGTGGTGGCTCACGTCTGTAATCTCACCACTTTGAGAGGCCAAGGCGGGTGGGTCACCTGAGGTCAGGAGTTTGAGACCAGCCTGGCCAACGTGATGACCCCCGACACCCCGTCTCTACTAAAAATACAAAAATTAGCTGGGAACAGTGGCAGGTGCCAGCAATCCCAGCTACTTGGGAGGCTGAGGCAGGAGAATCACTTGAACCTGGGAGGCAGAGGTTACAGTAAGCCGAGATTGCACCCCTGCACTCCAGCCTGAGCGACAGAGCCAGACTGTGTCTCAAAAAAAAAAAAAGAAAGAAAGAAAGAAAAGAAAAGAAAAAGAAAAAAGAAAAAAATGCAATCACTTGACTGCAGTCAGCCAGGTCCCCCTTCTGGTGATTAGGAAAATTACCTCTGGATGAATCTGTGCTATGGTGCTGATTATGCTCTAGGCAAAATGAATAAGGTAGGACAAGTTAACCTTCTTTCCTCTTCTATCCGTCCTTCCTCTGGATGCCTGACTCACTCCCACCAAGATCAACAGTCACTGGCGCTCAGGGTTCCCACACAGCATCCCACCCACAGACTGAGTCCCAGGAGATGGCATTTCATTTTCCTGGAACCCATCAAAACACAGTCTTGTATGTCCCATTCACTAAGACAACTTCTCCTTGTGACCCGACAATGTGAGGCAAAGAGCCCAGTACTGAAAACTTAGCCCTCTAAGGTAATGGAATGTTTTTAACTGAATCAAGATGTTTTTCTCAATAAGAGAGAATAAGTATAAACATTCCAGGTAGAACTAGTACAGAGAAAGACATACTGAGCATAGAATATTGTTGAAGATATTAAAAAACTGAAATAAAAATTTATTTTCACACCAGCCTGTCCTGAGAAGCCTTGCATCTCCCATCATGCCCTACTTAAAATAGGCTTTCCACTCCACACCCTCCCTCTTGGGTGCCTCTCAGAAGGGAGTGGTGGTTGCCCAGATCTCCTGATCTGGAGAAACAATGCCTGGCAACTAGGCCAGATGGCCAGGACCCAAGGGGGAAGGATGCCAGTTTTAGCTTCTCCAGGCAAGGTGCAGAAGAAGGCTGAGAGCCTGGAGCCAGGCCCCCACTACATACAACAGAGTCAGGTCAAAGCTCATTTCCTGGCCCAGTCACCATGGAGACAGTTGCTAAAATACTTAACTATCCAACTCCACTTTTGTGCCCAGAGCTCAAGCAAAGAAGCACAGAGAAGCACAGGTGTTGACAAGCAGGAACCACCGAACCATTAAGTGCCTGTGGGCTGGGCGCTGTGTGCCACTGAGAGAGTCAAGCTTTATTTCCCTCTTATTCCTGAGAAAACATCAACACATTCTGGTGCCCGTGCCATTCCTGTTCATCGACAAGCCTGTGTGTTGATGAACTTTTTGGTCCACTAATGTCTGATTCGCTTACATGGTTGCTTTTGAAAAGGGATGAGCTCACTGGCCATGAGCTGCTCACCATATATTGAGGAGCCACATTCAGCCAACTGCTTTCCCACCAATCATGGAAGTTTCTATTAGCAGCCTGCAGTACATCAGAAAAAGAATCGCTTTTTTTTTTATTTTTTAAGTTCTGGGATACATGTGCTGAATACGCAGATTTGTTATATAGGTATAAACATTCCATGGTGGTTTGTTTGTTGCACCTATCAACCCATCATCTAGGTTTCAAGCCCCGCATGCATTAGGTATTTGTCTTAATGTTTTCCCCTCCTCTTTCCCCCACCCCCTGACGGGCCCCACTGTGTGATGTTCCCCTCCCTGTGTCCATGTGTTCTCATTGTTCAACTCCCACTAATGAGTGAGGACATGAGGTATTTGGTTTTCTGTTCCTGTGTTAGTTAGCTACGGATGATGGTTTCCAGCTTCATCCATGTCCCTGTAAAGGACATGAACTCTTTCTTTTTTATGGCTGCATAGTATTCTGTGGTATATATGTGCCACATTTTCTTTAAAAGGGTAGCATTTTTAAGCTGGAAGAAATCTTGAGTCAATGTGGGATCCCAGGCAGCAGAAGCTGACCATAGAGCGTGCCTCTTTTGCTGGTTTGCTCCAGGAACTCTCACTACAGCAGGCTTCATTGTCCCTAGATTGGAAGAAAGAGGAAGACAGTCATTTGCCTTTTTCTAAGATCATAGCATTTATCATCTTGCTGTTGGTACTGAGAGTAGTTTGCTCACATGAATTTCCAAAGTAAACTATTTTTCAGAAATGTTCTCAGAAAACAATATCTGTTTTGACCTCAAGACAACTGAGCAAGTCAAAAGAAAAAAGGTAAGGCAAGAACTGTTTTCTCTGGGTGTCAACACAGACACCTGGCTACATCTATCAGTGGGTTTTACATTTTCCTATCCAGTATCAAATACTCGCCACTCCCAGGTGGATCTCTCACTTACCTCCATATAACCTGTTTAACGACAGTAAGTTACTAGGGGGAGTTTTATCCAAATATCTTTCAAAACTCACATTTCATATTTCAATGTCAGTGATACAGATCTTGAGTAGTCAATTCTGAAAGCTAACAAATGTCAGGTTCTATGTGCCCTGCCAGCCATAAAGGCCTAAAGAAAATAGCTAGAACTACAGTCCCTCTACCTTGTAATAAATTCTACTTTGCTCTTTCTGCGAAACTGAATCCAAATTTGGTGGCTTTCTACTCACTGAGTAATTTGTGTCAAAAAAGAAACCCTATTGATAAAAATAAATTGCACTCAAGTTGGAATTTTACCAGACTTTTCCATTTTCAGTAGTAATGCAGATTAGATGCCCTAAATGACTTTCCCAACAGAAACAAATAAAATGTTGGAAAAAAGTATCTTTTTTAAACTCTTGAGACAGCAGAAAGTAAGAAATATTGAGCTCTCCAAACCCAGTAAAGGCAGGCACCTTAAGAGGTAAGCAAGCTTTGCCCTTGGGCATTCCTGAGTGACCTTGAAGACTGCATTCCTACTTAAATGGCTGCGTGGGACACGGGGGACAGGAAACAAAGCCTGAGGGCCGCACAAAAGGGAAGAATCTCAACTGGGGTCCCAAAAGCCTATGTCATCAGTGTAAGAATAAAAGATAAAATAATTCCACCGGGCATGGTGGCACACACCTGTAATCCCAGCTATTCTGGAGGCTGAGGCAGGAGAATGGCTTGAACCCGGGGGGTCGGAGGAGGCTGCAGTAAGCCGAGATTGCACCACTGCACTCCAGCCTGGGTGAGAGTCAGAGCCTGTTCCAAAAAAAAAAAAAAAAAAAAAAAACACCTTGTTTTGTTAATAAGCCAACTAGTCTATGGTAATTTGTCATAGCATACCCAATGTACTAAACAGCTTCCTTCTTGAAAGCAAAGCAAGCAAGGGTAGTTACTTCTGTTAATTCTCCTGCAATTGACACAAGGGAGAATGGTTCAACTGACTCATGTTTCTGACACCTATAACTAATACCAGTGATCGCAACAGGGTATGTAGAAGAGGGAAGGAATCATGCCCCTCTATGGAGACATACCAGAATCACTGGAAAGATTCTTTGAAAGTATACATGCTCTCCACACCTAAGTGCTGAGATTCTGGTAAAACCTCCCCTTTACTCATTGAGAATCAATGCATATGGAACCACTGTTACAAAAAGAGCATGTTATTTCTCAGATATGTTGCTACCGGAAATAGTTGTGAATCACTGCTGAAAGAAGTGCTTTGGAGTTCTCTACTGAGGATTCATGGATGGGTTTAAACCGGGTCTTGGAAAACGCACAGGGTTTGGGTAGACAGAGGGGATGGAGGTCATTCCAGGTGGGATAATTGCTAGAAAGGCAGAAAAATAACACTGAGATATTCACTTTCCCCTGGAGCAGAAGTTAATGTAGAGAGAGAAGTCTGGAAGATCAGAGTAGGGTAAAATTGTGGAATGTAAACTCCACAAGAGCAGGGGCTTTGCCTGTCTTATTCAGTTCTTTGTGCTCAGCACCTACAACTGTGTCTTGCCCATGACAGGCCCTCATGTGTGTTGAATGAATAAAGTTTGACAATAAAATTTAAAATTTAGGTCATTATCTTCCAGCATGAAGATCGTGGAGAATGAGTGATGACAGTAGTTGGGGGCTGGGCAGGGAGGGTGGGGACGGAGTAGGGGGGAAGAGTTCCAGCAAGAGATTAGGGTGAAGCAATAGATTGGGAAAGCGAAGGTACAGACAGAAGACAAAAGCCAAGCACCAACCTCTTGGGAATGTTTAGAGACAGGGTGGGATGGAAGAAAATCCAGCAAAGATAAGGAAGTGTTGTTAGGTAATAAATACAGCAAACATAAAATATCATCCTATAATTTACAAACTCTCCCATATAGGCAGCATTAAGTAAGACAGGCATTGTTTCTCCCATTTTACATAGACTTCAGAGATAGAATGGTGGTGGTGGTGATGATGAGGATGATGATGATATAAAGGTAAGACAAAAAGTTAAGCCAGTCACCGAAACTAGGGGTCAAGAAATGGTAAGAATAAGGGTGAATCTCTCTGGGTCCAATCAGGAGACAGAAACTACCCAGTAACTTGAACAGAAGAAGTTGAATATAAATTGCTAAACTAGGATAGGGGAGTAACTAAAAAAGATGGAAAGAGAAACTGGAGGCCAGACATGGTGGCTCATGCTTATAATCCCAGCATTTTGGGAGGCCAAGGTGGGAGAATCACTTGAGCCCAGGAGTTCAAGACCAGTCTGGGCAACATGGTGAGACCCTGTCTCTACAAAAATTAAAGAATTACCCAAGTGTGGTGGCATATACCTGTGGTCCCAGCTACTCAGGAGGCTGAAATGGGAGGATCTCTTGGGCCTGGGAGGTGGAGGCTGCAGTGAGCCATGATCGTGTCACTGCATTCCTGCCTGGGTGACAGAGTGAAACCCTGTCTCAAAATAAAAGAAAGAAGGGCCAGACATGGTGGCTCACGCCTGTAATCCCAGCACTTTGGGAGCCTGAGGCAGGTGGATCACCTGAGCCAACCCAGCGAACACCTGTCTCTACTAAAAATACAAAAAAATAATTAGCTGGATGTGGTGCTGGGTGCCTGTAATCCCAGCTACTTGGGAGGCTGAGGCAGAAGAATGGCTTGAACCTGGGAGATGGAGGTTGCAGTGAGCTGAGATCACCCCATTGCACTCCAGCTTGTGCAACAAGAGTGAAATTCCAAGAAAGAAAGAAAGAGAGAGAGAGAGAAAGAAAAAAAAGAAAGAAAGAAAGAAAAGAGAGGGAGAGAGAAGGGGAGGGAGAGAGAGAAAGAGAAAAGAAGCAAGGAAGGAAGAGAGAGAGAGGGGAGAGAGAAAGAAAAGGAAGGAAGGAAGAAGGAAAGAAAGGGAGAGAGAAAAGAAAAGGAAGGAAGGAAGAAGGAAAGAAAGGGAGAGAGAAATGAAAGGAAAGAAGGAAGAAGAAAGAAAGGAAAGAAAGAAGAAGGAAGGAAAGGAAAAGAAAAAGGAAGGAAGGAGGAAGGAAAGAAGGACAGAAAGGAAGGAAGAATAAGAAAGAAAAGAGAAGGAGAGAAAGAGAAAGAAAATGAAGGAAGAAAGAGAAAGAAAAGAAAGAAGAAAGAAAGAGAGAAAAAGAAACTGGAAAGGGTGCTTAGGGCTCATAGAAAGTACCCAAGGGAAGGAAAACCTGGTGGAAAGCCACCCCCGCACGGGTGAGGTTTAGACTTCATTAGAGAAAGTATGGATGCAGCCCACTATATGCAGAGAAGTCAGCTGGATTGCCTGGGCCAGAGCTGGTCCATAGCCACCACGCAGCAGGAAACAGCCCTCTGAAGCACAGATGAGCCAAGGCTGCTGGGCAGGTGCACAGAGAGAGTTGGGGTTTCACTGCCAACATGAGGTCTGGAACATGCCAGTGTCCTTGTCAGGAGCGTCATGATGAAGTGGCTCACTAGGCCTGGGAAGCTGCATACAAGTCACCAATGGAGCATAGTAGCTGCAGCGGAGTGCCAGTGAATGCGCCGGTTCAGACACAACGTGGGCTGAAACCAAGAGCTCCCTCTTTCCTCCCGCAGTGTCTCTTTATCTCCCCTCTACTGACAACTCTGAAAATTGTGCTCACCAGGAGGGCTAAATGCTGATAGGTTAGCCCGTTATTACATAGAGGATACAGGAGCTAAGAGGAAGTAAATTGACAATTGGAACACGTGGTTATTCGACATTTTCAAAGGTACCTGTGTATCGCTGAGATTTTCATAGCAAGTAACAGAAACCAGTGAAGCTGGACTTGGTGGACTGAGGGCTAGGGTAGAGTGCACAGAGGAAGTAGAGATAGGTATTGACAGTAGTGATAGTTATCATTGTAGTGATCGTAGTAGTGATGGTGTAGGTTAACATGGCGACATCAGAGCAACCCAGGAGAAAGAGAGATTTTATGCCCCAGCGTCTCCATATAAATCCCAGAAAACAATAAAAGACTCTGGTGAGCTGAGCCTGAGTCTCCTACTCAGATGGTCTTTTTGCCTAGCAAGAGATGCTGAATATTATGATTAAGCAGGCCTGAATCATTTGCTTACTCCTTTGACCAAAGAGATGGGTGACTGATTGGCAGCTGTCAGCTCATCATGAGGTAGGAGACGGAAAGTTTCCCAAAGGGAGGCTGTTACTACTAAAAAGGGAACAGAGATGAAAATGTTCTAGGCTGGGTGCAGTAGCTCATGCCTGTAATACCGGCACTTTGGGAGGCAAGGTGGCTGGATCACCTGAGGTCAGGAGTTCAAGACCAGCCTGACCAATATGGTGAAACCCCATCTCTACTAAAAATACAAAAATTAGCTGGGTGTGGTGGTATGCCTGTAGTCCCAGCTACTCGGGAGGCTGAGGCAGGAGAATTGCTTGAACCCAGGAGGTGGAGGTTGCAGTGAGCCGAGATCGCGCCACTGCACTCCAGCCTGGGTAACAGAGTGAGACTCTGTCTCAAAAAAAAAAAGAGGTTCTGAAAGGCAGAAACCTCTAATGTTTATTACAGGGTCACAGAGGAAAAATGAGAATAAGGCCAATGCTGAGAAAGGTTTTTGTTTGTTGTTATGTTTGTTTTGTATTTTCAATGTATTATTAATTTGTCCTCTTGAGAGTCAATATTAAACTCCAAGTAGAGCTGGATACAGGAGTATTATCATCCCTAAAGGAGCAGTGCAAGGCAGACACCAGGTCAAAATGCATCTATGATTTCTCTTACTTGTTTCGTAGTCACCACAGAGCAGTGATGTTTGGAGGTAGTAGGAGTTTTTATTTTAACTCTCCATTAGTTGATGCAAATGATATGTGAAAACAAAAGAATTCTAAACTTTAAATATTGCTCCAAAGATAGATAAAATCTATTTCCTCCTCCCCAAGAAGTGCTAATTGATTGAGCTCAAATGTTTTTGCTTTTGTTTTTAAGCAGTGTGAGGTTCAGTAAATTGATATCCAGTTACCCAAGCAGAGCTAACTATACTGAGGCAATGGATACTCGTAAGAAAAGCATGGGCGCAGACATCGTAGGCACCTATTTGCCCCTGAATTGGATCAGAAGAGTTTCGGCAATACCATATTTTGTGCTGGTGCTGACATATTTCTCTGTGAATATGCTGGCTGTGACGACCCACTATTCACATGAAGAGATCCAAGTTCTTTATGGTGTGCCAGACACGGTTGCTATTATTGGCAAATTATTCTCTTATCCAATTTCTCCCTATGCCTTCCATGGGAAAATAAGTCAGTTTCAGGTAAGCATCTAAATAGCTCTGACCTATCTGTTCAGCATGGTGTTCTTATAGATATTAACATAAATAGAACTCAAATTTTCCAATTTGCTCCCTGTAATAATTTTTATGTTGGTATCTCAGAGCATTAACTGAGAAAATAAAAATATTTTTAAAGGCTCATAAATAATTTATTACGGGGAACGCAGTTTGAGAAGAACAACTTAACACTTGAATTTAATAGAATATAGCATTTTTAAGACACAAACCTTAATCGTTAGTTATTTTATGTAGTAGTTAGGTTTTGGTAAAAGTTTTTTCTAGAAAATACTTAGCTAAATGTCTTAATGAACTTAATGATTATTTTGTGATTTCTACTAAAAGTTTGTATTTTTTTTTAACAAGGACTTTATAAACCTGAGACGAAAAAATGTCTGTTTCTAGGGATTTAAAAAAAAAACAAAACAGGTTTATGAGGAAACTTGACATTCATACCTCAGCAGAGGTCTTTAACTCTTGGTATTAATGCTCAACACAGGAAAAGAGCAAGCAAGTTTCAAACCTCTTCCTAAAGGTAAGTTGAGACCTTATGTTTCATGTATTCCTGAACACGTTACACTGGTTCATAATGTCAAACTGCCAAGATGGCTGGAATATCATTCTCCTACCAAGACACTGCAAGGACTGCCCTTAGAAGATGAGGGAGGAACTTACCAAATCATGGTGCTAGTATCTGGGGATCTCTGTTTTCAGCAAACACAAACAACTTTCATCATCGTTACCCTTCATGTGCTGGCTGGGAATGAGGTGAGGGGAGGCTTGGTTCCTTCTCCAAATGGGTAAGTATCAAGGGTAGCTGTGTGTGGTGATCAGTTTATGAGTTTAGTCAAAAAGCAAGGGTAGGATTTGAGGAAATAGAATCTTGTGTTAAAAAAGAATGAGGAACAGAAGACATAGAGATGTTTTCACAATGTTGCTGTCAATAAGTCCTTAAAACAAAGCTCTTACAATAATCCCTTGAATGGGAAAACAACTCCCAAGTAAATAAAAATTGGAGAACTAAGTTTTTATTTCTCATATCATTTTATTTTACACTCATGGACCATGCACTAGCTGAAAACAGTCCTTTCTCTTTTTCTCTTTCAAAGGGCAGCTTGTTGTATACATGTATGTCTATAAAAGCAGAGAATATATCTAAATATTCTGGTAACATAAGTGAAAGAAATTAGGAGATTGGGCAATTCCCTAATCTTCTATTTTACCTTTTGAGTTTTTATAGTGTGTTCATGTATTATCTATTTTTAAAAGGTTAAAAGGCAATTCTACATAGCTTAACAATTCACATTCAAGTATTTTTATCTTCCTTAAATTATTTTCATAATTTCTTAAATTATGATAGGAGAATGATATTCCAGCCATCTCGGCAATTTGACATAATGTGAATTATTTTCATAATTTAAGGAAGATAAATAGACATAGCCATGTAATGTACTCTCTCTCTCAATCTAAGACTTTTCTCTAGAAAGTTGTCTCTAACTTCTAAAATAATTTTTATGTGAAATTGTGAAAATTATAGATCAGGCCAATAATAACTAACTCCCACACAGCAATTCACAATTTATAAAGTACTTTCACATATGTCACTCCATCTTTTTTCATTCTTTTGTTCATTGCCTCACTCATTCATTCAATAAGAATTTGGTGAGTGCCTGTTTTTATACAAGACTCCTGAGCTAGGAGTTGAAGATAATATGAATAAGCTTCTGTCAAGCAACTCATAGTGTAGTATTCCAGTAGGGTACACAGAAATGTAAAATATAAGACCAAAAAAGGATTTTTTTATTTTTATAAATTTTTTATAAATAAATTTTTGTTAATAAAGTTTAAATTTGTATTATCATTTATATCATTTTATCATTTATAATAAATTTAAATAATTTTTAATAAATTTATTTTATAAATGTTTAAAAAATATAAAAAATATTTAAAAGTATAATGACTGTAATAACAGAACTATATATAAGATATAGAGGCTAAATTAGTAGCTTTAATTAATTTAGTTGTTTTAATTTAGATGGAGGACGTTGGCAAAAACTGGATGAAGTAATGTCCATAATAGATTTCTCTCTCTCTCTCTGTCTCTCTCTCCCGCCACATCTCTCTCTCTTTTGAGGGAGTCTAGCTTTGTCCCCCAGACTAGAGTGCAGTACCATGATCTCAGCTGACTGCTACCTCCACCTCCCAGGTTCAGGTGATTCTCCTGCCTCAGTCTCACAAGTAGCTGGGATTACAGGCGCCTGCCACCATGCCCAGCTAAATTTTTTTTGTATTTTTAGTAGAGACAGGGTTTCACCATGTTGGTCAGGCTAGTCTCAAACTCCTGACCTCAAGAGGCTGGAGAGTTGAGCAGAACCTGGATCTGGAAAACCATGTAGAGTCTATGACAATTACTGTATCTGAAAGTCAGATATGGAAGATCAAAATGGAAGTCCTGGAAGAATGGATTACATACAGAATCTATTCATTTCCCCCCCTAAAAAGCAATTCATTTAACCCTATTTTCTTTTTCTTGAAAGACCTAGAATTGTTTTCACACTATCACAGGCCTAATTATTTTTTAGCATGCCTGCTCATTTCAACTGTCCCACCCTCAGAGCCTTTCTGGGTCTGTGAGAATTACTACCTTGGTTTCCATTCAGCAAAGCCACACTCTTCTAGAGCCCCTGGCTTCCAACTCCAGCTCTGAACTGCAGCCCCACATGAGCTGTTATTGAAAAGAGCACATTCAGTAACTGCAGGGGCCACTGACCAGTACTTGTATCTGAGAGGAGACCCACCTTTGGTCTAGCTGCAAAAAGATGTGAGATAAAGAAATATAACAAAGCAAAGCAGAGGGAGGGATAAAGAAAGATGACAGGAAGGGAAGGAGTACAGGGAAGGAAAGGACACAAGGAATAATGAAGGGAAGGACAAAGGGAGGAGCATGAGGAAAGGAAGGACAGGGAAGGCCAGAGGGAGGGAAAGAGAAGGGAAAGAAAGGAACAGTAAAGGCCCAGGAGAGTGAAAGGCTCATCAGTGTGCCAGCTAACTCGCAAAGTCTTACCTCAATTAATATTCAAAACAACCCTGGAAGTTAAATGCTATTCCCCCTTTTTCATTTGAAGAAACTGAGACTCAGATTAGTTAAATACCTCAAAATAATGTAGCCAGTCTACCTGACAAATTGGAGTTTAATCTTTTAAACTCCAAAACACACAGCTTTTCCATTCAAATCCCCTAACTTTCCCATCTGAAGTTAGAAAAGCTAGGTTTAGATCAGGTGTTTACTCTGTGTCTTTGGGTACTTTACTTAGCCACTTTGAACCTCAGCTTCTTCAACTATAAACTAAGAACAATAATAGTTGCCCTCTCTTCACTCCTACTTGTTGGATGTAGCAATGAGATGGTATATGTGAGAATACCATATAAACTCTGAGGGACTACATAAAAATAATGGATTGCTAATCAAGCAGTAATCCATGCTGTGTTTTGTTTTAAATCTTCAGCATTAGGGCCGAAGGAGATTCAAAGGAATTTTCTGCCATTATAGCTGAAATTACTATTAAAGCAGCTGCTGAAGCTCTTGGTGTCCAAGAGCGTCTCTTTGGTATGCACACTGGCCGACTATTTCCACTTAGATCCTTCTTCAGTGACTATGAGCCCATTCAGAAGCAAGACAACCGAGCATCTGTGGAATCTTCCAGTGACGGCTGAAGATCCTAGGCATGTCATCACTTTACAAGGTGACCTTGTACAATTCCACTGGCCTGTGGGATATAAGGTTTCCACAGTACTGCCAGAGCTAATGCAAGTGTTTCAACAGCAAGCTTCCTCTAACTATCTTGCCCAAGTTTTAGGATATAAAATTGAAGGTTGGAGATTACTTCAAAAATCTCAAACAAGAAGACCCAGGCAGTTAAGAGCAATCCCCCACTTCAACAATGAGGCCAACCAAACTGACTACAAAGCTAAGCAAGCCTTTCTCTGTTTTGTTACCCACCTCACTGACTCACTGGATGCCTAAAGATGAGGCATCATCAATTCCCAGCTATTGCTGCCTTAAGACAGATCACTCCTATCTCTGATCCCGACTTCATTCCAAATACTGCCAGTAGTTTATTCCAAAAGTGCACAAACACTACGAGGCTACAGCATACAGCAGTGTCACTGAATTCACTACAGGAAATGTCCTTGACTGCAAACCTTGAATATTCACCTGCTTTTCCTGAAGTCACCCCTTCGATGGTACTAACAGCTACTTCATTCACAGATTTTGACTTCCTTCAGGGTAGAACTTCTACAGTGTCAATGTTATTACAAAAACTAGACTCTCCAGAGTGGGAACTAAAAGGGCACACCCTAATCCATGAGACAGAAATACAAAAGCACACTATTTTACCTGACCTTGTCTCAGAATCAATTAGTCAAGTCTGGTATTCACAAGTTCTCCTTTCATTATCCAAGTACTCTCCTTTGTTTGGGCCCTCAGTAATGCAGGATATAGCCGTGCCTTCAGAAAAAACTATCTTCAATGACATTTCTCAGCAAATGGAGTGGCTCTGTTCCAGTCCACCTGGAAAAATCTGCACATTCACCTGACAGTCTCTTGACACCTGCAGCATCAGTAAGGGAGACACTGGCAGCCTCCCATTTTCCCCTTGAGCTCAGTCAAGTACCCCTGTCAAATCAGCTAAATCAACAGCACCTTTATGAGCATAATCATACATCTGACACTCCTGAAGTTTCTCAACAGATTCATTCATTCACCATTCGTATAGAAACAATTTCAGCTCCTGGCATGAGCATAAATACAGAATTTATATGGAATAGTATATCTGACTCAACTCTTTTGCCCATGGAAACTGATTGTTTCACCAGCAGCCTTGTAGAGGAAGGCTCACTGTGTGATGTGATTATGAAAACTCAATTGTATTCTAAGGAGAACCCATCACATTTACTCAATTGGATGATTTATCTGAACTATCCCTTTCTGAGCTGTCCAAATTTTGAAATGCATTTGAGTTACCTGAAAATATGGGCTCAAAAACTATGATGCATATACATAGTGACTGGTTCTCAGGCACAGAACATTTAGCTTTCAGTGGATTCTCAAGAACTAGCCAGATTTGCCAGGCAATACAGTACTTAACCTGGACTCTACTGAAATGGTTATAAGTTACCCACATACCTCCAAAAACGTATTGACAACAAGATACGGGACTACTTCTGACTTTAACAAAGTACAAGGTAAGATTATGGGAGTTGCTGAATTTTCCCTTTGCCATATTTTTCAAATAATCTTTATACTAGCAAGCAGCAACCAACTAAATAATTAAAACAGAGTAACCTAGTGGTAACTGTGTGATGAAATTACATGTGCTTGATTTTCCTCTCTACGTTTGTCTATCTTTTCCAATTTTTTTTTCAAGGAACAGAGGTATTTTTAGAAAGAAAGAACTTTAAGAATGTATCATCTAAGAAAAGCCAACATCAGGCCGGGCACGGTGGCTTACGCCTGTAATCCCAGCACTCTGGGAGGTCAAGGCAGGAGGATCACCTGAGGTTAGGAGATCAAGACCAGCCTGGCCAACATGGTGAAACCCTGTCTCTACTAAAAATAGAAAAATTTGGTCAGGCGTGGTGGCAGGTGCCTGTAGTCCTAGCTACTCTAGAGGCTGAGGCAGGAGAATCGCTTGAACCTAGGAAGCAGAGGTTGCAGTGAGCCAAGATCACGCCACTGCATTCCAGCCTGGGCAACAAGAGCAAAACTCCATCTCAAAAAAAAAAAGAAAAGTCAATAACAAAATACAGTACCCATTTTACACCCTATACACATTATTTATTTAATGTGTATTTAATGTGTTCACAATAGTCAGATTGATCAAAGACTCACAAACCTGGAAGGAACATTTCATTTCCCAATCTCTCCTGACACATTTTATGACCAAGAAGATGGCAATCCAACTCACTTGACACTTGAAATAAAATCAGTAAAAGAGTATCCTTCAGGCCCAGAAAGCTGGCTGCAATTTAATGTGACTCATCAAATACTGCATGGTTATCCCCTAGAACTGAATTTCCAATATTCCCCTCAGGAATTTATTCTCTGTGCCACTGATTCTGGAGGCCTGGTTACTCAGATGCCTTTGACCATTGAACTGAAGCTACCCAGAGGTACTCCCTGCCATGCTTACACTCTGCGCACAAAAAAGTTTCTACTCATTCGTTAAAAAAGAGAGGGGATTGGTTTATTTTTTGCTAAACTCACTGAGTATCTAAACTCCAGTAACCCTGAACAGTTTGTAATAATTACTCTGAGGCCAGGGTCTACAATTATATCCTGGTATAACAGGGCCTTATGTTTAGTCAACAGCAGTTCTCTGAAATGGTGTCCTAACAAAGAAATCCAGGAAATAATGTTTAAACTAAAGAGGCCTGATGGAAATGTCCACCCAAACTTTGTACATGCTATGCTGCCAGAATACAAAATTGGCACAGTTGAGAACATCACATATAGTGGAATCTGCCTTACTCTGGAGCTAGAGAATGGGTTAATTGGAAACAGCATTCTAGCCTCATCTAACACAGAAAATAGTCCCTGGATTAGAAATGTTCTTCTGGCCTTGTTGGTAAGTACCTGTCTACTAATTGTGGTAGTAGCAGCAGCAGCAGCAAGTGTGACTTACCATTTCTGTAAGAGCTATCAGACTTTTCTTGTACTATGTATCTATGCAGAGCTTGAAATGTTTTGTAGTTTCTTTGAGATTTAACTGTGTTAATTGTAATTTGAGCACTAGTTTGTTACTATGATTTGGTACTATGATTCTGATCAATTATGTAACTTACATATACCATCATATAACTTATATGTACTGATGTTTAAATTTTTTTCTGTTCAACTTTTAACCAACACACAAAAAAATCAGTTGAAGAATTTATGCTCTTTGCCAAAATATTGTTATTCTGAAGTCCCCTAAACCAGATATGATTAGTTGGTAATACTAGTATCTCTGTGTGTGTGTGTATATATATATATATATATATATATATATATATATAACTCTGCATATCTCTGTATGTATATAACTGTATACTAATCTCTGTATATATATAAAACTGTATACTAATCTCTGCATATCTCTGTGTGTGTGTGTATATATATATACATATATAACTCTGCATATCTCTGTATGTATATAACTGTATACTAATCTGTATATACATAAAACTGTATACTAATCTCTGCATATCTCTGTATATATATAACTATGTATATATAGTTATATACAGTTATATATATATTTTATATATGTATAATATATATTTTTTAAATATATTATATATTATACATATATATAAAAATTTAAAAAATGTATCTAATATATATTTTGTATTATATATTATATATAATATATATATATATAATATATATGTGAGAGAGAGAGAGAATCAATATAAGTGTTCCTACTTCCCTATGCAAAACTGTGTAAGGGGAGAAACAAGTTAACCATCAAGCCAACCTTAAGCATTTAAACAAAGAGTAGTATTTGTTGAAGTTTGTTTCTTGTTTGCTTCTTCTAGGTCAACCCAACACATTTCCAATAGTAGTTAATTCAATCCCGTTAATAACAACTTCACTTTAATCACTGAGATAGAGATCTCAATGAAATCAAACTTAAGAATAAATTCAGATCCTGGAATTTCCTAAATTAAGTCTAATGCTTCAAATCTTTACGATAGGGAATTTTTAGATTTGCTCACATTTAGCAGCACTTCTGCAACAAAATTCCAGTATAGATGGGTGCTATGGTTTCAATGTTCTTATCAAAACTCATGTTGAAACTTCATTGCCACTGTAACAGTATGAAGAGATGGGATCTTTAAGAGATAATTAGTGTATAAGTACTTCCATTCTGGATGCATTAATGCCATTATCACAGGACTGGGTTAATTATCGCACAGGTGAGTTCCTGATAAAAGAATGAAGTTGGGCCCAATTTCCTCTCTCTGTCTCACATGCTCACCTGCCAATCTGCCATGTTATGACACAGCACAAGTGCCTTCACAAGGAGTGGCCCCTTGATCTTGGACTTCCCAGCCCGTAGAACTCTGAGCCAAATACATTTATTTTCTTTTTAATTTACCCAGTCTATGATAATTGTTATAGCAGCAGAAAATGGAATAAAACCATGAGTAATAAATGTTTCTTAATTTACATTTGTCCACTTCTCTTGATTAGTTAAATTCTCAATATGGACCATCTCTGGAGGGTGAAGTGGGGGCCCAAAGAACATCTAGTTAAGCCTGTAAAATTGTTAGCTGGATAGTCTAACAACCAACAACATGGAGTTATATAGAAAGCTACTGGCACAGTTTTAAATGCAGCCTCAGAAATAGTTTCCCAGTTGGTAGAGCAAAGTAACAGGAGTTCATAAATAGTTATCTACAAAAGCAGGCTGAAAAGTAGATACCACTGTCAACCAGTAGCATGACCTCAGACCATGGAAAAGGAAGGAGCATAAATTCAAGGTAAAACAAGATCCCAGCGTTTGAAGATGGGTTGTGAAGGAAAGAACTCTGGATCAAGAAATAAACCAGGGACACTAACTGAAAAAAATGGACTGCACAAGATGAAAACTGGATAATAAGAGTAAGACATAAACCATCAGGGCAAGATGCCTGAATAGGAACAGCTCCAGTCTGCAGCTCCCCAACGAGAACACAGGTGGATGTTTTCTGGATTTCCAACTGAGGTACCCAGTTCATCTCATTGGGACTGGTTAGACAGTGGGTGCAGCCCACAAAGCGCGAGGTGAAGCAGGGTGGGGCATCACCTCACCCGGGAAGTTCGAAAGGAACTCCCTCCCCTAGCCAAGGGAAGCTGTGAGGAACCCTGCTGGTAAGGGACGATGACATGATTGTATATTTAGAAGACCCCATAGTCTCAGCCCAGAATCTCCTTAAACTGATAAGCAACTTCAGCAAAGTATCTGGATAAAAAAAAAAAATGTGCAAAAATCACAAGCATTCCTATGCACCAATAATAGACAAACAGAGCCAAATCATGAGTGAACTCCAATTTACAATTGCTACAAAGAGAATAAAATACCTAGGAATACAACTTACAAGGGATGTGAAGGACCTCTTCAAGAACTACAAACCACTGCTCAAGAAAATAAGAGAGGACACAAACAAATGGAAAAACTTTTCATGCTCATGGATAGAAGAATATCGTGAAAAGACCATACTGCCCAAAGTAATTTATAGATTCAATGCTATTCCCATCAAGCTACCATTGACTTTCTTCCCAGAATTAGAAAAAACTACTTTACATTTCATATGAAACCAAGAAAGTCCATATAGCCAAGACATTCCTAAGCAAAAAGAACAAAGCCGGAAGCATCACGCCACCTGACTTCAAACTATACTACAAGTCTACAGTAACAAAAACAGCATGGTACTGGTACCAAAACAGATATATAGATCAATGGAACAGAACAGAGGCCTCATTAATAACACCACACATCTGTAACCATCTGATCTTTGACAAACACAAGCAATGGGGGAAAGGATTCCCTATTTAATTAATGGTGTTGGGAAAACTGGCTAGCCATATGCAGAAAACTGAAACTGGACCCCTTCCTTACACCTTATACAAAAATTAACTTGAGAGAATTAAAGACTTAAATGTAAGACCTAAAAATATAAAAACCCTAGAAGAAAACCTAGGTGATACCATTCAGGACATAGGCATGGGCAAGACTTCATGACTCAAACACCAAAAGCACTCAAACACCAATGGCAACAAAAGCCAAAATCGACACATGGGATCTAATTAAAGAGCTTCTGCACAGCAAAAGAAACTATCATCAGAGTGAACAGGCAACCCACAGAATAGGAGAAAATGTTTGCAATCTATCCATCTGACAAAGGCCTAATATGCAGAATGTACAAGGAACTTAAACAAATTTACAAGAAAAAAACACCGCCATCAAAAAGTAGGTGAAGGATATGAACAGATACTTCTCAAAAGACGACTTTTATGCAGCCAACAAACATGAGAAAAAGGTCATCATCACTGGTCATTAGAGAAATGCAAATCAAAACCACAATGAAATACCATCTCACGCCAGTTAGAATGGTGATCATTAAACTCCATCTCATGCCAGTTAGAATGGCGATCATTAAAAAGTCAGGAATCAACAGATGCTGGAGAGGATGTGGAGAAATAGGAATGCTTTTACACTGTTGGTGGGAGTGTAAATTAGTTGAACCATTGCGGAAGACAGTGTGATAATGCCTCAAGGATCTGGAACTACAAATACCACTTAAGCCAGCAATCCCATTACTGGGTATATGCCCAAAGGATTAGAAATCATTCTACTATAAAGACACATGCACATGTATGTTTATTGCAGCGCTATTCACAATAGCAAAGACTTGGAACCAACCCAAATGCTCATCAATGTTAGACTGCATAAAGAAAATGTGGCACATATACACCATGGAATACTATGCAGCCATAAAAAAGAATGAGTTCATGTCTTTTGCAGGGACACGAATGAAGCCGGAAACCATCATTCTCAGCAAACTAACACAGGAACAGAAAACCAAACACCACATGTTCTCACTCATAGTTGGGAGCTGAACAACGAGAACACATGGACACAGGGGAGGGGAACATCACACACTGGGGCCTGTCAGGGAGTGAGGGGTTAGGGGAGGGATAACATTAGGAGAAATACCTAATGTAGATGATGAGTTGATGAATGCAGCAAACCACCATGGTACATGTATACCTATGTAACAATCCTGCACGTTCTGCGCATGTACCCCAGAACTTAAAGAATAATAAAATAAATAAAAGGTCAGAGCCCATTCAAAAGTAAATATGATTGGGTTATAATTCCTTCAACCCTGCAAGTCTAAGATGCTAATTAGGTCTGGCCCTTCCTGTGTATGGTTTGTGTTGATCTAAACACGGTGGAAAGGAGTAAAAGTAGCTCTAGCTTAGGGAAGAGGGCTGAGAATGAGACAGGAGTTGATAAAGGGGAGCAATGTCAGTTTCACCAGGCTGACCTGAAAGGCTGCTGAACCCCTGTGTAAATACCAGTTTTTTTTTCAATAGAAAATATTGAGTCTGTATAAAGAGCTTTTCCTTTCTCTAATAAACACTCAAGGAAAAAAATGTCAAACGAAGAACTGGCGTTTAACATTGAAATAACCTGTCTTTTGTAACATAAACTTCTAGATGAAGCAGCACAGGAAAAAGGCCCATGAAACATATAACATATAACCACGACATTTCTGAGAAATGAGACCAAGATTCTCTCCAGAGATAAAAACAACCTAGTAACTTTCCTTTCCTCTAAATCTGTGAAGTGATTTCCTTTATACTTCTCTTTAAATAAGAAAAGCAAATGAATGGAAAATACTTAGCAGAAAAATAAAAAGAGTAAAACTACCCAATACTAGTAAATATAAAATTATACAACCTACCTGAAAACTCTACTTTTAAATGAATAACAACAGATATGCAAAATAATTTAAAACAAAATAAAAGCAATGTTCTTTTTTAGAAAAGCACAATATATGATGCAGCTTAATAGGCAAGATTTTATATTAAGTATTGCAAATCTTACATAAACTCTCATCAAAGTTTAAAAAATTCCTATAGGTTGTTTTCAGTTATTAAGTGAATATCTTTTTGCTAAAGTAATATTCCAATATTTTGCATTTCAAATATTTTAATAGTTTTATTTGGCAAAGAGAAGCCTAAGAATTTTTTTTAAAAACATTTCCAGAGAGAACACCTTTTACCATAAAATAAACTTGTATAATTTGGGAGGACAAATCATCTCAAATGTATATTTTTGACTTATGTGCCAATTTTATATTTAGTACAAAAACGATAGCTGAAATATTTTAAAAATGTAAAAACCAGTCCAGGCAACATAACTATACAATCTTACTGTAAAAGTACTTATAACAAATTCCACCCAAAATATTTTTGTAATATACTAAATTTAGTTCTTCAAGTCACTCTTCACTGCCGGCTGGCTTTTCCATTTTCTGTTGTCTCCATCCTGAAATAGGAGGAAAAAAATGAATTGATAAAATGAAACATTCATTAACCATTCACATTTTGTCTCCTTAATTATCTACCTTTCACATGAAAATTATTGACAGAATAGAACATCAGCATTTTAGAAAAAGACTAAAGTTAGGGTCCTCTAGGTAGGCCAACTTCTTCATTTTACAGAGAAAATTAAGGCCCTGAGACACTAAGTGACTTTCCCAAGGTTACATGTCAAAGGCCACTGTTTTTTGTTTGTTTACTATACCATACTCTCCCTTTCCAAGCAAACTAAGGAAAAAATCTCTACAATTTAGCCAAAAATTTATTTCCTTTTCCACTAAAGAAATGCATTTCCATCAATACATTTTTAAGAGGATTTCTTCTAAAAAAAAAAAATCAAAATAATCAGATCTGAGATTTATTATAATCAATATTCTTAATATTATATTTATTAATAGGAAAACATTTCCCTCTGTTATTTTATAGAGATCAGTATTACATCCTAAGTGCTATGATTTTTCACAATGTTTACTAAGCATTGAAAAGAAATGCTCTAAGAAGTAAATACTTTCAGGGGTACAACCAATATAATTAAGCCTTTACAAACAAGAAACAAAGAGGTTAATTTTTTCTCCTTATGGGTGACATGTATTAGTTCATAATATTAGTAATAAAAAATGCCTGATTATTACAAACAAGCAGTATTTGTTAAGGAACTATACAGGCAATTGACAAAACCAATTTTGACAATAAATAACACAAACCCATTTTCTTCTTTAAGATGTTGATATAATTCAGCTCTGTTATTAACAGAGTTCAAACGTCCAGCAAATTCCTGATGTTTTCTGGAATTGGCAGTATTGATTCTATTACTCCACAAGGATAATAAGGACACTGGCCCTGGTGTTATATTTAAAAGGAGAGAGAGAAAAAAATAATTTATTACTTCCAAATTTACAAATTTAACAAACTTACTTTTAATTCTGTTATTCATTTTACACAATTAAGCCAATCATTTTCTTCTTCTTCTAAAATTTATGTGTTTCAGGGTCCCTAAGAGCAACCACTAGCTCAGTGATTGATGGAAGGATTCAAATGACTAAATGTAAAGTTATACTCCTGGTTAAGAATGATTACAGCAATACAGTAAGGAGACATAGCCAGATCAGTAAGCAGACGAAACACATGAGGTGGAGACTGGCAGAATCCATTTGCAGGCTTCCCATGTTCGCTCTCTCTAGTGAGGGCTTATGCAGAGTGCATACTACCTCCATGGGCAAAAATGCAGCCACATGTGTGCAATATTTCTGCCAGGAAAACCTGTTTGAGTAGATTCCAGGGTTTTTACTGGGGCTGATCAGGTAGGTATTCTCTGCCTAACCATAACAACTGAAGTTCCAGACTTTCAGAAGGGAAGTAGGTGGTTCAGTTCATTATCTAGGGAACATCTCAAAAGCCAAGTTCCCAGATGCCAGCCAAGGACCAAACTTGCAAGCAGGCTTTTCAAATTATAATAGTCTCAAGCCTGCTGTGTTAACTCTTTCCTGCACAATGTGATAAGGCAAAATAATTAGAATAGCCAAAACAATTTCAAAAAAGAATAGTTAGAAGATTCTTACTTCCTCATTAAAAGACTTAATTTGAAGTGACTGTGATAGAACTGGATTGGTGAAAGGATGGCCACATAAACCAATAGAATATAAAAGAGAATCCAGAAGCAGACTCCCACATACACAGTTAACTAATTTCTGATAAAAGTACAACACTTCGATGAAGAAAAAATAGTCTTTTCAACAAATGCTGCTGGAACATTAGGACATTATATGCAAAAAGGATTAATATTGATCTTTATTTTATACCTTACAGAAAATAAATAACTCAAAAATTGATCATGGCCTAAATGTAAAATCTAAAATTACAAAACTCTTAAACTCAGCCTTTGTGACCTTGGGTTAGATTTCAAACATGTAATACCTAAAGCATAATCATAAAAGCAAAAATGGATATATTTGACTTCATCAAAATAAAAAGCTTCTGTTGTGCAAAAGTCATTGTTAAGAGAGGAACAAGCCATAGAATGGGTGAAAACATTTGCAAATCAAATGTCCAACACAGAACCTGTATCAGAATAAAGAACTCTCAAAATCCACTAACAAGAAAACAAACAATCCAATTTAAAAATGTACAAAATATTTTAATGGACCTTTCACTCAAGAAGACAAATAGATAACAAATAAGCAAAGGAAAAGAGTTTCATCATCATTAATCATGAGAGAACTGTAAATTAAAACACCAGTGAAATACCACTACATACCTTACAGGATAAAAAAACAAAAACAAAAGTAACTTTGACAATAGCAAGTGGACAAGGATGCAGAACATCTAGAACTCTCCTGCACTGGTGGTGGGAATGCAAAATGGTGCCACCACTTTGAAAAAATAAGTTGGCAGTTTCTTATAAAATTAGTCATTATAATACTATGTGAAAAAAGCCAACCTCAAAAGGTGACATTTCCCTTCATTTATAAGACATTCTGAAAAATTATAGGGAGCACAATTATAGGAAGATAAAACATTTAAATAGTTACCAGGGATTGGGGAGAAGGAGTGAAGGATGACTACAAAGTATCAATACTAGGAAACCTTTTGGGGTGATATACTGTTGTGTACCCTGATTCTGGTGGTGGTATGCATTGTCTAAACTCACAGAACTGCACATCAAAAAGAGCTAATATTATCATATATAATTTTTTTTAAACTCTTATTTGTCTTATTATAAAATACATGTTCATGAGAACAAATTTAGAAAACAATAAAGGAGGAAATAAAATCATCCTAATGCCACTGCTCTAACAACTATAGAAATTTTAGTCCTTTTTTCAATGCCAATCTATATCCATAAAATGTTATTTTGGTTTTTCTGCTACTGCATCATATAAAGAGGGCTGAACAGACGTCTGCCAAATCTAGACGGCACATTTGAAACAGCCCAACCTTAAGTGCAGTGTATCCAGCAGGCACAAAATTCACTTTGGAGAGGCCTGGAAAGTCATTTTCCAAAGCAGATAAAACTGAGGTATAATAAAAGGCCCAGATAAATTGCTGATCAGAAGAGACATGCAATTTAGGTTATGAAATAGAATGGAAGAAGAAACAAACATTTTTCATATTATCAGCCTCAAATAGAAAGTTACAAGTAAAGGCAGTAATGTGCAATCAAGTTGCTTCTCATATGGGCTATTCCATATAGTATTTCTAGAGTGAAAAGCATCAGGGATCCATTTAATTTAATGGTAGCTGATATGTCATCCAAGTGACAAGTTAGTGTATGTGTATATGAATACCTAAAATTGAGATCACAATACATATGTTTATGTAGCCTGCTTTAAAAAAACTTATTCATTTACACATTCATTCAATAATTATTCCTGGGCTATATAAATACCACCCTATAGGGGCCAGGCGTGGTGGCTCACGCCTATAATCCCACCACTTTGGGAGGCCAAGGCAGGCGAATCACCTGAAGTCAGGAGTTTGAGACCAGTCTGGCCAACATGGTGAAACCCTGTCTCTACATGGTGAAACTCTATCAATATAAAAATTAGCTGGGCATGTGCAGGCGCCTGTAATCCCAGCTACTTGAAAGGCTGAGGCAGGAGAATCACTGGAACTCAGGAGACAGAGGTTGCAGTGAGCTGAGATTGTGCCATTGCACTCCACCCTGGGCAACAAGAGTGGACTCTGTCTCAATAAATAAATAAATAAATAAATAACGCCCTATGGACACACCATTATTCAGTTATTTTCTTACTAATATGACTTTTAGTTGCCTGCAATTTTTGCCAATATAAATAATACTCTTTTTTTTTTCTTTGTTGAGACAGAGTCTCACTCTGTCACTAGGTTGGAATGCAATGGCAAGATCTTAGCTCACTGCAATCTCTACCTCAACAATACTCCTTAGAGTTCTATTTGCCAAGCAAGTAGACCTAAATTTCTCATCCTAATGAACAGTGGTATATTTTGTCATATGAGAAATAATTTATCAACAAACATCTATTTAAATTCTATTATTTTCTGGGTCCTCTAACAAATGCCTGAAAGGCAAATATAATAAGATCACCTCAAGGGTGATCTCTGGCTTCAAAGAAACTAGTGAACTGAAGAATATAACCTGTATCACTATATATATATATATATATATATATATATACTATAACAAGTATATAAAAAAGCAAACAAGCCTACCTTCTCCCTAGGATGAGTTGCCAATAATCATAAGCTGCACCTACTGCCTTAGGAGAGGCATAGTGGCAGACATAGTCTGATGATGGCACACCATTTCCCTTGTAATCTAAAAAGACTAAATCTAGTTTGCCTTCAAGACAACTAAGGCCTAGAATGATTTCAGGAACTGCCAAATCCAAATCATATTCTTGGTGCCTAGAATTCCTTCAAGAGGAAACTAAACCTTTTAGCCTATAAGAGATTAAAAGGCTTTACAGTGAAAATATTGTTTATAATAATACCTACACTGAAATTGATTCAAACACATTTTAATATATCAACAAATGAGTGATATTACATTATTTCCTAAGTTTAATAAGAGTTTAGGGTCAAAGAGTTTGTATTCAATAACCCAGCTGTTAGTATAGTTTCAGGAACATAAACAGATTCAAGTTTTTACATATTTAAAATTTCTTAAAACACAAACTTTATATGCTTATTTTCCAAAGGCTTCATTAATGGAAGTATGACACTACTTGTTTTTGTTTTTAACATTGACAAATATATTTACTGCCTACATTCTCTAAGGCTGTGATATGGTTTGGCTGTGTCCCCACCCAAATCTCATCTTGAATTGTTCCCACAATCCCCATGTGTCGTGGAAGGGACCCAATGGGAGGTAATTGAATCATGGGGGCTGTTACTTCCATGCTGTTCTCGTGATACTGTGTGAGTTCTCATGAGATCTGATGGTTTTATAAGGGGCTTCCCCTCCCTTTGCTCTGCACTTCTCCTTGCTGCTGCCATGTGAAGAAGGACATGTTTGCTTCCCCTTCTGCCATGACTGTAAGTTATCAGAGGCCTCCCAGCCATCCTGGAAATGTGAGTCAATTAAACCTCTTTCCTTTATAAATTACCCACCTGGGTATGTCTTTATTAGCAGTGTGAAAAGGGACTAATACAGACTGTAAACAGAGAATCTCCTAAACAACATCCATGAATACTTAAGAATTCCTCACATATACAACAATATTAAATAACACTGTATAAAACAGAGCTTCATTGGAAACCTTTTTATAAACCTAGTTACCACAGCTGTACCTTACCTTTTGATTTTTCCACTTGCGGAGTTTCATCCATTTCAACAAGGGGTTTTTTGTTTGGAGGTTCTGGGGAATCAGGCGAATCTTTTATAATCTCAGCTTCTGCCAATTCTTCTTTTCCACGCTCTAAGATTCCTTTTAATCTTTTAGAGGGACAAATAATGAAAATGTAAAGTTTAAATTTTTAGAAGTCTAAAAATGGTCCAATAATTAAACTACCTTTGCATATCAACCTTTATAAAAGATGGCTAATCTCACAAAATAAACCTAGGGACTAATCAGAAACTTCAATCTAAAACCAGGTCACAGAAATTAATGAATTAAATACAAGTTTCCCTTTTCCTTCATAATAATCATGTAATAATTCAGGAATTAGTCAGCTGTTAAATATTAAAAAATAGAAGAATACTTAAGAAATTAAAATTTAAAAGGTAGGAAATGATGTGATCTTCAGAAGAAACTGCACAATTTTTATTTTTAAAGATATGGACAAAATAATATTGTATTTCAAATTGCAAATAAGATTAATAAATTTATTTCCATTTATTCTCTAGTCTACATATTGTGCAAATGTATTTATGTTCTTCAAATTAGAAACTTAACTCCAAGCTTGTACTGAGTTTCATCAGAGAACAAAAACACTTGCAAAATATACAAGAGTGTACTTGAAGCTCAGTGGGATCTGAATGATAATACTTTTTCCCTTTTACAGTGAGCCAGTTTTGTTTCAGAAGCTCAGCAGCCCTAAGGAAAACATGAGCTTCTAAAGACAAAGAGAATAGAAGTATTTTATTATTAATGAATAAAATTACAGGATTTCCAGAATTAGCTTCAAAATTATTCCTTTGGGGGTAGTGGTGAAGGTAGTGGATGGAGATATATATGAAATGAGATGTGCCATGAATTGTTAATCATTGAAGGTAGATGATGAGTGACTATCTGTTCTATTGCTACATGTGTTTGAAATTTTCCATAATAAAAAGATCTATTTTAGGACAGTCGCAGTGGCTCATGCCTGTAATCCTAAGCACTTTGGGAGGCCAAGATGGGTGGATCACCTGAGGTCAGGAGATTGAGACCAGCCTGGGCAACATGGTGAAACTCCATCTCTCCTAAAAATGCAAAAAATTAGCCAGGCATGGTGGTGCACATCTATAATCCCAGCTACCTGAGAGGCTGAGGCATGAGAATCACTTGAACCCAGGAGGCAGAGGCATAATAAAAAATTTTTATAATAAAATAAAATTTTTATGATAACAATTTTTTTTTTTTGAGACAGAGTCTCGCTCTGTCGCCAGGTGCCAGGCTGGAGTACAGTGGCACGATCTCGGCTCGCTGCAATCTCTGCCTCCTGGGTTCAAGCAATTCTCCTGCCTCAGCCTCCTAAGTAGCTGGGACTACAGGCGCACGCCACCATGCCCAGCTAATTTTTTTATTTTTGGTAGAGACGGGGTTTCACCATGTTGGCTAGAAGGGTCTCGATCTCTTGACCTCACGACCCGCTGGGAGCACAGAAGAGCATACAGTCCATTCTTCCACACTTTACTGCAATCACATTTTTGTCTGAGACAGAGTCTTACTCTGTTACCCAGGCTGGAGTGCAGTGGAGCAATCTCGGTTCACAGCAACCTCTGCCTCCTGGGTAAGCGATTCTTGTGCCTCAGCCACCTGAGTAGCTGAGATTACAGGTATGCATCCCCATACCCAGCTAATTTTTGCATTTTTTAAAGTAGAGACAGGTTTTTGCCACATTGGCCAGGCTATTCTCAAACTCCTGGCCTCAAGGGATCCACTTGCCTCAGCCTCCCAAAGTGCTGGGATTACAGGTGGAAGCCATTGCACTGGCCTGCAATCACTAACTTGTCTGTTGCTACCATCATACTGTATGTTATTCCAGGGTAGGGATATCTTGTGCCAAATGCCTGGCACATCATAAGCATTCAATAAATATTTAGTGAACAGAGGTATAAAATTATGTCTTTGAAATTCATAACACATAAAGCACATACTGATAGCAAACATCATGCATTATGATTTTCAGAAGTTAATTAGGAAAAACTAACACAAACTTTGCTCCTAACAGTAAAAATGCATATTTTTTACGCTTAAGAAAGATCTAGATTTTAAGAATGGTAAAATTACAGTAATGAAAGTGAATAAGCATGTATTAAATGAACTACTATTAAATCAGGTTTGAATGTTTGAAAGTGCTATGTGCAGAATGTGACATATCAAAAGGCACCATGCTTCTATATCAATGCCAAGAAGTCACCTCTCTGAGTCTTGCCAAGATTTTTCCTGTTCATAGTCTTTCACTGCTTTCTCTGACTTGTCCTCTTTGTCTTCCCTCTTTCTTCCTCGTTTCTTTCGTTCTTCTTCTTCTGGGGGTTTGCTCCTGCATGCCATCAGACATTCCAAGACTCTTTGATGTTTCTCCGAGTTGTTGATATGGGCTCTGACAAGGGTTTCTAATTCATTCCACATGATACGGTATTGTTCATCTCTGCAGTAAAGATTTGGAAATACTCTTTAAATAATATTGAAGAGTCACTTGCTACCGGTAAAGTAAAAAGAAATAATGAAATGTGGACTTCTTTCCTCTTACTTAGTAGTTAATAGTGAAATTCTAAGCTATAATGTATCAATTTCTATAATTGTATATTGTTTTACCTCAAACATATATATGTATAAATACATGTCCTCAAGTATAATTTACATATGAAAGAAGTTATTCTAAGAAACAATATATATCAAGTAAATGTGATCTATAAGGAAAGTAAGAAAAATATCTACCTTTTAGGCCCTTTTCCTCTTGTACCAACTGTGGAAATAGGTAGAGGATCATTTTTTCTTTCCATATCAACTAAGTTGTATATTGTTTTTTGACAGTTTAACACATCTTCTTCTGTCAGAGATTCTTTCACAATAACACTGGCTAATGGAACTACCTGTTAGATTTTTTTTTTTTAAAGAAAAAAGAAAATCTGTCTTGAAAAATAAATATCAAAACATCTAGGCAGAACTTGATTTTAAAAAGGATTTTAAAGATTATCATGGTGAAGAAATCCATAACTATCACTTTAATTTTTAATCATTAATTCTTTAGCAAGCTCATATATTTCATATTTTGCTTAAGAAATGGTATAAATTACAAATTTTTTTATTTTTTTCTATAAAGAATATATAACTAGTCTAGAAGAAAAGTTGAAACTACTTAACACTTACCGCTTGCATGTTAAAAATGGTGGTTTGTGAAATGATCATAGGCCAGTAACGGGTGTGTTTTTCTAACTGATCTTTTGCTCGCTCCAAAGGGACCTCAAGACTTCCATCGATTTTGTATCTGGGGTCTAGAAAAGGAGTTAATCTGTTTTCCCTCATAAATTCACCAAAATCCTAATGATAACCAAATAAGATAAAATTAGAAACTCTGTCTAATGTTTCAGTATGGATTACATGTACTAGTCTCGTTTCCCTGATGTCTTCTGTCCTGTGATGTGCAACAAAACATTTTCTCTAATAGTGTTCCTCAACTGCACTACTTTTTTATCCTTTCTGAACTTGAAACCTATCAGCCTTTATGCAATGAAAATGAAGAAAGCCTCAGACATAAATGCATTCATGGTATGTTTCCCCCACCTTTTTTAGCAATCAAGAAACACTTTTTTCCCCTTCTGTAATTTAACTTTTCTATCACATACAGATAAAAGAGTGAGTTAATCACATTAGAAGACCCACTTGCTTATTTAAAAAATACCTTGAGGCTAGGCGAGGTGGCTCACGCCTGTAATGTCAGCACTCTGGGAGGCCGAAACGAGTGGATCACCTGAGGTGAAGAGTTTAAGACCAGCCTGGCCAACAAAGTGAAACCCCATCTCTACTAAAAATACAAAAATTATCTGGGTGTGGTGGTGGGCACCTGTAATCCCAGCTATTCAAGAAGCTGAGATAGGAGAATTGCTTGAACCCAGGAAGCGGAGGTTGCAGTGAGCCAAGATTGTGCCACTGCACTCTAACCTGGGCAACAAGAGCAAAACTCCATCTCAAAAAAACACTACCTTGACATAATATAAACATGTTAACAATAGTTATCTTTGAATGATAAAATTATAGGTAATTTACAAATGTGGGGTTTTTTTAAGATATATATATTTTCTAATTTTTCTACAATAAATACTGATTAGGCTTCTCTTTATTTAAAAATTATGTTTCTAAAAAAAATCCTAATTAAAAACAGTTACTTACAGTATATAACACTTTGTGGTTTACAAAGCATATTCATATATATAAATTACACTTAGTTTTTACAACCACCTCTAGAAGTAAACAGCTATGAAATACCAAATAGGAAAGAGAGAAGAATGAAAAATCAAAATTAGGAAAATAGAATTTCTAACAAAAATGGACACAATTTCCTTTTATTTCCTCCCAATAATACAAAAGTTTGTGTTATTTCAAAGTAGCAGCAATCCAAATATTCCAGGTTTCTGGTTGCCATTTAAATTACCAGAAATTAAGTTTCACCTAAAATATTAGTTCAAATCAATTTATTCTTTCCTACAATTCCAGTATATCATTGCAATTCAGATACTTCTCAGTATACACTGAATATATAAAAGATTACACAATGATAAATAGAACTTTTAAGCAAATACTGCAGGAAATTCACCTAATTAAAATAATAATCAAATTCTTCCACATTTCTTTTTCACAGATCTTAGCATTTAACGAACACTAGATAAATACTTGCTGAATGATGACAGATTCAAAATATAAAATTTATAGATATTAGAGTCTTACTGTAATCCGGTAGTCTGTAACTCTTCCTCCACATCCTTCACTAATTGAAGGTGGATCTTCTAGAATCGATCGAGAACTGCTAAGGACGTGCAAAAAAATCTCTCCTCCATGGCTACTAAGCATATGACTAATGACTTTAGAACCTGATTTTCGTGGTTGTTCCAATAAAACAGAACGACCTGTCAAAAGCAAGATTACACTATCAGTAATGAAACTCAAATGGGCTCTCATTTATTTCCTTAAGATTTATGTCCAGATTTTTTCATTTTATTTATTGATCCTCATTTTTTTTTTTTTTTTTTGAGACAGAGTATCACTCTGTCGCCCAGGCTGGAGTGCAGTGGCGCAATCTTGGCTCACTGCAACCTCCGTCTCCCTGGTTCAAGTAATTCTCCTGCCTCAGCCTCCCAAGTAGCTGGGACTACAGGCACATGCCACCACACCCGGCTAATTTTTTGTATTTTTAGTAAAGACTGGGTTTCACTGTGTTAGCCAGGATGGTCTCGATCTCCTGACCTCGTGATCTGCCTGCCGTGGCCTCCCAAAGTACTGGGATTACAGGCATGAGCCACCGTGCCTGGCCCGATCCCATATTTTAACCAGCATTACTAATTTAGTGTATCTACTCTTCCATACATAAAAATCTGAATTCTAGTCTTAGCTTTATCTTAGTTATTCCAAGATTACATAGTTATACAGTTTCCCAAAACAACTATAGTGGTCTCTGACATAATACATTTGGATATATGATTCATCCAATTACATGTACACATTGAATTTTTCTCCTGGACATCAAGAAGAAAAGTGAGACAACTGCTCCATAATCCTCAGGCTATTAACACTACAGAACACTTGGGCAGAAGGCACAGTCTCAGTTCACTTAACTCAACAGTTTCTCATCTGCACTGTAATCATAACTACTTTCTATTCTACATGTCCAAACGTTAATCTGAATTTCACCTAGTCTGATTAGCAAATTGTGCTTAACTAACAATGACATAACCTTATAATAAAGACAGACTGACTCTTTAGATCACTAGTTCCAAAACCTGAGATGATCATAAGAATGACCAGAGAAGCTTTTAATTTGGAATCCAATAATTTAGACTTGTAAAAAAATTTTCACACAATGAAACCACAGATTTAAGGTCACAGGTAAGAATCATATAGTATAATATTCAAAATGTAGTATTTACTTATGATAAAAGTATAGTGTTCAAAGATAAGTAAGTCCACATGTGCTTTGATTTAAAATTCAATGGGCCAAAATAAATGGTCTATATTATTCTAGCTTCCATTTTATTTTTTAAATTTATTTTCTAATTCTAGCTCCCCAAACAAATCAATTTAGACTGTAAAGGTCAAATTTTTTAAATAAAAATACTCACAGTTTTATTAAATAAAACTTGCTTAGATATAACAGCCTAAAAGTCAAACCTAAAGTCATCTTTTAAATGTTAGTAAAACTGTTAAAGGTTATTTCCAATTACATAAGTTTAAAACAGTCTTGGCAAATAAATGACAAAGCTATAGTGATGAAAATAGCTTTCCAGAGTTCATATTCTTACCAATAATTTCACTCAAATAATAATTTAATAATAATATAAATAATTCAAATAATAATATAATTTCAGTCAAAACCATTAAATGGGGAAAGTTACCATTTAGAAGAAAATTAGTAAGGCAGGAGGAAGGTCTACTATTTACATCTACAGGTGAAATCCGATAAGCTCCAGTACAATAGTGTAATTCTGAAATAGAAGAAAACACTGATTTGAAAGAATATAAAGAAATATTCTCACAATTAAAAGAAAAAAAAAAACTTGTTCACCGAGTTCATTGAGCTCTGAAACAATGAAAAACAAAAATTCAAAATGAAATAATTGTTCCCCATATAATACCTTAACAACCTTTTGATTTAGTCTTTTTCAGTTGTTAAATACTTACCAATGTTATTTGTCCTTGGTGTACACCACTTTAATGTTATTGTTTCTTTAAATGGGCCTTCTCGACTGCCACCACCTAGGTGTGAATCACCTTTAAAAATATGTCAGACACATTACATATTGTATACATGTATGGAAACATCACACTGTATCCCATAAATATGTACAATTATGTATTAATTTTAAAAATTATAAAAGCAAAAAATAATACAGCAAACTGGGTATAGAGTAATGGGAACTCTGTACTGTCTTCACAATTTTTCTGTAAATCTGAAACTACTCTAAAATTAAAAGTTCATTTAAAAACAACAATGAAAAAAATGTCAGAGAAACACTAACATTATCAAATAGATCACAAGCTTCAAATTGTTTACCAAGATTTCCAAGCGAGTTTAAACTCTGTAACAGAAAATATCTCTGAGGTATCATCTTTTTATCAGGTCCCCTGGACAAATACCAAATAGGGCATAGATATTATCTATGATTAAAATAAATCGCAATTTTCCTCCATATTTGTCATTAATTAATCATTTAGGTCATTGTACTGAAAGTCAATAGCAAAAATTTAAAAAATTTCAAGCATCTACAACTCCTCCTCCCCTACCCACACTATTAAATGATAAAATGACATCATTAAGTATTCAGACAAAGCTTAAGGAATCTAAAATGCACAACTAATACTGAATTCTAATAAGTTTAATTAGAAGAAACACAAACCAAGGGATCTGGAGAGTAAATACATAAGGAAATATTAATCTAATAATAATGAACAAATGTACAACCATAAAGCTGACAAGGCTTTGAAGGAAATATACACAGTGCTATTGTTGCTGAAAATACAGTTGCTGGGTCCAAGGATGGACTTTCTCCATGCCCAGCTTGGGCTCTGGGCTTAGGTTCTTGGCTTCCCCTGCTCGAAAAATCGAGCAGAGAGCCTTAACCCCACGGTGAGTGTTACTGCTCCAAACAAGAGTTCGCCAGCCGTGAGAGAGAGCACCAATGCAGTTTATTGAGCAGGCGAAGACGAAGCTTCCACAGTATCGGAGGGGACCTGAAAGGGTTGCCGTTGTTGGTCAGGGCTGCTTGGGCTTATATCCCCAAGTAATTTTGAGTTGCTAAGTGTTTGCCCCTTAGTCCTGTGTGGGAAGAGAGCTTGTGACCATGAGTCATCTCATTTCTCCTACTGAGTTGCTGAGTGTTTGCCCCCAGTCCCGTGTGGGGGAGAGGGCTTGTGACCATTAAGTCACCTAATTTTCTCTTTATGGTGGTAGTTTTGTTTCCTAGTTTCTACTGAACTTGCAAGCAGTATCGGAATGTGGCTGAACAGCTAACTGATACGTTAAACACAGCCTCCTGATATGGCTGAAGTACCCGTGTTGACCTTTTCCTATGCTAGGGTTTCCAAAAAGTTCCCCATTAACCCAGAAGGTTTTATTCCCTCACTATGAGTGCCTATGGAGGGAGATTTGTCCTATTCCAAGACACCAGGGGAAGTTTCTTGAGAAGTGAAGATTGTTCTGAGCTATAAGGAGATGAGTAGAAATTAACTAAAGAAATGGACCAGGTGCAGTGCCTCACATCTGCAATCCCAGCACTTTGTGAGTCCGAGGTGGGAGGATTGCTAGAGGTCAGGAAACCAGCCTGGGCAACATAGTGGGACCCTATCTCTATGGACAAAATACAAAAATTAGCCAGGAGTGGTGGTGTGCACCTGCAGTCTCTGCTACTCAGGAGGCTGAGGTGGAAGGACTGGTAGCCCAAGAGGTTAACACAGTGAGCTATGATCACACTACTGTACTCCAGTCTGAGCAACAGAGTGAGACTCTGTCTCAAATTAAAAAAAAAAAAAAAAAAAAAAAAAAAAAGGAAGAAAGAGAGGAAAGACAATTCAGGCAAAAGGAACAGTGGATACCAAGATACTGTGGCAAGAGGAAGCATAAAAAATATTAGGTCTGTGTGGCTGAAACAGAGAAGAGAAGTAGGTTTTGAGACGAGAATAAAAACAGGGAGGGAGCCAGACAACAAAGGGCCTTGTAAGACATTTAAACAGCTCTGTCTTTTCCTAAGGGCAACAGAAAAGCATGGGCAGGGGGCAGGTTTAAGGCCATGAGAACATGGTCAGAATTACCATTCTGAGGCCAGGCACTGTGGCTCAAGCCTGTAATCCCAGCACTTTGGGAGGCCAAGGTGGGTGGATCACGAGGTCAAGAGATCGAGACCATCCTGGCCAACATGGTGAAACTGCGTCTCTACTAAAAATACAAAAAAAAATTAGCTGGGCATGGTGGCATGCGCCTGTAGTCCCAACTACCCGGTAGGCTGAGGCAGGAGAATTGCTTGAACCCGGGAGGTGGAGGCTGCAGCCAGCCGAGATCGCGCCACTGCACTCCAGCCTGGCACCTGGCGACAGAGCAAGACTCTGTTTCAAAAAAAAAGAATTACCATTCTGAAAGTTGTTGTAGCTAGAGGGTAAAGAGTACATAAGGACACACCACTTAGTAGGCTACTGCGGGATACTAGGCAAAAAAATAACAGGCTGGATTAGGAAAATGTTAATGGTAGCTGAAATGGAGATTTTGATGTACTCGAGAAATACTTAATAGATGAAATCAAGAAAATCTGATGATGGATTAGATGTCTGAAAAATGACTGAGGTTTCTGCCTTATATAAATGGAGAGACAACAGGGCCATTCACTGAAAAAGGAAACAGACTAGTCCAGGTGGCAAAGCTCCTAAGTTGTTTTGGGCATGTTGAGGTGTAGGTGTCTGAGAGACATCTAAGAGATACAATTAGGCAGTAGAATATAAAGATCTGGAACTTATGGAAGATATCTGGGCTAAAGTATAAGCCTACTCACCAATACCCAGCTGCACTGTTACCACCTCAGTAACAGTGGTAGCCTGCCTAACTCTTACTGGCACAACCACAGGCAGCCTCCTCCATGCTCCCATAGTACTCTGTTCCTACTGTTAAAATAACATTTGACACATGGTGCCCACATATAATGCATATAACTACAGGCCAAGTCAACAACTATTTTAGAAAACTATTTTGTGTTACAAAGGATATTTTTGACATTTTTGTAAGTTTTTAAAATAACATCTTAACAACCAACATCACATCACAGGTTCATAGCAACTTCCATGTCATATATTTTCAAAAACATGTTCTCTACATTCCTTTGTTAAACATTTATATATCCCTTTATCGTAATGGTTTCTTTCATGTTAGCAACTCATTAGGTTAATTCTAAGCTTCCTCAGACATGTAACAAATGTCACAATTGGCTCATGATTATGCTTCAGAAGATGCATACAACATAATCAAAGTTAACCTTTTCTCTGGTGGCATCAATTCACTAGAAAACAGTCTAAAGAATTTAACCAAATGTCAAAGCATAAAGGCCTTTAAAATGACCTTCAAGTCTTAAAATTTTCATTGTATTTTAGGATTGAATGGAATATTACAGCTCATCTAATTCCCCATCTTTAATTCATAAGCACACAAACATACGTCTAGAAACATATGCGACTTGCCAGTTGGTGGCAAAGCTTTAGCTAAAACTTATCTCCTAACTCCAGAGTCTTCTCCCCTAAACCAAGCCAATACAGTTGCAGAAATCACAGTTTGGGAGATGAGATCTATGGATTAAAATAATTTTTAGAGAAAAAAACTAATTTAAATTTCAAAATTTAATTTCTAGGCCAAGTTGAAAGTCTATCACTCTTTTGAGTTTGCTCCTATTCTTCTCCCTTTCTCAAGGTTGTCTGCATGCAAAAGAAACTGTCATGAGTTTTGAGAAAGCCATGGCTGTCTTTCTCAGTATTTGTTCTATTAGCCCAGTCTTTTCCAAAGTAAATCCTACAGGACACTAGTTCCATGGCCATTAACAGGTGATACTGACAGGTAAGTTTGCACAAGGATGAACTAAAGTCAATCAGGTTTACTGAAGAACTTCTCAAAGCTATTTCAGTAGTCCTCCCACTTATCTGCTGTGTCGCTTTCCATGGTTTCAGTACCTGTGGTCAACTGCAGCTCCAAAATATATATATATATTTTTTGAGATGGAGTCTTGCTCTGTTGCCCAGGCTGGGGTGCAGTGGCATGGTCTTGGCTCACTGTAACCTCAACCTCCCAGGTTCAAGAGATTCTCCTGCCTTAGCCTCACAGGTAGGTGGCACTATAGGTATATACCACCATGCCCAGCTAATTTTTGTATTTTTAGAAGAGACAGGGCTTTGCCTTGTTGGCCAAGCTGGTCTCGAACTCCTGACCTCAAGTGATCGGCCCACCTTGGCCTCCCAAAGTGCGAGGATTACAGGTGTGAGCTACTGCACCCTGCCTGCAGCCCAAAAATATTAAATACAAAATTCCAGAAATAAACAATTCATCAGTTTTACACTGCATGCTGTTCTGAATAGCATGATGAAGTCTCACCCTATGACACTCTGTCCTGCCTGGGAAGTTAATCATTCCTTTGTCCAGCATATCCATGCTATAAACGCTACGAGCCTATTAGTTGCCCTCTTGGTTATCAGATCCACTGTCAAGGGATCTGATAACACAGTGCTTGTGTTCAAGGTCTATAGTAGCCTAATACTGTATCACAACACCTATATCATTCATCTCAGTTTTTCTCATCATGTAGGTATTTTATCATCTGACATTATCCCAAAAAGAAGGATGAGTACAGTACAATAAGATATTTTGAGAGAGAGGGAGACCAAGAGACTATATTCACCTTTTATTATAATATATTGTTATAATTTTCTATTTTGTTATTATTGCTATTGATCTCCTGCTTTGCCCAATTTATAAATTAAACTTTATCACGGGTATGTATGTATAGGAAAAAAACAGTATATACAGTATAGGGTTCAAGACCATCCAAGGTTTCAGGCATCCACTGGGGGTTTTGGAGTATCTTCTCTCAGGACATGGGGACTACTGTAATATGCTTTCTTATGTTAGATTGTACAAAGTAATACTTTCAAATGTCTCTTACCACTTTTCAGGAAATCTACATGTGCATCTTTGTGATGAAGTAGTTCCACATCATAATTGGCAGATGTGTTAGCATGCTGTTCTTCCTTGAAGCAAAATTTCAAACATTTAAAATAATTTGATTTTGCTTTCAAAATAATGAAATTATTATTCATTTTGCTTTTTGTTTAAAATGAGGTCAAATACATTCAATAATAATTAGCTAAAATAATGGGACAATCTATTTAAAGATGCACATTTTCCATGCAACATAAACTCCATTAAAAAACTACTGGCTATATATAGGTAATAAAGTATTTAATGATTTTTTTTTACATTATGTAAGAATTAACAAAGATGACCAATTCAGAAATTTTGAATTTATTTTTACTCCAAATGTATTGTCTTGCCAATATTTTTAATATACAAATAAAATGTAATGGAAATGATTTACATAAATTTAAAGTGAAATCATTGTTAAAAAGAGGAAACAGCATCTTTAAATACCTACAGTGAATTAGCAAATGCCAATTACATAAAATACAAACTAATAAACAAGTTTAGTAACTTGTTTTCAGTAATAGCAAATAGGAATTTCAACATTATTTACCAGAAAACACAAAGATTGAAGAGTCACACCAGTAGCACACAAATATCATCAAATTTAACAGGCAAGCTATCAGATTATTTTTCTTATAACACATGACATTACATACATTAAAGTGTACCTATTATGTTATTTACTTGTTAATTGCTTCTGCATCCAAAAGGTTCTACAGGATATGCCTAAAATTTGTATTTAAAAATCAGCCAATGGCATTAAGAAATTAACAATAAAAAATTATATTTCTCATACAATGTATTGTTCATGATATAGTGGCAGAAATAGAAACTGGACTGTAACAAAAATTTGAATTTTTGATATAGTGGCTACTTTTTGTTTGTAAACATAATCAATATAACTAAATTCAGTTTCACTCAGTACAAACTCATTTGAAGCTTACTACAGGCCAGGCACTGTGCTAGCCCTAAAACAACTTACTGATAATATTAATATAATGAATAGGTAGCAATAGATTCCTTAAAAAAATCCACCGGTAAAATCACAGGGCACACATCTATGGTCTTTCAGTTAGAGAGAAATAAACTAGTTTAAAACTATGAGCTATTTTCTCCTAGTTAGACCTATTAGCTATAAACTCCTTTATACTGGGTGGGCAACAACAAAAATATAGAGAATAAAAGATCCACTAGAATATGCAAAGCAAAATCTAATAACACAGCTGTCAGGAAAAGAATCACAAAATAATAATTTAAAATGAAATATATTGAAAACAATGAAAGCACAATTTTTTTAAAAAAAAAGCTCATGTAACATGTTCTTATTAGAAAACAAAAATATAGCATTTTATTCTGTGATCCTTTCTGGTTGCTTTTTATTATTTACTGACCTGGTCAAAGACATTGAATGTGGGCTAGCAAAATAGAAAATATGATATGGGGAGAAAAGGTAAAGGTTCAATTAAAATAAGTAACATATGTCAAGAAATTATTTATTTTTTTATTTATATATTTTTTTATATTGAGATGGGATCTTACTATGTTGACCAGAGTGGTCTCAAACTCTGGCCTCAAGTGATCCTCCCATCTCAGCCACCCAAGGTGCTGGGATTACAGGCATGAGCCACTGCGCCCAGCCTCAAACAAATATTTAAAAAGCAAAGCAGGGCTTTCAAAATAGCAAGAAAAAGAACTGCCTACCTTCATCGGAATATTTGTAATAGTAGTTGAAGCCAAGTCAAAATGTTGCTGTACTAAAATATTCAATTTGGTAGCAAGATGCCGTCCTGCACGAACACTATGAACTTCACTGGTTAAAACTGGGGGACAACTACAGAAAAATATGCAAGAAAAATAATCCACAAAATATTAATTCATTGTAACTGAGTGCTAAATATTTTACTAAAAATCCATTAAAATTAAGTATTTTTAACTTTTTAAAGGTTGAAAAAAAAGATCCATAAATTAACCATAATTATTTTAGCAATACATTTTCATGCATTCATTCATTCACTCATTACATACATATTAATCAGTTTGCTATCTATATGCCAGAAACTGTGAGTAGATAGAACACAGCTGTGATAGACATAATCCCTGTCCTCCTGAAATTTAGAGTAGAATAGTCTGTTATTTAAATATACTTCTTTTTTTTTTTTTTGAGACAGAATCTCCCTCTGTTGCCAGGCGCCAGGCTGGAGTGCAGTGGCACGACCTTGGCTCACTGCAACCTCTGCCTACCAGGTTCAAGCAATTCTCCTGCCTCAGCCTCCCAAGTAGCTGGGACTACAGGTGTGCACCACCGTGCCCAGCTAATTTTTGTATTTTAGTAGAGACTGGGTGGTTTCACTATGTTGGTCAGGATGGTCTCGATCTCTTGACCTCGTGATCCACCCACCTAAGCCTCCCAAAGCGCTGGGATTACAGGAGTGAGCCACCGCGCCTGGCTAAATATGTGTCTTTATAATTTTTACTTATTTTTATCAATATGCAAAATGGACTTGAAGTATACTGCAGAAAAAATAATTTATTTTGTCAAGAGGACAAACCCCTGCAGATAAAACTAAAAGAATGTGGAAATCACCACAAAAATTTAATTTTGTCACCAATAAATAAGGCGGCCATAGTAGTATACAGGACAATACAAAATCTTACTTATTTGAGGGCAATAATATGTATTAGAAATACATTTTTCATTATCGTAAAATAAAACTAACATTGCCACATTATCAAAAGAGGCAGAAAAAAGTTAATAAAAAAGAGGTTTACACTGGAACTACTTAAAAACACAATGATAGCAATAATCACTAAAAATACTACTTAACTACAAAAATTTATGAAATAAGGTAATACTCGCAATTACCTTATTCAAATTTATTTAAAAAGTAAAACCAAGGTTGGAAAATAAGATTTTTCCCTCTGAATGTGCAAAACTAATTTTTTATTGGAATATATTTTTGTTAAAGAATGTACTGCTTTTCTAGTAAGGAGAAAAGATTTTTATAGAATAAAAATAATCACTAAAGTAAAATTTTAGGAACAATACAAATTATGTATGGTTTGTAACACATTTGGATAAACAAACATCAAGAAGCAGGCAGAACAGAAAACACTTTAAAATCTACAATTATATCATAAAGAACCAAACTAGATGTCTTGCCATAGAGATTTACTTTGAAAACTCAAAATATTTTCTTGGCAGAAAATATTGGCAATGGATCATTTTAATGATAACCCTTCTCAGTATTTATTATTAACCACAGTGATCTTTTCTTTCATTATTTCAACACTCACCTCTTTTTTAGGACGATCAGATACAAGGCTGTCTTCACCAACTGGGTAAGTATGGATCAAGACCAACTCACATTTTTGAATCTGCATGAGACTTAAAGAGAAACTTTTCACTTAAAATATAAGAATATATAGTATGTAAAGAACTCAGGCAGGTAAACTATTAAAACCTTAACATATTAAAATAGCATATTGCTATAATCAGATATTACGGTTAACCAAAAAGCTAAATATTAGAAAGGCAGTGTATTTAATTGCTATACCTCTATGAACACTTAATGAGTATACAAATGTAATTCAAATGCAAAAATAATAATTTTCTGTGCTTGAAGGATAAAGAAAAAATTCTTACAATTAAGTATAATTTTCAATAGATAACCGCAACAATGAAAATGAGTATGTCATGTATTAATTTCCCTTATGGTAATTTTTTTTAAGGATAAAATCAGGCAATACTAACCATTAGCTATAATTAGTTATTTCGAAGAATATAAGATTGGTAATGCTAAAAATTTCCCCCAACTTTTTATTTTGAAATTTCCAGACCTACAGGAAAGTTGAAAGAAAAGTACTATTCAATGAACACCCATGTGTCCTTCACCTAGAGTCACTGTTAGCTATATTTGCTTTCTCTATATACTATACCTAAGTAGATGTACACTTTTTAATTAAACCATGTGAGATAAGTTGCAGAGGGCATGACATGTAGTCCTAAACATTTCAGCATGCTTTTCCTAGTGAGAATAATCCTACTCATAACAATAATACCATGACCCCACCTAAGAAAATTAATAATCAATCTAAAGAAGTCCACATTGCAATAGTTCCAAACATGCCTTTATTAGCTGTGACACAACCACAAACACACATATTGGTCTCTGCCCAAACTTCCTGGCATAGGGCTCCTAAAATCTTTGGAACTTCTTAAATGACAGGGATGCTAGGAGCAACTTTTGCTCTAATAATTGGTTTCTGACCCTACTTCTTGACACACAGCTCATAAGTTCCTTGGAATTTCCTGAGTGACAGGAGCATCTCTTCTTCTACTGAGGCAACTTTAGTGGAATCCTGGACAGGTACCCAATGGGGGCTGGTCACCAGAAAGACCAAGCAACGATTAGAAGCTTGTCAGCTTTCAGCCGTACTCTCCTATCCTTCAGAGAGGGGGAGAGGAGCTAGATACTGAGTTAATCATCAATCATCCCTACATGAAGCCTCCATAAAATTCCCTAAAGTATGAGGCTCAGAGAGTTTCAACACATCCATGTGGTAGGAGGGTGGCACACCTCAACTCCACAGGGACAGAAGCTGATGTACCTGGATCCTTCCAACCTCACCCTCTTCATGTGGCTGTTCATCTGTATCCTTTAAAATAAATCAGTAAACTGAAATGTTTCCCTGAGTTCTATGAGCCATCAGAAGAAATTATGAAACATGAGGAGGGGGTTGTGGAAACACCTAATTTGTAGCCAAGTCAGACAAAAGTGTAGGTAACTTGGGGAACCAACAAGTCGAGACTGGTGTCTAAATGGGGTACAGTCTTGTGGAACTGAACCTGCAATAACTGATCTGTGGGGTCTGTATTAACTCCAAGGAGTGTCATAATTGAATTGTAGGGCACACAGTTGGTATCCACAGAGCTGGAGAATTCACTGGTGTGGAAGAAAAATCCAAACATTTGATCAAAAGTACTAGTGTGAGTATAAAGAAAAAAAGTGTTTTTCTTTTCAGGAACAGAAAAAGTTTTTTAAAAAGTCACACAATGCAACTACTTGTTTAGATGTGGTACATACTGAATAATGCCACCAACAACTTGTATTATTTTACAATTTTTTTAAAAATTAAAATTAAAATTTTTTTTGAGACACGGTCTTGCTCTGTCACCTAGGCTGGAGTGTAGTGGCACAATCTCGGTTCATCAAAACTTCTGTCTCCCAGGCTCAAGCAATTCTCCTGCCTCAGCTGCCTGAGTAGCTGGGACTACAGGCACATGCCACCAGGTTCGACTAATTTTTGTATTTTTTTTGTAGAGATGGGGTTTTGCCATGTTTCCTAGGCTGGTCTTGAACTCCTGAGCTCAGGTTTTCCGACTGCCTCAGCTCCGCAAAGTGCTGAGATAACAGGCATAAGCCATTACACCCAGCACATTTTATAAATTTGAAACACAACTATGAGAATAAACCATCAAAACAAATACACATTATTAATCTACGAATTATTTGATCCCTTTGATCACCTTTCTTGTTGAAGAAAAGTAAAATATTTTAAGTGAAAGGGAAAATGAAAAAAAAGTTTCTGATCAAACATACATTTTTTGACTAATTTGTTGAGTCAGTAGAGAATTTAGGGAAATACTACCAATCACTTTTAAGTCACTGGAAATAATTATAATGAAATACATATAACTATCAAAGTGAACATATGTATTTCATTTATGAATTATACTCACTGATCTGAATTTGCAGCAAGCTTGTTATGTTCATGAATTGTTTCCTGGACACAGTCTTCAAGCATTCGCACATGACTATCACTATGGCATTAAAAAGATATAGCAAATTTAAAGGAATAAACAGTAAGAGAAAAAGTTCAAAACACTCTTCAGCTGTATTATCTCGTTATAGACATTTAAAGTTACTACAATAAGGACTACATTTAGTGTGCTCAGTCATACCTGCAAACTAAGTGAAAAGCTAGCAAGAAAAAAAATTAACCTACATGATTACCATCTAAACAGTTTTCAATGAGATAAGTCTTTTTTTTTAGAATGAAACAGTCTCAATATTAAAAGGCAAAAAAAAAAAAGAAAATCAGAAAGGCCACTTGTAATATGTTTAAGTGTAAACATGTAAACATGCTGTCCCTAGTTTTTCGAAAAACTGCAATAGAACCTTGAAATTCTCACAGTGAAAGAATTGCTGTAATCAACACCTCACCTTTTTGCATTAGTAATGCAGATTATTCGTCCTCTATTTCCAACACGTTCTGCATTCTCCATGAGTAGAGTACGAGCCTCATGTTGGTATTCAGTAATTTTGCAGAGAGTTTCCACTGCTGCAACAAGACCATGCAAAATACTGCAGCACTCTGGATCTGCCCGAGGATTAGGAGGACCAACAGCAGCTAATGCTGCCATTAGCTAAGTAAAAGGGAAAACAATTATGTTGACAAGAGTATGTGCAATTCAGATAAAAATATCACAAGAAAGAAAACTGCACACCAATGTATCTTAAACATACATGGACACGAACATTCTTAAAAAAATAGCAAACCAAGTCCAGTAACACACAAAGAAGAATTATACACCATGATCAAGTGGGATTTATTCTAGAAATACAAAGTTTAATATACAACTATCAATTACTATAATACGTCATATATCAATAAAATAAAAATCACACAGTCATCTCAGTAAACACAGAAACAGCACTTGACAAGATCCAAGACCTTTTCATAATTTTTTTTAAAAAACTCAATAAATTAGGAACAGAAGGGAACTTCCTCAAGAAGATAAAGGACACCTATGGAAAAACCCACTGATGACACCATACTTAATGGTGAAAGACTGGATGAATTCTCCCTACACATCAGTAACAAAGATCTTTACTCTCACCACTTCTGAATTTAACACTGTACTGGTTATTCTAAACAGGGCGATAGGAAAGAAAAAGAAAGAAAAGAAATCCATGCCAAACTCAGTGGCTCATGCCTGTAATCCCAGTACTCTGGGAAGCCAAGGTAGGATAACTGCTTGAGGCCAAGAGTTCAAGACCAGGCTGGGCAACATAGCAAGACACCGTTTCTCCAAAAACAGAAAACAAAAACTAAAAAATCAGTTAGGCATGGTGGCGTGGTGGTGTTCACTTGTAGTCCTAGCTACTCAGAAGGCTGAGGGAGAAAGAGTGTTTGAGCCTAGGAGTTAAGCCACTGAACTCTAGCCTCGGTGATGAAGAGAGAGATGAAAGGAAGAAAGGAAAGAAAGAGAAGAGAGAGAAGAAGAAAGATAAGAAAGAAGGAAAAAGGAAAGAAGGCTAGAAGGTAGGAAGGGAGGGGGAAGTAAGAGGAAAGAAGGAAGAAAGAGAAAGAGAGAGGGGGAGAGAGAGAGAGGGAGGAAAGGAGGGAGGATGGAATCCAGATTGGAAAGAAAAAGGTAAAACTATGTCTATGTTGCAGATGACATGATCCTGAATTTACGAAATCCCAAGGAATCCACTAAAAAACTATTATAACTCATATACAAGTTCGGCAAACCTGTACTATACAAGATTAATACATAAAACCAACTGTATTTCTATAAACATGTAATGAACAATCTGAAGACGACATTGTTATTTAAAAATCTCACTTTAAACAGCATCAAAAATAGAATACTTAGAAATAAATTTAACAAGAAGTATAAAACGTATACTCTGAAAATAACAAAACATTGTTGAAAGAAATTAAAAAGCTAAACAAAAGAAAAAAGCATACCATGCTCATGGATTGGAAGAGTTAATATTGTTAAGATCGCCATATTATCTAAACTGACCTACAGTGTCAACATAATCCCCAACTTCTTTGTGGAAATTGATAAGGTGATTCTAAAATTCATATGACATTGCAAGGGACCCAGACTGGCCAAAACAATCTTCAAAAAGAACAAGGTAAGAAGAGTCACACTTTCTATTTTTAAAACGTACTACAAAGCAATGGTAATCAAGATAGCGTGGTACTGGCACAGGATAGATATACAGACACAGAAAGGTGTAACGTGGAAAAAGTGTTACATGGATAACCAAAGCTAAACATTAAACATAGACAAGATTATACATTATACAAAATGTAAATTCTTTTACATATTCTTGAACACCAGTGATTTGCCACATAGTTGCTTTCACAACTGGAGTTTCCCCCTCCATTCACAATTTAAAAGCAATGAATGGGATATCATGTACGTTCACCTTGAGAAAGCGGAAAGAAATAGGAATTCCTTTATGACCAGCACACCTATCCATCAAATGTACACCTTTACTGCACTGCAGAGGTACAGTCAGTAGGTAGAAATCTATACAGATTTGTACTTGCTTTTATTCATATACTGCTAGAAAGCCTTCACACTTCTTTCACAGTACCCCTTGAAAAAGGTAAATGCTTATTTCACAGTATTTTAAAAAGATAGTAAAGTGGAAATGTATGGAATTCTTAAAATTGCTTTTTCAAGTAATAGTATATTAAGAACATTCTGGAATGATATTAGTGCAAAGCCAAGGCAATGAAAGCCTATTTGAGTGAATTACCTCAAAAGAGTGAAAGGCTAGCTATGTTTACGTATCTTACAATACTAATCACAAACATTTTAAGATCAAACAGTATGATAAAACACATTTTCCTTAAAAGTGCATTTAAAACTCACCTCAGAGAAAAATAAAATAAATAAAATTAAAAAAAAAGAAAAAGAAAATTAAAAATTAAAAAATGAAACCTCAGATGGGATTGTTACCATTGTATAGCACCCATTAACAAAAAAATTTTGACATAAAATAATTCAAACAATGTATTCCATTATTTCACTAAAGTCTGTTTCTTGTGTTGTTCATATTCATCAGTGAAGAATCTAATAAACTGAAGTCTTCTACCCAACTAAATAATGGCAAAGAACATAAGCTACTAATAACTCAGTATTTTTAGACAAATAATGTTAAAACATAAACCTAACTGTTGAGTATGAGTTGATTTCTGCTTCCTCCACTAAAATAGAAGGGATTTTACTTTTTAAAAACATAAACCAGGGCTTGGTACAGTGGTTCACACCTGTAATCCCAGCACTTTGGCAGGCTGAGGCGGGTGGATCACCTGAGGTCAGGAGTTCAAGATCAGCCTGGCCAATATGGTGAAACCTTGACTCTATTAAAAATATAAAAATGAGCCGGGGTGCCTGTAATTCCAGCTACTTGGGAGGCTGAGGCAGGAAGAACTGCTTGAACTCAGGAGGTGGAGGTTACAGTGAGCTGAGATAGCACCATTGCACTCCAGCTTGGGCGACAAGTGAAACTCCGCCTCAAAAACAAAAAACAACATAAACCAAAAAAGAAAGCATAAACCTACAAGCATGAAGAGAATGGAAGAAGAGACAACAATAAACAAGAGATGTAACAAAGATGTATAAAAATGGATGAAAGAGTGGTGATGAACTTAATAGGACTGCATGCACAGAAATCTAAGTGCCAGTAGAAGGCAAAAGGCAAAATAATATACCCTGTAGAATCCAGAAGTTCACAAACTGGAGGTACCAATTACCAAACAAAGCAGGGGGTGAGGCAAGATACTAAAAATGTCAATAGCTTAAAGTTAGTTTAAGGAACAACGTGACTCCCAGATCTTACTTACACCCTACCCATGTAAGTAACTACCTCTCCCCTACCCCAAAAGATACAGAATCACATTCTTTGGAAGAACTGAACCTGAAAGGTATCAAACATGGATATATGGATAAAGCATATATCAAACAGGATACAAAAAGCACATTAAGAGAGTAAAGATAAAATACTAAATCATTACTGCCCAATAGAACTTACTGTGATGATGAAAATGTTCTCTATCTGTGCTGTCCAATACAGTAGCCACTATCTATGTGAGGCTTATGGTGCATCAGAAATATGGCTAATGCTACAGAGGAAATGTAACTTACCCTCTGGGGGCCCCCAAAGAGCTGACAACCAAGTTTAGAGCATACAGATAAATGAGAAGAAGATATCTGGAGACCCTGAACAGTCCCAGAGAGACCATCTGTGAACTCCAATATTTGGAGCTCCCCTAGTGCAAACAATCAGCTTAAACTACAATGATGTATAGTCAGCGATACCTACTCCACAACGTGCAGATTTTCTAATCTGCCATTTAGTGCCTTGCTTTTAAATAAGACTGCCTAGCTAAGTGTCAGTGTCAGCAGGCATTTAATAAAAGCCTCATCAAGAAAAAGAACTGTGGGAACACAGAAGGAACAAAAGAAAATGTCAAATAAACTAATGTTAATACCTGCAGGTAAAATTATACCCATAAACCAAGAAAAAAGATATGATGAAAACAGATATAATTAGTGTATAGGTCAAAGTTCTTGGAAATTAAAGGTACAATCAAGTAAAGAGTTCTACAGAAGGGTTAAAAGCTTCAAAAAAAGCAAAGTGACTGACGATGAGATGATCAGTGAGAAAAAGAGTAAGGAATTTAATGCAGGAGGTCTACCATCCCAGGAATGAGTATTCTTGAAAGACACAGAGACAAGAACATTATCAATGAAACAATGCAGGGAAATTTTCCTGTACTGGAAAATATGAAGCCTAGCACAATGGATGAGAATGGATCAACACCAAGGCACATCACTGAGATTCTAACAGCTTTCAGAGAGAAATTATAAAGAAAAATGGTGTTAGACTTCTTAACATTGGAGAATATAAAACTTACAATTTTGTGGAGTATATAATGCCCTCAAAATTTTGAGGAAAATGTTATTTCCAACATGAAATTTCTACACCCAAAGTATCAGCAAAGGGCAAGGTAAACTACAGGAATCCTGGAGGTTATGTTCTATCAAAATAAAAGATTACATAAAGACAAAGAGAGGGAAAAAAATGGGATCTGAGAAATAGGGAGAGAAGGATGACAGCAGTTCAGTGGGCCTAGAAAGCAGCCAGTTCAAACTGGAGTAGAAGACTGTGCTCAAAGAAGCTCCTCAGGGGACAAAATCAAACTGCTGAACTATCTAACACATTAATGATCAAAATATTGGGCAGTTTTGTAGAAGCATGAGGAAAAGCAGCAATGGATATTATGAAAACAAAACACATGAAGGGGAAAAAACAGAAATAACAAATAATTCCAGAAATAAACACCTGTATAAGGAAATAATCATATACACTACTTGGCTTAACAGTGAATAATACTTTATGTAGATGTTATTATGCAAACATGTAACTTTGAAATAACCAAAAATTGTGATATATTTCATACTGAGAACACAAGAGAAGGGGGCAGTCATTAGACACATGAAGGTCAGGAGTTCGAGACCAGCCTGGCCAACATGGCAAAACCCTGTCTCTACTAAAACATACAAAATTAGTCAGGTATGGTGGCACATGCCTGTAGTCCCCGCTGTAGATCCAGCTTGGAAGGCTTAGGCAAAAGAATCGCTTGAACCTGAGAGACAGAGGTTGCAGTGAGCCGAGATCACGCAATGCACTCCAGCCTGGATGATACTGAGACTCTGACTCAAAATAAATAAATAAATAGGTAGATAGAGAACTCAATAAACAGGAATAAAAACATGTTATTTAGAAATCTGGAAGTAAATATAACAACCGCTAAAAAATGGAAGTTTGGTTGGGGGTGCTGGGTGTAGGGAAAGACTAGAATGGAGATAGCTGTTTTCTTTTAATATTACTTGGCATTTTAACACTATATGCGAATACTAGATTTTAAAAATTGGTCATTTTTTAAAAAGCATTACCACATTTAGATAATTTTCACAAATGGCCACAGCTCAAAAGCTAACCATACCTCCTGTAAATTTTGGTCTTCTTGAGTCCAAGAATTTAAAACATGTGCTCCAGAGTCACTCACAATAAAATTCACCTAATAGATTCGAAAGAAACAATTAGTGTTCAACTCTAATTTCACTCAATCAGTAACATATTTCAAAATAATATGCAATTTCTAACACTGTTTCACTGATTCATTCATTCATTTTATAGTTACACAATGTATAATACATGCCAGGTAGTACTGCTGGCACTGGGTATATGGGAATAGAGTGATGAATAAAAAAGTTCTGTCACTCCCAATGTCGGGAAATTCAGGGGAGGGGAGTCTACTGGGACAGAGGGCACTGTGGGAAGAATACAAACAAATAAATGAACAAGATAATTTCAGAGAGTGATAAACACTATGAAAAATAAGTTAGCTACTTTAGATTGGGTGGTCAGAGAAGGGCTCTCCATAGAAGTGGTAACTAAAGGCAATCCCAAATGAATGAAAGAAAACAGCCACCGTAAAAGTCAGGGATAGACAATCTGGGTACAGCAAACAACAAATGCAAAGTCCTCTAAGCATATACCCTTGAAAGGGTGAAAGTCAGAGCAGGCAGTTGGGAAGGAGACAAACTCAGAGAAATAGGCAGGAGCTGTATCATATAGGGTACTGAAAGCCAAAATAATGGATATGGACTTTCTGCTAAGTTTTAAAGTAAAAATGCAAATTTGAAAATTTGAAATTACCTGCTATCAGGGAAGATAATGACAAGAACCATTTTTGAAAACTTATCAAATGATGATTCTGACCCATGTTCCTTTTTGGGTAGAAGGTTAGATTTCTTTGTTTACTCTGGACAATATGATCTAATCTATGATCTTTTTTCCTATACATCCATGAAATACCAGTTTCCCTTTCTTACCTAAAAGTTTAATAATCAGTCTTCTCTTCCAAGGCTTATCTGACAGGGACACATTTTGCAAGCCACTTTACTTAGATTTACCTCTTTTAAAGCTTACAACAAGGAAGCAAATGTTACACTTACATGGGAAGAAACTGAGGCTTGGAGAGATTAAGGAATGATCAAAGTCACACCGCTGGTAGCTGACCATGCCAAGTTCTGAACCAAAGCCTGTGCTCTAAATCAGTTATATTCCCTCTCATTATATATTTTTATTCTATATAGAATGCACACAAATTTTAAGAAGAGCTTATATTTTAATTTGGAATATATCTGAATGTATAATATTGGACTATGTTCACCTTTACTCTACTGCCCTACCTTCCTCAGTCTAAGAATTGGCTAGGTCCCAGACTAGGCTGCTAAGACAGAAAACAAGTCTTCCACTTGTGGCTAACCAAATGACTTTACCAAAATAAGACATTTAAGATACTGAAATCTAAGATAACTTTAATACCTGGAATTTCTATCAATCATCAATTTATCTTCTTACTGACAAACTATTTCCACTCAGTATTCTTAAAAGTATTTCTTTCTACTATGTCTAAACCCTACAGCAGTATAGTATATATTCGCTAAAACTACAAGCACCCAGTCAGCTTAGGTTCAAACTCTGGCTCTGCCTCTAAGTAACTATGTGACTCAGGACAAGTTTCTTCTCTTTATCTCAGTTTCTGCATCTACACAGGAAGTGATAAATAAGACACTCAGCTGGTACATGCCAGCACAGTTTGACAACAGCTCTCAATGGTCGGTCTGTGTTCTATACTGGTTGTTATAGATTTTGAATATTGCTTCAATAATTACGGTTCCTACCTAATAGGACTGTTATGAGAATTAAATAAATTAATAAATACGAAGCATTTTGAAATATGTCTGGCACATGTAAGTGCTCAATAATTGTTAGCTGTTATTATTACTGGCCCCAATTAAATATCCATTATATATTAATCCCAAAGGGCAGCGTTCTGTAGCACATTTTTTAGTACTGAAGTCATAATCTAAAGCAAATTCATATACAAAAAAAAAAACCATTTATGCAATTAAGTACATCCCCAAAATCATGATTCTGTTTGTATTTTACACTCACCAGCTTTTTGAAAGGAAATATATCATACATGATTCTACAATATTCCATGGAAGATTCTACTGAGCAAGTCCACAATGATTTAGATATGGGGGCCAAAGGAATGATTCCTTGGGTTCTATTCTTCACTAGCATATCAAACTCGACATGCTGCCTGCATGATTCTGCCATGTAAGGGCAGTGATCCACAACAAACACTGTTTTATGAGATTCAGAAAAAATCTTCATTTTGTTTTAACCTGTAAGGGGAAAAATATATTAGCCAAATATTTATACATCACATTTAATATCTTAAATTTTTTCTAATTTTCTCAAGAAGATTGTCTTTCCCTCAAGAAGACTTGGTAGGAAACACGAATAATATGTTCAAAGAAATCTGTCCACAAAGGACAGTTTAATTAGGTCATAACCAGAAAGCAACTGTATCAATACACCATATTAGGCTGTCACTCTACCAGGCACAGACAAAATTACCAGTGCATACATTTTTTATTTTGCTTTTAAAAGGAACTTAAAACTGTCAGAAGAAAACATTCTGACATTTAATTATATTTGATTCCCATACATATACCAAACATAATGACAAATACTCTTCAAATACATTTTTATGATCCTTGCTAATTGACATTATATAAACCCCAAGAAAGCATTTTTGGGATTCCTTCCAAGAAAAATGTTTCAAGATTTCTGAAAAAGGGGGATTTGGGATTAGCGGTGAGGAATTAACAGGAAAGAGGAGTGACAGCAAAAGAAAAGGCCAAAACAAAGATAAATATCTCCTAAGATAACAGCACATCAGGTCTTCGCCTTAGGATAAGCACCCCAACTTCACACTCTTCCCTTAGCTTTTGAAACATCGCAGGTAAGGATAAGCACCCCAACTTCACACTCTTCCCTTAGCTTTTGAAACATCGCAGTAATTCACCAGGCACACCAGAAAAACTTAGTTGCTACCATCACACTGGTGTGGAGGAGGAACTTTTAAAACTTTTTCTTATTAAAACAGAGCATATGGTACTCCCCTGCTTTGCTAACAAAATCTTATATTGAATAGACAATTCACATTCGAAAAGCACATGGCAAGCAAAGCCAAAGTGTTCATCAAAACGAACTGACTTCTTACGATCCAGCTATTTTCACCTCCTGCTTTCAGACGTATCTCCCCTTCATGCAAAACTCTTTGAGAAACCTTCTACACCCACTTTGCTGGAGGGTGGGGGGTGGAAAATACAAGGTGAGTGGATAGGGATGACCTCAGGTTCGAGGTTCGCTTACTTTCGTGCCTGGTCCTGAAGTGAAAACGAACAGAGGCTATGGACCACAGCCTCTCTGGAAAAGGCTGCTGCTGGGTGGGGAGGGTCAGCGCAGAGTCGGGAGTGTCTGGTGTCACAGACAGGGGACTATGCTTTCCCCCGATCATCTCCTAGCACACCGGTCCTTCTCAAGCTTCCTAGGTGCAGGAGCGCGCGTGCGCGTGCACACCCTCACACACACTCGGGCACGCGCGTGCGCACCGCTATCTCCGAGAGCCGCCCGCCCCCCCCAACAACCAAACCTCCCTTCCCCCTCGGAGGACCAGGCGCCTCAGTCGCCGAACAGGAAGAGGGCGGGACCAAGGAGAAAAAAAAAACCCTCCACCCCTCGAGATTTCCACCCGCTAATTTTCCCAGTCACCCATTGGGAAGAAGGATCTGGGGCGACCTGAAAGCGAAGTACCAACCACAGCACTGGCTAAAACAGCCACGGCACCCTAAACGAAGGGCCCGGGCCCACCCACCCCGGTCTCCCCCTCCTCGGTCTCTCCACCCAGGCCGGTTTCCCCCTGGAAAAACTCGCGAGACTTTGCGAGAGGCCGAGTGAAAGCCTGAGAGGGGAGGACCAAGGAGGGACATAAAAGGGCCCCGCCCCGCCTGCTCGCGCAAACCGGCGAGGGGTCGGCTCTGCTCAACCGTAACGCGAGGAAGGAAATCTCGCGAGGCTGCAGTCCTCCAGGCGCGACGGTCGGAGGCGGTCGTCGGAAGTGTCTTCCCAGTCGGTGATGGGGCTGAACACCACTGGCCTCCCGGCCACCCCCTCCGCTGTCTCGGTCGGGTTCCGCGTCTGCTTGCTGAGGAGGCGGATTAGTGGTGCGGAGTCTCTTCCCCTCGGGTGCATAGGTCCGGGTTGGTTAAGGCTTTGAGTCCTCGGATCGCCACAGCTGACGCCTGCGAGGGACTAAGAGCAGAGTAAGTAGACTAAATCCAGGGACAGGAGCGGTGGTGGGCGAGTCGCGGGCGTCCTTCGATGAGGCCGATGCCTTGCGCCGCTAGAGCCACCGGCGCCGGCTCTCGGCCACTTCCAGTCGCGGGCTCCCAGCTCCTGGGAGCCAGACTTTGTCTCCGCGTCCCCCGGCTCCGAGCTCCTCTTAATGGAGCTGCGGTTAAGAAAGTTTAATGAAAAGCCTTGGCCCTAACTCTGTGGACACATCTTCCGTATCTGCTTTCTTTCTGCCTTACCCACCTGCGAGGTCACCACCGGACGGGGGACCCTTTCAGTCACCTGTTAGCAGCGTTTGATGAAGATAACTTGTTTCTCGAAACTGCTCTCCAAGGGGCATTACTCTTTTCTGGTTCTCTTCCTGTCGTCCTTCTCTATCCCATTTCTCATAATGGTTCCTTATCTGTCCTGTTATCCGAACTAGAAAACCAGGAATCATTCTTGGTTCTTCATTTCCACTCACTGCACTGTATTATTTTTTCTTTCGCCAGAATTACTGCAGTTGCCCCTTGCCCTACACTGGTTTCCCTACTATAATCCTTCCATAGAGTTATTCTAAAATACATATTTATCTGTGTTCTTTCCTTAAACTTTTTAGTAACCATATTGCTGACAGAATCAAATTCTAATTGTTAAGTACATCATCATTCAGGATCTTTTACAGTCTGTCCCAATCCATTTTACCTTTTAGTCTTGCTTTAATATCTGACCATACCAGAATATACTGGCTGTTTCCTCAAACATGCCATGCACTTTGACAACTCTATACTTTTGTACGTGCGGTACCATCTGTCTAGAATGCTTACTGTTCCTCTGTTTTACCACCTATCAAAACCCAAATCATAAATCTTTGTCTTCTCAGACTCCCGCAGGTGAATGGATACCGCTGTGTTCCCCAACGCGTTTGAAACATTTCTTCTTCGGTATTTATTAGGTTGTATTATTAATGTATCTTTCTCTCCTGCCAATTGGAACCTGGGTCTGGAATCATGTCTTATTCATCTCTGAAAAAGAGTCCAATGCTTGGCACGTAGCAAGCATTATTTATGTGTACATATGTATGCTTATAGAAATGGAATAGTTCTAAAAGAATTCACCGTTAAGAGTTCTTCATCTTTTAAAATCGAAGAATTTTGGAGCCAGAAGGAACTTTGTGCATTAGCTTAAGGGCCCCTGAACTGTTTTGAATATGAGAAACCCTACACTTACGCAATTCTACTTTTAGTAATTGTTGATTGAAATTATATATGACAGAAAACTACTATGCTTTTAAATGATTTTGTATTTTATTTTTATAATAACTGTTTATGTTAGAAAAATGGAGCAGAAATATCTTAGACTACAGACAGTGCTTGGAGTATGTGCATTCCGGCAACTCTTCCACTGACTCCTTAGCCTGTAGGTTAGAAATAACTGGTTTAGATTAGGTTAGTACCTTCCTGAATTACCATAATTGTTTGAATATGAAACTTAAATTCAGCCACAATTCTAAGGGAACGTGTATTTTTTTAAAAAATCCTCCAGCGCCATTACTTCCAAAGCCTTTCTTCTAACTTTAAAAATTAATTTTCTTCAGAACATGTCTTTATATAGTTCCAAACATGTATTCATTCCACTATTTTCAAGGACAGTGAAAATTTTCTTTGCTTTCAGATACAATGATATGCCTGTATCAATGCTTATTTTTATATGTAATTTGTGTGCATTGTTTCTTACGATTATAAGTTTCTATGAAAACCATAACTATACTTTTAATTTTTTTATTTTCATATGGGTCAGTTCATATTATGTACTAATATTAGAGACGAATAACTTGAACATGAAAAAAATTTAAACTACATTCTTGACATTTAAAGACACATCTATGGTGTATCAGTAGTCACAGTATTTCTTTGTATTCCTGTAGTGGTAGGAGTAGTTTACTTGCAGATAAGGAAAACAGAAGAGTTTCCAATCTGTAAACATTCATTGATCTTATAATTAATGTAATGCCTAATTAAAATGATTGCTAGGCTTTTATTATCTGGAAAACATTAGAAATTTTTTTTATTCTTTAAAAATTCTGTTATATTTCATACATGTTCCCATTTATTTTCTGTGGTTCGCTTAAAAATTTTGACTTGAATTTCCTTAAATTTTTCTTAACCAAAAAACAGCTGGCAATTGCTGTCTTGGGTGGGTGGTGGTTTCTCTTTATCAGCAGCAGAATGTTCTAAACCTTCTGCCAGGAGTCTGACTGCAAAAGTCTTTGGGTGGTAAAGTGGGCGAGAATGTGACTAATGCAGAAAAGAAAAATATTTTTTTAAAACTTGGTTAAAAAAAAATTCACCTGTAATTTAGACCTACCTATAGAAAATAATGTAAGTAAGTGTATTATGGCTAGTTAAGATAGGCACTATAAAAATAGGTTGAAAAGTTTAGAATATTCCTTTTTTACTGAAGTCTGTTTTTAAAATTTGAAACTTGTTAGAGAGTTTGGAAAACAGTCTTCCTCCTACTCTACTTCCTGGCCAAAAAAGAGGGGGAAGCACAATGGTCTTCAAAAAAGGTGATAAAGTAAATGCATATTATAAAATATTCAAACTTTTGTGTGGTTTCACATACAGGAAATGAACATGCAAGTTCTTAGAAACTGTTGTCATTGTTTTTCTGAAGTACTAATTAAATTATGCTTTGAGTTATCTGCTGTTTATAATTCCTTTCCCTGAATAGGTAGGTTTTTATAGTTAACAAAACAAATTTTAAATGTAGTTCATTTTGTATTTCATTATGCAGTCTGGAGAAGAGAGAGTGTTTTTCATAAAGTGCATGTTAATTACGATTTTAAAAAGCCCATCCGTAAACATTCATTGATCTTATAATTAACTGTGACACCTAATTAAAATGGTTGCTAGGCTTTTATGTCTGGAAAACATTTGAAATTTTTTTTATTGTTTAAATTTTCATATACATTCCCATTTCTTTTCTATAGCTGACTCAAAAACTTTTTGTAATATCTTTCATGTCCATTTGTGGGGTAGGGTGAGGGAATTTGCTTTTTTTTCCCCCCCACCTAATGAGATTGAGATGGTTTCTATATAAGTAAAAAGCAAATAGTACCCTGGGAATTCAACTTGGCTCAAGAAAGAACACTAGACTGGGGATCAGAAGTTCTATTTTTGGTACTAGTTCGGCTCTTTTCTTGCTTTGCGGTGCTGTCATTTGGCTTTTTAGATTTGGAATCCATGCGTCTATTTCCTCATTGGTAAAATGGGAGTAAAACTTGTCCTCTTGCCCAAATGACAGTGTAAAGTAGTGTTGCTCAGATTCAGAAAGCTACCAACAGTTTGAATTCATTGAAATTATTACCTAGCAGTTTGATTTTCCTCTGGGGTATTCTAGAGATCCCTTTGGTTGGAATTAGGTTAGAGAGAAGGCAAGGAATAGGTGAAGCAATTTTGAAGAATAGTGACTTATCCATATTAGATAGTAGACAGAGTTTATTTTATAGCTGTTAAATTTGAGGCAATGTGGTATTGATGCAGAAATAGTTATTTTAATAGGCAAGTTTCATCATGGTTTTCATCAGGTTTCATCTGCATTTCTCTAATGGCTAATGATGTTAAACATCTTTTTGTGTTTCTTATCATCCATATCTTTTTGGTTTACTAGTATTTTGTTCATTTTTATTTGGATTATTTTCTTATTGTTTTGAGAGATTTTTATGTATTCTAGATACAAGTCCTTTGTTGGATAAGTGATTTGAAAATATTTTCTCCCAGTTGTATCTTGTCTTTTCAAACTCTCTAAGCAGTGTCTTCCCCAGAGCAAAAGTTTGTGATTTTGATGAGGTCCAGTTTATCAATTTTTCTTTTATGAATCATGCTTTTAGTATCATGTTTACAAAAACCTTTGCCTAACCCTAGGTCACGAAGATTTTCTCTTATTTTTTTTCCTAGAAGTGTTACTGTTTTTAATTATACATTTAGACTTACGGTCAATTTTGCGTTAATTTTTGCATAAAGTGTAAGAATTATGTTGGGATTAAACTTTTGGCATATAGATATCCAGTTCTTCCAACAACATTTGTTGAACAAATCTCCTTTGACTTGCCTTTGCACCTTTTTCAAAAATCAGTTGGCCATTTTTCTATGGCCCTATTTCTAAACCTATTCTGTCTCTATCAGCTCTATGCCATGTTGACTGCAGTAGCTTTATAGTAAGTCTTAAACTTTGGTAGTGTTACGCAGTTTCTTTGCATTTCCATAGAAACTTCAGAATTAGCTTGTCACTTTCTCTAAAAAGTCCTGATTGGAAATTGTACTTTCTGTAGAATAGTTATAGAAAACTTGACATTTCAGCCAGGTGTGGTGGCTCACGCCTCTACCCCAATCCCAGCACTTTGGGAGGTCGAAGCAGGAGGATCACTTGAGGTCAGAAGTTCGAGTCCAGTCTGGCCAACATGGCAAAACCCTGTCTCTACTAAAAATACAAAAATTAGCTGGGCATGGTGGTGCATGCCTGTAATCCCAGCTACTCGGGAGGCTTAGGCAAGAGAATCGCTTGAACCTGGGAGCTGGAGGTTGCAGTGAGGCAAGATCGCATCACTGCACTCCAGCAGCCTGGGTGACAGAGTAAGACTGTCTCAAAAAAAAAAAGGAAAAGAAAACATCTCTACTCTGTTGAGTCTTCTAGTCCATGAACACAGTATGTTTAATTTATTTAGATTCTCTTTAGTTTCTTTCATTAGCATTTTATAGTTATCACCAAACAGATTTTGCATATGTTTTAATTTATGTCCAGGAATCTCGGGTTTTTTTTTTTTTTTCCTATTGTAATATATAAAAACAGTTGATTCTTGTGCTTGTATCCTGTGACATTGTTAAAACGATGTATTAGTTTTAGGAGTTTTTTTTTTTTTTAATTCTTTGGGGTTTTCTACGCAGACAACAATGTTGGCTGTGAAAAGGGGCAGTGTTATTTCTTCTTTTCCAATCTATGCTTTTTCCTCTCCTTCCTAGCCTTATTGCACTAATATATTGAACAAGACTGGTGATAGGAGACATCCTTCTCTTGTTCCTAATTTATTGGGAAAGCAGTCACTCTTTGATTATGAAGTGTGATGTTTGCTGTTAAGTTTTCTGAAAATGCCCTTTCTCAGTTTGAAAAAAATCATCTTCTAGTCCTAGCTTGCAAAAAATTTGTGTTATGAAAGGATGCTGAATTTTTTAATAATATTCCATTTGGTATGCTTAAGTGGTTTTCTTCTTCGGTGGATTACACTGATTTTTGAAAACTGAGACAGCCTTGAATCTGGAATAAACTCCAATTAGTCATGGTATATTACTCTCATTATATGTTGCTGAATTTGAGTTACTAATATTTTCTTATGGATTTTTCATTTATGTTAATGAAGTATATTAGTTCATGGTTTTCTTGTATTATCTTTGGTTTTGGTATCAGTAATACTGCCATCATTTTACCAGTTTAAATGTACAAGTATTTTCTTCTACTTTTTTTTTTTTTAGAGATTGTGTAATATTGGTGTTATTCTTTAAATGTATGAAAGAATTTGTCCTTGAAGCCATCTGGGTCTGGAGATTTTTTGCAGAAGATTTCTAATTACAAATTCAGTTTCTTAAAGTAGTTATAATAGGACTATTCATAGTTGTGCGTTTCATCTTGTGTGACCTTATGTACTTTTTTTTTTTTTGAGGAGTTTATCCATTTCATTTAAATTATTCAATTCATGTGTGTGGAATTTATTGCTGTATTCACTTATCCTTTGAATTGAATTAGAGGTCTGTAGTGATATCTCTTCTTTCCTGGCATCCCTTCTATCCATTAGTAATTTATGTCTGCTCTCTTTTTTTCTTGGTTCATTTTGCAGGAGGTTTTTCAACTTTTTTTTTTTTTCCAAAGAACTGGCTTTTGATTTCATTGGATTTTCTCTGTTGCTTTCATGTTTTCCGTTTCACTGATTTCTACTCTTTATTACTGCCTTCTCTTTTCTTAGGGTTTATTTTGCTCTTCTCCAAGTTCCTAGAGGTTGAGCCTTACATACTTGATTAGAGATCTTTCTAATTTTCTAATATAAGCATTTAATGCTATAAATTTGCTTCAAAGTACAGTTTTACATATATGCCAAAATTTTTGATATTTTGTATTTTCATGTTTATTTAGATCAAAGTATCTTCTAATTTCCAGAGACTTCCTTTTTGACTTACTATATAGAAGTACGTTGTTTAACTTCCAGATGTTTGGAGATTTTCCTGTTCTCTCTTAATAATTTAGTTTAATTTCATTATAATCAGAGAGCATAATTTGTACCGGCCAGGTGTGCTGGCTCATGCCTATAATCTCAGCACTTTGGGAGTGGGTGGATTACCTGAAGTCAGGTGTTCAAGGCCAGCCTGGCCAACTGGTGAAACCCCATCTCTACTAAAAATACAAAAATTAGCTGGGCCTGGTGATGAACTCCTGTAATCCCAGCTACTCGGGAGGCTGAGGCAGGAGAACCGCTTGAACCCAGGAGGCAGAGGTTGCAGTGAGCCAAGATCATGCCATTGCACTCCAGCCTGGGTGACGAGTGAAACTCCATCTCAAAAAAAAAAAAAAAAAAAAAAAGAGCATACTTTGTATGATTACAGTTCTTTTAAATTTGTTAAGGTTTGTTTTGTGACCCAGAATACGATCTGTCCTTGTGAATGTCTAGTGCACTTAAAAAGAATATGTACTCTGTTGTTGTTGGTTATAACATTTCATAAATATCAATTCAAGCCAGTTGCTTGTTGGTGTTCATTTTGCCTCTATTCTTGCTGATTTTTGCCAGTTACTGAGAAAGGAGCATTTAATTTTTCAGCAGTAAGGGTGGGTATGCCTGTTTATCTTTTCAGTTGTTTGAGTTAGTGCTTTGTATTTTGAAGCTCTTTAATTATAGTTGTATATATTTTTAGGATTCTTATGTCTTCTTGGTAAATTGGGCTTTTTATCATTATGTAATGTTCCTCTCTCCCTGGTAATTTTCTTTTCTCTGAAGTTTACTTAATTTGACATTTATTTTTTGAGGCAGAGTCTTACTACTGTTGCCCAGGCTAGAGTGTAGTGGCATGATCATGGCTCACTGCAGCCTCAACCTCCTGGGCTTAGGTGATCCTTCTACCTCCACCTCCCAGCTAGCTGTGAATGCTTGTGTCCACCACCACACCCAGTTAATTTTTTGTATTCTTAGTAGAGATGGGGTTTTGCCATGTTTCCCAGGCTGTTCTGGAACCCCTGGGTTCATGATCTGCCAGCCTCAGCCTCCCAAAGTTCTGGGATTATATGGGTGTGGGCCACTGCTCCTGGCCTTGTCTGATATTATGTAGCCACTCTAGCTCTTTACTTAAATATAACACCTTTATTAAGATATGTAATTCACATACCATACTGCTCACCTATTTAAAGCGTACATTTTTAGGATTTTCAGTATATTCAGAGTTGTGTAACCATCACCAAAATCAATTTTAGAATACTTTTTGCCTGCAAAAAGAAACCATATGTTCATTAACAGTCACTCCTCATTCCTCCTGCCTTTTCCTAATTCCCCAGTCCTAGACATCCACTAATCTACTTTCAGCTTGCGTGGATTTGCCTCTTCTGGATATTTTATATAAATGGTGTCATACATTGTCATTGTGACTGAATTCTTTCACTTAGCATAATTTCTTCAGTTTTCATCCATGTTGTAGCATGCGTCAGGACATCATTCCCTTCTACTTTTTTTTTTTTGCCAAATATTCCGCTGTATGAACACATCATATTTATTCATTTATCAGTTGATGGAAATGTGGGTTAATTCTACTTTTGGGCCATTATGAATAATAATGCTGTGAACATTTATGTACAGTTTTTTGCATTGACATACTTTCATTTTCTTGGTATGTATCTAGGAGTGGAATTGTTGAATCACATGTTTAACCTTTTGAGGAATTGCCAGACTGTTTTCCAGAGTGGCTATACCATTTCACATTCTTTGTATCCTAGCCAACACCTACTATCTTTTGTATTATAGCCATCCTACTAGGTGTATCTCACTGTGATTTTGAATTGCATTTCACTGATGGCTAGTTATGTTGAGCATGTTTTCATGTTCTTATTAGCCCCCGGCTTTCTTTTGACTGGTGTTTGTATAGTATATCCTCTTTTTCATCCTTTTAACTTTTTTTTTTTTTTTTTGAGACAGGGTCTCACTCTGTTGCCCAAGCAGTAATGCAGTGGCACAGTAGGGTTCACTGTAGCCTCACCCTTACAAGTAGCTGGGACTACAGGCATATGTCACCATACCCAGTTAATTTTTTAATTTTTTGTGGTGACAAGGTTTTGCCATGTTGCCCAGGCTGGTCTGGAATTCCTGAGCTTAAGCCATCCTCCCATCTTGGCCTCCCAAAGTGCTGGGATTCATGAACCACTATGCCTGGCCCATCCTTTTACTTTAACCTACCCATATCATATTTAAAGTGGGTTTCATATAAACAATGCATAGTTGGGTACTCTTTTTAAATTAGGATGATCTGTCTTAATCCATGTGTCAAGGACATTCATATTTAGTGAAATTATTAGTGTTTGGATTTAGTTCTGCTGTCTTAGCATTTGTTTTCTTTTTGTTCCTTTGATATTCCTTTGTTTTGCCTTTTCTCTGTGTTTTGGGTTATTGAACACTTTTTAATTCATTTTAATCTATGGTGGTTTTGACTGTTATCTCTGTACAGTTATTTTAGGGATCTCTTAGGAATTACAATGTATATAGATTTTTAAGTCTACTTAAAATTGATATTTTTACAACTTCAAGTGAAATGTAGAAATCTGATCACTATATAGGCCCTTTTAGCCTCCTCCTGTCTTGTCGTAGTTATGTATTTCCCTACATAAATTAAAAATCTCATTAGATAAATATTATAATTCTTGTTTTTAAACATTAGACATTTAAAAGAACTAAAAGGTAAATATTTACCCAGGTATTTACAATTTCTGTCACTCTTCCTTCATTCCTGATGTTCTGTTTTCTTCTAATAACACTTTGCTTCTATCTGAAGAGTGTTCTTTATAATAAGACTACTGGATGCTTTCTCTTCAGCTGAGAATGATTTTTATTTCACCTTCATATATGAAACATATTTTTGCTGAATATAGAATTTTGGGTTGACAGGTCTGTTCTTTTAGCATTTTGAAAGTCTTGTTCCACTTTTTACTGGTCTTCATTTCTGATGGGAAACCAAATTGTTCTCTATGAGTAATGTGTCATTTTTCTCTGACTTCTTTCAAGATTTTCTCTTTGTCTTTAGTTTTCAGAAATGTGATTACAATGTGTCTGGACTTAGATCTTGTTGGAAACTCCTGCTTGGGGTTCCCTGGAGACTGGAAATGATGAAGACAAGATTTCTTAGAAAGAAGCAAAGTGTTACATCATCAAAATTTATAAGTTTCAACTATTGCAGTTAAATATGTTTTTATAGTATTGGATAACAAGTTAGAATGCCCTTGGGAGTATACACAAAATATAGTATTTTAGTCATTGTGAATATTGTGTCTTTTCAATAAGGGACTCTTCTAAGGTATTCATAACATAAATATACTATTACTAGTATATTTAAGAATATTGCCCAGCATAGTAGCATGCGCCTGTAATCTCAGCTACTAGGGAGGCTAAAGTGGAGGATCTTTGGAGTCCAGGAGTTCCAGCCCAGGTGACAGCAAGACCTCATCTCTAAAAACAATTACAATTAAAATAATAATAGTATATACTCCTAAACCATATAGAGAGACAAGTCTTCACAGAGATGTTCAGAAAGTTGTTTAGGAATGGCTTTAGTCCTTGCTTCACCATTACAGGTTTTCTTTTTTTTCTTTTCTTGTTTTTTTTTTTTTTTTTTTTTTTTTTTTGAGATGGAGTTTTGCTCTTGTTGCCTAGGCTGGAGTGCAATGGTGTGACTTTGGCTCACTGCAACCTCCCCCCTCCCAGGTACAAGCAATTCTCCTGCCTCAGCCTCCCAAGTAGCCCAGATTACTGGCATGCACCACCACGCCCGGCTAATTTTTTTGTATTTACTAGAGATGGAATTTCACCATGGTAGTCAGGCTGGTAGTGAACTCTTGACCTCAGGTGATCCACCCACCTCAGCCTCCCATAGTGCTGGGATTACAGGCATATGCCACTGTGCCTGGCCTACAGTTTTTCCAGATTAATTTATTTACAAATGAAGCATAACTCACCAGTGTCCTATGCTATCCAAGGTAAGTTTTTCCATCTGTACTTAATATTGTGGCCATTTTTTTCCACTTAAATGAAATGTTTCATGGAGTAGTGTCTGTTTGAGGTTTTATGTGGTGCTATCAAGTAGCCACTCTGGTTGTGTTAGTTTATATCTTCATGGGTCTTACAACTTGGTGGTCATATGGTTCTTTTGAAATTTGACAGGCCAAATTTGGTGTATCTGTAATGGAATCTTTGAATTTCTTCATGAATTTATTTTATAGTTTCATATGAGTCCTTTGCATAAGTATGTTTAGTCAAAGCATCCTATTTATAGTAATGAACTTTAAGGTATTTTGTGGTTTCTACAATGTTGTTTCTACCTTTATGATAGTTATATTAGGCAGCTACCATCAAGCCATCAAGAAGTTAATGTACTCGTTATTTTTAATGGATATCTGAGGAACCTCTTTTCTTTGCAGCATTTCAGAAAAGTGGATTATTCTAAAAGCATACCAGCCAAAAGTGTATGTATTTACTTTTATTTTAGTAAGTTGTTCTATCTTAGAAGACCATAGTTAAGTCATTTGATCAATCTGGTTTCTAGTAAGAAATTGAATTTTACCAGAGTGACAAGTACATATTGCATATCAAGCCTGATATTGCCGATTTTTGTTTTTAAGATAAACCCATTAACAAACAATAAAGTCAGGATTTAGTACTAGAAAATTCAAAAGTTTTGTTTTAGGCTTGAATACTTCTTATCTTATGGAATCACAATCATGAGATTTTTCCCTGCAGTAGGTAAAGGTTGCTGGATTAATACTGTTATTCTAGTGGATGGTAATATGAAAAAAAGAGCATACTAATATTTCATAATTACCATAATTACTCAAATGGTAGAAAATTTGGATGGTTTCCTTTAGCAATAGGGATTTACTATGCATGGTAACGTGAGGTTTAAAGGCCTAATATAACCTCTGAAGATGCTGTGATCAGTTCAGTTGAGGTTTGTAATTGCTTTGAGGCAAGCTAAACCATAACTGCTGAATTAAGGTATATGATTTCTTTTTTTTTGTTTGTTTTAGACGGAGTCTCACTCTGTTGCCCAGGCTGGAGTGCAGTGGCACAATGGCTCACTGCAACCTCCGCCTCCCAGGTTTAAGTGATTCTCCTGCCTCAGCCTCCTAAATGGCTGGGATTACAGGCATCCACCACCATGCCCAGCTTGCTTGCTTGCTTGCTGATTGATTGAGACAGAGTCTCACTCTTGCCCAGGCTGTAGTTCAGTGGTGTGATCTTGGCTCACTGCAACCTCCACCTCCCAGGTTCAAGTGATTCTGCTGACTCAGCCTCCTGAATAGCTGGGATTACAGGCACCCACCATCACGCCTGTTTAATTTTTGTATTTTTCGTAAGACGGTGTTTCACCATGTTGGCCAGGCTGGTCTTGAACTCCTGACTTCAAGTGATATGCCCTCCTCAGCCTTCCAAAGTGCTGGGATTACATGTGTGAGCCCCTGCACCCAGCCTAAGGTATACAATATAATAGGCAATGGGGTTTTGATGCCATGTTGTTAATACCACCAGAACACAGTATACTATTGTACTCCAAAAAGAGTTATGATTATGTAGGAAGACTGTCTAGACTGAGGGCTATCTAGCTATCTGATCATATATAGGACCTTATTGCATTTAATTTGGAAACAGATCCTATCTGTTGCATTTGTAGATCTTATGTTTCAGTGCACAAAGAGTGATTCTTCTGATAGTGGTCCCAGCAATATCATTTCCAGATTAGGACGTTAGAGAGTTCTATTACTTGAGTTCTGTTAAACCAAGATAAACTTTATTTTCTCTCAAATGTTTTACAATTTGTTGTAGAATTTCAAATTCGTCTTTTATTACTTTCACCATCTGTTACAACCTGTTATTTTTACAATAAAACCAATTTTTTGGGTTATTTTATTTTTCCATATTAAAAGTCAGTCCTCATTTTTCTTTCTTTCTTCTTTTTTTTTTTGCTTTACAGACAGCTTTAAAAGTTTACTCAGAAGGATCTGGTGTTCTATAGTAATCGGATTAATTGGAGTTAATAGTGATGCCCATTTATCCATTTATGTTAACTTTCTTAACAAATAAAGTTGTCTATCTACAATTTTAGATAATGCCCTTGGAAATTTAGAGGAATTACAGGGTATTTATTGTTGGATGCTAATGCCTCTCTCAGAGCTGCATCTTTAGATAGATTTTGGATAGTTATACTTTTGGGTTTTAGCCAGTATCAGACATTGGTTCCTTTAATGGCCCTTTGTCATATTTTCAAGTATCCTTGTCTCCTGAATCTTACAAGGCAAATCTTGTGGTGGTTTTCTCTAGAGAGCCAGAAGTTATAGTAATTTCCAGCTTGTTTTCTTCTTAAGGCTCTCTGGAAATGTCTGGTCATATATTGGATATTTTCTAAATTGACGCTTTAAATTTACTTTAATTAAATCCTCTTATTTATGTGTGACCCTATTTATAATAACAGGGGAAAGTCTTCTGAAATTGCCTGATGTGTTTTAGAAAATATTTTTTACTGTTGAGTTATTTAAATCTTCTCTTTTCTACTTTATTGCATTGTTTTTTGGGTTTTTTTTTGTACTGGAGGGGATAATCATTAATTGAACTAATTGGTACAGATCTGTAGTCCAGGGCAGTGGTATATAATTACAAAGTCCTGAATTCTGTGGCAAATTCCTGTCTTAATAAAGTTGATGAAAATCTTTACTTATAACCTTTGACTTTGATCTACAGCAAAGTTTTAATTTAACTTCTGTAGACCTGGCTTCTGGCCTAGTAATTTAGTGTGATTTTATTATTATTATTTTTTTTTTTTGAGAAAACCCTGAAGAAAGGATGGCTTATATCGAAAGTTTAGGTAAAACTTCGTGGAAAGATAAAAGATTTCAAGGAGGGTAAGTTTCAGAAGAAACATAAAGTTTTGAAAAGAGAGTATTTAAAATTTTTTAAATTTTTTTGAGGTTTCTACATACTAGTTGAAGAAGCTATTTCATGTTTTGTCTCATAATTTTTTCAGCTACTCTTAAACACGTTACTTACTGATTTTAACATATCAGAAGTTTCTCACAATTACCAGTTTTGTTCTAAGTCAAAGCTTTTTTTTTTGCACTTTACTAAGGAAAATGCAAGAGTTAGAATTATAAAGCAACTTTGTATAAGAAGCAAAAGTTCTTCCAAGAGGAGGATGAGACTTTGATGAAGCATGACACATTGAGGCCACTTTGGCTGGTCAGCAGCGTTTGTGAACAGTGTCGCAAGTCACCTGACCAAGCAGAGGCCAGAGGTCAGGAAGCGTTCTTACAGTCAAAGATCTGACAGTCATTGACCCCAGAACACAGGCCAGTGAACCAAATGATCTTTCTCAAAAGTGACAAGATAGGGAATGCCCTCATAAAGGGCATGATTTCTGTGTAACATTACATTCGTTGGACTTTTGGACTAACTATATTCATGTACTTTTTTCCCACTGTAAATTCAAGAGTGTTTTAAATACATTCTAGTTATATCTGCAAATCTTTTAAATGTGTTTTAATTTTTTTGTAATATTATAAATTTACCTTTTGAGTTTGTGCTGTTCTAAGAGAAGCAAAATCACAGGTGTTCTTAGATGTTTTTTCTTCCCCAGGCAGTAAACCATACTGTAACAAATGTGGCTTAAGAAGCATATCTGTGTTGACATGAAACTAAAATAAGGTGATATGTTGACTTTATTTTGAGTCTTGATTTTAATTTTAATTATAGATATTTCTTTAGAGATGAGTTGCACAATTGAGAAGGCACTTGCTGATGCTAAAGCTCTTGTCTGAAAGATTGAGAGATCACGACGATGCAGCGGAATCTCTCATTGAGCAAACCACAGCTCTCAACAAGCGAGTAGAAGCCATGAAGCAGGTTTGATTTTTCTTTCTTGTTCCTTCCATTTAACAAAAGCAGTCGTTGACAGTTATGTATTGCTGGCTAATTAATATCTCATTTTTTTTCAATGTTCTCTTAAATTTTAAAGTAGCTTGACTTGTGTATTTCAGGTTTACTTTAATTTTGTTGTGTTCAGGTGACATATGTAGACATTTATTTCTAGATCAAATCTAGACCTAGATTTGATTGCTTATTTTGCTGACAGAGTTGCACATTTGAGTTTCTAAAATAAATGAATTTGTTAGGTCTAGAAACATTTGACAAAGACCAGATAATACCTTTTATTAATGTTGGTACACATTTTGTTCTGTCTTGTATAATGTGGAAATGTTCATATTTTTCTTTATAAAAGTACTAAGGTGATGCTGTTTAACAACAAAATAGCTTTTGAAAATGATGCAAGGTAATATCTGATATATACTCTGTGCAATTATTGTACCCATACTTGCTTCCTTATTTTTTATTCAATGCTGCCAATTAAAGAATAAATAAAAAGGGCTTTCTTCTTGCTATTTTTACTATTGTATAACAGAATAGGGCCACGGAGTTTAGACACTATTTTAAACCTTCTGATAAAAATTTTCAAGTCATTTAAGAAGATTATAAAATATCTGACATTATGGTGGAAATCAAAGGGGAAAATGTATATTCATAGCCAACTCTCCTCATCTATTTTGTACATGGAAGCAATTCTGGGACAGTATTTTTAACAAAGCTACTGGAAATAGTGGAGCAAGTTTACTTATTTGGTTTTACAACTTTGTTGCCCTAAGCAGATTTACCTGCTTCCTTAACCAACTGTCCAGCTAGACTCAGGCACTTCAGTGAACATATATCTGGTACTGAGTTGTTAAAAAAGGAGTTTGACATCTGAAGTTAAGAACCAGGAGTGTTACAATGAATGTATTACTGTCTCATGAGAATGCCTTGAAAACAAATGAATGTGATTTTAAAATAAGATTCTCATTTTCTTAATGGAAAATCTTTTTGCATTTCTTTTGTACATGTTCTATTATTATTATTAAGATATTCACATACCATAAAATTTACCTTTATGAAGGATACAGTTCATTGGATTTTAGTACACATTTGCAGGTTATGCAGTATAACCACTATGTGATCTTAGAACATTTCATCATCATAAACCTTACATCCATCAGTGGTCTCTCTAGTTTCCCCTTTCCTCAGTCTTTGGCAGCTACTACTATTTCTATCTTTATGAATTTGCCTATTCTGGACATTTCGTATGAATGGAATGATAAAATACGTGACGTTTTGTGATTGGCTTCTTAACATAATATTTTTAAGGTTCATCTATGTTGTAGCATTCCTGTTTATTGCCAAATAATATTGCATTGTAAGGAATACAGCACATTGTTCTATCCATTCATCAGCTGATAGGCATTTGCATTATTTTACTTTTTGGCTAGTAAGAATATGCTGCTATCAATATTTGTGTACAAGTTTCTGTGTGGACATATGTTTTCAGTTTTCTTGGGTATATACCTAGAAGTGGAATGGATGGGTCCTGCAATAACTTGGTTAAATTTTTTGAGGATCTGCCACATTGTTTCCCAAAGCAGCTGCACCAAGCTTGTCCAACCTGTGACTTGCTGGCTGCATATGGCCCAGGATGGCTTTGAATGCAGCCCAACACAAATTCGCAAACTTTCTTAAAACATTACAAGATTTTTTTTTTTTAAAGCTCATCAGCTGTCGTTAGTGTTAGCGTATTTTATGTGCGGCCTGACAGTTCTTCTTCAGTGTGCCCAGGGAAGCCAAAAGATTGGACACCCAAGAGCTACATCATTTTACATTCCATCAACAATGAATGTATGGAAGGTTGCAATTTCTTCACATCCTCTACAATGATTGTTATTGTCTTTTTTATTATAATCATCCTAGTGGGTTATATTGAATTGCATACCCGTAATGACTAGTTATGTTAATTAAGCATCTTTTCATGTGCTTATTGGCCATTTTTATCTTCTTTAGATAAATATTTATTCAAATCCTTTGCCACTTTTAAAAATGGGGTTATTTTCAGTTTATTGTTGAGTTGTGAGAGTTCTTTATATATATTCTGAATACTAAGCTCTTATCAGATATTTTTGTGTATATTTCAGATATATATATATATATATCAGGTATATATTTGCAGATATTTTCATCCCACATGTTTTGTTCCCCATTAGTATCAGGAAGAAATTCAAGAACTTAATGAAGTTGCAAGACATCGGCCACGGTCCACATTAGTTATGGGAATCCAGCAAGAAAACCGACAAATCAGAGAACTGCAACAAGAAAACAAAGGCAAGATATGTTCCTTTTTGACATTAATCCCATTTCTAGTCTCTATTCCTAAATCATATTTATTGCTCTATATCATTCCCTACATACAAACATCTGCCTTGCTTGACATCCTCTTAGATTCTCACCTTCAATATCCAGTTAGCACCACTGTTGTTAGCTATGAAGTAAGTCAGCTTCGTTCTCTGCAGTCCCACTGCACTGATCCCCCAGATTAGATGCTCAGTCTCTTACCTGAAATGTCCAAACTGATCTCCCCTGATTCCAGTCTCTCTTTCCCCTTCCAGTCTTGTCTTCGACATAAGCATCAGATTGATATTTCAAAAATGAATCTGATCATGTTATTCTTTTGCTTAAGAACTTTATTGTCTACATACTACCTTTTACAAGGACCCTAAAAATCAATTCCCAGCCTTCTTTTTTATCTTCTTCCCACAGCTTTATTCACCATAAACTCTTGCTGTTGCCAAAACAAATCACTTCCTAAACACATCATCTGTTTGCATGCCTCCCTGCTTAGAATGTCCATTCCTTCACTTTTCAACTGAGGGAACTCACACTGTACTTCTACAAAGCTTCCACCAATTTCTCCTCACAGACATCTCTTAAATCTATTTGACTGACACTCAACTCTGCACCTACCACATACTTGTTTTCTCTACTAGACTCTTGAGGTCTGTGGTGGCCCTTCGGTATTCTTAATATAGAGGGAGCCTTGGCTGATATTTAATTGCTGTTTAGTGAATCTTTGTTGAAATGATTCTCAAAAAACAAGTTTAAAATGCTCATTCAAAAACGAATAAGGGACTTCATTTGGTGTCCCTTATTGTTATATGGCTAGGTTTTTGTGCATTGTGTTTTCTTTTAAAATGTCCTATTCATAAGTCGCTTAGTGGAAGAGAATATTTTGTGTACTTTTAACTCAAGTTTGAATAAAATTCAATGTTATTCTTGATAGAATTGCGTACATCCCTGGAAGAACATCAGTCGGCCTTGGAACTTATAATGAGCAAGTATCGAGAACAAATGTTTAGATTGCTAATGGCTAGCAAAAAAGATGATCCGGGTATAATAATGAAGTTAAAAGAGCAGCACTCCAAGGTAATCCATTCTATAAATGTGATGTGAAATGAAAAAGAAAGATGATTGATTATCCTGTGTTCAGATTTTTTTGTAAAAAAATCACAGGTATCTAGTAGTGACATTTTAACGTGATGTTGAATGTTTCATCTTTTCAATTGACATTTTCTTCTTCTGATTTTTCCATTTCTTGTGGCTGCATTTCTTGTGACCATCATTTTCTGTTTGATTTACTCTTATAGCTCTCACTCTTTCTTAGAAACTTTTGTATGTTGAAAAATAAGTTTCATTTTGGATATAAAGGTAAATCTGTACTATTCAACATTATTTTTGTAGGGCTATATGCTTTCAAGAAATATTTCTTTAAAGGCTGGGCATGGCGGTTCACGCCTATAATCCCAGCACTTTGGGAGGCCAAGGTAGGAGGATCGCTTGAGACCAGAAGTTCGAGACCAGCCTAGGCAAGATAGCACGACTCCATCTCTACAAAAAGTAAAAAAGTTAGCCAGATATGGTAGCACACGCCTGCTGGCCTAGCTCTTGGGAGGCTGAGGTGGATAGATCACTTCAGCTCAGGAGTTCGAGGTTACAGTAAGCTTATGATCATGCCGTTGTACTCCCATCTAGACAACCGAGTGATAACCTGTCTCTAAAAAAAAAAAAAAAAACCCAGAAATTTTTTAAGAAATTTTTTTTCTGATAAATTTGTGTATTGATTTCTCTTGCAAAAACAAAAAATGCTGAAAACTTTTTTTAAAACCTGAAAGCAGTTTAATATAGATTTGTTCTTCTTAAGACTATTTTCTGAATGAGGCTAATTCATCCAGACTATAAATGATCTTAATTATTATAGTGGAAAAAACATGGGATTGAGGAGAAGAAACAACATATTAAAGTTTTGCTCTCCTGCCCCAGTATACCAATTGACATCATTTTTTACAAACAAAGCTGAAGTAGTTATAAATTAGTGTTTTACCTGCCGTTCATCCCCTTGTCATTCCTGTGGCTATTCCCTTTGGTATGTCCCCATATTTTGTGGCAACTGCTATGAAAACAAGTAGAATAATCCTTTCTCATTTATATTTATTTTAACTGAATTTTAATTGCAGATGTGAAATAAAAATATTAAACTAGATTGTGGAAACTAGGCTATTATCTGTACTACATAATGGTGAGCTATTAGTTATTAATATTATTTAAGAAATAGTGATATGAACCTTTTTCCCCATTTGTTACAATAGAAATGGGAAAGAAGATATTTTTATAATTATCTATTATTGAAACATATTTTAGATTCTTTAAAATACTTCTTCCATTTTGGTGCTTTTAGGTGTTTTTAACTTATTAGTAATTAATTCTATTAGAATTAAATACCTATCAAATAGCTCTTTTTTTGCCTTTATATATTAGAAAACCTAATGATAGGTACCTCTTATGTCAACCAGTAAAATAATAAATTAATAAATTTGTGTTTAATATTTTCTAATTGTGCTATTCATCTCCTAATCAAATGGAAATCCATGGATGTTTTAAGTGGTGATACTTTTAATACAAAACGTAACTATTGTTAATGAGACCATTCTAAAATCATTTAAATGTAAAGGTATAATAATAACTGTAATAACTAAGACTTTTTTAAAGACACTAAAGGGAATTGACTTAATATTATTAGTAAGATAAATGTAATCTTGAGAATTTCCAAAAGATTTGTATGTTTTATGATGTAAAAAATAAAATGTTAAAGATCTAAAGGGAAGAATACCATTACAAAAGAATACAGCTTGCTGGTCCTATCTGGTAGCAACTATGACAGAAACAAATATTTTCTAAAATACATTAGATTTTACTATTCACCAGAGCTGGCTTATTAATTAGTAAAGTTAAACATTCCCTATGATAGCTGTGAACCATCCTTTTTCATTATGTAGATTGAATTCTTCATCTAAGTTCAGGTGATCCTTGCCTCCCGTAAAATGACTATTCTGTTACTTGTTATTAATTCTCACTAATACATATTAATGTTTGTGATTTTGATTTTTCCCAAAAAGGAGACACTTCGACTTAATTAAAGAAACATTAATACTTGCACCGAGTTAGTTGTAGGTAATAATAAGATGAATGTACAAGCTTGCAGTATAATGGGAGATACAGACACAGACATAACTATCTACTATAAGGTAGGTTGTGATGAATCTCATAGTAGAGATATGAATTGTTACTGGAATGCTAGAGGGAGCAATATTAATTGTCATAAGGAAAATCTGGAAAGGTATCAGGGAAGGTAAAAAAATCTGTCTCAGTCCATCCTTGAATTAATTATGGGTAGGTAGGTCAACAAGCAGAAGTGAGTGGGCAGAGAAACTTGTATAATAAAGGCACAAAAAGTATGGGATTCTAGGATGTGTTTAGGCACTAGTGCTCTGATATGCCTAAGCACAAAAGTAATTTTACAACACATTTAGGGCTAAAGGATAGAATTACACATAGCAGCATTTTGGATTGGAGTAAGAGATCGTTTTGAGACTGTTATAAAACAGAACTTTGCCCTTACCTAGAAGTTTTTGAGCACCTACTTAATAGTCAGTAGAAAGTTTGAGAGCTCATTTTTACCCAAATACTAATTTTCACGTTATTTTTGAACAGATGCCTTTTTGGAAATCTTAAAAAAGCAAACATTTCAAACAGTTGGCTAACACGCATGAACTAACACTCATTCAGTTTTTAAATTACGGATGATATCCGTATTAACATTATAATGACTCTATACTACAGATTGACATGGTACATCGTAACAACTCCGAAGGATTCTTCCTTGATGCATCTCGACACATCCTTGAAGCACCTCAACATGGACTGGAGAGAAGGCACTTGGAAGCAAATCAGAATGTACACTAAATAAACAGTCAACTTTTGGGGTGTGGATGGAAAGGGGGTCCATTTTAAAAGTTTTTTTACATTGAATTTCCCTCCCAGATTAGATCAGCAAATAAATGAAATTTATTAAAAGAATGTTGTGTCTTTAATAGCCATGCTGTTAAGTGTAGAAACTTTAAATCTCTCATTAATTTTCTGTGTATTATATCATTTACAGCCTGTTAGATATTTGCAAGTTTTATAGATTATTCAGCCCAACTCTATTTGCTCTTGTTACCTGTTGCTGTAAAACAGTCATTTTCTTTCTGGACATCAAAGATATTTTCTTGGCATTAATTTTAACCTGATTTCATAAACATTTTGGTCAAGGTACTAAATGTTTTGATTCAGATTTTGGATAGTTTGTACCCCTTTGATTTTGCAAATAAAATGAAAATGTTTTTGTTTATATGTTAGGATTAAGCATAGTAGTGCTCTCTCCATTGTGTCTTAACTTTTTTTTTTTTTTAAATTCACTTGTGGCAGATCTTTATTGAATCAAGAAGGAATACACCCAGACAGGGGGTTAGAAATGAAAGACATTTCAAGACAGTTCAAGGGTTATGTTGGTGACACCTCTTGTCTTCAAGACAGTTTTGAAAGCACAGATCTTGCCTCTTGTGCTCATTGAAAAGTCTGTGATACTGCTCTAAAGATTTTATAGTTAATAAGTGAATCATTACCCTGGCCTATAAAAATGCTGCTCTGTTTGAAGTATTGGGTGTTTTCTCATTATGAATTTTGTTAGAAGAGACTCTGTACTGAAAAAATCAGTTTTTTTCCCCTTCTATTTTAAAGGCAAAGAAATGCTTCCTGTATAGTTTTTAAACTTCGGTCAGTGCCATAGGACTGACCAAATCATAAATTGAGAAAGCTGTTGGTATTCAAAATTTTTACTCATTACCCTTATTCAGTTTGCTGCTGCAGTGATCTCTATTTACTTGCTTTTACATATTATGCTTCCTTGACAATGGGAGGAATTTTAATGATTAACTTACGGAATATGACAAATATTTGTCCTGATAGCATTCTTGCTACTATAATCTACTTCAAAACCGTCCAATAGAACTTTTTCCTGAAATGATGGGAATGTTTTTTATCTGTGCTGTCCAGTGTGGAAGCCCGTAGCCACATGTGGCTATTGAGCACTTGCAGTGTCACTAATGCAGCTGAGGGACTGAATCATTATTTTTTTTTTCTTTTTTTTTTGAGATGGACTCTCACTCTGTCACCCAGGCTGGAGTGCAGTGACGCGATCTCAGCTCACTTCAACCCCCGCCTCCTGGGTTCAAGTAATTCTCATGCCTCTGCCTCCTGAGTAGCTGAGACTACAGGTGCATGCCACCACACCCGGCCAATTTTTGTATTTTTAGTAGAGATGGGGTTTCACCATGTTGGCCAGGATGGTCTCAATGAATTGTTAATTTTAAAAAATATATGGATTTTATTTAAGTTTAAATAGCATTGTGTTGGACAGCACAGATTAGTCTTTTATAGTACCTTCTTGCTGAGTACTAGCAGTGTATAGGTTTCCCCATTAAAAGGACCTACATTTCTGTTGGTTAAGAGGCTATTAAATGTGGTTTGCCAAAGATACTACTTTATCATTTCTTCCAGCTTAACAACTTCTGTGAGTTTCTTGGAGTACTGTTAATTTTTTTTCCAAAAAATATATATAATTACTAAAGAGGCAGTGTTCATTTGGTTATTCCCTGTTATATTTAAGTCTTAGGCTTAATATAATAAAATATCTCAGTTGCCAGTGAATCATGATCTGTAGAAGCTGTTCACTGAGAAAATGATTATTCTCAAGTTTCTGTTGATTTTAAACCTTTTTTGTCTGTCTCTTTCACTAGACTGTAAGCTTCTTCAGATCAGGGAACATGTCTTAACAGTTTTTGTATTCCTATTGTTTAGCACAGTACTGGCACATCATAGGTGTGCAAAAAAGAGAATGAGATTGGAAGAATTTATGCTACTTGCTGCGCCTAACAAATGTGGATGTCTGTATTATACTGATACTGTATTTTCAATAGTTGGCAAAGGCCATTTAATATTTTAATATTGAAAAGCAGAATTGTGTTCATTTTATCCAATATTTATCTTATACCATACACTAAATAATAGGTGGATGTAAAGATGCAGTTCCTGCTCTCAAAGAGGATCATGATCTAGAAAAGGTTGCAGATTGGTTTGAGATCAATTTATAGGCCTCAGCAAAACAGAAAAGATTTCTAAATCATTGAAGACCTCAGGGAGGAAAAAACATTGAATGTGTCCACAATTTTTATCTTTCCTATTACTTTGAACAATAGTGTGTGTAAGTGCAAAAAAAAAAAAGTTGCTGATCACTGTGGTGAGAGGAATGTAAAATATGAATACTTTTCTTGCTGCTAGGTTTAATTACATTGTGCTGCTTATTCTTAATTCTAGTCCTAACAAATCTGATTTCAGAAGCACATCTGTGGTCAACCAACTTCATTGTGAATATTTGTTTTATTTACATTAAGTGACAATGTAAGAATATTATATTCATGTTAAGTGATACTGCAGATTTTATAAAAAAGAGAGGATCCAGAAATAAAAATAATTAAGTATTTTGCTGATTTCCAACTCCCATCCTTCTTTTTCAGGAACTACAAGCACATGTTGACCAGATAACTGAAATGGCAGCAGTAATGAGGAAAGCCATTGAAATTGATGAGCAACAGGGTTGCAAGGAACAAGAACGAATATTTCAACTTGAAGTAAGTTTTATATTGTAAATGTAGGTGAAAACTGTCTATACAAAGATTTATGTCAGAAAATATACCTCATTTTTAAATGTGTATATATATATATACTTTCCTGAGGTACTGATAGTGTTCTCCTGGATGCTGTTTATATAGGCATATTATTCAAGACCATTTATATGGTAATGCAAGAATCTAGGATCATTAGTAACTTACAATATACCGGTAATTTAGAAAATTGAGGTTTGATCCTATATTGCTTATCTTATGAGGTGAATGTACTTCTTCAGTTGAGTAATTTTTTAAATTTTGTTTATTCTATTAGAGATCATGGTGATACAGGGAAATTTTTTTTAAACCACAGATATTTAGGAGCACTCTTATTTTTCTGGGGACTCTCAAAGCCTTTGTCTCATCCTCCTTTATTTTGTGATAGTGAAAGTGCAAGTCACTGAATAACTGAAATCAGTACAATAGACTTATACTTTAAGAGCTTCATTTTGAAATCATGGTGGGGAATCTGCTTTAGACTACTAAAATTTAGAAAGCGAGACTAAAGACAAAGTGGTAGAGAATAAATTATGAAAGGTTATTGTTAAATGTTTACAAATTTTTTTACAATAACCAAAAGGGGGGTAGAAAGCAAAGCTATTTACCAGTGTCAGACTTGGTTACTTACATTCTTTCTTGACAAATATCATCAGCTACCCCAACTCTGCTGCTCTGAAATTCCAGTGAGAGAAACTTGTCCTTCATTCTGTGCTATCATGAAAAGTAATAAAAATAATAAAAAGTGCTAAGAGATTCTAGCCTATTCACTGGCTTTGTGAGTTTATATAAATATAAATCTAGATGTATTTTCTTCATCTCTAATGTGATTGTAAAATTAAGGCCATTTCTGAGTTTCTATTTACAATTATAGCTGCTTGAGTAAGAAGGTTTTCCAGTTGTGTAAGATGTTGAATACAATTCCTAGCTGTTTAAGTGTTTTTTAGATTCAGATTGCCAACTGCATACATCATTGAGTACATTAATGCCAGTTACAGAACTTATTTGTTATACTTGCATATGTTTAGTTTTTCCTAACATATTTTTATGCTGTTGTAGTTACCTTGTGGATGGTGACTGCATCTTTGTTTTTGTTTGCCTTCTTATAGCAAGAAAACAAAGGCTTGAGAGAGATCCTTCAAATAACTCGAGAATCATTTTTGAACCTAAGGAAAGATGATGCGTCGGAAAGTACTTCTTTGTCAGCATTAGTGACCAACAGTGACTTGAGTCTGAGGAAGAGCTGAAGAGCCTCTGAGTCTGTGAGCTTCTTACATGGCTCCAAATGGTCAAATAAGTGAATGAATGAATGAATGAACAGAAAATTCAGTACTTTATTTTTTTCTCTATAAATATGTACAGTGCACTGGCTATGAGATAGCAACAAAAACATGCATAGTTAATGGTCATAGACTTTATTCCAAAACATAATTGGAAAATAGAAACTGAGCCATTGCCAATTGGTAAAGAAATGAAAGGTTTTCACAGTGACTACTGAATATATCAAGAGCTTTTGGTAGTGGTCCTGGCTTTCTGGGTGATTAATTAGGTAAGCTTGAATATTCCCAATAAATGTTTGAGAATTCATAAAATTATACCAATCTAAAAATATAAATTTTGGCCATTGTTTTGTGAACTGAAGATTTGTATGCTAAATAATTTACATCCTTGCAATTTGGCGTCAAAGTTAATACAAAGTTTATGTACCATGAGACTTCAGCTTTAGTGATTGCCTACTTTCACATTTATTTAAATTTTTGTGAAAGAAAAGACTTAAAGGCTATAGGAATAAATGTGTTATATGTACCATAAACAAAAGAGATAATTTAATTTTAGCAACTTACCATAACTGATACTTAGCTAACAATTGTCCATAGCTTATTGAAGTGTAAGAAATATCATTTCAGGAATGAAAAAGCAGGAATACTACTTTCTAAGAAAGAAGATCTTTTAATAGACATATTTAGTAGGTTAAACTACTCCTTTGAAAGAATAAGTTTTGGTTTGAAGTCAATAATGAAGATGAAATTTGTTTTTCTCTTTGGCTGATTTTTAAGGATATTATGTAGTTCATTTAGTTAACAGAACTGAAATGTTTGCTATAGCAAGATAGGTATGGTAATTTTAAAGTGAATTGGGAATTCTTCTGGCTCATAAAACCCCCCTTTTTTTTTTCTTTAAGTGTTCTTGAGATACAAAAAGAAAGTGAATTAAAATTTCAAAAAAAAAAAATTCTGGATATGTCTTTAGACTCCATCTGATCCTCATAATCTGTAAGATTTTTCTTAAGACCTTTCAGCTGAAAGTGGGAGTGGGCTGGGGTAATCTGTAGATTTAGAAGTATTTGTTTTCTGTTGTCTTTTAAAATGTGAAATATATAGTATATAAATTTTTTAAAAGCCACCAGATACAGACATGTGCTTTAACATCAGTTGAAACCTAAATTTTCTTATGTTGTGGTGATTGTAGTAAAAAGGGATAAGAGTATCAAACATGATTAAATATATTGTACTCATTTATATTGAATACATATTAAAATTAAGACAATAGGAAATTCTACTTTGAGTATGTAATTTTTTAAATAAGTATTACTTTATATAGTAATTGTATGTATAATTTCATATACCGGTAAAATTCAAAACTACTCTACACTTCAGAAAATTATTCTAAGTTTGGTGTGAGTGGGGCGGATGAGGCTGATTGAATAGAAAAGGGCTGATAACTCAACCATTACATAGATTTCTTTTCTCAGTCAGAGGCCTTATTTGATATTTTATAAATAAATGACAGTTTTTATTTTTAAACTTTTTTATTGTTTTTGGTAAAGTATCCCTTAATTTAATGACACATTCATTCAGATACTTTTTATCCCTGGTAAGAAAGGAAATAAGCTACACAATTGAGACAAGTCTGAGGCAATTCATTGAGGCAGCTCTGATACAAAACATTACTTGATAAATAATTATTTTTGTAAACAAGTTGGGTTAACTTATTCTTGGTCTTTTTGCTTGGATATGAATTTAAGGTCTTGATGTTTAAAGACATTTTGTTATTTGGTGACACTTTTCTATCCCTTTTTTTGGGGGGGGGGTTAAACAGAACCTTAAGTTTATGTCTGAGGTATGTGCTGCATAGGAACCTATTTTATTATTAAAGATGAGTGATTAAAATTGGTATGGTCTCCAATTTAATTTGAAAAATGCTTATATTTATTCTTATATATGGTTAATTTTAAGGTCTTTTGTCTCTTCTTACTACAAAACTACTTAGCAACAACCTCTGTATTCCTTAGTATAGGCAACTTCTTAGTGCAGATCCTGCAGAATTTCTTACTGTCTATAGTGGGTTGAATCTTGTCCCCCAGAAAGTAAGTCTGAGTCCTAACCTGATACACCTGGGAAGGTGACCATATTTGGAAATAGAGTCTTTACAGATGTGATTAGGGATTCTCATGATATAGTTACCCAGGATTTAGGGTGGGCTCCAAACCCAATAAGTAGTGTCCTTACAATAAGAAGATATGAAACACAGATATAGCTGCATGAGGACAGAGGCAGTGAGTTACTCAAGGACTGCTAGCCACCACCAGAAGCTGCAAGAGAGACATGTAATAAGTTCTTTACGGCCTCTAGAAAAGACCAAGCCTGCTTGATTTCAGACTTCTGGCCTCCAGAACTATGAGGAAATAAATTTCTGTTGTTTTCATCCACCCAGCCTGTGGTAATTTGTTACAGCAACCCTAGAAAACTGAGACATCATCTATTATTTATCTATCAACTGTATTTTTTATTTTATATAAAAAGAACAGTTCTTAAAAACCAATTATTTATAACCTCACAGATAATTTCTGCTCTAATTTATATTCTTCAATATTAAGGTGTCTTCCAAAATTTTATAGAAATAAATTGCTTCCCTATAATCGCAGCACTTTGGGAGGCCGAGATGGGCGGATCACTTGAGGTCGGGAGTTAGAGACCAGCTTGGCCAACATGGTGAAACCCTGTCTCTATTAAAAATACAAAAAGTTAGCCAGGCATGGTGGTGGGTGCCTGTAATTCCAGCTATCTGGGATGCTGAGGCAGGAGAATCACTTGAACCCAGGAGGCAGGGGTTGCAGTGAGCCAAGATTGTGCCACTGCACTCCAGCCTGGGCAACAGTAGTAAAACTTCATCTCCCAAAAAAAAAAAAGGAAATTGCTTCAATGAAGTGGAAGATCGTAGATTCATAATTTTGGTATCACTACTACCTTTTCCCATTGTCAGAGTGAAACAGAACTTTTTTTAGTAAAATATTGATGAACGTAATTTCTAATTGGAGTTTGAGGAGACACTTTCCTTTTACCTCACTGGCTGTTCCTTTGTTTCTTCTTTCTGACCTCTTAATGTTAGAGAGCCACTGGGCTCAGTCGTTATACCTATTCTGTGCAGTATCTCTACTCACTTTGGTGATCTCACCCAGTCTCATGATTAAATACCACCGCTATGCTTGATGGCTCACGAATTCACAGTTCTAGCACAGACTTCTAATTCCAGATTCATGCAGCTGTGACTGTCAAAGAGACATTTCAAACTTAAGATGTCCAAAGCCAAACTCTGAATCTCCCAGAACCTCTCCATACTCTTTCCCGTCTTTGCAGCTGCTAGGGCAAAAAACCTTGGTGACAACTTTGATGCTACTTTCTCATATCATGCATCATATTCATCAGCAAATCCTGTTGTTGGGTCTTCCTTCGAGAAATATCAAAATCCCACCATTTCTCTCCTCCACTGCTACCCCCTGGTCAAAGCTACATTATGGTAGTGTTAAAGTATACAAATTAGATTCAACCTAAATATCCTACAGTAGGGGAAAAGTATCAAAATTCACTTAATACAGTTGATTACAGTCTATGGCTTGACGACACCAGCAACAGGAAGAAAATATTTACCTAAATTTGCATGATAAAAAGTTTAATATGAATTACACATATAATTAAAAATATGTAAAAATCAGATGCATAGGAGGAAATGTCCTGAAGCAAATAATATCAGTGTTCCAGCTGTTTTGTTTGCATTAGCCAGTTTCTGTTGCCTATAATCAAGCATTTTGTAGCTCCCATTATATAGTTGTAATTTATTCATCAATTTTCCCAATTGATGGATAGTTTGCAAAGTTTAACACAAAATAATGCTGTAGTAAACATCCATATACATGCCTTTATTTACTGTAATTTCTAGCATATAAATTCCCAAAAGTTTGTTGGGTCATGTTTGTTCTTTTTAAATGAAAAAATAAATGTACATTGTTAAAAATCTAGCAAACTAAAAAATTTACAATTCAGAGTAAGTAAACCTCTTGCTACAATCTCTGTCTTCCCAGAGGCCATTATGTTTCTTGTTAATCAGAAAACCTGTTAACCAAGAAAAGTGACTAAGGCAAGTGTCTTAAATCAGTAGAGGTTTATTGAGCCAAAGTTTAAAGACATGCCAGGGGAAAAAAAGCAAGTAACATGAGCATCTGTGACCTGAGCTTTCCAAAGAGGTTTTGGAAACTCATTATTTGGAGGGGGGAGAGCAAGGAGGGAAAAGGGAGAGGGGTAGGCAGTGAGGCAAATGATTACATTCTTCTGAGGCTCTGGTTAACGCTCAGTAAATCTGTTTGACATAAGGTAAACTTTGAAAAAAGGGAATAAAGACTCAATTATGCATCCATCTTAGGGTTGGCAGAAGAGTGGTTGATCTTGTCTCATCCTTATTCTGTACCTGGGAAGATAAGCTTGTTAATGACATTGTCAGTGTGAGATTTTAACAGAACTTGGTTTTAAGAGTTAAACTGTGGGTGCAGACCCAAGGTTACAATTGGCATGTGCTGGTTTTATAGCTCTCCACAATGAGAAGGGGAGGCCTTGAGGCTTCTGTTAATACTCCCCCACCTACATGGAACATACTTGGGTTTGGCTACTCCTACTCAACCTCCAAGTTTCAGCTGGGATGTCACTTCCTCAAAGACTCCTTCCCTGGCATCCCACTTTCTACCCCCCACCCCATTATACATTTTCATTGCATATTATACATCTTGTGTAACTAGTGTGTCTCACTTACTATACTCCAGTCCCAGACAACAAAGACCATGCCTGTGTTTTCCATCTTCCCAATGCTCAAGGCAATGCCTGGCATACAGGAACTCAACAAATATTTACTGAATGAGCGAATGTGAGACCTAAGTCAAAGCCTATCATTATATTACATTTTTTTTTCTTTTTTTTTTTTTTTTTTTTTTTTTTTTTTTTGCGGCAGTGTCTTGCTTTCTTGCCCAGGCTGGAGTGCAATGGTGCAATCTTGGCTCACTGCAGCCTCTGTTGCCCCGGGTTCAAGTGATTCTGTCACCTCAGCCTCCCAAGTAGCTGGGATTACAGGTGTACGCCATCACATCCAGCTAATTTTTTTGTATTTTTAGTAGAGATGGGGTTTTACCATGTTGGCCAGGGTGGTCTTGAACTCCTGACCTCAAGTGATCTGCCTGTCTTGGCCTCCCAAAGTGCTGGGATTCCAGGCGTGAGCCACCTAAAGTTTTTTTTTAATCTTAAGCTTGATCCAGACCTGCCGACCTCCCCAGTGTAATGATTACATGGTAGTCCCTGGGTAAGTCCAGAGTTCCCACTAACTTAAGCCCCTCTTTGTGTCAATTTCATCAAGAGTGGTCCTTGCGAATACAATGGCCAAATTGCCAAGAGCCATTTCAATCAACAATCAGGGTAAAAAGGCTTGTAAAGGATTCTTTTGGTAGGGCTGCCGTATCAAAATACCACAGACTGAATGACTTAAACAGAAACAACATTTCTCACAGTTCTGGAGGCTGAAGTCCATGATCAAGGTGCCAGCAGGGGATGGTTTCCTCTACTTGCAGATGGCTGCCCTCTTGCTGCTCTGTGCATGGTCTTTCCTCTGTGAGCACATGCGCCTGGTGTTTCTGTGTCCTAATCTCCCCTTCTTACAAATACACTAGTCAGACTGGATTAGGGCCCACGCTAATCGTCTCAATTTAATTTGAAACCTCTTTAAAGGCCCCATCTCCAAATAAGGTCATGTTCTGAGGTACGGGGTGTTAGGAATTCAACATATAAATTTGTTGGGAGGCACAGTTTAGTCCATCAGAAAACCATAGGTAGCAGCCCTCCCAACAAGGTCTGGGGTGCAATGGGGTCTGTGCCCCAGGGCGAGGCCCTGTTCTCAGGAAATTAGAGCCAAGAACTCTGGGTTTGAATGAATGTCACAAGTACATCACCTAGGAGTGAACTTCAGACCAAGTTTGAACAGATGCTGCTGTGGAGAAATGGATATTGGAAATTTGTATACCAATCATTTGAAATAAATGGTCCATGACTTCAGAGAATTAACTTGGAAAAACATGCTTTCACTCTGTAAAATTAATTTTCAAAAAGAACAATCAGCAATATTTATATTAGAAACATTCTATCAATTCATCAGCAGAAGAAAATATAAAATAACCTGGTGCTTTACATCTTCGTCATGACAAGTGTAAACACATTTGGATAGGGAGTCGGGCATCCCAGTTTTGGTCTGAGCTGTGTTATTCGATAACTCTCTGACTTCATATCATTAACTTCTTAAGAATTTCCTCAGGTATTAAATAGGTCAGTGAACATGATCTCTAGTCTTTTGAAGGTTTAATATTCTAGCAATTTCTTTGTTAGAATTAGTTTTCTATTTCACCTGCTACAGAAAACTCAACTGGCCTGTGGTACAATATAGCTAGTATGGTTGGCAGTCTGGTAGCTAGCCTGTAACAGATTAATCAGAACTTTCTGAAAACATTTTAAAGAACAGTTCAACAGAGTTTCCTGTTAACTACTACTTTTCTTTAGTTTGATACACCTGAAGTGCTAATAACACCAAATTAATCCTTTTTTTAAATGTACTTCCCCAGATGTCTTCATTTCCTGTTAATTATCCTTGTGATTTTTTTTTTTTTTTTTTTTTTTTTTGAGACTGGGTCTTGCTCTGTCTCCCAGGCTGGATTGCAGTGGTGTGATCTTGGCTCACTGCAACCTCCACTTTCCAGGTTCAAGCAATTCTCCTGCCTCAGCGTCCTGAGTAGCTGGGATTACAGGCATGCACCACCATGCCTAGCTAATTTTTGTATTTTTAGTAGAGATGGGTTTCACCATGTTGGCCAGGCTGGTCTCAAACTCCTGACCTCATGTGATCCGCCCGCCTTGGCCTCCCAAAGTGCTGGGCTTACAGGTGTGAGCCACTGTGCCTGGCTATCCTTGTGATTTTTAAAAATGAAGAACTATATTGTTTGCCCATATTAAATAACTTTTTTTAATAGCTGTGAAACTGTCCTCTTGTGTCTTGTTGCTATGGTACAAATATAATCTGAAAAATTTTATAAAAATGAGGCTTTTTAGCATTTTTTTCAAAATAGGGATTTATTATAAAAACTATACAAACTGACTTTTTATCATTCACAACTTACAAAAAATTTTAAACAATTTGTATCCTCCCTCCAAAATAGTGTTTTCTGCCTTTACAGTCTTCACTGGCAGTGCATTCAGATGGTATAGAAAATAACTCACAAACATTCCATATAACTTTGTCACTACAGTAAATCATTTTTAAAAACTTCATCAAGTTTCAGTGTTACTGAAATTAGTTATAGACAGACAGCAAGGATTAAAGAATAAACAGTAAATGGTTACCTGCACTGAATTTTTCAAAGCAAAAATGGTGTTATATTTTGTATGTTGTTTTATCCTGCTCCAAACACTTAAAGCAAAAGTTAAAGATTTTTCCAGTTACCTGAAACTTCAAAAATCTATTGTACTTTGAAAAACTTTAAAAAGCAGTGTCATTTAAATAGTGGTTAACTCACAAATGTGTATGCAACAACATTCACCAACCCTAATCCCACTCAGGCCTGCAGAGTCACCAGCTCACAATAATTCAGTGCTCTGAAAGCTGGGGAAAAAGCCCCTGAGTAGTAAGCACACAGCCCAGGGTGTTCAGGTGCTTTCTTGTGGTGAAACAAAGGTGTCAAAACTGAGGGGACTCGCTAATGAAAAGCAGCTCCACTAGACACCCGAATCCTTTTTGACTCCATCCTCATCACTTTAAAACATAGATGGTACAAAGGCTTCATACAGAAAAGATATTACTGAAAATTGTATTTTACACTAATGCTAACACAGCTAATTGAGCAGAACTATGAAGTACAAATTTTTTGAAGGTTTTCTTCTTAATGGCAATGTAGACTTTTTTTTTCTTTTGAGTTAGAGTCTCGCTCTGTTGCCCAGCCTGGAGTACAGTGGCGCAATCTTGGCTCACTGCAACCGCCACCTCCTGGGTTCAAATGATTCTCCTGCCTCAGCCTCCCGAGTAGCTGGGATTACAGGCAACCACCACCATACCTGGCTAATTTTCACATTTTTAGTAGAGATGGGGTTTCATTATGTGGGTCAGGCTGTTCTCAAACTCCTGACCTCCCGCCTTGGCCTCCCAAACTGCTGGGATTACAGGTGTGAGCCACTTCGCCCAGCCAGCAATATAGATTAAGGTGGGGTTATTTCCTAAAAACAAACATAATCCATATGTCATCTAATGCAGTTTAAATTAAAGATCACCTGTTGACATTATTTTAAAAGGCCTTGAAAGAAAAAGGGGGCCATTATTTTGAATATAAATAAATCATCCTTATAAAATTCTATTATCTATATAAATTGGCCTATTTTCAAATAATTTAGCTATTTCAATTACCATTTTGAGCAATAAAAGGCAAAAACAAAGGGTACCTACTGAATTGTACACTTAAAAATGAATAAGGTAAATTTTATGTGTATTTTATCACAATTTAAAAATTTTTTTAAATACTGAAAAAAAACAGGTTAACTTTTAGATAATGTGTAATACTAAGAAGGACATACAACTAAGTAATCAAACTGCTTTTAGTAAGAAAATAAGTTGCTTTTTTTTTTTTTTTTTGACACAGGTCTCTATCACCCAAGCTGGAGTGCAGAGACACAATCATGGCTCACTATAGCCTCAAACTTCAGGGCTCAAGGGATCCTCTGGGAGTAGGCATGTGCCACCATGCCTGGCTAATATTTTAATTTCTTTTTGTAGAGATGGGGTCTTGTCATGTTGCCCATGTTAGTCTCAAACTCCTGGGCTCAAGTGATCTTCCCACCTCCTCCCACCTTGGCCTCCCAGTATTGGGATTACGGGCATGAGCCACCATGCCTGGCCTGCTTCTCGTTTTGTATTCCAAAATTCAAAGGCCCAAGTATCAAATCCCTAAATTTCCAAACACTGTTGCAAATAAAGACTCAGTACAACACTAAAATAAACTACCTCCCCAAGATTAGATAGATTCAGGTGGAGAGACTTGTTTTAAGGGGTTATAAAAAGAAACACCAGGGCTCTGCAGGAGAATCAGTTTTTAATTTTTTTAAATGTATCTATTTAATGGAATAAGTTGATCATAGATTTGTAAACCAAAAGGTAATTTCTCAAATATTTGGAAATAAAGAAAAGCTTCCCTACCATAACTTTTTGGTCATCTTTCTCATTCTCTTAGAATAATCCTAATCCCCAAGTATATCCTTACCATATATCCATAAGGGCACCATAATTATGCAAAGCACAGATATATATGCCTTTTCTCTTACTAGACTTGCACCAGAGATTGGTAAAGCACTTCGGGCATGAACACCAAAGCTGAGGCACACTGACCAACCTCCTGGGCATCTACAGAAGCAGGGGCGTTCTCTCTCCAGCTGGCTGCTCCTTCTGGAAGAGCTCTTTGATCTGGGTTAATCGGCCATAGAGCCTCTCTCTCAAAGGAGGAATGTGGTAGCTAGGGTCCAGAATATTGGTCACTCGGCGTTCTCTCTCTTGCTTCCATAACTTATATGGATGGGGAGGGAAGAATGGTTGTCCTCTCTCTCTTCGAATCTGTAACGTAATTCCACTTACAGCCAGCATGCCCCATACTGCCAGGATAATAAAGTCTAAAAAAACAGTAGAAAAGTAGTTTGAACTCTAATATTTTAAAATCTAACATAATAACACAACTCTTGTAGACTAAATCTGTATCTTCCTTTCTAATAGACTTTCTGGTAAGTTAGTCCAAACACGTATGTAGTTCCTCACTTACAAACCAAATAATCAGTGGGGAAGCCACAGCCTTATTTTTGAAACTAGGAATTTTCTATTACAAGCATTTGAAAGTCCAGACAGGTTGTAAAAGAATCAGTTGTTTGGATCCTTGGCCTTACAACATTATGTAACAAGTACCCACAGTTGTTTGTGTGTTTTTCAGAGGGGGTTCAGGGAGGAAGGCAGTGATCTAGTTATACTTCACATATGTACATCATGGAACATCAGATGCCACTATGCTCATTTCTTTCCCATTCCACTCTGTATGGGACCCTATTGCACTCACAGAGTAGGTACAGGAATGCATGGAAAGATTCAACCAATTGTACTTAGCTTCTAGTAAAAGGCTGGGCAAAACACTGTCTGGTACTGAGAAGTGGGAGAGTTTTAAGGTTTTCGAGGATTTCAAGGTCTCTACCTTCAACCTCTTATCCAAAAGGAAAGCTCTGGATAGTAGAGGGAAAGATCTGCCATAAAATAAAATCATAACAATCACAATTGTCATATTATCTTCAATTCTAAGCCATGCTTTTTCACTCTCCATATTTTAACATTTCTGAAGTCAACATATCTTACAATCTGTGAACATTTCATGTGATAGTCATTTTTTTCTTCAAAAAATTTATAGAAAATCTAATGGATAGAATCCTACAAGTGAGGGAAACTACAGGCTTACTAATTAAAAACTCTTTCAACTAGCAAATTGCATGCTTCATTAAAGGAGGGAAACAAGGGAGTAACTTAAAATTAAATCAAGTTGTCATTCTCATCCCTCATTCCACCCCCACCCATAAGTGTCAAACGTATTTACTGTTAGCATTTTTCTCCCCCACTGAGAATGACCAGGTAAACCTAAATAATCTTGGAAATTTCTTAGTGAAATTCATTTAGTAGATTTTTATCTTCATCTTAAAATTTTAAATGCCTTGTTCCCATGATCCTAAGTTATCATAACGGAGGGCTCTCATAGCACTGTATGCTGTGTTTCCTTCTTTTGTCCCAGCTGACTTTCTTTAAATCTAGTTCCCAAGTGTTCTGGTTAGCATAGGTGGGTCAAGACTCCTACTGTGCTGTCACACTGGTTTTTGGATTTAAGAATCTTACCATTAGTTTGAAAAGGCACATTTGTGAAAGCTCCACAGAAATCCTTGTTGAGTGCTCTCTTGAGTACATTCAAAGTGATGTAGGAAAGGCTTGTGGACAAGTAACTGTCAACGGCTAAAACCACCGAATAGGAGCCAATGACTCCACAAGTCAGTATGTTCAGCTGTGGAAAAGTGGAAGAGTTTAGGCATCATCCCTGGTAAAACAAAAGTCATTTCTAACTCTCCACTGGCTTCAATGACAGGCAATCACTTCTGCTCCCTCAGGCATGAAAAGGGACCAGACCCACTTTGAGAGCTGAACAGAAGTTCCCTGGAAAGATAAACTGAAAACAACCTTCAACATCCATATGAGTTCTTAAAACACAGTTCAGCTTGTCCAAATGCTATGGAAAATATCTTCCCTATGAAGGAACTCCAACAATAAACGTAATTAGATGAAGAACCACTCTTGTGACGCCAGCTGAAACTAATGACCCATTGGGTTGGTGTACTAGAGTAAGCACTACCTTCTCTTCTCCTACTGTTAAAAGCATATTCCATTTGGTGGAAGAAAAAAACCCACCATGTGATAATCATAAATAGAACTTCCTTTGCTTTCATAGTAACAAAGCTATTTAGAAGCAGTCATCTGATACAGATAATACAGCCCTCCCCAGTGAATAAAACATGCAAAATGATGAAATAAGTGATCAGCTGAACACACAGGATAACATAATGAATAAATCTAACTTTTGATGAGACACTTACTATTCTTAGGCAGCCCATGAAAACTACTGGAATGAGGATAGCTATGCAAGAGAAAGTGACCCAGAATACACCATCGTCATGAAAAATCTTTAGGTTTCCTGAAAAAGCAAAAAGAAACAGAGAGTAAACAACAGCTTTACCAAGTTAGATTTCATTTCTTGGAACATTCAAACACACATATACATCAAAGGTTTAAAGTAACAACCAGGAAATATGTTGGCAACTAGAAATGAATTCTGATTTTCTTCATTTAACTGTCAATCTTCTTTGAAGGATGTGTTCTAGAAAGTGGGTGGGTGGGGGGATCAAGCAGGTAAACGCTCTGCATTTATTAACAGAATAATTTAGAAGAGACTGGAATAGTCCAAGCTCTTCCATTCACTAGCTCTGTGACCTTGAGCCTCAGTTTCCTAACCTTCAAAATGAGATTGAATTATATTATCTCCAAGCTCTAAATCACCCCTTTTAGTGCTACATGTCTGACTTCATGATTTTGCACTGCAAAATAAAATACACAAATAAAAGGCACTCAAAGTTAGGCCATGAACCCACTGTAAACAGCAATTCCACTTAACAGATTTTTATCATCAAAGCATGTCCTACATGCCACTGCACACTGTGACATGTGATTTCCTCATGTATCAGGAAGGAGGAACCAACCAACCAACCATCCACTCTTCCCAAACCCTTCTCTGCTGCTGGACTTCAAAATGCTGCACAACTTAGGCTGACCCAGAACCAAATATATGAGAACTCCTCTTTATAAGTTAAGTTTAAAAAGCAAGAATAGCCTGACTGCTGTTTAATACTGACACTGGCACCACCATTCAGTCCATAAGACCTACATATCCAGGTCAGAGGGGGAAATCTCTAGGCTACAGGATTGGACCTTGAAACTCCACATTCTCTGAAGCCAACAGCAACATACCATTGAGGTGAACTTACAGATTATATTCTCTAGTTTAACTATATTAACCTTCACAAAATATATATGTAGCTTTATTTTTTTTTAAAAAAAAAAGGCTTTCAAGAAATCGAGGGATTGAAAATAGTTATGATGCATACATGTGAAGAATGGACTCTTTCAGAGTATAAGCGCGCTGCTACCCACATAAAGTAGAAATTGGTAACCTAATCAGATCAGAGAGGTCAGCCAAATATTTTTCAAATGGTAATGATTAAAAATATGGGTAGGCCTCTTGGCTGGGCGCAGTGGCTCACACCTGTAATCCCCGCCCTTTGGGAGCCCAAGGCTGGCGGATCACTGGAGGTCAGAAGTTTGAGATTAGCCTGACCAACATGAAGAAAGCCAGTCTCTACTAAAAAATATAAAAATTAGCCGGGTGGGTGGTATGTGCCTGTAATCCTAGCTACTCAGGAGGCTGAGACAGGAGAATCACTTGAACTCTGGAGGCAGAGGTTGCAGTGAACCAAGATTGCACCACTGCACTCCAGCCTGGGAGACAGAGTGAGACTTCGTCTCAGAAAAAAAAAAAAAATGTGTGTGTGTGTGTGTGTGTGTGTAAATATATGTATATGTGTGTGTGTGTGTGTGTGTATCTCTAGAGAGAGAGAGAGGCCTGGTGCAGTGGCTCAAGCCTGTAATCCCAACACTTTAGGAGGCCAAGGTGGGAGGACTGCCTGGGCCCCTGTTTGAGACCACCCGAGGCAATATAGCGATTCTGTCTCTACTAAAAATAAAAAAATTAGCAGGCATGGTAGCACACACCTGTAGTTCCAGCTACTTGGGAGGCTGAGGTAGGAGAATGGCTTGAATCTTGGAGTTAGAGGTTACAGTGAGCTATGACAGTGCCACTGCAGTCCAGCATGGGTCACAGAAAGAGACCCTGTCTCTAAAAAATAAAAACATACGTTTGGACCCACTAGCATTGTGATCATGCAAACTATCCTTGAGCTATGAGATAGCTCATAAATAAACATATATAAAGGGTATATGCTAAAATTATTTTTACTAATAGGAATAGTATGTCAACAAGTTTAGAGACAACCTGCTCTAGGCTACTTTTATGAAGATGAAAATTAAGAGACTTCTTTATTTCTATTTTCTCATTCCTCACATCTATCCCATGAGATAGTTTCACAGATGGTGGAACAAAGTTTCAATACCTTGTCCAAGGTTATAAGCTAGTAAGGGAACTAGTGACAGAGCCAGAATGTACATAGAGGGTTTTTTCTCACTTTACAATTTATGCTCATTCTACTCATGAAAAGCACATTAATTACTAGAAATTCTAACCTATCATTCCTGTATGCTCTAAGCATTAACAAAAGGGGGGAAGCCCAGTAAGTGGTATTTGGTTTTTGTGGTCTTTTTGTTTTTGAGATGGGGTCTTGTTCAGTCACCCAGGCTGGAGTGCAATGACACCACCATAGCTCACTTCAGCCTCAACCTCCCAGGCTCAGGTGATCTTCTGGCCTCAGCCTCCCAGAGTAGCTGAGACCACAGGTATGCACTACCACATCTGGCTAATTTTTTAATTTTTAGTAGAGATGGGGAATCACTATGTTGCCCAGGCTGTCTCAAACTCCTGAGCTCAAGCAATCCTCCCAGTTGGTCTCCCAAAGTGCTGTGATTATAGGCATTAGCCACCATGCCCAGCCATTAAGTAGTAGTTTATTTAGCACTTCTAGGATAGAGCCTTGAATCTGTATTTTCAAAAACATCCCCATGTGAATCTGTCATTTAGCCAAGCCTAAACAACACTGCTTTTCATCAGACTGACCAGATAAAAGGCTACCTGTAGCAGGGCCAGGAGGAGTATGCTTGGCTCCAGGTTTGCTAAAGTCAGAACAAAGGGCCTTGGATAGACAGTAAACACAGGTTGTCAATTCTCTGTGGTCTTAGAAAAAAAGTCTTCAGGGAGACAAGGGACTTGTACTCTATTATCCCCTGCATTCTCTAGAGTTGACAGCCTCATGAAATGGCTATTTTAATATCTAACAGTCCCATCAACTTTATTCTAATATTTTAAGAACATTATCGCAGAAAGGAAACAGCCAAATAGAATACTTTTGAATACAGATACTCTTTTTGTTTTTGACAACAATCAGGAAATGTAACTTATTAAACAATGGCAAAGAAAGTTAACTTGTAAGTTAACCACATGTAAAAAACTGATAGCAACTGAATTACTTTTTTAAAAACACCAAAAAAACCCCTAGAACCATCCCTGTGCTATAGCCCCAGGGTGATGAGGTACCTCAGGGACACCTGGGGTTTGGCAGAGTGTGGGAGTAGAAGTTGAGGGTACAAGAGAAGACCAGAAACAAATCACCAGGTTCCCCAGCTCAGCTGCCATCAGAGCAGTGCCCCTTTACCTCCATTATTTCTAATCAACACATACCCCTTATCACAACAGATACAAAGCTAACTCTAAAGACATTCTATATTTCATCTAATGTGCCTGTGAGGAAGGAGGGACTCTTACTGGTATTGGTGCTGTCTGGAAGTGTCACATCATCAGTGCAGATTTCCAGAACTCCACAGGAGAAGCACTAACATGCAACACCACTCCAGGATGCAAATCCAATTAGGCAGTATTCAAACAGTGACTCAGACACACAAAACATCAGTTACATGTCACCTACCCAGTGGAGTAAAGAAAGTCACTGACGAGATGAGGAACCCGAGCACTAGTCCAACACAGAGCATGCAGATCGAGAGGATTCCACATCGCCACCACGCAGCTACCAAGAACATTCCACCGATGCTTCCAGCGACAGCTGTCAGAATCAGACGCACTGTACAAAGAAAGAGGATGAACTGCTGGATCACCAGGAGTACTTCCAATCGCGTGCCTTAGACACACAATACCGTTACCAACGACAGCTTCAGGCTGTTTCTTTAGGTCAGGCACTGAGGGCTCTTTAGTGGTGCCATAAAGCCAGCACAGAGCAACCCTCTCTAGAGAGGGGTCTGCGCTGAGACAAGGAAACTAGCCAGGGAGCTAAACCCCACAGGACCAGTGACAGGCTTGGCTTGTCAATAAATTGGGGTTGAGGAAGAAAAAGTGACAAGCATTCTGTTAAATGTAATGGGGTGGGGGGGTGTCTGGTTTTAGGTAAAGAAAACGTCAACATTTTGCTTGTTGTACATCTCATATCTTCAACATATCACATAGCCAAAACGCAGGTTTATAATCAATATGGGCCCTCCTTTCCCTAAGTACCAAGGAATTCACCATACAGATTAAAAACCCAGAAGGTGTCTGAATGAGTAGTTCAGAAAAGGTGTTCAGAGCCTAGGTAGACCATTATTTTACACATACAGGCCAAACTGCAGAAGGAAAGGTAAAGTAAAATACAGCACCTGCCTTCTTGAATACCCAATTAAACTACGTAATTTTCACTTACCATCATACTTGATAGGTGTAAGTCTTGTAATCAGTATATAAAGAAGAATCCCATCATGACAAAGCCTATGAAGAATAATTCTAAGTGGCAAACCACCAGGAAAGGAAAAAAGCAAAACAACAAAAGCTATGGTTAGGCACCTTTTTTACAATGCAATTTAAATATTTAATCTACAAATACATGCTTAAGCTCCTGTAATTTACACATTATAGCATTCAGAGAAAAAAAATTGTCTGAAGGGCAGAAGAAATTCAGCAGTCATGGGAGTAATTATTATTAAACAGATACAATATTAAAGTACTAACTACAGGATACACTTTCTTATATATAGGTCGGTATCAATTGTTAAATTGTTACTTGTTCATTTCATAGCTCATTTTAATATATTTATGTTTTCTGCTTAAAACAAGAATAGCACTTTTGTCATGTGTGTCTAATCTGAAATTACACACTAAATTTGAATAGTTTTGTAAGCATAAATAAAACGTAAAAGATAAAAGAAACCCAAAGTGTTCCAAAGCAAAATATAACTTTTATATCTTCTTTAAATTCATCCTATCCTGCTTAGAATGATCACTCATTACCTTCATCCATTAAAACACCTGGTAATGCAAGCATACAGATAACTCTGTTCCCACAAATAAGCCTAATCCTAATCATGGAAGCCACAGCTCCAAGTATTAAATTCTTCACAGTTGTTCTTGGTAATATTTGTACTGTATCTCAATTTCAATAAATACAAAATGATACATATCAACATACCAAAAAAACTCAGAGTGGGGCATGGTGGCTTGTGCCTGTAGTTTCAGCTACTTGGGAGGCTGAGGTGGGAGGATCAGTTGAGGCTAGGAATTTGAGGCTGTAGTGCGCTATGATTGTACCTGTGAACAGCCACTGCACTGCACTCCAGCCTAGGAGACATAGTGAGACTCCATCTCTTCAAAAAAAAAAAAAAGCTAGTGATAACTTTGAGTCCACAGGTTAGCAACTAAGCTCTTTGTTACAGAATCATCCCACGTGTTGTATTATACATTCTTCACAATACTCTCTTCCCAGTTAAAAAAAAAAAAAAAAAGTGTCATAATAGTGGGAAAGGAGTTGCTATTTCAAACAATTTAACACAAGTTTAAAGAGCTTTATTAGATCAAGATTACATTTGCTCTACCTTTGCTACTCAGTTATACACCTTGTTGATTAAGCGAGTATTTTTTTTTTTTTTTTTTTTTTTTTTTTGAGACAGAGTTTCACTCTTATTTCCCAGGCTGGAGTGCAATGGCGCAATCTTGGCTCACTGCAACCTGCACCTCCTGGGTTCAAGCAATTCTCCTGCCTCAGCCTCCCGAGCAGCTGGGATTACAGGCATCTGCCACTACACTCAGCTAATTTTTTGTATTTTTTTTTTTTAGTAGAGATGGGGTTTTATCATGTTGGCCAGACTGGTCTCAAACTCCTGACCTCAGGTGATCCACCCGCCTGTGGCTTCTCAAAGGGCTGGGATTACAGGCATGAGCCACTGCACCCAGCCAATAAGGATTTTTTAATAATCGAAAACATCACTTATATAAAAGGCAGCCCAAATAATTCAAAGCAATTCAGTGAGCATGATTTACACCCCAGTCCTTTAGTGTGTTTCACTGATGTGGATGCTGGCGTTCCCTTTGGAACCTGAATCTCTCAAGTCTGAGCAGATTCAGGTATACATTTCAAATTCAGTGTACACTGCAGCCCCACAGCCTGATTCTTACGCATACTGCAGCCCCACAGGCTGATCTGTATGAAACCAAGTCAGTTGCCATCACAAAATCCCCACATGTATTTTTACAAAGACAACCAAGTTCTTTCTTTTTTTTCATTCTTCTTTTTTTTTTTTGGAGACAGGGTCTTACTCTGTCACCCAGGCTGGAGTGCAGTGGCATGATCTTGGCTCACTGCAACCTCTGCCTCCCAGGCTCAAGCAATCCTCCCACCTCAGCTTCCCCATGTAGCTGGTACTATGGGCACACACCACCATACCTGGCTAATTTTTTTGTATTTTTGAAAGAGACAGGGTCTCGCCATGTTGCCCAGGCTGGGCTTGAACTCCTGAGCTCAAGCAATCTACCTGCCTCAGCCTCCCAAAGTGCTGGGATTATAGATGTGAGCACAGCATCCAGCCCCAATTTTTCTTTAATTTTTTGGTAGAGAAGGGTGTCTCACTATGTTGCCTAGACTGGACTTAAACTCCTGCCTCACACAGTCCTCTCACCTCAGCTTCCCAAAATGCTGGGATTATAGGCATGAGCCACTGCAACCAGCCCTGACAACCAATTTATAATCTCAGTTATTGTTAGTCAACTAACAGATCTAGCATCTGAAAAAATTCACTGCATAATTGTATTCACCTGTTAATAAGAGAAGGTTGTACTCTACTTCAGGGAGAAGAGAAAAAAATACAAATGCAGTGCAACTCAGTAGACTCATGACTACAAGATCCCAGCCACAAATCTATGAAGATAGTAGAAATAAGTAAGTGCTTACTCTCCTCATTCCCCGGCAACATTAAAGAGAAAAGACAACAAAGATGTAAATAGCAACTATACTGGACATAATACCTGTTTTCCAGAAACTGTGTCCAAAGAAACAAATGAAGAAACCAAGCAAGGCAAAAAGAGTGAAGAACACTTTGGAAGACACTCTTCCTACAAAATAACGAAAATTTAGTGGATAATACATCGAATTTGATACTTTATATTAATATTTATAGAACAAACCTTCATCAAAAAGCTAAGTGAACTGATGTAATTTATCCCATACATGTACATTACAAATTTATTCTTAAAATACCCTTGCCACCCCTAATGAATGAATCTATGCAGATAATATCAAAAACTGCTGCCATATCAAAAGAGAATCCAGATATTATATGCTTGCTGATAGAGATATGGAACACTTCCTATGACATATTCCTGGGTAGAGTGGGAAGGAACAGAGAGAGTGTTCCCAACACAAATAATCCTGTTTCTTCAACAAATAAACTGCATGGACAAAAGGTGTCAGTGGGTGGAGGGGGAGGCGGTGGGGGTGGATGGAGGGAGAATACAGGTTAAAAGAGATTTAAAAGACACATCAACTAAATATTATGTATATATCTCATCTGAAACCTGATTCAAGCAAACTGTGGAAAACAATTGAGATGACTGCAGAAACAAACTCTGGCTGTTAATTTGATGCTATTAATGAATTATTTTCCATATTTTAAAATGAACATTATGTTAATGACACTGTGGTTCTATTTTTTTAAGTGCTTATCTTTGAGGTATACATACTGAAATATTTGTGAGTAACATGATGACCAGAGATTTGCTTTAAAATAATCCAGTGATAAAGGAGGGTGATGAGGTGGAGAGGCAAAGCAGCAGGTGGAGCACAGCTGAAACAAGATAACGGCCATGAATCAAAATTGTTAAGGCTGGATAATTTGTATATGGAGGCTTGCTGAAGTTTTTCACAATAAAAAATGTAAACTGAAACTCACATTACAATGTAAAAACATGTATTACACTTATAAGTCACACATACACAAATTACTACCAGTCTTATCAATTATACATATTGCCTTGGAGAAAAACGTTGCATTACAACCAATGAAGCACTGTATCATTTAGTTTACTGAAGAGAAAAACATGCTCACTAAATTCATCACCCACCATCATGACTCCTTAGAGATAAACTCAAGGAAATAATCCCTGAACTAAAACCAAAACTAAAACATCTATACAATCTCACGTTGAAAATATAACAAGGCTGCCACAAATCAAAATACATAAGATGCCTCAGAGTGCTCAGAATGGAGAAACCATGAAGACATACAGTAAAATAAGAAACACAAGACGGAAGAGCAGAATTCACAGGGCATAGTATATACCTACATATCAGCTTGTCTGAGAATAAGGAGCCCATAAGAAAGATTAAACAATGGCCGGTTGCGGTGGCTCACACCTGTAATCCCAGCACTTTGGGAGGCTGAGGCGGGCGAATCACTTGAGGTCAGAAGTTTGAGACCAGCCTGGCCAACATGGCGAAATCTCATCTCTACTAAAAATACAAAAATTAGCCAGGCCTGGTGGGACATGCCTGTAGTCACAGCTACTCAGGAGGCTGAGGCAGGATAATTGCTTGAACCCAGGAAGCAGAGGTTGGCCAAGATCAGGCTGTTGCACTCCAGCCCGGGTGTCACAGTGAGACTCCATTTCAAAAAAAAAAAAAAACCACACACACACACACACACAAAGATTAAATGAAAGATAAAAACACCACATTCTGTTTATTTCAAACCCTTGGCTATCATTCTAGGATTTAATTTGTACACCAAAACCATTAAATTCACTGGGTTGATTTTCTCAAACAAAAATCCAGTGGAACTTTTCAGCAAGTACAATCACCAAGAAAGCAAGGTCTTCCAACCCAATAAAAACTAAGACACAGTTACCTATTCTTCCCTAACATCAGAGGGAAACTAAATCCTCTATCACAGTACCAGGAAGGAGGGAGAGAAACAAGTTTACAAGTAAAATATGAGAGCATGGAAGGTTTCATAAAAAGCAGAATCTAAGATAAGACATAAAACAGGCAGTCACTTTGGGGAATGAAAAAAGTGAGTAAGACAGAAGCAAGATGAAGGTTAAAGTGTCTTTAATTATGACAGCATAGCTAAGGGTTATGAACTACATGCCAAGGTTTTAGTTGGGAGGCAGTATGGATATAGCCTCCCCACTCCAAGCTAAGGAAAAACACCCTAGTACTCATCAAAGTTTGAAAATGAGAGTAACAATAGAACCAACATCACTAGGAAGGTTCAACTTTGGGCGAGAAGAACAACTGGCTCAGAGCTCTCTGTCTCCTAAGGCTAACAGAGAGAGGCAGCCCTGGGGGGGGTTTCTATTTAGAAGGGACTTTTGCATGAAAGGTTCAAGGGAAAGAAATGGAGGAACCTAGACATGCTTCAGTCCACCAGTTAAAATTACAGGGCCAAGTGCAGTGGCTCATGCCTGTAATCCCAGAACCTTGGGAGGTTGAGGCGGCTGGATCACTTGAAGCCAGGAGTTCAAAACCAGCCTGGTCAACACGGTGAAACCTCGTCTCTACTAAAAATACAAAAATGAGCTGGACGAGATGGCGTACACCTGTAGTCCCAGCACTTTCGGAGGCCAAGGCGGGCTGAGATCAGGAGTTCAAGACCAGCCTGGCCAACATGGTGAAACCCCTGTCTCTACTAAAAATACAAAAATAGCAGGGCATGGTGGTGCATGCCTATAATCCCAGATACTCTGGACTCTGGAGGCTGAGGCATGAGAATCACTAGAACCCCAGAGGTGGAGGTTGCAGTGAGCCAAGATCGCACCACTGCACTCTAGCATGGGTGACAAAGAGTGAGACTCTGTCTCAAAAAAAAAAAAAGTACACACACACATAAACTTATATCTGCCCAGGTATCTTCCACTATATCCCTCAAGGATCTTGAGTGGAAGCTGTTTTGAGTGGAAGACTGAGTGGTGACAAAGAGCCTTTGCTTGGCAAACGTTAGTCTTCTGAACCCCCCTCTTAGGCCCATTTGTGCACATTTTTGTAGAATCCAGCTTCACCAAGAACTGATAAGCCAGCTTAGCAAGAATCCCCTATGCTTATACCAAATCACCCTCTATATCTGATTGGGTTCTTCATCCTCCACCATCCATCCCCCAGATGATGTCTGACCACCCTGGTCTATCTTCAGTAAGAATCCCCTTAGGTCAGTGTAGACACAATATCCCCTTACCCCTCATGTTTCCTCTTAGACACACCCTGATCCTTGGCTATACATTCCCGCTAGCCCATGTTGTACTCAAGAGTTGAGCCCAATCTCTCTTCCCCACTGCAAAATTCCATCACAGTGGTCCCTACGCCTATTGCAATACTACCCCCCACCTTGAATAAAATCTTCCTCACTGTGCTTTAACTAGTGTCACTGATTTTTTTTTCTTTAACAGTGGGATATGGCTGTAGCGGAGGTGGGGGATCATAATACCTGGCTTGAACACAACTAATAGACTTTCTTCTTTAGAGAAAAACTCCATGAAACAGCGACTTGAACTTTCTCAAATTTCTATGCTCCTAGCTCCTATTTGTTCTTGAATATGCTCCAGCAGTCAGGCTCCTATCCGACTTCTCCACTGCAACAGCTCTCACTGGTAACCAATGGCCTCCATGTTGCTGAATCCAACGGTCATTTTCAGTCTCTTTCTTAGCTGACCTGTCAGCAGCATCTGCCACAGTTGATCACTCTCTCTTCTGTGCAACACTATCTTCCCTTGGCTTCAACAAACACCATTTTCCTTTTACCAGTCTGGCTGCTGCTTCTCCCCCATTGGTAGGATCTTCAATTTCCTGAGCTCCAAATATTGGAGCACCCAGCGATCAGTCCTCAGACCCCTCCCTTTTCTCCAAGTCACACTGAGTGTGCCTGCCTCTCCTGCCTCCCCCTTCTACCTCTTTGTAGATATACCATCTAGCCTGAGGCCTTAAATGCCATATATTTAATTTAACTTATATAATCAACCATCAGTTAAACATCTGTACAGAGATGTTCAATAGATTTCTCAAACTGAACATGTCTAAAACTGAACTCTTAATGTATCCTCCGAAACTTCTCTTCCGACAGTCCTTCCCACCTCTGTGAATGGTCGTTCTCTCTTTCCAGTTGCCAAAACTACAAAGTCCTTTTCACTTCTTTCTCCCAAACCCCTCATGCAATCCATCGGTACACTCTACTCCAAAATATATCCAGCCACTCATGAGCCAAACCTAGGACAATTTGAACACAAAATAAATGATGGTAACAGATTTCATCCAGAGAATAAAATAGGAATCTACAGGTCCAGGCTTATATAAATACATGGATAAATAAATGGGAGGGGAGGGAAAACTCTTCCTTAGAGTAGAATGGCAACAAATAAACAAAGAAGGAGTGATACCTTAGAAAAACACCATTTGGCAACCACCTAGTAATAAATGTTCTAGGCAAAGATCACTGGATGCCAAAACTAGCAAGTGAGAGTTTGAGAATGGTATATTTACTGACACTCAAAGTATCTCCCCTAAAGATACTCAAAGGACGAAACAGTTACTTGACTGTGGAAAAACTTGGCAAGACACCACTAACCAACCTACTGAGGGTGTCACCACTAGTAAAGAGACAAATATTAAGTGTCTCCTGAGAAGGACACATCACTTCCTTTGTATTTCTGCCAAAAAAGCATAATCAAAATTTAAGTATGAGGAAATATCAAACTAACCCAAATGGAGGACATTCTAAAAAAAATAAGTATTCTGTACTTCTCAAAAAGGTCAAGATCTTAAAAGATTAAAACTAAACAAAAAAAAGACTTGCTCCAAATTACAGCACTCTAAAGAGACACATCAGTTAAATCCAATGTGGGATCCTAAATTGAACCCTGCACAAGGAAAAAAAATTTTTTTGACAGGGAAACAGGATCTCACTCTGTTGCCCAGGCTGGAGTGCAGGAGCACAGTCATGGCTCACTGCAGCCTTTACCCTCCTGGGCTCAGGTGATCTTCCCACCTTAGACTCCCAAGTTGCTGGAACCAAAGGCATATGCCACCATACCAGCTAATTTTTGTATTTTTTGTAGAGATGGAGTTTTGTCATGTTGCCCAGGCTGGTCTCAAACTCCAGAGCTCAAGCAATCCACCCACCTTGACCTCCCAACGTGCTGGGATTATAGGCGTGCACCACTGCACCCAGTGAAAAAATATTTTTTTTTTTTGCTTATAAAGGACATTATAGGAACAACTAGTAAATGTGGTAACATGTGTGAATTAAATAACAACTGTATCAGTGTTAACTTTGTAATGTTGATAATTTTACTATGTTACGTAAGAAAAAAAACACAGAAGTATTCAAGGGCAAAAAGGTCTTTATGTCTGCAACTTACTCTCAAATTGTTCAGAGAAAACTTGTGTGTGTGTGTGTGTGTGTGTGTGTGTGTGTACATATCTATATATACACAGTTGGCCCCTGAACAACGTGGGTTTGAACTGCATGGGTCCACTTACAGACAGACTTTTCTTTTCTTTTGAGACAGAGTCTTGCTCTATTGCCCAGGCTGGAGTGCAGTGGCACGATCTCAGCTCACTGCAACCTCCGCCTCCCAGATTCAAGTGATTCTCCTCTTCAGCCTTCTGAGTAGCTGAGATTACAGGCATGCACCACCACACCCAGCTAATTTTTTGTATTTTTAGTAGAGATGGGGTTACCCCATGTTGGTCAGGTTGGTCTTGAACTCCTGACTTTGTGATATGCCAGCCTTGCCCTCCCAAAGTGCTGGGATTACAGGCATGAGACACCACGCCCAGACACATACAGACTTTTTTTCAGTAAGTCACACTGAGTGTGCCTGCCTTTCCTGCCTGCCCTCCCATGTCTGCCAACCCTGAAACAGCAACACCAACCTCTCCCCCTTCCTCCTTCTCTTCCTATTCAACGTGAAAATGATGAAGATGAAGGCCTTTATGATGATCCATTCCCACTTAATGAATAATAAATATATTTTCGCTTCCTTATGGTTTCCTTAATAACATTAACTTTTCTCTAGCTCATTTTATTGTAAGACTATAGTCTATGATAAATATAACATACAAAATATGTGTTAATCAAGTATTTATGTTATCAATAAAGCTTCTCTGGTCAACACCAGGCTAACAATAGTTAAGTTTTTGGGAAGTCGAAAGTTATACACGGGCTGGATATGGTGGCTCATGCCTGTAACCCCAGCATTTTGGGAGGCCAAAGCAGGTGGATTACTTGAGGTTAGGAGTTTAAGACCAGCCTGGCCAACATGGTGAAATCCCATCTTTACTCAAAATACAAAAAATTAGCTGGGGAGAGTGGTGTGTGCCCATGAATCCCAGCTACTCTGGAGGGTGAGACAGGAGAACTGCTTGAACCTGGGAGGTGAAGGTTGCAGTGAGCCGAGATCACGCCACTGCACTCCAGACTGGGCAACAGGAGTGAAACTCTGTCTCAGAAAAAAAAGAAAAAAAAAGTTATACAGATTTTGAACGGCACAGAAGTCAGCTCCCCCAACCCCTACACTGTTCAAAGGTCAATTGTACATAGAAAGAAAGAGAGAAAAGAGAATGAAAAGCAAATAGCCTAATACATTAACCTTTGAGGAATCTGGATGAAGATTATACAGAAATTATTTATACTATTTTTGCATATTTTCTGAGAAACTATTTCAAGATAAACAGCTAACTACACCTACATATACACACACACCTCACAACATCTTCACTGCCCCCACTCTACCTAACCCACTGTTCTCTCTCCCCCTGGATTACTTCAGTGGCCTCCTAACCAATCTGCATTTCTGCTCTTGCCCCCATCTTTTCTCAAAAAGCAGCCAGTGATCCCATTAAAATATTAGATCATGGCGCCATTTGCTCAAAACCTTCCAATGCCTTTCCCTTTCGTTAAGAATAGAAGCTAAACCCCATACTAAGACCTACAAGGTAACCTGCGAGCTGCCTGCCCCTACACCTCTCGCCTCACCTCTACTCCTTTTGCCCTCCTCATTCTCCTCCACCTCTGCCCTCACTACAGTTCTTCACACCCTCAGGCAGGCTCCCAGGTACACGCCCTCATCCTGGTTGCTCCAGCTGCCCGGTACACACCACACCCAGGTACGTGTGTTGCACAGCAAGGGCTGCCCTGGCCATGTTAACTATGTCGAATTTACCTCGTACTGGTGCATGTTATCTCCCTTTCCTACTTTATTTATATTCTTAGTACTCACCATTTTCTCATGTATTACATATTTTATAAATTAATCTTATCTGTCTTGTCTCCCTCACTATAATATAAGCTGCAAGAGGACAAGTATTTTTGCTATTTTGTTTACTACTGTGTCCTAGTGCCTAGAACAGAGAGTGGAATAGTGTAGGGGCTCAAAAGGTATGTGTTAAATGAAGGAATGATAACTCAACAAAAACATTTTTTAATATTCTTGAATTCTACATTAGTAATATAAATCTGCAAGGCCAAAGAAGAATTTGTAAAAGTTTAAATCCATATACTCACCTAGGGAAGCACAACTATCCTCTCCTGCCTCAAAGCTGCAAGCATATGTGTGAACAGGAATGTACGCAGCAGATGTATTTAGAAATGGGTCCCAAACAATGACATTGTATATGACACCTTGTCCCGGGAGGGAAGAGAAGGAAACGCTTGTCTTATCATTAGCTGTTAGGGTAACCACCTAAAGCCAAAAATAATACATGATTAGTGTTTAGGTAATTTTTTAACGCTATTCTATGATAACCCCACCTATGTGTAATATTAAATGGTATATTTATAAATTATAATTATTGTTTAAAATATACACCAACCCATTTAATATGATCAAAGGGCCATCTTACATGGTTTGTATATGCTAATGTAAACAAGCTCTTACACAAAATTCTTCCAAAGTTTTTTTTAATAGTTTAAGGAAAATGTGAAATAAATAATGTATAAATGCTAGTTAGGACAAATTAAAGTTTTTTCTCCTCTGCTAGACTATAAGCAAGGATGGGAACTGTATTTCTCCTGTGCACTGCTCTTTCCTCAGTACACAGCCCAATGCCTATACAAAGGATGTGTTCAACATTAGCCACAAACTAATGTAGACAGTCTGTTAACATTTCACAGACAGTATCCACTTATTTTTGTCTAACAGTCTCTGAAACAAGAAAATATTGTATAAGGTTTTGCTATGTAGTAGTTCTTAACTTCAGAAATTCCATTGTAAACTATCAACTAGAAGAAACAAACGCTTTATATAACCATAATACATAGATATGTTCCTACTAATTTGAGAAAAATAAATATTAGGGTTTCAAGAGTAAATAATTCTGAAGTCTCCTACATCAGACTATCATTGCTTAAATATACTGCTTAGCCTTCAAAACTTGTTTTTGGGCAAAAATCTGGTCAAGTTCAACAACTGTTAATATTACTACCAAGTTGTCATGAAAAATTTAAACCGGACAGAAAAGTTGAATGAATATCACAACAGACTATATACTGCCTATTATCAACAATTGTTAATATTTTACCGTATTTGCTTCTCTATCACTCCTTTCTCCCCCATCTCTACTTCTTCCCGTGGAAAGTAAGTTACAGATACCACGATATTTCACTTCTAAACACATCGCTGTGCATATTCTACCGTACTGTTTCTCAAATTTCATGTGCTTGTGAATCACAGGGGACAGTCTTGTTAAAATGCAGATTCTGATTCTTAGGTCAGTGTGGTACCAGCAGTTCTGCTTTTCTAGCAAGCTCTCAGATGATGCAAATGCCATGCAACCACCTACCACATTCTGAGTAACAAGGTACTCAGTATAGATGTAAGTCTAAGTACAGACTTACAAGGGGAGTTATATCAGAATAAACCCAATGTAAGTCAAAAATGCATTTAATATACCTTGCCCACCGAACATCATGGCTTTAGCCTAGCCTACCTTAAATGTGCTCAGAACACTTACATTGGACTCAGTTGAACAAAATCATCTAACACAAAGGCTATGTTATAATAAAGTGTTTAGTTGCTCATGTAATTTATTAGCTGTTTACCTGTGTGGTCTTGGCTCACTGCTCAGCATTGCAACAATATCATACTGTATATTGCTAGCCCAGGAAATTACCAAAACTAAAAACTCAAAATTGGAAGTACTGTTTCTACTAAATGCTTATTACTTTCTCACCATCATAAAATAAAAAACACCAGGAGAAATGCCTGATGTAGGTGACGGGTGTGTAGGCTGGGTGTATGTACCTATGCAACAATCCTGCAGGATGAGGATGTGCACATGTACCCCAGAGCCCAAAGTACAATTTTAAAAAAATTGTAAGTCAAACCGTCGTAAGTCAGGGACCATCTTTATAAGAATATTCTCCTATATAACCACAATACCTTAGCTCACCTAAGAAACTGAACAATTTCTTTATTTTATTTTTTATTTTTTGAGACGGAGTTTCGCTCTTTTTGCCCAGGGTGGAGTGCAATGGCGTGACCTCAGCTTACTGCAACCTCCACCTCCCAGGTTCAAGCAATTCTCCTGCCTCAGCCTCCTGAGTAGCTGGGATTACAGCATGCGCCACCACACTCAGCTAATTTTGTATTTTTAGTAGAGATAGGGTTTCTCCATGTTGGTCAGGCTGGTCTGGAACTCCCAACCTCAGGTGATCTGCCTGCCTTGGCCTCCCAAATTGCTGAGATTACAGGCATAAGCCACCACACCTGGCCTGAAATGCATAATTTCTTGTTAGCTAATACATGACCCAGATTTTCCCTAATGTCTTTTTTTTTCTTTTTGAGACAGGGTCTCACTCTGTCACCCAGGCTGGAGTGCAGTGGCATGATCTCAACTCACTGAAACCTCTGCCTCCCAGGCTCAAGTGATCCTCCCACCTCAGCTTCCTCAATAGCTGGGACTACAGGCACGCAGCACCAGGCCCAGCTACTTTTGTTTTTTCTTAGTGGCTGTATGGTTTTGCCACGTTGCCCAGACTGGTCTCAAACTCCTGAGCTCAAGTGATCTGCCCACCTCGGCCTCCCAAAGTGCTGAGATTACAGGTGTGGGACACTGTGCCTGGCCCCTAATGCCTTTTCTAGCTTTTCTCCTTCTTACCCAAGATCAAACCAAGTTTCATGCATGACGTTTATGGCCAATCTCAGTAATCTAGAGCAGTCTGTCCCACCTTTCTCTACCAGCCACCCAATGACTGTAGAAGAGATGAAGTCAGGTCAGTATTCTCACAAAATATTCCACAATCTGGATTTGTCAGATTGTGCTCAAGGTGTCTAACTAGTTCTTTATCCCCCATATTTCCTGTAAATAGGGAATCCAATGGACTGAATTCAGGTTAGACATTTTTTGCTAGAATATTCCAAGGTGATGGTGATAATGTCAGACTCCATTACATGAGCACATAATGCAGGCTGACCCATTTTCAGTGAAACTAGCTTTGCCCACTTGGAATAGGTGAACTATAAGGCCACTCCATTTTAAAGTGGTTCTCCTTTTGCAATTAAAACTGAATCTAAGGATGCTACTTAGACACTCTAGAAACATCCTGTCCCCTAAAAACCTTTCACCTGTTGATCCTTGCTTGAGTTATTTCACTGAGGGTCACAAAATGGTGATCATCTAATTATATTATTCCTTCTACATATATTAGCTGGCACTCTTCGGCAAAGAGCTTTCTCTCAAACTGGGGAAGAATTAGTTCCTCCTTTAAAAAGGCAAGCTAAATTCCTTTATCAATTTTTCGAGTAATTTGGTGTAAGAGTTTCCTCCAGTGGTAGCAACTGAGGAAGGTTTCATTTTTATTTATTCAAGGCTGAAACCAAAATCTTTTTTTTTCTTGATTCGTGAATTGCCCCAAATTTGGGAGTGCAACCCACTTCAAGCAGGCTCCTGAATCTCTTTGACATACCCTCATTAGTCTTTGAGGGTTTCCCCCACATTCCAGCACAAAATATTGTTTTAACTAAAAGTTAAAAAGTAACCTAAAAAGAGCCTATTATACAAGTTCTTATATTCTTCATAAAAATAAAAATAGTATTAAAATGTCATATCTAATAAAGCAACTAATAAACTTTACTAACAGAGCTTCTTATTTTGTGAATAAGCACAATGAAGCTGTCTAGAAAAATTCCGCCCATCAAACATTAGACTGAAGAATGACATCATATATTATATTGCTGTTAGGCACTTTTCAAGACATAAAGATAAAATCTCCCCTCCACAAAAATAATCTATTGCAGTACATCTCAAAATTTAATACGCATAAGAATCACCTGAGTCACTCATCTTTTTTTTTGTTTTGTTTTGTTTTGTTTTGTTTTTGAGATGGAGTTTTGCTCTTGTCACCCAGGCTGGAGTGCAATGGTGTGATCTCAGCTCACTGCAACCTCCACCTCTCAGGTTCAAACAATTCTCCTGCCTCAGTCTCCTGAGTAGCTAAGATTACAGGCATCCACCAACATGCCTGGCTAATTTTTGTATTTTTAGTAGAGACAGCGTTTCACCATGTTGGACAAACTGGTCTTGAACTCCTGACTGCAGGTGATCCACGTGCCTCAGCCTCCCAAAGTGCTGGGATTATAGGAATGAGCCACCTTGCCCAGCCAGAATCACCTGAGGGTGCTTATAAAATGCAAATTCAGATGCAGTAGTTCTAGGGTGGAGTCTAAGAATTACAATTCTCACCAACTGCCCAGTGATGCCAATGCCACTGGTCCATGGTCCACACCTGCGGAGCGAGGATATTCAAAACTCAGAGAAGAATTTTGCTCCAAGTTAGAGACTTTGAGTTTGGGTTGAAATATTAATGCCAAAGTGTATATCCTTAAGCAGTTTCTCATTTTTTTTTCTCAAAACACTGTAACCTTCATACTCGTCAAAAATGTTTACCCAATAGTTGTGGGAGTACACAGAAAATTACCACCTCCTTCCATTCACATTTCAGATTACCAAGTCACACAGATGTGGCTAAACTAAATAAAATTTAACATAATTTACATGCATCTACTCAAAGGCCAACATCATTTTGAGATATCACCAGCAAAAACTCCCAAGATGTAACAAAATAAAAGAGAGTAAAGTGAGGGTCCCCAAAAGACGGAGAAAACAAGGAAGAAGTAAGATCCTGATAGCTTCTACCCTCTCAACTCTTAGAAAAGTATCACAATCCAGCCACGCAAATCATGGGACTCAGATTTACCTTGAGAGCATTGGCCTTCACTTGGGGCACCGTGACCATCCTCTGCAGATGCGTCAGCACCACGTCCTCAGTGAGGTCATTCTCAGGCAGAAAATACTGATAGACATCATACTGCAACCTCCACCTGGAGTCCTGGTCCATCCCAGCGTCACATGATGGGGGATCTGCACCTCTAAAGTCAACCAACAAAATTAAACATCAATCTCTTGTGGTGCAAATCCCATCTATAAAAAGGAACCAAGAGCCCTAATTTCAAACACTTGCAACAATAATTAAAATTTAAGAGTTCACCTTTTGCAGTGGCAATAATTGGTATTCTGAAGAAAAATAACACACTGTTACGGACTGAATTTTTGTGTCTCCCCCAAAATTAATATGCTGAGATCCTTACTCCCAATGTGATGATATTAGGAGGAGGGGCCTTTGGGAGGTAATTAGGTCATGAAGGTGAAGTCCTCATGAATAGAATTACTGCCCTTATAAAGGAGATCCCAGAGAGCCCTCTAGCCTTCTCTCTGTCATGTGTGAACACAATGAGAACCCAGCAGTCTGTAACTGGGAAGAGAACCTTCACTGGAACTCAACTGTGCTGGCACCCTGATTGTGGACTTCTGCCCTCTAGAACTGTGAGAAAGAAGTTTATAAGCCACCCAGTCTGTGCTATTTTGTTACAGCACCACAAACTAAGACTAACACCAACAGGCAAGGGTGGTTCAATAACTGGATTCTGTATCAGTCAGGCCTAGAGTAACACCACAGCTTTGGGGAGACAAAAAAAATTAAAAAAAAAAAAAGCTGGGTGCAGTGGCTTATGGCTATAATCCCAGCACTTTGGGAGGCTGCGGCAGGAGGATTGCTTGAGCTAAGAAGTTCAAGACCAGTCAGGGCAACATAAAAAGACCTCATCTCCGATTTAAATAACAATAATATAGCAGCTTTGTCATTTGTTAGCAAGTCACTTACCCTCAATAACTCCTAGGGAACTTTTCTGTAAAATAACAGCAATAGCCTTTCTTCATAAAATTGTTAGGATTAAATGACAAAGAACGTAACGACACTCAGCACCATGGACAATGCACAGGAAGCATTCAAGTGTTCTCAAATGTTAGCTATCATTACTATTAAAGCAGAAACTTAGGTACAACTTTAATTAAAACAATGAATCTTAATAAAAATATAAGGATGTTTCAGGGCTACTGAGTGCTATCTATATTTAAAGTGCTTTATAAAAACCAGAATGTACTTCCAAGCTCCTAACAGACTCACATCTGGCTCTTCGAATAAAAAAGAGTTCACAAGAATGAAATGGGAAAATATAACTGTATATGACAGCCCAAATATTAATAATGAAGTTTAAATTACATCAATTTCCTCCCCCCCACCCCAAAATTAAAGAATTCAATTTTACTACAGAGAACTAGGGACTTGAGAGAGCTGGTCAAATCTACACAACTAACGTCATGTGTGTTCTAAAAGCATTTCTCAGAGATGGGAGACAGACATACCTCGCATAGCCTAGGTTTGCTGGGGCAAACTTGATAGTCGTTTCAAAGAAATTATACTCCAAGTAAATGTTGGGATCAATATCTAAATCAAACTCCAAATTACAGCCTCCAGGGATAGGATCTGGATGAGAAATAGGGAAGTTACTAAACAAACAATTCTTACATATCCAAATCATACTCAGAAAAACAGAACTCTACTCTTAGAAGAACTTCCCAAATAGAAGTTAAATATAAATGCAGAGCTTCTAGTCTTATACTATTTCATGAACTAAGGTTAAAGAGGGTAAAGTTAACTAAGGTTCAGGGCCCTAGAGCAGGGCACAGCAAACATTTTCTGTAACAGGCCTGATAGTATTTTAGGCTTTGTCAGTCTGATGGTCTCTGCAGTAACTACCCACCCCTGTCTTTGTGGCAAGAAAGTAGCCATGGGCAATATGTACAGGAAGAGGCATAGCTGTGTTTCAATAAAACTTTATGTACAAAAATAGGCAGCAAGTTGGATCTGTAGTCTGGTCTGTAGTCCAGGCTCTTGGTCTGTAGTCTGCCAAACTCTCCTCTAGAGTTAAAAAGATCAGCTATTTGTTGACTACTTCTGGCCAGGTTTGGAATGCAGATACACAGTGTATCAATATCATGTTGGAATCTTCCTCCAAATTCCATGCTCTTCTTTCATACTCTCCTTTTTCTGCATTTATGGATCTTTACCACACCAGAAAAAATGGTATGTATGCCAGCTGAAGCTCCACCGTTAGAATTTTTCTGTGAACACTGTCCTTGATGCGAGCCTTAATTAAGTCTATGGTTTCTTATCAGGTAATTAGCCTTTTGTTACAGATAACATTTCCTATTGTCTACTCCAGTAATCTTTTGGATTCTACCTCCTTTCCTAACTAGTGCTCCCTCTCCTTCCCCTTACACCCAAGCTTTAAGAGTAGTCTAAACTTCTTCACCTCACATTCACTTCTCCACCACTGTAATCTAGTTTTCATCCCTGTTGTGCCACTAAAGTGATTCTCATAAAGGGGCACCACTGACTTCTACTTGCTCTAGCATATGGACACCTTCAGTCGGTTATCTTGACCTCTCTGTAGAGTATGATTTACCATTTCTTTTTTTTTTTTTTTTTTGAGATGGAATCTCTCTCTGTCACCCAAGTTGGAGTGAAGTGGTACAATCTCAGCTCACTGCAACCTATGTCCCCCAGGTTCAAGCGATTCTCCTGCCTCAGCCTCCTGAGTAGCTGGGATTATAGGCACCCCCCACCACACGGCTAATTTTTGTATTTTTAGTAGAGAAGGGGTTTCGCCACATTGGCCAGGCCAGTCTCAAACTCCCAATCTCAGGTGATCTGTCCACTTCAGCCTCCCCAAGTGCAAGGATTACAGGCGTGAGCCACAGGGTCTGGCCTGCTCCCTTTTTAAGGCAGAACCTCCAGGCTCTCTTCTGACCTTCCTGACTACTCCCCCAGTCTTGCACTTATTCCTCAGCAGTTATTATTTGCCAATCACTGCCACAGCATTAACAGCTATTTAGTTGAGAATCTAAAATCACCCCTCCCCCTCCAGGTCCTTAAATTACCTACTGTGCATTTCCATCCAAATGTCCTACAAGCATCTCAGATTGTGTCCCAAACTGAAGTCACCATCTACTCCATCCCACCTCCCAAAACATCCAGCAACACAACAACCCTGTTCCTATACCTATTTTGTATCACTATTTCCCTGCTGCCCAAATAGGAAACCTATGCTTCCCTCCTGTAATCCAAAACCACCAGGCATTGTGTTGTATGAATGCTAGCTTCTGGATATCTCAAATCCAGCTCCTCTCCTCCATCCTGCCTCTCATGGCCTCTGTTCAGATCCTCATTTCTCACTTTGTGCTGGGTCCTGACTCTGCTATGCCCTCTCCAATCCATCCCTACACTGCTTCTAGAGCTGGCTTTCTAAGAGATGAAATGGACCACACCATTCCTCTGCTTAAAAACTCTATGCCTCCTTAGAACCTACCTTGAAATAAAACACAAACCTCAAATTGTATGCAAGGCCCTCCACACTCCAGCTGCTGCCACACCCACAACGTGCCATTGTCCAAATCATTCTCCTTCATGACATGGAGCTTACTGCTTCTGCTTAGAATAACTAAACTGGTAAGGACTATGTCTTGCCTTACTATTACTGCTTCTCCAAGGGCTCCCTAAATGTTTTTTTAATGAATAAATGTGTTCTCCTAGTCACTAGCTGAGCTTTCAGTCATCATGCTAATTCTCTGGCTTCTTACTATAAAATATTTCTGATTATATAAATTATACTTGCAACAAACAATCTTAGTTTCATGAACACATCCCATATTCCAAAGAGTAAGAGGGAGGAGAAGACAGAAGGGTCACCTCTTTCTGAGTAGGAGAGGAGGATAGCCATATTCTGGACAGGCTCTGTGTCTGAAGTCTCCAAGTACCAAGTGCATGTACTCTGCTCTGGTCTAAGGATGAAAACCAGTCCACTGTCAGTGCCTGTTTCCGAGGCATTGGGAAGGAGAGTCTGCAGTCAAGAAGAAGCACCATCATCAATAGGAAGTCGAGCAAAATATATAAATTACCGAGTTGATCCAGTGCACATGCCCTATTCCAAATCTTCTCAAAACCAATAGAAAAAAAAAAACCTTCCTTAAATAACCAGGAAATTTTTTCATCTCTATGTTCACATGCCCACACATACACATGGAAAAACCATGCTTGAAAAATATGATTGTCTTAGTTAACACTGCTATAACAAAGTACCACGGGTTTAGGTGCTTATCAACAACAGAAATTTATTTTCACAGTTCTAGAGGCTGGTGGTTCAAGATCAAGGTGCCAACACAGTCAGGTTCTGATGCGGGCCCTTTTATAGACTGAAAACTCCCAACTTCTTGTTGTATCCTCACATGGCAGAGGAAGGGCAAGAAACATCTCTGGGGTCCCTTTTATAAGACCACTAATCACATTCATGAGGATTCTAAATGGGGGTCCATGACCTAATCACTTCCCAAAGATGCCACTTCCTAATATAACACATTGGAGGTGATGATTTCAACTGTGAATGTTGTGAAGACACAAACATTCTGTCTGCAAAAATAATCTTTGATCAGGAATAGCAGATGCACAGTGAAATTCCCATGTTTTAATTAACTTGAATTAAGATTTACTATGTCAAGTAATGTGTTGTCTTAGTGTCTGAGACCACTAAGACAAAAACATGAGCCCTGGCCCCAAGGAGTTCAGTTTTTGAAATGTCTTTTATGTAAGTGTTATAACTGACGTACTATAAACTGCTTTTAAGTATTGATATACATAGACACCTGTGAAACCATTACCACAATCAAAATAGTAAATGTATGCATCACCCCAAAAAGTTTCCTTGTACCCCTTCCTAATCCTTTCTCAAACACTTCCTCTCTACCATCCCCCACTCCCATCTGCTTGGAAAGCTTTTTGAATAATAAAATGCTAAGTTAAGAGGTAATAGATTCAAAAGGTTCTATCAAAGCTAAGGAAATGGGAAGGAAAAGGTAACAGATCAGTTTCAATTTGATAACCACAAGAAAGAATGACTCAAATATTAATTGATAAGTGATCGAGTCAACAGTTTCCAAGAGCTAACTGCTGTCGTGAAGCAAAAAAACCAAAAGTGCCACATTTTATCAGGAAAGATACAGGAAACAGAAGTGCCACTTGCTTCCTAAGCCATGTGCAGTTCTGGCCATCACCTTCTAAGTAATATAACAGTGGGAACTAAAGGCAGTCCAAGAAATAAAATGATAATTAAGGACAACTAAGACCCTTTCTGCATAGAAATCAAGGCCCAAGATGCTGCCATCCAGGTCTGTTTTGTCACTGGTGATATTGGCAACTCTTTATCCAAGCTCTGCTTCCTCAGATGTAGAAACAGGCATCACTACTACTTTGTTGAGCTTTAGTGAGAATTAACTACATGGAAAACTGAACACAAGGGTTCCTAACTGGGGGCCTGAGGGTCTGAGTTTCTGAAGGGCCCCATGAAATTATATATTTATATTTGAGTCCATAGACTTGAGCAATCTATGGCTCCAGGAGCTTAAGATCCACTGGCCTAGCACATAGTAGGCACTGTTCAAATATAAATGCTAATTTCCCCCCATCCTCTCTTTTCCTTCAAATGTTGTCTTGCTATAATGTCATTAGGAAGAAAATCATACTGTCAATTAAAAAAAATTTTTTAAATAGAGCTAGCTAAAAAAGAACAAAGAACTCATCAATGTGCCATTTTACTAAGTTTCCTATGTAAGAGCCAGAATAGGAAGTTGTCTTTTGAATTCAGTGCCATAAAAAACTTGGCCTCCCCTGAGGAATTAGCATACTCCTTCCTTTCTAAGGAAGTTATGAAATTTAACATGCTTTACCTTCTGCTCTAGCTGCAACGAACTTGGGCAAATTCGACATATGACTGACATTGGTATCTCTTGCAATTAATACTATTTATTCCTTTCTCTTTTCTTCAGCTGAACTCTTCCATTTCTAGTCTATTAACTACACACCCCTGCAACATTCATGCACACACGTGCACAACCATATGCACACAATTTCAACACCTCTATGGTAGGGGCAAAGGCAGGAATAAAAAAATACAAAATAGTAAGAAAGATAGAGTGACCAATGCCTATAATATTATATGTGGGCTGGAGCACAGTGGCTCATGCCTGCAATCCCAGCACTTTGGGACAGCCAGGCAGGAGGATCACTTGAGGCCAGGAATTCAAGACCTGCTTGGGCAACATAGCAAAATCCTATATCTACAAAAAAAAAGGTTAAAAATTAGCTGAGTGTGGTGACATGTGCCTCTAGTCCCAGGATCACTTAAGGCCAGGAGTTTGAGGCTACTGTAAACCATGATCACATGACTGCATTCCAACCTGGGTGATGGAACGAGACCCTATCTCTAAAAAAAACAAAAATAGGCCAAGTGCAGTGGCTTATGCCTGTAACCCCAGCACTTTGGGAGGCCAAGGTGGGCGGATCGCCTGAAGTCAGGAGTTCCAGACCAGCCTGGCCAACATGGTGAAACCCCATCTCTACCTAAAAAATACCCAAAATTAGGTGGGCATAGTGGCAAGCACCTGTAATCCCAGCTACTCAGGAGGTTGAGACAGGAGAATCGCTTGAACCCAGGAGGCGGAGATTGCAGTGAGCTGAGATCACGCCATTGCACTCCAGCCTGAGCAACAAGAGTGAAACTCTGTCTCAAAATAAATGAATAAAATAAAATTTTTTTAAATTACATATGAATTGTATTAAGACAGATTTGTTTATCAAATTCCAGAATATTATAAGATAGGCTTAGTACAAATAAAAAGAAGTATAACTTCATGCAAGGTGAAATTCATGTATTGATCTAAGGTATCATAGAGATTAAATATAAATAGATTTGTAAAATATTACGTAAATGGCAGTCCTTCATAGCTTAAGCTAACCCAGGGAATTTAAAAACTTTCTAAGGCTGAGGTTGAGGTTAAGAAGTTTAGTGATGACATCTATAATAGAGTCCTTAACACTGCTGGAGGCATAGCACAGGGCTGGATGAACTCAGCACTATAATTTTTTTGTTGTTTGCATGACAGAGTTCAAAGAATAAAGTTGATATTATAGAGTTCTTAGTAAAGTTCAATACTAAATAGTTAAACAACAGTGAAAACCCACTAAGACATGTATTCTCAGGTAAAAATTATTAAGGCCCCACTAAAGTAAGAAAATGAAGAGGTGGGAAATCATGAGGAAAACTTACCTGCATAGCAGTAACATTGGCACAGGGTCCCCTTTTCCCCAGCTCAGCTCTCTATTATCCCCTTTTTAAGTCGGGAGATTGCCACACTCAGGAAAGGCCTGAGATACTCTCAATCACTAACTTGAGAAGATCCTATCTTGATTTGTTTTTAAATTTAAGACATAGGTCATAAACATAAAAGAGACAGAGATATTGAATTCTAATGCTCATACTAAATACCAGATCCCAAAATACAGAAATGATTTTTACTAAAATAATTATTTGTACTTACCGGAGAAAAGGAAACAGTTGTATTCTGATACTGTGAGTGTATTTGGAAAATAAGAAAAGTCACATTGTTTGAAATATCATGCAAAATAGCTTCCTCTGGAAAGGGCCTATTGAGCTCGAGGATTCTAAATTTCCCCACAGAAAATTCAATAAGACCTACAACGAGATAAACTTTTCATTACAACACTTGTACTCTCATATCAATTTGTAGAAATCATATTCATAAACAAATGTGGAATTCAATCCTCAGAAAAACTCCTTGACGTAAATACAGTTATTGCTCCTATTTCACTGCTAAAGACAATGTAGCTTAAAAAGTGAAGCAGCCTATACAGGGTCATCCAGCCAGTAAATGGTAGAGCTCAGAACTAAAATGCAAGAGGTGCTTCAAAAGACACCAACAATTCTTAAAGTGCTGAAGACAGGCTCCCAGAGCCCAGAACTTCCCCCACTGGTAGCAGCAATAACCGTGGTCTTCCGAAGAGAGTACCTGAATTTAAGGACGACAACCCTGTGGGGCTACTAACAATCATGGATGTGCTGGTGTTAAAGAACCACATTGTCTAGTGAATTCTGAAGTTGCATAGCCTGAAGAGACACAGGTGGCTGCAATTTAATACCAGCATTTACCAGCTGTGTGATTTTAGGCAAGTTACTTAAATCCCCTTAAGCCTCTATTTCCTCATCTGTCTAACTGAGATTCCAAAGGAAGGTGACATCAATACTGACAAAAATGTCTATTGAGTGTCCACATCAGGCACTGCACATACGATTGTGAACCACAGGCATTCTGTAAAAGAGAGTTTTTGTTTGCTTAAGGATCAAGCTCAGAGTCCATAAAAAAGATAGGTTACAACAAGAACAGTTTTTCAACACCTCCTCCAGGCCTGTATCTGTCCATCTGCCTCCATGGTCTGTGACTCACTGACTCTGTCCCCCACTTCTCCGTGGTGTGTTTCTCCCCGCTGCACACCAGCTCTGTGTTTTTCCAGTCTAACTCTCAAATAATCCTTTAATTAGGTTGCTCGTATCCTGTGTAGTCCTGGATTCCTACCTCACCACCCACCCTACAGTCAGTATCTCTCTGCATGAACAGCAGAAGAGATCCCAAGCATCACATAAGCAGTGTTGGAGATTCAATTCTAAAAACAAACAAAAGATTTAGATTAAATATAGATGAAAAGGGTTGATGAAAAAAAGATTACAATTCACCTGAGTCCCATAGTGGAACTGTCATGTTTTATTCTAGAAGAAAATTAGATTCACCCAAGTCCCACAGTGGAATTGTCATGTTTTATTTTAAAAGGAAATTAGAGTCAGTGGATGGTAAAAGAAAACATTTCAGATACTAAAAAACTTAACAGCACATTCTTATGTACCTGTCCCAAGAAGGTCAATTTTCTTTATTTTTATTAATTTATTTTTTTTTTAATCTTCAGTCAGTCTCTGGCAAAAAGAAGGTCAATTTTCAACACTTTTTTTTTTCATACAAATGCTCCACTGGATGATTTAAAACAAAACAGAACCAAAAAAATCAAGAATGAGTAGCCCGTGGAAGGACGGCCAAAAAGAAGACACAGATAGTGCTAAGACTAGAATAATGTTAACTGTTATATATTTTCCCTAAGCTCTGTGAGGCTATATTACCTTCAAAACTTAATGTTTTTTAAAACAATGATGATAGAACAAAAGATTATTTATGATTACAATTTCATTTCTAAAACTCTGGAGAAAATGTTAATAGTTGTAGCAATGACAAATGAAGATAGTATATTTCCTGCTTATGGAACCAGAAAGCCATTTTACATTTTATACGGACCAAACTCTAGATGGAACAGAGGTTAAAATATTAAAGAGTGGCCAATAGAATCTGGGTAGGGAAGTCTGGAAAGTATGGGAAGTTTGTGTGTGTTTTCTTTTTAAAGAGAAACAAGAAAAGCATGTTTATATTTTCCAGGCCTTCCCATCATCATGATTATTTCATTAGAAAAGCAAATTATACATAAAACTACATAGATTTCAGTAAATGACACTAAAAATGTTTCATATATCGCCCTTCAACTTTGGTCCCATACATCACGCATCCTCCAAGTCTTAAAAATTCCCACCTGTTTTGGCAGTATCAGTATGTTTTCCTGGAAATAAATCAGATTTCTATCCTTTCACTGTTCATAGCACTCAGCTCACTTACTATCCTGCCTTTTCCAGTCTATATCTTCAGTTTTTCCCTTTTGTTTTCATTTTCCCTATTTGGCAAATATTTATGAGATACTTATGGACTAGTTGTTGGGTACCATGACCAAAACTGATACAAACAAATTCATAAAGGTTATCAAGGACTTCTGTAATTATCACTTAAACTTGCCTTTGATTTATTTTAGAACATGTTTTAATAATCCTTATGTCTATCTCCCATGACATGGGCCTTCCATCACAACAGTACCACAGAACCTTTAAAAGCCCTGGAAGAGACTGAAGCCGTCAATTAGAGAAGGCTTCATGGTAAACTTTTCTTAACCTTCCCTTAACCTATCACCCAGGTTGAGGATGAATCACAGCTCAAAAATACTTGGAGAACCAAAACTTTAGCAAGACAGTACAGAAACACAGAACCATGGAAACAGAAATACATTGTTAAATAACTGATGACTTCACAAAATGAGTAGAGGAGTATTAAAAGCAGGTATTCCTGGAAGTATATTTTAACTGGCTTTTTTCTTTTCTTTTTTTTTTTTATTTTGAGATGGAGCCTCACTCTGTCACCTAGGTGGAGTGTAGTGGCACGATCTTGGCTCACTGCACTCTATATCTCCCAGGTTCAAGCAATTCTCCTGCCTCAGCCTCCTGAGTACCTGGGATTACAGGCATGTACCGCCATGCCTGGCTAATTTTTGTACTTTTAGTAGAGATGGAGTTTCACCATGTTGGCCAGGCTAGTCTCAAACTCCTGATCTCAAGTGATCCGCCCGTTTGGCCTCCCAAAGTGCTGGGATTACAGGTGTGAGCCACTGCACCCTCCCTCTGTCACCAGGCTGGAGTGCAGTGGCGTGATCTCAGCTCACTGCAATCTCCGCCTCCCTGGTTCAAGTGATTCTCCTGCCTCAGCTTCCTGAGTAGCTGGGACTATAGACACTCACCACCATACCCAGCTAATTTTTTACGTTTTTAGTAGAGATGGGGTTTCACCATGTTGGCCAGGATGGTCTTGAGCTCTTGACCTTGTGATCTGCCCACCTCGGCTTCCCAAAGTGTTGGGATTATAGGTGTGAGCCACTGTGCCCGACCAACTGTACATTTTTTTTTTTTTTTTAAGACAGAACCTTCACTCTTGTAGCCCAGGCTGGAGTGCCGTGGCATGATCTCTGCTCACTGCAACCTCTACCTCCCAGGTTCAAGCAATTCTCCTGCCTCCGCCTCCTGAGTAGCTGGAATTACAAACGCGCGCCACAACACTTGGCTAATTTTGTGTATCTTTAGTAGAAACAGGGTTTCATTATGTTGGCCAGGATGCTCTTGAACTCCTGACCTCATGATCCACCCACCTGAGCCTCCCAAAGTGCTAGTATTACAGGCATGAGCCAATGCACCCAGCAAACTCTACATTTTAAACGTTTATAAGACAGGAACACATACTAGAAAAAAAAGGGGGGGGGGGGGACAAAATGGGACATTCTCTCAACACTCTGTCACTATTTTGCTTTCCCTTAAAATGGTAATATTTTTCTAAAAAATATACAATCCTTAAATAATAAAACCAGTGAAAATTAAAAAAAAAAAATATATATATATAATCCTTACAAAAAGTGCAAAATAGCCAATTCCTCCAGCAAGTACTCTGCACAGAAATCATCACTGCTAACAGTTGGAATATATCTTTTAGGGCTTAGGCAGCTATCAGCATGCATATTTCCATATAGATGGAAAAAGATATAAATATGTTTGATACTGCCCATTTAACAGGTCTTATGTATCTTTCCATAGCAACATAGATAATTCTAGCTTTACCATTTTAAAAGCTATAGAGTATTCCATTCTGGGTATGTACCATAATTATTCACCCAATCTCCTATTGATGAACATCTAGGCTGTTACCATTACAGAATGAATCATAAATTAATAAAAAATAAAATAGTTCTGATTTTGTGGAAGACTATTCCAGAAAGCATATAAAGCATATATTCAGGCAATGAACCTATTTGAGTGAGTTTTTGCTGTGACAGTGTAACAGATGACCTTTGATTTTAAATGGTAAACTATACCTAAAAAGTCTTGTTCTGGTTTAAGTAATCCAGAAATGAAAACAAACAGACCATGTGAGAATACATAATGATTACAACCAAAAATTAACCTGCAGTCTTTGCTTCTGAATTCTTCTTTAAGAAGTATATCTGAATTTCAGGAATAATAACTTTCATCTATTACTTCCTGGATTTCCCAAAAGCTACAGAAAAATGATGCCTCATCATCTTTCTTTCCTCAAATGCCTATAGTGGGAACCAGGCAGAAGCCAGATGATAAAAGGGAGGGACATTGTATACATTATTTAAAACCTGGTCACTTGACAAAATAGGTAGGGGTATTAGGAAGAAGTATCTCTGGGAGTGTATTTTAAGTGATTTTTTTTTCTTTTCATTACACATTTCCTTAGTTTTAAAATTTTCTCTAGTGACCATAAGATGTCCTTTTCATAAGAAATTATTATATGGTGGTTATACACCCTGGCTATACATTATAATCATCTGGAGGGGATTTTAAAAAAAAAAAAAACAACCACTGCTGCCTCGGACCCTCTCCAGATGAGTTAAATCAAAATCCCTGGGGGTAGAGTCCAGGTATCAATTAAAAAATAAATATTCATTACATAATATGCAGAGAAATACACAACGTTTATACACCCATGATTTAACCAGCACCTAAATAGCATTCTAGCATCTTAGCAGTCCGCTTGCGGCCCCTCCCAATCACCACATCTTCCTTCTTCCCCAGAGGGAAATAGGGTCTAAGTTCAAACACTACGAATTTAGTTGGGGGAATTCAAATGAATATAATTTACAGCACAATTTTTTTGTGTGTTTGGCTTCTTTAAAATCAGCATTATGGTTGTACATTCGTTCCAGCTGCTATAAGTAGCCATAATTCATTATCATTGTTGTATACTTCATGAAACGAACATACCACAATGTATCTATCTGTTCTACTGTTAAAAATCTGAATTATTTCTGATTTAGAGTTATAAATAACTCCAAACATTTTCTGTGCATGTCTTTTGTTACATGCATATAGATATTTCTATCAGGTGGAACCTAAGAGTAGAATTATCAGGTAATAGGGTATTCTCACATTCAGCTTCAGTAGATACTGCCAGTCTTCCAACAATGTTTTGCCAATGTATATAACCCATCAACTTGTAGAAAAGTATTCCAATTGCCCAACAGTCTCACCAACACTTGGTATCATTCATTTCTCTGCTGGGAATATAGTGGTACCTGACTGTGATTTTAATTTGCACGTCCCTAATTCTCATGGTGTTAAAAACCCTTTGCTTTGTTTATTGGCTGTTCGGATATCCTCTTTGTGAAAAAAGTCTGTTCGAGTCTTTCACACATATTAAAAATTGAATTGTCTGTCCTTCTTCAATTTTAGGAGTTTTTAATACACCATAGATATGAGTATTCTGACAGACATGTGTTGCAAATATTTTCTCCCACTCTTGTAGCTTGTCTTTTCACTCTCTTGTTACCGTTAGATTAAGTTTTCATTTTAGCAGTCCAATTTCTCAGGTTTTTCCTTTATGATTAGTCTTTTTCGTGTCATTTTAAAGAAATCTTTGCCAACATATTCTAAGATCATGAATATACATTCCCATGTTAATTTCTAGAAGTTTGTTCTATCTTTCACATTTAGAGCTGAAACTCAATCTGATGTTGATTTTTATATATGGTGTAAGACAGAGGTCACAGTTCATTGTTTCATATGTTTATCTGCTTCACAGCAACCTTCACTAGAAATACCACCCTGTAGGTACCGCATGTTCTTACTTATAAATTGGAGCTACATAATGTGCACATAAGGACCTACACTGTGAACTGATACGCATTGAAGACTGAGGATGTTGGGAGGGGGCCGAGGAGGAGAAATTACTTAATGAGTACAATGTACATAATTCCAACGATGGATACACTAAAAGCCCTGACTTCACCAGTACATAATATATCCAAGTAACAAAACTACACTTGTGCTCCATAAATTTATACAAATAAAATAATTAAAAAATACCACCCTCTCCCCCATTGCTTTGCAGTTTCACCTTTCACATAAGTCAAGCGAACCTATGTGTTTGCTTCTGGATTCTCAATTATATTCTACTGGCTTATTTTTCTAGCTACAGACACCAATCCTAACGCAAATATTACAACTCTCTTAACTCCTGCTCCAAATTTGTTCTTCCTTCTCAAAGCTGTCTTGACTATTTCTGATCCTTTTCATTTCCATATAAGCATTAGAAATCAGCCTGTTAGTATACACACAAAAAAAAAGGCTGCTCGGATTTTGATTGGGATGGCCCTGAATACATGGATTAATTTAGGGAGAAATTATATCTTTAAAATATCTTTATCTTTAGAATTTTTAAATCTATGAATTTGAGATATTCCTCTATTTCTTTAGTTTCTCAATTTATCTCAAGAATGTTGGGATGTATTATATCATTTTCTCTGTAGACATCTTTACATATCCCATGATAATCATCCCGGAATATGTAATGTTTCTTGAGGCTATTGTAAATTTACTTTTTTTCTTAATTTTATTTCTTAACTTTTTTATAGAGATGGGGTCTTATTCTGTTGACCAGAATGGTCTCAAACTCCTGGCCTCAAGAGATCCTCCCCCACTCAATCTTCCAAAGTGCTGGGATTACAGACTGAACCACAGCACCCAGCCATGCCTTTTTTTTCATTTTGCTTTAAGATGGAGTCTTGCACTGGATTGCAGTGCTGCGATCTCGGCTCACTGCAACCTCCGCCTCCCAGGTGCAAGCAATTCTCCTGTCTCAGCCTCCTGAATAGCTGGGACTACAGGCACGTGCCACCACACCCAGCTAATTTCTGTATTTTTAGTAGAGACAAGGTTTCACCATTTTGGCCAGGATGGTCTCGATCTCTTGACCTCTAGATCCGCCCACCTTAGCCTCCCAAAGTGCTACCAAATTTAACAGGAATTTAATGTCCCAAAGGTGGCGCCTGGCCTGCTTTTTCTTTTAAATTTCTATTTCTAGCTGTCTCTTTACCAATATGCCTTTTATAAAAAGTTCTCCATGTAATTCTAATGTTTAGCCAGGTTTGAGAACTCCTAAGGTAATGTTTGATGAACAAGCAAAGGATAAATGTATTTCTTCCCAGTCTTAGTTATCTTTAACCTAACTTCTGTGTGAAAATAACTTGGCAGTGTAACCTTGGCAATCCAACAGCCATTGCACAATTTTTTCAGAAGACTGCTTTAACCAAATTAGTTGTGGTTTGATTCCTGGCTGTGTAGGATTTTGTCATCTTTGATGTTCCAACTTCTAACACAGTATAGTCACCTAATTGGCATACAGTAAATGTTTGTTAAATGTTGGTTGAACTATGTGACCTCAGGCAAGTAATTTATTTCCTCTGGGCCTCAGTTCCCTCAAAGTAAAATTGAGGTAACTGTGCCGCCATCAGTTGGCTGCTGAAAGTATCAAACAAATGAGAAACAATTTTTTAAATTGCCCAAGGCTACACAACAAAGTATCATTTATTAACTTCCAGTAGCCTTCCTGTGCTTCAGAGGTTCATCTCCTTATTGAAAGAAAAGAAAGAGAATCAGGCACTCAGAGCAGCCCTACAAATTAATTAGTGGTTAGAAAAGGACTAACATGTACAGGGCATTCACAGACGTTCCAGGAACATCATAAGCATTATGCTGAGAAAGACTTCCATAGAGTGACAACAAAAGGTACTGAAAGTCAAGACAACTTAAACAGCTCAGTCTGGTAGAAACTCATTTAATTTCTGCTCAGAAAAAGAGATTTAGCAAAAGAAGACACACACCCAACAGAATCCTGAAGAAGTTAACAGAAATTTAACTTCACTTCTAAGGCATCTGGAAAAGGATTTATTAGAAGCATTTTTATGAGGCATAATTAGATCTTATGACTTGGAAAGTAGGAGGAAAAAAGACAGCACATCAAAAGATATACAAAGCAAATGGCTAACATCAAGTTGGGGCACTTATACTAGCTTTCCTTTAAAAAGATTTTTATTTTATTTTTATTTTTTTGCCATCTGACCTATAGAAGGGACTTGAAACGATTTTTCATACTCATCTTCCATTCTTATCCAGCATCATTTTTTCTTTCCAATAGTTCCACTTAAAAAGGATCGCTCAATCCTAATCTTTTCCTTTTCTTTTCCCAATCAGATCATATTCTGGCAACCATAAAAATTTCCAACTCATACTTTTTACTATTTTACTAAAATTTACTTCTATTGTTTGTGTTTCAACACAACAACCAAATTCTAAGAGAAATCTATCATAGCCTAGTCTTCATAATTCTCTTCAGATTAAAAACAAAAATGGTTCAGATACTTGAGTTGGTCAGAAGTCAACTGCCCCTCCCAATTTCTCATTGTTACCTTCTTACAAATGTTCAATAGCCTTAAAAGTTGAAAGGAAACACAAAAATGAACATATTAGCTTCATATACTTTTTAGAGAAAGACAGCAATTGCAACTAACCACAAATGGTCCGCTATCTTGCGTAAACCACCATCAATAGCACAAAGACCGCAAGGCCCAAATGATGCTGTGCTCAATTACTTAAGGGCAGCAGTAAACTGGGACTCCAAGAGAAGGGAAAACTGCTTAAAAGTATGATCCATCTCATGTGCCTACTGGTCACAAAAAGCACCCTCCTCAGACATTCTAGGAATTCCACCTGCCACCTTCCAAGATTTAGCATTCAAGTCACTACCCAAGTCATGCAAATTAACTCATCCTGCTAAAGATGGGTAAATCCTCCTAAATTACAGCAGTTGCTCAGTTTCTTCAGTTTGTGTGGTTATCAGAATCATCAAACAGCAATCCAGCCATTTTCTAGGAGGATTATACAAATCCTGAACTATACCCTTCTACCTTTCCATATTGATTTGTATCTGACAGATATGGAGAATATCTGCGTCTGTTATCACTCAGCGGTTAAGTCCCCACGTTGTCCTTCTCCTGCACAGAGTGACAATACTAATGCAAGGCAAAAAGAACAACAATGAGGAATATCAGTGCTATAATCATAGCAAAGAGGCTAAAAACAGTGTCTGAAAAAAAATTTCTCAACTTATTCATATTAAAATTTAACTTTTGTATAAAAATTTCTAGGTATTAAATACTAAAGCACCAAACTAGAAAGAAAATGATCTGGATCCTGCTCTTCTGACTCAGGGGGATAGCCTAGATCAACTACAAACTCTAATATCTCAAATTCTTCACCTGTTAAAATGGAGATAGCATCTCTTCTACCTCCATCGTAAGACTATTTTGAGGAATGAAGATGCACAGAAGGATTAAGTACAAAGCACCTTGCTATGTATGATATTCTTATTGAAAGGCAGCTTCACTAAAGTGGAAGGACTATGAAATTTGCAGGGGGGACACACCTGGGTTCAAATCCTATCTGTGACCCTAGTAGCTGTTCATTTGTTCCTCTGACAAGTGAGGACGATCATTATATTGCAAGGTTCTGGAGATTAAATAACACTGCACATGGAAAGTACCTGGCACACACTATATGCAGTGAATGCTAGTGCCCTATTATTAGCAAGGCTTTTCTGCCAAAAAAAAAAAAATTGCCCTTTTCAGCTTTGGCCTCAGTCCTATACAAAGATCCTACGATTCAGTTTGTACACGGGCTTTTCAAAGATAAGTGCATAGGAATACAATCACATTATTCAGAAAATATGTTTCACAACTGCAACTAGTCTATTAACCTCAAAACAAAACAGAATGGGCTTAACTTCATGGAAAAGCACATGATGATCTGCCTGGCATAACTAGTGCCTTTACATTTCTTTCTTTCTTTTTTCTTTAGACAGAGTCTAGCTCTGTCGCACTCAGGCTGGAGTGCAGTGGCGCGATCTCAGCTCACTGCAACCTCTGCCTCCTGGGTTCAAGTGACTCTCCTGCCTCAGCCTCCCCAGTAGCTGGGGTAAACAGGCGCCTGGCACCATGCCCAGCTAATTTTTTGTATTTTTAGTACAGACGGGTTTCGCCATATTGGTCAGGCTAGTCTCAAACTCCTGATCTCAGGTGATCTGCCCACCTCGGCATCCCAAAGTGCTGAGATTGCAGGCGTGAGCCACCGGACCCAGCCGCTTTTTACATTTTATATTAACAAACCATGAGCTGTTGCCAAAACCCATTCACCAAGCACAAGACCTACACTCTAACATCCCATTCTGAGTTCTCACTGAGATGAGCAAGAGTCACCTGATATCATCAAAAATGGTGTACTCACACGGAACCAAGCCCAGGCATGATTCTTCTTGGCTCCCACATGTGAATTTGAAGTGGCAATAGAACTTTGTTGATTCTTGTTTTTCTCATTTTAGTTTTAGTCTCTATTAAACTGTTATTCTTTACAGTTCATTTATGGATGACAAGTTATTTCTTGTTGGTAGCTGCAATTATTGAGAATTTTGTGATCTCTCATAGAGATCTATTTCTTGTTGGATATGAGAAAACAGACCACATAGTTCGTTTTTGTACATTTGTCTTTTTTGAGGTCAAATCAATTAGAAATTTCTTGCCCTCAAGCAAGGATAACTCTGATACCTGGACTGGCAAGCTTTTGTGTTTCTGTGTTTATTTTTCATTTGTGGCTGAAATTGTAGAATTGAGGGTATACATTCTCTAACTGTATTTCTATGTATCCGTAATTCAGAAAGTCCTTCATTTCTCATTGCAATTATGGAATGTTTTCCTGTCTCCAGATGGCATTAATAATACATTAGATGGTAAAGGCTCTTTAAAAATAAATAAAGCCCGATTCTGGGTTTTTTCCTCTCAAACTCTACAGAACATAACAAATTTGAAAAGCCTCTAGATTTGGGGATGTAAAAGCTCCATGCAGCTTGAGAACCATCAGTCATTAAGCCCTTAGTTCCACCCCAAGTCTTGCTGTCCAGAAGCTCAGACATTCCACTGGGGAGCAAAGGGGCGCTTTAGTAAGTTACATTAAAGCCACAAACATGGCTGCTCCCTAAGGGAGATAATACTGTGTTAAAAAAAAAAAGAGAGAGAATTATTTATCTCTTCGCATTTCCTCCCCCTGAGAAGGTTGACAATAAGGCCTGCTTAGCCATGGGTGTTTCCACTGCAGGAAAGAATGGTCCATGAGTACCGGTTCTGAACTCACCATCCGGAGTGCACCAACGCCTCCAGTACCATCTCCCTGCTAGGCTGACAGACCCCGGGCAGATTCTGACCTTGCAAGAAATACAAAAGCAACTTTGGGTTGCAGAAGCCAGGCGCCCCGACATTACCCTCGCTGGAGTTCGCGAAGACCTCGGCTGCACTAGCCTCCCGGCGTTCCGATGCCAGCACCACTAGGACCAGCAGCTGCAGGAGCCCCATTGCTGCCTGGGCCAGGCAGGGCCCTCGCCAAGGCCAGGGAGGAGTGTGGGCGTAGGCGCCGGGGACCCACAACCTCGCCCGAGCTACCCAGGGGCGCCCGCACCGGGCGCCATCGCCCGCCAGGTGCAGACGCCTCGCACCTGCCAGCTCCGTAGCCGCCCGCGTGAGCGCCGCCGCACTCCCGACCCTAGCGAGAGCTTTCCTCTTCCGGCACTCTACTCCCGGCGCGCGTTCCGGCGCCTCCTCCCGGGCTCTCGCTGCGTCAACGCGACCGGTTTCTGGGCGCGGGCGGCGCTGGGGCATTTCCAGGCAGAGCGCGCCTCCTTCCGGCGCGCGGGGAATTCGCAGCCCGCGGCGCTCCCGGGAACCCCCAGGAAGACCTGGCTTGAGGCCCGGTCTTCCCACTTTTATCTAACCACGTATGCAAACCACCTTAAAAGTACAAAATAACTTTCTGTTGCGGTCACCAGGCTACTGTTTCGTGTTTAACGGTTCTTTACAACAGCAAAAAAGAGGAATCGGTTGCGAAAACACAATTGAAGGCTATTTCCCCCAGTAGCAACTGCCTTCCCTGCTGAGGCTTATGTTAGTATAAAAACGCCGGAAGAATGCTATTTGTGTAGTGGTTACCGCACCAGTCATGAGCACTACATTTAAAAATAGTTTCATTTTCTCGAAACGAAATATCCTCGAAGACACGGCCTTGATCTGAACTTCTCTTTTAAGTCACATACCTGAGTGCTGTTTAAGGGACAGTAGTCCGTGTGACAGATGGCTCATCGAAGATGTGGAATCAGATGCATAGACTCAACGTTATTTGGGGAAGATTGTCTTGCTTTCCTTTCCTGCTTTTTAAATTTTTCCACTTATATATTTTGATGAGCAACTATAGCTCGGAAATTACATGTTCAGTTAATCCACTACTAAGTTAACAATCTATAGCTGTGACCATAATGTGAAGAGGTGTTGAAGACAAAATTATTCATTGATACTTGTTAAAGCACCAAACGAAGACTATTGAGGACTGTCTCGATTGGCATAGGGACCACTGCAACTGGCTCTTACAGTGGGGAAGAGTGACTGGGTTCAACTCTGAATACAGCAGGGGCAAGTGGGAATTTATAACCAATGAGCAGCATGGAGTTCAGTGGACAGAAAATTACTAAGAGGAAACATCAGAGGTAAGGGGCATTTGGTGAAACTGACCTAACAGGACTCCTCCTGAAGACAGGACATCACCTGTGGGATGGTGGTGGGTGAGGAAACTGATCAGATATGGAGGAAATGGGAGTTCTTTGCTAAAACTGGATTTTTACAAAGAAGTGCACAGATGGACCTAGCAGAAGATTCAGAACCTGTAATAAAGTTTGGCCAAGCAAATAATCTTTGTCACAGGCACAATTCCTTTTCTGCTCTTCCACTGCCTGGTCCAAATGTTCACGCCTTTGGTGGCACTGTCTATTTCTGTGGTGCTTTTCACTCTCCCACGTGCCCCTATTCCTATAACCCTCAGTAGATGAAATCCAAGGAAGATGAAAGGAACAGTTATGATAAGGGTAGCATCTGAATCAGTGGATGAATTATTCGGTAAATTGTGTTCTTACTGATCAGCTGCACTATGGGCAGAAAGAATCAGAACTCTATCTCACAATAAGTGTCAAAACAAAATCCCAAAGTAATGCAACCATAAAAGAGCTAGTAGAAGAGTGCTTTAAAAAAAAAAAAATAGATTGATCTTAAAATGGGAGGAGCTTTCTAAGAAGCACAACAGCAAAGGAAATAACCATAAAGGAAAAGATTGGTAGACTTGGCTACATAAATACTTTTACAGAGATAATTGTATTAAAGTAAACACATAAGCAATATGAAAAGGCAAGCTGATGACCAAAAAATAAAAATTAGCAAAGGACATGAATACAGAATTTCACCCCCCAAAAAAAGGAAATACAAACTGCCAGTAAATACATGAAAAAAGTTCAATCTCATTAGTAAACAAAAAAAATTAAATTAACAAACTAAGATGTGAATATTTTAAAAGTGAAAGGACATCAGTGTGGATAAAAGAGCTGAGAAAGAGGCATTCTTAAGTAGGGATAGTGGGAATATACACTTTAATAAAGTAATCTATATAAAAAAGTTTAAAAATCTTATTTTTGTAGATTTAGTATAATAATTCCACTTTTAGATTTAAGTATGTAATTAAATAAACATATAAAAATTAGTATAATCTGGGGGAAGTGGTACATGCCTGTAGTCCTAGCTACTCAGGAGGCTGAGGCAGGAGGATTGCCTGAGCCCAGGACTTCAAGGGAGCAGTGCTCTATGATTGCACCTGTGAATAGCCATTGCCCTCCAGTCTGGGCAACATAGTGAGACCCCATCTCTTAAAAAAAAATTGATGTACAAAACTATGCATCAAGGTATTATTTAGAGTAGCAAAAACATCTAAAACAACATAAATGCCCAACAATTAGGAGTTAAATATCCTATGATACATTTATATAATAGATCCTGTGCAGCCCTTCATTTATATTCTAGAAAGCAACTGATTGAAGTCTTTATGAAAAGGCAACTTATGATGCAATAAATATATGTAGTATCCAGCTTTTTTTTTTAAACATACACCTTTTATTGACTCAGAGGAATGGATACACTTTTGTTGTTTGTTTGTATTTTTTTTTTTAAGAGACAAAATCTCACTATGTTACTGGCCTCAAACTCCCAGATGTAAGAATTCAAGAGGAAGAACAGGAAAGGTGACTTGGAAGTCAAGGACAGGTTTATTTTAGAGAAAACAAACCTGAGAGGAGCTTCTGGCTAGTTAGGTTAGAGGCACACTCTCTTATAGACAAAAAGTTTTTAAGGATTTAGGGTGGGAGAGTTTATCAGAGGCTTGGACTGCTTCTGTGCCTCTTTGTGGTGCTTACCTGGGAGGGAGAGTTGTGTGTCTGTTCCCATACATCTTCCTGCAGCTGCAGGCATACCCCTGAGTTTGCTTTTAGCTTCCCTATCTTGGTGCACCTGAAGAGACAGGAATGTGCTTATTAAAGCCCACTGTTTTCCTGGGGCCCATTGTATGAGGGTGAAGTTTTGCAGTTACCCAAGAAACTTTCCCCTCACCTCCCTTTGTGCCTGAGCTGTCTTATTTGTGTTTTACTGTCTGTTCGTTCTGGCTGCTTGCAGTTAGAAGAGAAGTGATTTCCTCGAAATGCACGAGGCTAAAAAGGGAGCTGGAACTTAAAGTGGCAGTGTTTATGGGAGATGACTGTGCTCTTGCTCAAACTCAAGCAATTCTGCCGCCTGAGCCTCCTGACTAGTTGGGACTACAGGCTCACACCACTGTGCCTGCCTTGTTTTCTTTTTTTTTTCTTTTTTTTTTTTTTTTTTTTTTTTTTGAGACAGTCTTGCTCCTTCGCCCAGGCTGGAGTGCAATGGTGGATCTTGGCTCACTGCAACCTCCACTTCCTGGGTTCAAGCATTCCCCTACCTCAGCCTCCCAAGTAGCTGGGTCACAAGCGCCACTATGCTCAGCTAATTTTTGTATTTTCAGTAGAGATGGGGTTTCACCATGTTGGCCAGGATGGTCTTGATCTCTTGACCTCATCATCTGTCCACCTCAGCCTCCCAAAGTGTTGGGATTACAGGCATGAGCCACTGTGCTCAGCCCTTGTTTCCTTTTTAATATGCATTCCTGGTTATATGCATAGAAAAAAAAGGTTGAAAAATATATGCCAGAATGTTTAAAATAGTTATCTCCAGGTGGTTAAATTAAGAATGATTTTCTTTGCACCTTTCTGTAAAAAAGTTCTACATTGAAATGTATCATTTTTTAATAAGAAATTATGATTCTGTAAAAGATACATATAATTTTAAGGGTTTTCTTATAAAAGCATTCAAGACATAAGTCCACCTTCCTGAGTCTGACACATAAATGATTTTCGTGATGCAGTGCGCTTATTCACCTCCCTAGGTTCTTGCTGCAACTAAAATCAGGCCTCTACATGCTGGCCACATGGCATTAATTTCAATTTCCTGAACTAAGCCTATTTTCTCTCCTCCATACCTTTGCATCACAGTTCCCCATGCCTGCAGTTGCCTGTGCCTACATGACAGCTGATGACAGATGTGTCAGCAATCAGAACAGGGCCTCATTACCTTGGCTTCTAAGTACAGTATTGTGACAGCTTGGGAGGATGATTGCCTGGGGCTTCATGTTCATGTCAGAGTTCCATTGGAGAGCTGAGAAGCAAACTAGCTTAGCAGCTTTGCAGATGAGTTTATTTTTTCTGTGCATTGAAAGGAAATGCAAAAACTGAAAAGATTCCCAAGTACAAGATATGCATAATTAGAGCCTTAAAGTTTGTTTAGGCCAGGCGTGGTAGCTTCACGCCTGTAATCCCAGTACTTTAGAAGGCCAAGCCAAGAGGATCTTTGGAGGCCAGGAGTTCAAGACCAGCCCGGCAACATAGTGAGATCCCCATTCTTACAAAACAAACAAACAAAAAACAGAAAAAAAAAAAAATTAGCTGGGCTTGGTAGGCCACATCTGTAGTCCCAGATACTCAGGCATCTGAAGCAGAAGAATTTCTCAAGCCTAGGAGTTTAAGGTTGCATCAAGCCATGATTGTATCACTGTACTCTAGCCTGGGTGACAGAGCGAGATCCGGTATCTGATAAAACAAAAGTCTGTTAAAATTTAGAAAAGGAAGGAAGGGCAGGAGGGAGAGAAGGAGGAAGGGAGAAAACTTACTCTAGATTTTTAAATAAAACCTAAGATACCTTAAATGGAGTTGGGAGCAAGGATCCAGGGAAAAGGCAGGATTGAACCTCGGTGAAATTTGCCCATTTATTCTTTTCCACTCTAATCTCACTTTCATCCTGTATTTTTTAACCCTTATGCTCTTTCGTGGGTAGTAATTTACATTCTTTGTTCATTAAGTTAAATTCAATACATGCTTATTTAGTAGCTATTATATATAAATCATTATGCTAGAAAATTCATTCATTTGGTTGATAAATATGTATTCAGCTTCTATGTGCCAGCCTAAATGCTAGGTGTTAGGTACTGGAAATATGGAAACAGAATATGTTTTCTGCCTGCAGGTAACCCATGGACTGGTTGATGAATTAGCATCATGTACGAATAATTACACCTCAGTATGCTCAGTGCAATAATAGAAGTGTAAGAAAAAATTGTGGTAAAGATTAGGAGCATTTAACTTTCTCTCAGAATTCAGGAAAGGCTTTTATAAAGAGATGGTTAAAATAAGATTTTCTTCACTAGTATAGTGGTGAGTAAAAAAATAATAGGCTGGGCACGGTGGCTCACACCTGTAATCCTACCACTTTGGGAGGCCGAGGCAAAAGGATCACCTGAGGTCAGGAGTTCAAGACCAGCCTGGCAAACATGGTGAAACCCTGTCTCTACTACAAATACAAAAAAATTAGCCGGGTGGGGTGTCAGGTGCCTGTAATACCAGCTAGTCCAGAGGCTGAGGTAGGAGAATTGCTAGAACCCTGGGGGCGGAGTTGCAGTGAGCCGAGATTGTGCCACTGCACTCCAGCCTGGGTGACAGAGTGAGACTCTGTCTCAAAAATAATAATCACAACAATAATAAAGAAAACAAGGTTTGAGGACTGTGAGGACAATCACCAAGGGAACAAATTGGAAATGTGGATGGAAGTGTGGGCATTTCATACAAGGAAGAAAGAATTATAGGTGTTTTTATATGGTGTGCATGGAATTGTAAAACAGCAGAGCATGTTTACGGAATTTCAAGGGGTGTAGTGTAGAAAGTACTTATTTATAGTATATTCATCCCAGCACTAGGAACATTTTAGATATTTAATAAATTGCAACTGTGAGTATTAAAGGTATTTTCAGCCAGGCACAGTGACTCATGCCTGTAATCCCATTTGGGAGGCCAAGGCAGGTGGATCACCTGAGAGGAGGAGTTCAAGACCAGCCTGGCCAACATGGCGAAACCCCGTCTCTACTAAAAATACAAAAATTAGCCGGGCATGGTGGTGCATGCCTGTAATCCCAGCTACTACTTGGGAGACTGAGGTGGGAGAATCCCTTGAACGAGGGAGGCGGAGGTCGCAGTGAGCCGAGATGGGGCCACTGCACTCCCACCTGGGCAACCGCAAGACTCCGTCTCAAAAAAAAAAAAAGTTATTTAAAAAATTGTTAAAGATGTTTTTCTGAAAAAATAGAGAGTGGCTACAGTGATAAAAACAAAACTACTTACAAGATTGACTATGAGGGCTCACTGCTAAAGGTGATGAGGGTAAGCGAGGGTTCACTATACTCTCTAATTTTCTATATGTTTGAAACTTTTAATAATATAAAGTTTCAAAGAAAGTACTTGCCAAAATTGTGTGTTTAAAATATGAGATCTGTAATACTGGGTTCCTGCTCCTAAAACCATATAATCCAGTTGGTGTCACAAGAGAAGCAAATGGAAAAGCATATGAGAAAGTGTCCAAATTATGAAAAGAAGAAAGGAGAGGTCCCTATGGACTCTAGCAATTTGTAAAATTTGTATGAGAAGTGTAAAACTTAAAAAGGTAGGTAAGAATTAAATAGCAGGAAAGAAATTGCTTTGGGAAAGGTGAAGAATGAGGAAAGAACAAGACCAGTGGTTCTCAATTGGGAGCAATTTTGCCCCCCAGGGGACATTTGGGACTATCTGGAGATACTTTATGTTGTCATAAATGGATTGGGGGGGGATGCTACTGGTATCTCAAGGGTAGAGGAGAGGGATGCTTCTAAACATCCTACAATGCACAGATCAGCATCCTGTAACAAAGAATTATCTGGCCAAAAAGTCAACAGTGTGGCCACTGAGAAATCCTGAGCTAGATGCATAGACTATATTTGGCAGGTGGGTTATTCCTGAAGTCTACAGCTTCAAGAGACTCATAAACCCCTTTTCAAATGTAGGCTAAGTTGTGGACCCGGTCTGGGGAAATGGTCCACAGCTTTTATCTGATTCTTTTACCCAATTCTCCAAAAGAGGCTGAAGAACCAGAAAAACCAAGGGTTCAGGGGACTTGGCTGAAACAGGATTATTTCACTCAGAAAATTATCAAGTGGCAAGGCTGGGCCTGTTCGCTGAAGCCAGATTATAGTGAAACTTGAAAATCAGGCAAAGATAGTTGGACATCAACCTGAGGTCTCTGTGGAGGCACAGAGGCACAGACCTATTAGGAAGATATGGCAGGACAAAAGCTGTGTCACAATGTGAGTTGTCTTGAAGTGGCTTCTCTACTTCATGTACCTAAATTCCCTTCAATCAGGCTGTAAAACTTAGTATTCTTACTGAGTGGACTAAACTATATGCAATCAGTCACCAATCCATATTAATTTTTTTTCTCAAAAATATATTTTAGACTTTCCTTCTTATCTGTCAACACTCTATTCTAGGCCCAGCTCATCTCACTCTTGGACAACTGCAAAACGTTCCTCCTAGTAAGTCCTTGGCTTATGCATCTTTGCAAACTGATCACTGGATATACTTCCTGGCATATGGCAGGCATTCAGTAAGGTACACTCTTAAGTGAGGGTGGGAGAAGAAGGTCGTAGATTCCTTCCAAATTACAGTTAAAAGAAATTATAAAGTGATCTCTCATTAGTCCCATTATGGGGAGCATGTCTTATCCATGTTCCTAATGAGGTCCCAGTATGTCTGCAGACTGTTTGGGGATGGGGGTGGCACGTGGGTGTGAAGCAGAAGTGGTGCTTCCCAGCAAGGGTTGGGATAAATCCAACAAGCTGAGTTTCCCAGGGACTATGTCCCCCACCTTCCCTGCAGCAATGACGAATAATCAGCCTGAGAAAGAGGATATGAGAGTTTGTTTGAAGTCTACAAACCTACTATTTGCTGATTCCAAACTCATTTCTTACCAGACTATCCTCAGGCTAAATTTCCTTAAATACCAAATTTCTATTATCACTCTTCACACTTAAATTCTCAATATGTCCCAACTGTAAATCTAAATTGTGCAGCTGATTTTTCTTAAACGTGAACCTGCCCTACCAATGCATTTAGCTTATTTTCCAGGAACCTCTTTTCCAACAATATACTGTGAAACCTCCACTCTCCTCTCCACTAACCCTCCACTGTTCCTCACAGGGATTTTCCTCACTGTCACAGAAACCAAAGAAGCTTATTAATTACCTACACTTACACCTTCCCTCTTAACTCTAAATGCTCTTCTTCCTTCCTTCTCCACACATGGTCACTACTGCCCAGGTTAGTACCTGACGGTTTTGGATGCTTTCTGTTTATTGAGTGTCACCTGTCCCAGCCCACCCACACTCAGAATGAAAGTGAGCACCCAGTCTCCATTTGGGTAGCCCCAACCTCTTCAGCTCAAAGGTGACAGAGAAGGCACCCTAACCCTGTCCTTCATGATTGCCTCATGAATTTTAATTTTAATTTATTATTTTTTTAATTTTTAGGTTCGGGGGTACATGTGAAGGTTGGTTATATGAGTAAACTCGTATTTGTTTAAAGTCCATATTGTGACTCCCAAGTACTGGTGAGTTTGCTTGCTGTGTATATGTTTTGTGGTCCACTGGAAACCTTGTTAAAGGTTTTTTCTGAAAAATAAATAGAGAGTTACTACAAATGTAAAACCCAGAGTATTTACAAGATTGTCTATGAGTTGCTAAACTGTTGAAGCTGGTGAAAGGTATGCGAGCGTTCACTACACTCTCTACTTTCGTATACGTTTGAAACTTTTAATAATATAAAGTTTATATTCAATAATAATGAATATATTATTGAAACCTGGAAAGCAAAAGCAACGGAATCTTTCAAGGCGATATAAAAAAAGTTAATATAAACTAGGGGAGGGACAGCGGGGGATGCGGAGTTGGGGAGGGATAACATGGGGAGAAATGTCAGATATAGGTGATGGGGAGGAAGGCAGCAAACCACATTGCCATGTATGTACCTATGCAACAATCTTGCATGTTCTTCACATGTACCCTAAAACCTAAAACTCAATAAAAATATATATATATATATATAAAAGAAAAAAATTAATATAAATATATCTAGTGTTCAATTTGGTCAGTAAATAAATACATGAGGGTAAGATAAATCACTAAAAAAAAATCCCCGCAGAATCCAACAATCTCTGAAATCTTTAACACCTAAAAATCTCGAGGAGCCTCTCAAAGCAACTGGACCCCTACCATTCCCCAGTTACTGAAAAAGATTCAGCCTCACCCAAGTGTAGCCCGCTCTAGAAAGGCCGCCTCGGGGAATCCCAGCTCCTCCTGACGGGGCGGGCAGTTCTCTTCGACCCCACCCCTTCCAAGAACACAGCCCTGTGATTGGCCAAGACGCGTGCCAGAGCGGCCCAGTCGCGGAAGAGCAGCTGTTTCGGCGTCCGTTTGTGTGCAAGAGGAACATGGCGGATCGGCTCACGCAGCTTCAAGACGCAGTGAATTCGGTGAGGAATTTCATTCGATTAACCTCTGTCCTTCTCTTTCCTGAGGTAAAGCAAGGGAGAAAAGGGGCCCAAAAGGGAAAACTTGGAAGTGGGGAGCGAAGTGAGACACGGCTTCGGCATAAAGCGCTCTCTCGGGAGGCGCCACAGCGAACTTGGAGAGTTGAGGCCGGCTGCCGTGCGAGGGAGCAGCCTCTTTCGCCTGAGGAGACCGAGACCGGGAAGGTCGCTCTTGTCCGGGTCAGACCGCCAAGACTTGTGGGCTGCGCGGTCCTGTCGTGTTCCCTGAGGACAGTTTTATTATTCGTGGTACTTACGGAATCTCTCTCTTGGGGGTTGTGGGGAGAAGCAGAAGCTTTTTTCTTTCCTCATCAATTTTAATCCACCAAGGGAGGTCTCATGCTGTGGATGACTGGTTTTTTGTAATGAAATGTCAGCGCTTTCAGGTTGGTGCGGGAGCGATGCTGAGGTGAGGTGAGAGATCTTCTTTCATCTTAGCTCGTTCCTATGGGCCCAGAGTCTCCTTCCATCTCTTGTCTCTTGGACGCCCCTTAGAATACATCCGTTTGGGGGACATCTTTATGATAGGAAATCTTCTAATCCTCGTATACCTTTCCGTTTGAGTCCTTTTTTTTTTCTTTTCTTTTTTTTTCTTGGAGAGAGTGTCTCGCTCTGTCTCCCGGGCTGAAGTTTAGTGGCGCAATCTTGGCTCACTGCAGCCTCCACCTCCCGGGTTCAAGCGGTTCTCCCGCCTCAGCCTCCCGAGTAGCAGGGATTACAGGCGCCCGCCACAACGCCTGGCTAATTTTTGTGTTTTTAATAGAGACGGGGTTTCACCATGTTGCCCAGGCTGGTCTCAAACTCCTGGCCTCAAGCGATCCTCCCTTCTTGGCCCCCGAAGTGCTGGGATTACAGGTGTGAGCCACCACACCCGGCCTGTAAACACTTTTTTAATGTCTCCCCCAAATTCTATTCTATTAAAGGCCAAGTCTTGTGAGTAGCTCCCCAATTTTGTTCCTTCTGGTTATTTTTCCTCCACAGTATGCCTGAGTGGAAAGTAGATGCAAAGCCAAAAGGATGCACATACAATCATGAGCCCTTAATGAATGGGTTATGTAAACAGTAAATACATAAACCAGTAACAAAGTCATTTAGTATCATTATCTAGTATTATGGACTTTACATAATTGTATGTGCTATGCTTTCATACACTGGCAGTGTGGTAGGTTGGTTTACACCAGCATCACCACAAGCACTAAGTAATGCATTGCGCTAGAGCGTTAGGACCACTACGATGTCACTAGGCAGTAAGAATTTTCAGCTTTGTTCTAACCTTAGGGGACTGACATAGTATATGCATCCTGTTGATCAAGACGTCGTTATGCGGCAGTGGGTATACTTATTACCATTACGAGTTACATAGTTTTCTGTTAAATAATTTTTCATTAATAGTTATGTTTCTCATTGTCTAATTGTGATTTAACGTCCTAGATAAGGTGCTGGAGAGAAAACATGCTCAGAGGAAAACCTAAGTACCTGGTCTCCTTGCCAGTTTTTTTTTTTCCCCCTCACTGTAAGCTAATAACTTGGTATTTTTGTTAATACATCAGGCTTTGCACACTTGAAGAGTGTGAATCTACTTTTAATAAATTGATATACTCTGGGTGATTAACAGTAGTTTTTAAGGCTGAGAGGACCAGTCTCTAAATGTTGACTTCATCAAGATAAATTCTACCCTGCAGGGACTTGCCTGGGCTGCCAGCCAGCCTCCTTCAGGGAACTACTCCTTCGAGGTTTTACAAAATCAAATTGTAATGATGCTGCTGGATAGAAATGTTATTTTAGGGAAAATTTTTCATATTCATACATGTCTTGTAACTAGAAGGATAGTAAGGACAGAGTGAATAAGGCCTTAACTTTAGGTTAAGCATACTGATAATTGGATTTTGGAGAGAAGCATTTAGGATAACTAGTATGAGTGCCTACTGTGTATAAGCACTATCATGTTTACAAAGAGATACTCCTTCAGGAGGTTAAAAATGTCGTATATTCAGGAGACATTTAAGTGATGGAAAAACAGTTTGTGGTTAGGGAGTTACAATGAATTGAGTGTTTTCAACTGCAGGTTCTGAAGTAAATTGGAATATGGAGTGATGTGAACCAACATAGGGGGAATCTTCTTAAGCATTTATTCTAATCATAATTATTTGTATAACTTTTAACATTTGTTCTACCCGCTGAAAACCGTGAGTGCAGAAGCTATGTCTCGTTTACTATGTGTTTATATACAATGCTTGTCATAGTTATTTTCCATAAATTTTTGTTGTCTAAATGGATCTTAAAAGCTTTTGAAGGATGGAACAGATAACCACTGTGTTGAATATTTTTGTGTCTGTTTTCTGTGTTCCTCACAATGTTGTAATATGAGAATGTATCCAATTTAAAAATGAAAAATGCTACTTGAGTTAATAGAGCTAGGATTAGGATCTAGATTTGTATAGCAGCTGAGCACTTATTGCTCCATTACAATTAGCAAAACCTGGGCAAAGCCATTTAGTCATGAGTGACTTTATGACTAGGTGAATGTGAAGGTGTAGTGGAAAATAAGTCAGAGGAAAAGAAGGATTTGTATTAGTAGAATTTGAGGATCAAAGGAAAGTAAGAATCTGTAGTTAGACTGGTTGACTTGGAGACTGTCAATACAAATTAAACAGAGGAAACAGTTGCCTTTGAGTTCTATTTGAACAATGGCAGAGAAACCCAATGGAAATGCTTATTAGAAATAGGAGGTTTGAGAGCCCAAGACTAGGTGAGAGAAATTGGTGGGGAGGATAGGCGTGTTTAATTTGAAGATGATAAGGAATTGCTGTTCTCAATCTTTAGAAGTACTTAAGGAGTGCTTTTAGAACACAAGAGTTTAAAAATTGAGTCTAGAACAAATACGTTTCTGATTACTTAAGGTGCTTTTCTGAGCAACCCTTTCCCCACTATTTCTTTATGCTTGTAACTACTCCAGTTTCAGAAAAGGAGTTATATACTTTGTACATGAGTAATAAATTTTCATTAGACGTGATGCCATACTTAGATATTTGCAAGTCAAATTTGCTCTTTTCCATCACTGTTCCCCAAAAGTCTTTACTTTTGGCTTATAAATACTGGCTAATGTTCTCTTATCATTTTACTATCAGAAGAAAAGAAATATTATTTTTATTTCAACTGTTTCAACTAGGTTGATACCAAACTTAGTTTCTTTGCAGAATTAAAATGTTTAAATAACGTTAATAATAACTGGCTTATTTTATCAGCAATTATTCCTTTCTGTTTTATTCCCTTGCTCAGAGATTATTGTTACAGAAACTTATTGTTATTGCTGTTACCAATAAAGTCCTTAAAATTGGTAAGTCCTTCCTAACCTTGACATGTTTTCTTTGGCCTAAGCTTGCAGATCAGTTTTGTAATGCCATTGGAGTATTGCAGCAGTGTGGTCCTCCTGCGTCTTTTAGTAATATTCAGACAGCAATTAACAAAGACCAGCCAGCTAATCCTACAGAAGGTAAACAGGTTTTCTTAGCTTCTCTTTGTTTGACTCTCACATTTGTTGTAATCCTTTAAAATTAGATTTATTGAGCAATTCAGCTTATTTTGTTTCTAAAAATATTATTGAGGATATTACAAATTTTGTCATAAAAAATTTACAGTCCACATAAAATCTCATAATTCTGGTTCATGTCAGATAATAGATTGTTACTCCTTTAGAGGAGAATTTGAATTAATTTAGCTGAATGAGGGACCTTAACAGGGAAGGCATCCCATTTATAAATTTATTTTCTTACTCCTTTAGAGGAGAATTTGAATTAATTTAGCTGAATGAGGGACCTTAACAAGGAATGCATCCCATTTATAAATTTATTTTTTAAGTGATCACTATATTGTCATAATAAATGAAATTACATACATTATGCTTAATTCCCAATTCGAGCTAAATGTGTAATAGGATTGGTGTATATTTTAATCATTAGAATCATTAGAATCCTAGTGCAGAAAAAGCTGTGTGAAGTTTCCAGTTTCACTAACTTAAAATTTGTGTCTGAAAACTTGAGGTTTTCTAATAACCTAATCTAGCATTATCTTTCTCTAGAGTATGCCCAGCTTTTTGCAGCACTGATTGCACGAACAGCAAAAGACATTGACGTTTTGATAGATTCACTACCCAGTGAAGAGTCTACAGCTGCTTTACAGGTAAGTCTTTATTCCTTTGAGAATTTTACCAGTAATAGAGAATTTTGAATTAAAGGAGCTAGGTTTAATACCTTTTGTCTGTGTCCATTTGTGCTACTGTAACAGAATACCTGAGACAGTAATTTATAAAGAACAGAAATTTATTTTCTCACAGTTTCTGGAGGCTGGGAAGTCCAAGATCAAGGCATTTATTACTCAATGTGCATGAGTAAGAAATTTTTATTAAACATGGTGCTATGTTAGGGCCATGTTTAAGGCCATGTTGAGGGCCTTCTTTCTATTTCCTCACATGGCAGAAGGCAGAAGGACAAAAGAGCAAGAGCTCCCTTTTCAACCTCAAGCCATTTTATAAGGGCACTAATTCTATGAGAGCTTTGCCTTCATGACTTAATATCCTCTTAAAGGCCCTTTCCCTCTTAATAGCATCACACTGGGGATTAGATTTTAATGTATGAATTTTGGAGGGGACACATGCAAATCATAGCACCTTTTGTCATAATATTCAATTTTCTATTATAAGGAAACCTCTTATTTTCCTCAATTGTGTCTCTTTCCTAGTGAAGAATGAGAGGAGGGTCACATTCTAGATGTGGAGTAGAACAATGGTGCCCAAATGTAGTGTGGAAGGGAGCCACTTACAGATATCTAGAGATTTCTGATTGAAAATTCATTCTTTTTAATAATTCACATGAGGAAAATTCTTAGAAGTTATCTGATTTTTAGAATTTCTTTGCTGAAAAATACATCGCAATGATTGCAAAGTCATCCAGATTTAAAAATAAGTACCCCTGCGACAGCTTCTCTTGTTAACTCTAAAGATTTCAAAATTTGTGTCTTATAAAGGCTGCTAGCTTATATAAGCTAGAAGAAGAAAACCATGAAGCTGCTACATGTCTGGAAGATGTTGTTTATCGAGGAGACATGCTTCTGGAAAAGATACAAAGTGCGCTTGCTGATATTGCACAGTCACAGCTGAAGACAAGAAGTGGTACCCATAGCCAGTCTCTTCCAGACTCGTAGCACCAGTGGATACCATGTGGCTGAGAAAAGAACTGTTTCAGTGCCATTAAGAATTCTGCATCAGACTTAGAAAACAATCCTTACCAACAATCATAGAAACATTCAACACTATGACACATGTTCCCTTTTTTAGCTATTTTTAGTAGTCTTCTATTTTCACTCTTGATAAATAAGCTTATAATATCATGATTGAACCAGCTTTACCATCATTTTTTAACTGAAATTATTAAGGCAGATAATGCATTAATAAATGTAAGTAAACATATATAAAATTCTATTGTGACATGATTTATGTCTTTATTTTGGCGTATTGGCCAGTACTTTTACAAATCAAAACATCTCTCAAGGCAGAGAAGAAGGTAGTAAGAACAGACATAAGGGACATTTTAGTTTAGGCTAGCGTCCTGCCTCTTAGAGGTGGCAATGTGTAAATTTGAGCTTTGAGCAATAAAGTTTTGGAAATTGTATTGCTTTTAAATAGAGTTAGCGTGGCTGGATAAGTAAGTCACATTTATGCAAATGTTTCTTCTTTCAGAACTTCATACCTGTTCTAGTTCATCTACACATTTTACCAAGAAATCCTGTCAAGAGAATTTTCATGCTATTGTGAAAGAAATCACCTTGTATTTTTCACCCTTCTCCTTAATTTGCTTGTCATCACAGTGAAGTATGTTTTTTGAGTCATCAATTCTTTCTCATTCTCTTTATTTATCTAAAGTTTCTTTCTTTTGCCCTTTATTAACCTCTCAACTTTTATTGCTGTATTCTAGTCAGACCAGAACATACTTTTAATACATCAGCTACTGGGCTCCATTTCACCTCAACTTATTATTGCTAACATTTGTATCAGCATTTTCAACTACGGTTACTCATCCAACCCTTGGATCTCTTTTAGTCTAGTGATTTTCTCCACTGGAAAGGTGGAATTGAAATGTGTTCCACATTTTAACTGGCCATCTCCTTGGGCTGTATTTTTTAGAATATCCTGAACTACATTTGCTGCAATCTTGCTATTCAGAGTTTAAGTTTCAGGAGAAAACAAAAATAGAACACTGCCTGTTATTTTTGTCATAATCAAGCTTTTCCACAGTTCTTGAAAAGTACTGTGTTTCAAATTTCAGGAACACCAGCATTAGCTATAATATTTATAGCAATTTATTGGCTAGTCATAGAAATTTTTTAACTTTTAACTGTGTATTTTTGTTGATGTTTATTAAAAACATTTTGCTATCACAGGCATTGTACATAAATCTGTACTCTTCATTATAGTTTTTGGAGGAGAGAAGATTTGATCAGAAAACTGATTTTCAAAGTACTTAAGTGTTATAAAGGAGTCAAGAGGTGCAAATAGAAAATGTCAAGACATTTTCAAATGAAGGAAAACTAACAGGATTTATCACTAGTAAACCTGCTCTGAAAGAATTGTCAAGGGAACCTTTTTAGAAAGAAGGGAAATTATAGCAGAAGGAAACTTAGAATGTCAGAAATAAAGAAGGCACAATGTATAGGGTAGATATAATAGACTTCTTTTGAGGTTTTAAAAATTACATTTGGTAATTGAAAGAAAAAAACAGTTTTATACGATTCTCTAGAGGATATATACATAGTTTTTGTTTGTTTTTTTAAGGTGAAGTCTCTGTCACCCAAGCTGAAGTGCAGTGCTGTGATCATGGCTCACTGCAGCTTCAACCCGGGCTCAGGTGATCCTCCCACTTCTGCCTCTTTAGTAACTGGGACTACAGGCATGTACCACCATGTCCAGCTAATTTTTTTTTTTTAAGTGATGGGGTCTCACTGTGTTGCCCAGGCTAATGTCAAACTCCTGGCCTCAAGTGATCCTCCTGCCTTGGCCTCCTGAGGTGCTAGGTTTACAGGCATGAGCCGCCTCACCAGGCCTGCACAGGTAATTAAGTCACCTATATAATAAAGGCAAGAGTAAAGGAACCTTATGGTAAGATTTTTACCTTCAACTTTAAATAGTAAGATACTGATACTGTACAGTAGAATGTAAGAAGTATTGGTATCATCCCTAGAGCAACACAGATTTTTTTCCCTAAAAAACTACACAAATTATTTTCAAAAACATCAATAAATTAAGGTAGAATACTAAAAAAGATTTAGGTAACTCAGGAATGAGAAACAATAAAACAAATAATAGTAACCCTAAATTTTATTTTATGAATACATTGATAATTAAATGTCAATGATCTAAGCTGATTTAAATCTCAAAACTGGATAAGAAGCTGTGGCTCTTATAATGAAAGACATTTTATTCATTAGACCTACAATTTGGTTTTTTTATATGTAAATTAAGAGTTTAATATCCTGCTTCTCTATTTCAGTTCTAGGGGGCACCATGATCAGTTAACTAGCCCTAAAGATGTCTGTAAGTGAAACCATTTTGATTACTACTTGCTCTGCTGTCAATTATGGTAACCAATCTCTTTGTTTCTGGATGCTAAATCCTTCCACTTGTGCCTTAACCATCCTAACTCCCATGATCACCATTGAATTTAAGGAGCCAGTTTCTTTTTTTTGAGATGGAGTTTTGCTGTTGTCCAGGCTGGAGTGCAGTGGTGTGATCTTGGCTCACCACAACCCCTGCCTCCTGGGTTCAAGCAGTTCTGCCTCAGCCTCCCGAGTAGCTGGGATTACAGGCATGCGCCACCACACCCAGCTACTTTTGTATTTTAAGTAGAGATGGGGTTCTCCACGTTGGTCAGGCTGATCTTGAACTCTCGACCTCAGGTGATCTGCCTGCCTCAACCTCCCAAACTGCTGGGATTACAAGCATGAGCCACCATGCCCAGGAGCCAATTTCAATGGAAGTATCCTTTACTATCATTCTTGACCTATGATAATAGCCAGTAGAGCCTTTCAAGAATGATAGTAGCCCCCCTCACCAATGATTGTTTTAAAAAGCCTTAATGAAGAGAGTGTCCTCTGGATTCTTCCAGAGAAGATCGGATGTGAGTAAGTTATGTATAATAATTTCACCCCAGAATTTCTATGTCCTTGATACCATTCTCTATAAACCAAGGAAGGATACTCTGGCATTTCACCTTGATTTAATGTAGGTAAACCTTGTGTCTACTTACATTAGTTAACAAACAAATGACTACAAGTGATAAGTAACTTTTACCATAGACTGTCAATTACCTTGGCAATGGGAACGTTATTGCCTTTTAATCCAGTCAGAGAAGAAATTCCAGAAGATTCTGTGTCTCTGCTGCCTCTTTTGGTAGCAAAAGGTGTCAATATGAGGTAGACTCAATGGAATGTAGCCATGAAAAAAAATGCTACTACAAACATTGCAGGAATAAGGGATTTGATCAAGGAATTAGCATTTATACAAAATATGGGAGGAGTTAGGGAAGTGAAAGAATAAAAGGAGAAAGAGGATCAAAAAGCTTCACTAACCACGTCATCCTAAAGCCCTTATTGCTAAACAAGGTTGTTGTAGTGCCAGTTAAGTCCAGGTCAGCCAAGGGGTGCACACCCCCTGGCCCCACTTGGAAAGATATGTGGCTATGACTGTTGGATTAGGGGGTTTTCAAAGCCAAAATAGATTTACTAGCAATGATCTTCCTGCCTGGTACCCACATTTGAGAGGACCAAAAACAATGGATGGATGTGTCTTGCATCTCCTGGTCCCTCTTTCTTCTTTTACACATATCTAAGTTGTTTAAAGGAGAAAAGCCCTTAGGATGAAGTCATATTCTCTCTATTCCTGAAGGACCACACATCCTACCCACCCTGTTGAAATTTCTGGAAGTCTACGGGAAAAGCTTCATGGTTTCATTGAATACAGGTGCCTAAGTTACTATTATAACTGGTCCAGTAAGGAGAAGAGGCACCTGAATTCAACTTGGGGGCTGGGCAAGGTAACCAGTGAGGTGGGGGAGATGAATATAACTTGGTAGCTAAGACCCTTCAGGTTGACTTGATGCACTGTGATCATGGCTTCTACTTCAGATATGTTGGTGGAGTAGATATCCTTACACTTGTAATTCTCCTACACACAAATGCCAGCGAGTATAGTCCCTTTGAGGACATGCTAAATGTAGAGAGGTTAGTAGTATGACATGTAAAACACTCCCCAACCTGTCTCCCTGTCTCCTGCTTATAGGGTGCCTGGCCACTGACCACAGTATTAACCTTTACTTGAGCTCTGTGCTCCTGGAAAACAGTGACAGTTAAGAAATCCCTCCTTCGGCTGGGCGTGGTGGCTCATGCCTGTAATCCCGGCACTTTGGGAGGCCAAGGTGGGTGGATCACGAGGTCAAGAGATCAAGGCCATCCTGGCCAACATAGTGAAACTCCATCTCTACTAAAAAATACAAAAATTAGCTGGGTGTGGTGGCACGTACCTGTAGTCCCAGCTACTTTGAGGCAGGAGAATCGCTTAAAACCCAGGAGGCGGAGGTTGCAGTGAGCCAGAATCATGCCACTGCACTCTAGCCTGATAGAGTGAGACTCTGTCTCAAAAAAGAAAAGAAAAAAGAAATCCCTCCCTCTTGTTGCATTTCCAGAAATGGCTTATTGCAAAGAACCACCAAAACTGTGAATAATCCCTTCCTTTACCTATGATAAAGCCAGACTCTGACCCTCCGAATCCCATGCTTTGCCTCAAAGTACTTAGTTGAACTATTTGTCCCCATAGACTAATCTGGACAAAGTGCCTTTTAACTTGACCCAATTTTATGCTTCTCCCTTCCCCATAGGCCACTGGACTTTGATCCACCCTCAGCCTAGGCCAGCACTGGACTGTGGAATAGTCCCTCCCTAACCACCCCTCCTGAAAATTGATAAGCCACCAAGAAGGACATTCCATGCTCAACTGTCCCATTAATGTCACCTGCTCCTCTCCTCCACAGTAGTTTTTTCTAGGCCTGTTTATTCCTTCCTGTAAGAGAAAAGAGAAAAGCCCATTGCTATCTGATCTTTGAGATGATTGCAGATCTTACCTTTGAAGCATTCTCCTTGTTGCAATAGTTTCCCTGACCCTATTGAAATAGTTCCTTTCTCCCTGTTTGTATTCATCCATTTGGGCTGCTATAGATACCAAAATACCATAAGCTGATAGCTTATAAACAGCAGAAATTTATTTCCCACAGTTCTGAAGCCTGGGAAGTCAAAGATCAAAGTGCTGGCAGACCTGGTGTCTGGTGAGGTGAAGACCCACTTCTAGTTTGTAGATGGCACCTTCTCACTGTCCTCGCATGGTAGAAGAAGCAAGGGAAGCTCTTGGTGCTCTTTAGAGGTACTAATCCCACTCATGAGGCCTTCACCTTCTTGACCTAGTCACCTTTCAAAGACTCAACTCCCTAATACCATCATCATTCGTATGTTAGTATTTCAGCATACAGATTTGCAGGGGATGAAGGGACACAATAATTCAGACCATAACGCTACTTTAATCATTTCAAATAGAGTCGTTCTGTACTAGCCTGGATTTTTGTTGTTTTACTTGACCCCATTCACTTGGGTAGGAAAAAAATCTCATGGATTCTCATTGATAGCCCCAGGGGTAAGGCTGGGGCAAAGAGACCAGAGACATTCATTTACTGTGAGGTAAGAAATCTGGGGATTTTTCAGCAAGATGACCAAATAGGAACAGCTCTGGTGCACAGCTCCCAGCTAGAGTGATGCAGAAGATGGGTGATCTCTGCATTTCCAACTGAGGTACCTGGTTCATCTCATTGAGACTGGTTAGACAGTGGGTGCAGCCCAAGGAGGGCAAATCAAAGCAGAATGGGGTGTTGCCTCACCCGGGAAGGACAAGGGGCCAGAGGACCCCCTCTTCTAGCCAAGCGAAGCCATTAGGGACTTTTCCAGGCACTCTGGCACTCTGGCTCAGATACTGCGCTTTTTTCACCATCTTCACAACCCGCAGACCAGGAGATTCCCTCCAGTGCTTACACCACCAATGCCCCCGGTTTCCAGCACAAAACTGGGTGGTCGTTTGGGAAGACACTGAGCTAGCTGCAGCAGTTTTTTTGTTTTGTTTTGTTTGGTTTTTCATAATCCAGTGGCGCCTGGAATGCCAGTCACAGAGCCACTCATTCCCCTGAAAAGGGGGCTAAAGCCAGGGAACCAAGTGATCTGGCTCAGTGGGTACCACCTCCACGAAGACTAGCAAGCTAAGATCCACTGGCTTGAAATTCTCGCAGCCAGCACAGCAGTTTGAGTTCGACCTGAGATATTCAAGCTTGGTGGGGGGGGGGCGTCCACCATTGCTGAGGCTAGGGTAGGCAGTTTTAACCTCACCTGTGTAAACAAAGTCACCAGGAAGTTTACACAGTGACCGGGGTGGAGGGCGTGGCAGCTCAGCAAGACCACTTCAGGCAGACTGTATCACTAGACCCCCTCTTTGCTGGGCAGGGCATCTCTGAAAGAAGGCAGCAGCCTGTCAGGGACTTATAAATAAAGCCTCTACCTTCCTGGGACAGAGCACCTGGGAAAAGGGGCAGTTGTGGGTACTTCAGCAGACTTAAACCTCCCTGCCCGTCAGCTCTGAAGGGAGCAATGGATTTCCCAGCACAGTGTTTGAGCTCCGATAAGGGACAGACTGCCTCCACAAGTGGCTCCCTGACCCCTGTGTATCCTGACTGGGAAACACCTCCCAGCAGGGGCTGACAGACACCTCATACAGGAGAGCTCTGGCTGGAATCTAGTGGGTACCCTTCAGGGACAAAGCTACCAGAGGAAGGAACAGGCAGCAATATTTGCTGCTCTGCAGCCCCTGCGGGTGATTCCCAGGCAAGCAGGGTCTGGAGCAAACCTCCAGCAGACCTGCAGCAGAGGGGCCTGTTAAAAGGAAAACTAACAAACAGAAAGAGTTTCAACGTCAACAGAAAGGACGTCCACTTAGAGACCCCATCCAAAGGTCACCAACTTCAAAGACCAAAGGTAGATAAATCCACGAAAATGGGAAGAAACCAGCGTGAAAAGGCTGAAAACTCCAAAAACCAGAACTCTTCTTCTTCAACGGATCACAACGCCTTACCAGCAAGAGAACAAAACTGGATGGAGAATGAGTTTGGCGAGTTGATGGAAGCAGGTTTCAGAGGGTGGGTAATAACAAACTTCTCTGAGCTAAAGGAGCATGTTCTAACCCAATGCAAGGAAACCTTGAAAAAAGGTTAGATGAAATGCTAACTAGAATAACCAGCATAGAAAAGAACATAAACAACTTGATGGAGCTGGAAAACACAGCACAAGAACTTCATGAAGCATGTACAAGTTTCAATAGCCGAATCTATCAAGCAGAAGAAAGGATATAAAAACATTGAAGATCAACTGAATAAAATAAAACAAGAAAGCAATGGCAACAAAACCAAAATAGACAAATAAGATCTAATTAAAGAGCTTCTGCACAACCAAAGAAACTGTGATCAGGGTGAACAGGCAGCCAATAGAATGGGAAAAAATTTTTGCAATCTACGCATCTCACAAAGGGCTAATATTCAGAATCTACAAAGAACTGAAACAAATTTACAAGAAAAAACAACCCCATCAAAAAGTGGGCAAGATATGAACAGATACTTCTCAAAAGAAGACATTTATGCAGCTAACAAACATATGAAGAAAAACTCATCATCACTGATCATTAGAGAAATGCAAATCAAAACCACATTGAGATACCATTTCACGCCAGTTAAAATGGCGATCATTAAAAAATCAGGAGACAACAGATACTGGAGAGGATGTGGAGAAATAGGAATGCTTTTACACTGTTGGTGGGAGTGTAAATTAGTTCCACCATTGTGGAAGACAGTGTGGCAATTCCTCAAGGATCTAGAAATAGAAATAACATTTGGCCCAGCAATCCCGTTACTAGGTATATACCCAAAGGATTATAAATCATTCTTTTATAAAGATACAGGCACACGTATGTTTATTGCAGCACTGTTCACAATAGCAGGCTGTACAGGAAGCACAATGCTAATATGTGCTTGGCTTCTGGGGGAGGCCTCAGGAAACTTACAACCATGTCAGAATGTGAAGGGGAAGCAGGCATGTCACATGGCCAGAGTAGGAGCAAGAGAATGAATGGGAGGTGCTTTTAAACGACCAGATCTCACAAGAACTCACTCACTATTGTGATGACAATACCAAGAGGATGGTGCTAAGCCATTCATGAGAAGTGCCCCCATGATCCAATCACCTCTGACCATGGCCTACCTCCAACATTGGGGATTTTTTTATATGAGATTTGGGTGGGGACAGACATCCAAAGTATATCAGGTGTGTATCCTAGACAGAGGTGGGTGGGTGTGGGGGGTGGCATTTATCTTGCAAAGCAGAGGACTTGGCATCATCTTCCAGGAAATGGGTAGAGCTAATCTTTAAGGGAGGAAGAGGAGAAGGCTGCTTGTGCCAGCCCAGAGGAATCATTGGAATTGCGATTCAAGATTTTCAATGTATTAACTAAGAGGACCCATTCCAAGTCTTAGGATCACATCGATGCCTTCCCTGGCCTTGATGAAGCCAACTTGCCTGAGTTGAGAATCATATATTTCTAGAGCTCGTTCACCACTCTTGCAATTAAAGCTGAATCTTATCCTCAGCATTTTCTGCTGTTAGGCTACAAGAGATGAGCGTATGCTGCCAAAGAGGCCTTCTAGCTTTCATACTTTGCTTTCAATTGATGGTTAATACCCATAGCCTTTCCCCCCCCCCCCCACAAAGTATTAATTGATAGCATTTAGTAACCATCATATTCCAGTACATTTTTTGTTTTTTTGCAGATTTATTGAAGTTTAATTGATGACAAACTACATATGAGTTTGTGTGTGTGTGTGTGTGTGTGTGTGTGTGTGTGTGTGTGTGTGTTGTGTGTGTGTATGTGTAGTGCACAATTTGCTAAGTTTTTGTTTGTTTGTTTTTGAGACAGGGAAGGTCTTGCTCTGCCACCCAGGATGGACTGCAGTGGCACAATCATAGCTCAATGCAACCTCAACTTTCCACATTTGGTAAGTTTTGACATACATCTATGAAACCATTATCAAAATCAAGCCAACAAACATTTCATCAACCCCAAAAGCTTCCTCCTGCCCCTTTTAAATTTATCCTTCCTTCTATCCCCAGCCCCAGGTAACTCCTGATTTGCTTTCTGATAGGTTAGTTTGCATTTTCTGGAATTTTATATAAATGGAATCATACAGCATGTATTCTTTTTTGGGGGGATGTCTGGCTACTTTCAGTAAGTGTGATGATTTTGAGATTTATATATGTTGTTAATGTATCAATCTTTTTATTGTTGAATAATATATTGCATTTAATAGATCTACCAAATGTGTTTATCCGTTCACCTATTGATGGACATTTGGACTATTTCCAGGTTTGGGCTATAATGAATAAAGCTGCTATGAATATTCATTTACAAGTCTTTGTGTAGACATGTTCCCATATTTGTTGAGTAATTATGTAGGAGTGGAATGGCTGAGATATTTGGCAAATGTATTTTAAGTTTTCAAGAAAGTACCAATCCATTTTCCAGAGTCATTGTACCCTTTTGCATTCTTATCAGCAGTGTATGAGAGTTCCAGCTTCACCAGCACTTGACAAAGTCTTTTAACTTTAGCCATTTTAGTGGGTGTATAGTGGTAACTCATTGTATTTTTTCATTTCACTTTAAAATTGAGGTATAATTGACATGCAATGAACTGTACCTACTTAAACTGTACAATTTGATGAGTTTGACATATGTATACATCAATGAAACCAACACAATCAAGATAACAAATGTATTTATCACCCCCAAAAGTTTTCTCATACCCCTATGAAATTCTATCTTTTCTTCTCTCCTTGCTTCTGCTACCCTACCCTGGACAACCACTAATCTTCCTTCTGTCATTATAGATTAGTTTGTATTTTCTACAGTTTTATATAAATAGAATCTATAGTATGTACTTTATATATATCAATAGGTCATACCTTTTTGTTACTTAGATCTTTGTTACTAAGACATGTTTCGCTGTATGGCCAAACCATTATCAGTTCACCTGTTGACAGACATTTAGGTTGTTTCTAATTTTTGCTCAACACAGATAAAGTGGCTAACAACATTTACATACAAGTACTTGCATGGACTTAAGCTTTAATTTCTCTTAGATAAATACCTAGGAGTAGAATGGTAGTATAATAGGTATATATAATATTTAACTTTTTTTATAACACTGCAAAACTCTTTCATAGTGGTTGTATGGAAATAAAAATGAGAAACAAAATAAATGTATATACAAAAACACATTTAATATATCACTTTCAGGAAAAGGGAACACTTTATAATGAGTGAGAAAATCTATACCCGCATTTTGAACTCCAGAATAAAAGGCATTTTGACAACAGATGTTTGGAAATATTTCCATCACTATAAGAGTTTGTTGTCAAAAATGATGTATGTCCATCTATAAAACTCTTCTACCTGAAGATTATCTGCTCTATTTTTAAATCTTTCAGAAAGTTAGTTTTGAACCTATTTATGGAAATGTGAAAACTTTGATTACTTCCAAGAATAATTTATTTACATCAGAGAAGATATAAATTTATTTCTTAAATAAAAACCTCCCATTTTTGCTCTTCTTTCTTTTTTAGTTTTCTTTTTATAACTGGACAAATAATAATTGTACATCTTCATGGGGTTCATAATGATGTTTCAATACATATAATGTATAGTGATTAGATCAGGGTACTTAACATATCTTTTTAATTGGTGAATGGACTGAAAAATTGATACTCTGATTTAGGAAGTGAAGCTAACCCTTCCTTTCATTTGAATCCATACTTTTCTGTAGGATCTTTTTCAGCTTTGAGGGCCATTAACACCAAATGTTGTAGTGAACTAAACTTATAACCAGACCATTATATCATTTTATCTCATAAAATGAAGCAAGTATTCCTGTCATTTCAAGGAACACAACTGAATAGTATTGTTTGCCAGTGATAAAATTTGAATTTTTAAGTGAATATTAGAATTTTGGAAAATTTATATCCTCCCTATGAGCTTGACAGCTTCCCAATATTTAGAGACTTTTCTGGAATCTTTCTGATGAGACCAGTGATTATATTAACAATTGTTACTTTTGAAATACTGCTTAATGAAACCCATCAATACCAACCCAAATTTTATAAAAACAAAGCATATTTAAAAACATTTCTTGGTGGGGGCACAGTGTCTCATGCCTGTTATCCCAGCACATTGGGAGACCAAGGAAGGCAGATCACTTGAGGCCAGGAGTTCAAGACCAGCCTTGGCAACATGGTGAAACCCCTGTCTCTACTTAAAAAAAAAAAAAGAATTTTTATAATAAGGGTGACCCTCATAAATCACGTAACTCTGCTGAGGATAAAAGATATGCATTTTTTGTCAGAATTTTCCAGACTTTTTACATTAATTATATTCATATTTTTCAGACCCCAAATTGGCAAAAGTTGAAAGATTTTTCTTAAATTACAATTTTCTTCTGCCAGAGCCAAAAAATGTAAGAAAACTCCTAGATACCATGGTCATATCCATAATTTTAAAATTATTTCTGAGCACAATGAAGAAATTATTGAGAACAAGTCCTTTCCAAAGAAAAAAATCCAATAAGAGATTAAATATGCATTGTAATTTTAGAAGACAGTTAAGTTCCATCCTGATATAGAATGCTCTCTTAGACACTGGCTTATTCTAAATGCATCAACAAGTAGTCAAAGAGTACTGTAAATACCTATTCTTCCTTAGTACACTGCTGGTACAGATTTCCCCCTAACCCTGGCTAAGGCCCTCTTTATTTATTAGATGGATTAAAATTAATTCTTTTGATTTGTACTTATTCTTTCTAAAAATAGTTGATCTATAGGAATTCAAAAAGGCCTTTTCAGACTTGTGCAATGTCAGCTTTTAAAAAAATCAGTTTGGCTAAAGCAAAGCAAGGGAACCATTGCCAAGTAAAGCACACTATACAGAACGTGGGACATATAGGATGACTCAGCATTGCATTTTAGTCTCATAATTTTGCTGGGAATCAGATGCAGCTATTGAGAATACCAGTAGTTGGCTTTAGGTTTAGTAGGCATGAGTTGAGTTTAGGAAAGGCAGAATCTTACAACTCCTGATTATTGCTGTAAGAACTTCTTGGCCGAAGCATTCTTGACGAATCATCCTTGAAAACTATTTACTGTATGAAAAACGTAAAACATAATGGGTGAGAGCACAGATTTTGGGTTTGAACCTTGGCTATGCCACCACTTACATGTCATGTGACTGTGATTAAGTTCTGTCATCACTCCATGTCTCAGTTACCTCCTATATACAAAATAATAATAACATACTGCTAAATACTTACTAAATCCTTTACATTTCTTATTAACATAAACCGCATAGGATCGTGTGGTTTATATTAATAATACATGTAAAGGATTTATTCTGGTACTAAATGACTAGTAAATGTTGTTTATAATTAGTTTTAGTATTTATTTATTTGTTTATTTAATTTTTTGAGACAGAGTTTCATTCCCATTGCCCAGGCTGGAGTGCAGTGGCACTCAAGCGATTCTCCTGCCTCAGCCTCCCAAGTAGCAGGGACCACAGGTGCACCACCATGCCCAGCTAATTTTTCTTTTTGAGACAGAGTCTTGCTCTGTTGTCAGGCTTGGAGTGCAGTGGTGTGATCTCGGCTCACTGAAACCTCCGCCTCCTGGCCTCAAATGATTCTCCTGCCTCAGCCTCCCGAGTAGCTGGGACTACGGGCGTGTGCCACCATGCCCAGCTAATTTTTGTATTTTTAGTAGAGACAGGGTTTAACCATGTTGACCAGGATGGTCTCAATCTTTTGACCTCATGATCTGCCTGCCTATGCCTCCCAAAGTGCTGGGATTACAGGCATGGGCCACTACGCCCGGCCTGCTAATTTTTAATAATTTTTTGTTGACACAGGGTTTCACCATGTTGTCAAGGCTGCTCCTAAACTCCTGAGCTCAAGTGATCTGCCTGCCTCAGTCTCCCAAAGTGTGGGGATTACAGTTTTGAGTCACTGCCAGGCCAGTTTGCTTTATTTCTTAGGCCTCACAACATCCCTGTAGTTATTGTTAGGTAGGTATCTGCTATGGTTTGAATGTCCACTCCAAAAGTCATGTCGAAATTTAATTGCCATTGTAACAGTACTAATAGGTGGAACATTTAAGAGGTGCTTGGGCCATGAGGGCTCTTATAAATGTATTAACATTATTGTGGGTGTGGGTTCATTATTGCAGGAGCAGGTTCCTCATAAAAGGACGAGTTTGGCACCTCATTTGTTTCTCTCTGTCTCTCAAGCTTTCTTGCTTTTCCATCTTCTGCTATGGGATGTCATAAGAAGAAGACCCTCATCAGATGCTGGTACCTTGATCTTGAACTTCCCTACCTGTAGAACTATTAGGACATAAATTTCTATTCACTTAAAATTACCCAGTCTGCGGTATTCTGTTATAGCAGTACAAATCAGATTAAGACAGTATCCCTAAAGGTAAATTGATTTTATTCCTGAGAGTAACTGAGGCTCAGAAGGTTATTGTCCACTGACCCAGAGCCTGTCTGTGACAGTTCCTCTGATTCCAAACAAGGCACTTCTCAATATGTCATTCTAACTCTACAAATTTCGTTTATGTCTTCTAAGTATAGGAATCAGAAACATGATAAAAGCTCAGTCTCTTACATGGTCTTAGACTTTGCCAAATTAAGAAGATTTATAGAATTAATAAGTGTATAAGGCTGGACACAGTGACTCATGCCTGTAATCTCAGCACTTTGGGAGGCCAAGGCAAGCTGATCACCTGAGGTCAGGAGTTCGAGACCAGCCTGGCCAACATGGTGAAACTCTGTCTCTACTAAAAATACAAAAGTTATCAGGGTGTGGTGGTACATGCCTGTAGTCCCAGCCACTCAGGAGGCTGAGGCAGGAGAATTGCTTGAACCCAGGTAGTAGAGGTTGCAATGAGCCAAGATGCTGCCACTGCACTCCAACCTGGGTGACAGAATGAGACTCCATTTCAAAAAAAAAAAAAGTGTATGATATTGAACTTTGAGCCTTCTTGAACAAAGCATACATTATTTACCTTAATATGACAATAGGGCAGAGACAATATTGTATAGTGTTCAGCATAGTGGCCTGAAAAATTGATACTAGGAAAGTTCTTTTGTATATTAATTTATCCAGCAAATATTTATTGCAACCCCTATTGTATGCAGGCACTTCTGGGATACAGCAGTGGATAAGTCAGACAAGGTTCTTGGCTCTTATATAGAAATGATGTTATAAAGGGAGGAGAAGAACATTTATTCCATCAATAAATACATAAAAAAGATAATTTCAGATACTGTAAATAACAGCTAAGAAGACAATAAAACAGGATGATGGGATATAGGAGTTGGAAAGAGATGGTGAGAAGTAGGGAAGACTTAGATACAGTTAAATGGAAAGGCTTCTCTGTGGAGGTGGTATGTGAGCTCAGTACTTCTTTTTTTTGAGACAGAGTGTCACTCTGTCACCCAGGCTGGAGTGCAGTGGTGTGATCTTGGCTCACTGCAACCTCTGCCTCCTGGGTTCAAGTGATTCTCATGCCTTAGCTGGGATTACAAGCATGTGCCATCACGTTCACCTTATTTTTGTGTTTTTTGTAGAGACAGGGTTTCGCCATGTTGACCAGGCCGGTCAAGTGATCTGATCAGCCCACCTCAGCCTCCCAGAGTGCTGGAATTATAGGGATGAGCCACTGTACCTGATCCTCAGTGCTTTGATCATTAGAAAAAACCACTGAGCAAAGAACCAGGACTCATTTAGTGGGGACAGCAAGTGCAAAGACAATAAGGTAGAAACAAGCTTGGCACTTTCTTGGAATAAAAAGAAAAAATAATTATTAATAATGAAACTAAAAATCCTTGTAAGGTCTTTTTTGTCCATTTAAGAAAAATACAGGTTTTAATCACCAATTGCATTAGTCACCATTATTTGCCTTCTAGAAAAAAGGATAGGAGTGGCTGAGGCACACATTTCCTTTGAAGTATTTTGAAGGAAAAAACTGGTTTCATGTCAGGGTCTTCAACAGATGAATACATTTACTCAGACACAGAACACAGTAAAAGTGCAGGCTAGGATTGTCCTGGCCACTCACTCAAAGTAGTTAATGGCTATTGACCCCAACACACTGGCCTTCCCAGCCTTTATTATTCAGCACACATTAAATGGCAAAGGCTTTGAGTCAAAACCACTAGAGGGTAAAGATTAAAGGCCAGGTTCTGAGGCCTAAAGCAAACACCATTTGTGGGTAATAAACTTCTGCCGACACCCCCCCCCCCCCCCCCCAGTAGAAGGCAGTTATGCACTTGCAGCTGATTAAAGATTTGCTAATTGAGGTGGGGGTAAATAGACTTATCTGGGGAAGCCTCTATGTAATTCTTAGTATTTATTCTGTGTTCTTATGCTGTAGGGTAAGAACCAACCACCTTCCACCCATTCTGTCATCTGAAGCTATGTAAACTGCCTGGCCTTCCAAGGGGGTTTTGTATCTATATCCTATAACTATCTGTAATATTTTCCCTTAATATTTTTGCCATCACCTTGACTGAACTACCACATCTCCCCCTTTTCTGCTTTTTGCATCTGGCTTTAATAATTGAAGAGTGCCAACGTGTGCAGCAACAGGTCCGTCAGTTGAGTCAGTCATTGCTCTTATTCTGGCTTTGCATCCTAGAATCAGCAAATAACATAAGACAGTCATGAGTATAATTAGCAACATTCTTTCCCAATCAAAGAGTGACCTGTAGTGTTACTTGTCATCTCAGTTCACTATATGTGATTAATAAGGAATCCCACTAGGGATATGTTAATCCCTTTTAGCCAAGCAGTTGCATTGTTAGAAGCTGGGAAAAGGGGGTGTTTGTCTAAACACCAGAGCAGAAAAAAGGCTGATTTAGAAGATGGGCTCCATAGAGTGTGGCAGATACAGGTAGCAGGCAAAGTGAGAGAGTAAAAAAGAATCAAATTATCTGAAGTGAATGATGTCTCTGTCTGGAACAGGATTTGCTTAGTCTCCTGCATTGTCTTCTTCAGCATCCCCCTGGTAGTATCTGGGACATGTGTCATCCAAGGAAGCTGCATCACCCAGGGTTGCAGGTCCTGCAATGTCTTTTCTAGGATGGCTCAAGTTTTTTCTTCTTTCCATCCTTTGATGAGAATGTAGTCTCCAGGCTGGTGCTGGTGTACTGGAAATTCTAGGGGTGGTGCCTGTGCTAAGAGACCTTTTATAATCTTTGTTAAAGAGCAGATTAGTGCTTTAAGAAAAACCTCTTGTGCTTTATTTTAATCTAGTTTACAGAAAAACTGGATGATACTTCTTTAACTTTAGCCAATATGTTTACACACAGAATTTCTTTTACACTTAACATTTTAAAACTTGCTTAGACCTTCAAAACAAAAATTATACGACATTTCTTGCATAAATTTCTCTTTATAACATTTTCACAACTTTCACAGACAATCGTTGACATGCCTTAACTTTATGACTTTGTTTTATAACCTTCCTTACTAAAGGTGCATTCTTATATCTATAACCTTCTTAATATTTCTTTCTCTTCTTCCTACTTTATCTCTCTCCTTTGTCTTTTTATGCCTTTCTCATTCTTTCCTTCTATTTCTCCAATCTTTCTGTTTCTGTCTTGAGAGGTTTTAGCAAGTGTTTTTTTTACAGGTGATTGAAATTTGTTATCTAAATTAAAAAAATTAAGGGTAAATAAGGCTTATAGTATTGCAGGGTCCTTACTTATACTCCCCCTTTTCTGTTTTCTGAGCATATTTTTAAGGGTGGAGTGGGTATGTTCTATTATGCCCTGTCCTTGGGGGTTGTATGGAATGCCTGTGGAATGTTGAATGTTCAGCGTGTAACAAAATTGTTGAAATTGTGAGCTAGCATAAACTGGACCATTATCATTTTGGGCCACCCCATAAGTAGAGTTAAAGAAAAAGAGCATACAGGGAAAGCTCTAGTTTACATTGCACAGTAATTCTTGATAATTGTTTAAGGTGTGTAAGTTGCTAGTATTTAATTTAACCTTTTGAGGTCTTCCTGACTGGGAAGTTAGTACGTACCCAAGATATTTCTAAGGAGATGACATTTGTACTTTCTCAGATGCTATGAGTAAACAAACCTCTTAACTGTATTCTTTATGACAGAGTTATATAAATTTAAAAGTACTGGCTCCACTGAGGCTGCCAGTGAAATATCATCCATAAAGTGAATAATCTTGTGATTGGGAAATTTCCTTCTACTGGGGGAGCAAAGCCTGATCTACATAATACTGACACATAGTAGGACTGTTCAGCATTCCTTGAGGCAGCACTTTTCAATGAAATCGGCAAGCTGGTCTTTTGTTATTAATAGCTGGTAATGTAAACGCAAATTTTTCTCTGTCCTGTTCTGCTAGAGGAATTGTATAAAAACAGTCTTTTAAGTCAATAACATTACAGGCCAATCTTGAAGAATTGCTGCATGGGAGGGGGAGGCCCTGTTGAAGGGGTCCTATAGGTTGTAAATTAGCCTCAACTAGTTCATGGGCTGTCTGTAATTTCTCTTCCTTCAGAGGTTACAGTTTTACTTAAATAGGTTTTGGAGAGGGTCATGTTAGGGGGAAGGTTGGAATGACAGCAGTGGCCATTATCAGAAAAAGGTCTTACACATTCTTAAATTTTATTTAAATCTTAGCAGAGAATTATAATCTGGGACATTGCTTCGATATCAAGAACATATGAAATTTCACTGTGGGCCACCCGTGGAGCCAGAGGGCAGCACTGTGGGTCCCTGGGCAGCAGCCACGTTACACTCATCTAGCTGCCACTTTTTGCCTGTGCAGCTTTTCACTTGTGCCGCTCCCTCCCCCTGCCACTTGGCAGCTGCTGCTAGCTGGGCAGACCTTCCTGTGCATGCCTCCTGCCCCTCCTTAGTAGGCTAGCTCCTGTGTGCTGAGCATGGCTCCCCATTGCCATTGCTGCCATGCAGGCCAAGTTCCCGGGAGCATTTGCTCGCTCCAGGTTTATGAGTTTTCTTGCTGTTGAGGCTTTCCTTCCACCCACTGCACACCTGGCCGTATGGCTTCTGCCTCTAGTGTTTTTTCTTATCTTTTTATGTACCTAATCGCCTTGTTGATCTTGCACTATCGGGCAGGCTAAGAGCCCCCATTCTAGTGCTGCTTACTTAAGATAAGGTCCCATAGCTGGAGCATATCCCCTGTCTTTTTTACTATTTATTGGAGGAGGGAGCTCAGCAAAACCTCCATTTCCTCTTTGTTATCTTGGCCTGGTGATGATGATACTGGGACCTGTTGCTCTTATGCATGATGCTGTTTAAGAGTTCTCCCGACTTGTTCCCAGAGCTATATGTCTACTGTACCTTCTGCTGGGAACCATGGACTTTGGGAAATATTAGGTCCCTTAATTGAGCCTGTGAAATGGAGGCTCCACTAGCTTTAAGCAGCTGTTTCAACACTTTTATATACTGTTTCCGTTGAGCTGATAACTGTTGTCCCACGATGAAACCCTAGCCTCAACAATCTCCCCTGAACTTGGTAATCCCAAGTGGGTACCAATGACTTACTGACTGGCTACACAGTCTGTTTTAACCTTCGTTTTTGGGGGTTCCATTGTGATCTTCAATCTGTTACAGCTCGCCTCAGAGAGGGCACCACTGACAAGTCTTCTTACACGGGCACCACTGTTGGGGGCTGACAGGCAGACCCTGACCCTGCAACAGATGAATAAATTCACTCAGAGACAGAATATAGTGAAAGAGTGGGCTGGGATGTCCTGGCCATTCACCTAAAGGAGTTAATGGCCACTGGCCCTGACACACTGGCCTTCCTGGCCTTTATTCAGCACACATTAAATGGCAAAGGCTTTGAGTCAACACCACTAGAGGGTAAAAATTAAAGACCAGGTTCTGAGGCCTAAAACAAACACCATTTATGGGTAATAAACTTCTGCCACCCCCATCCCCCCAATCCCAAGTAGACGGCAGTTATGCATACACAGATGATTAAAGGTTTGCTAATGGAGGTGGGGGCAAACAGACTTATCTGGGGAAGTCTCTATACAATTCCTAGTATTTACTCTATATTCTAATGCCCTAGGGTAAGAACTGACCACCTTCAGCCCATTCTGTCATCTGAAGCTACATAAGCTGCCTTGCCTTCCAAGGGGGTTTTGTAACTATATCCTAAACTATCTCTAATATTTTTCCCTTAATATTGTTCCACCACCCTGACTGAACTACCATGGTTTCAGTACTAAAATATGTACCAGTCTTTCTTCAGCAGATATTTGAGAACCAAAACTTTTATACTTAGGATTGTTGGCACATCTGTGCAATGTTAGTTTCTTTTAAGAAACTTCACCAAGAACCTTGAATTCAGTATACTAATTTATAAATCTGATCTTTTTTTTTTTTTTTTAACTTTTAAGTATGGGGTACATGTGCAGTTTGTTAAATGGATAAACTTGTGTCATGGGAGTTTGTTGTACAGATCATTTTGCACCCAGGCATTAAGTCTCATATCCACTAGTTATTTTTTCTGATCCTCTACCTCTTCCCACGCTCCATCCTTTACTCTCCTGCAGGCTCTCATATCTATTGTTCCCCTCTATGTGTCCATGTGTTCACATAATTTACTTCCCATGTATAAGTGAGAACATGTGGTATTTGGTTTTCTGTTCCTGTGTTAGTTTGCTAAGGATAATGGCCTCCAGCTCCATTCACATTCCTGCAAAAAACATGATCTTGTTCTTTTTTATGGCTGCATAATATTCCATGGTGTATATGTACCATATTTTCTTTATGTAGTCTACCATGATGGGCATTGTGGTTGATTTCAGGTCTTTGCTGTTAATAGTGCTGCAATGAACATGTGCATGCACATATCTTTATGATAGGACAATTTGTATTCCTTTGGGTATATACCCAGTAATGGGATTATTGGGTCAAATGATAGTTCTGTTTTTAGGTTTTTTGAGGAATCTCCACACTGTTTTCCACAATCGTTGAACTAATTTACACTTCTACCAATAGTATATGTGTTCCTTTTTCTCTGCAACCTCATCAGCACCTGTAATTTTTTGACATTTTAGTAGTAGCCATTCTGATTGGTGTGAGATGGTATCTCATTGTGGGTTTGATTTGCATTTTTCTAGTGATGTGATGTTGAGCTTTTTTTAATATGCTTGTTGGCTGCCCATATGTCTTCTTTTGAAAACTGTCTGCTCATGTCCTTTTCCCCCTTTTTAATGGGGTTGTTCTTTTCTTATAAACATAAATCTGATCTTTAAGTGCACATGATTGTCCATAACCATGAAAATATAAAAATCTATCCCCCACTTTTTCTTTCTTCCTATTCTCTCCTCACTCCATGTGTTATTCAGAAGTTCCTCTTTTTACTGCCTTACTCTCTTACGTATATACACACACTCAGATAACATCACACCAATACCCATTGTGCACATTTTTCTAAATGTTCATATAAAATATCCAGAATAGGCAACTCTGTAGAGTTAGAAAATTAGTTTAGTGGTTGCCTAGGCCTGGGGGGGGATATAGGGGAATTGAGGGTGATAGCTGGTAATGTAAACACAAATTTTACATCCTGAGGGATGCAGGATTTCTTTTTTGTGACAATGAAAATGTGAAAGCAGTTGAGGTGATAGATGCACAGCTCTTTGAATAGACTAAAAATCATTGAATTGTATACTTCAATGATTACATGAATTACATGGCATATGAATTATATTTCAATAAAGCTGTTGAAAAAGCTAATAGAAAGCCAGGCACAGGCCAGGCGCTATGGCTCATGCCTGTAATACTAGCCTTTTGGGAGGTCAAAGTGGGAAGATCACTTGATGCCAGGAGTCAAGACTAGCCTGGCCAGCATGGTGAAACCTTGTCTCTTTTAAAAATACAAAAATTAGCAGGGCATGGTGGCACGTGCCTATAATCCCAGCTGCTTGGGAAACTGAAGCATGAGAACTGCTCGAACCTGGTAGGCAGAAGTTGCAGTGAGCCAAGACTGTGCCCCTGCATTCCAGCCTGGGTAACAGAGGAAGATTCTGTTTCAAAAAAAGAAAAAAAGAAAGCCAGGCACTGTGGCACACACCTGTAGTCCTAATAGCTCATAGAGGAGAAAAATGAAATAACAATAGTGTGATACAAAACAAAGCATGAAGGGTGAAATAAAGGAATAAAAAACAGATGGGACAAACAACAAGGGGTAGAAAGAACTTAAACTCAAGCATTTTGATACTACATTTAACTAGACTGAAGATTCTGTTTGAAAATATATATATTGAAATACAAAGGGCCAAGAAATAGCAAGATTGATTTTGGAACTATAATAACTAAGAGTATAATATTGGTGCAAGAATAGACACACAGATCAGTGGAACAGAATGCTGATCCTGGGACAGATCTGCATGAAAAGAGTCACATGATTTATAAGAAAGACACCACTACAATTAAGCAGGGAAAGGATGGTCTTTTCAATAAATGGTGCCAGGTCCACTGGATATCAATATGGAAAAAAATTAACCCTAATTCCTACTGCATACCACAAAAAATTAATTTGAGATTGCCAAAGACTTAGATGTATCCCAAATAAAGCTCTGGAAGAAAATATAGGAAAATGTGTTCATGACCTTAGTGTAGAGAAAAATGTCATAGGCAGGACAGAAATATACTCTCTGTAATAGAAAAGACCGATAACTTATACTTCATTAAAATTAAGAACTTCAGGCTGGGTGTGTTGGCTGAGACCTGAAATCCCAGCACTTAGGGAAGCCAAGGTAGGTGGATAGCTTGAGCCCAGGAGGTCAAGACCCAGCCTGGACAACATGGCAAGACTCCATCTGTACAACAAAATTTTTTAAAATTAGCCAGGCATGGTGGCACATGCCTGTAGTTCCAGCTTTTCAGGAGGCTGAGGTGGGAGGATAGCTTGAGCCCAGGAGGTCAAGGCTACAGTGAGGCATAATTGGGCCACTGCACTGCAGCCTGGGTGACAGAGTAAAACCCTGTCTCAAAGAAAAAAAAAATTAAGAACTTCTATTTGTCAAAAGACAGAATAAATTGAGTGGAAAAGCAATGGACTGAGAGAAGATATAGATGTAGACACAGATATATTTTCTTTTAGATGGAGTCTTGCTCTGTTGCCCAGGCTGGAGTGCAGTGGCAGTCTCAGCTTACTGCAACATCTGCCTCCTGGGTTCAAGCAATTCTTGTGCCTCAGCCTCCTGAGTAGCTGGGATTGCAGTCACACCACCATGGCCACTAATTTTTATAATTTCAGTAGATAATGCCATTTTGCCATGTTGGCCAGACTGGTGTCGAACTCCTGGCCTCAAGTGATCTGCCTGCCTCAGCTTCCCAAAGTGCTGGGATTATAGGTGTGATCCACTGTGCCTGACTGTAACCTCCATTTCTTGGGTTGAAGTGATTCTCCTGCCTCAGCCTCCCAAGTAGCTGGGATTACAGGTGTGCTCCATGATGCCTGGCTAATTTTTGTGTTTTTAGTAGAGATGGTGTTTTGCCATGTTAGCCAGGCTGGTCTTGAACTCTCGATCTCAGGTGATCTGTCCACCTTGGCCTCTCAAAGTGCTGGGATTACAGGTGTGAGCCAACGTGCCTGGCAATATTGTCATTCTTTATGTTTAAAAGAATGTTTCCTTTTCCTTAAAATAACTTGTTTCTTTCAGAAAGTCAATAAGCAAAGTGCCTTGAGCATTCTGCAAAAATGTTGCCATCAGCTTTGCTCTTGGTTGATTTTTTTTTTTTTTGAGACAGGGTTTTGCTCTGTCACCTAGGCTGGAGTGCAGTGGCATGATCACGGCTCATGGTGGCCTCAACCTCCTGGGCTCACGTGATCCTCTTACCTCAGCCACCCAAGTAGCTGAGACTATAGGCACACACCCCCATGCCTGGCTAATTTTTACATTTTTTATAGAGACGAGGTTTCACTATTTCGTCAGGCTTGTCTGGAATTCCTGAGAAGTGATCCTTCTGCCTAGGCCTCCCAAAGTGCTAGGATTACAGGCATGAGCCACTGTACTCAGCCTTCCTTTGCTCTTGATCCGTCCATTTTTGTTTTGACTGGACCACTTTCACCTCTTGGTAGCCATTGCTTTGATTGTGCTTTGTCTTCAGGATTGTACTGCTAAACCATGTTTCATCTTCTATTACAATTCTTTGGAGAAATGTTTTAGGATCTTGATCTTACTTGTTTAAAATTTCCATTGAAAGCTCTACTCTTGTCTGCAGCTGATCTGGGCACAATTGTTCTGGCACCCATCCAGTGGAAAGTTTGCTCAGTTTTAATTTTTCAGTCAGAATTGTGTAAGCTGAAGCAATTGAGATGTCTATAGTGTTGGCTATTGTTGCTGCTGTTAACTATCAGTCCTCTTCAATTAGGGCATGAAGAAGATTACAGTTTTTCCTTGCAAATTGATGTGAATGGTGTGTTGTTGCAGGCTTCATCTTCAATATCACCTCATCCCTCCTAAAATGAGTTATCCATTTGTAAACTGCTAATTTCTTTGAAGCATTGTCCCATCAACTTTTTGTAAAACATCAATAATTTCACCATTCTTTCATCTAAGCTTCACCATAAATTTGATGTCGCGTTACTGCTTCAGTTTTAGCTGAATTCATGTTGCTCTGATAAGGGCTGTTTTCAAATTGATGTCTTATCCTTCTTAGTGCTTCAAACTAGATCCTCTTCAGACATATTATATTAAGTTAATATGAGTTTATTTTGGTGTAAAAACAGAAATCCATGCATAGTTTTTTTTCATAATACACATTTTCCATGAACTTTTCAAAGGTTCCTCTTGTAAGGAACTCCTTTTTAATGATAAAAAGACAGACAACTCAATATTCTTAAATGAATGGAAATGTGTACCTCAAAGAAAGAGAATATCCATATGGCCACTAAGTGTAAAAGCTGTTCAAAATGCTTAGGTGTCAAGAAACCAAATATAAGCCATAATGAAATACCACTATACCTCCACCAGAATGTCAACACCAAGTTTTGGTGAGGATGTGGAGCAAATGGAACTTTCATGTGTTGCTCATGGGAATGCAAATTTGTACAGCCACTTTGGAAAACTTTTTGGCAGTATCTGCAAAGCCAAATGTATGCACACCTGTTGAACCAGCAATTCCACTCTTGAGTATATACACTACAGAGGTGAGTGCTTATATCCACCAAAGGACATGGATGAATGTGTTCATAGCAATTACAGTAATGGCCTTAACCTGATAAAAATTCAAATGTTCACCATGAGTCAAATGAATAAATAAATTATGAATGAGTGATAGAGTGACATAATACTGATACAGAAATAAAAATGAACAAACCACATTCAACAACATAGATGAATCTCACATACAAAATATTGAAAGAAGCCAGACATAAAAGTAATATATTGTATGGTTTCATTTGTATGTAGTTCAAAAACAAACAGAACTAATCTGTGGGAAAGTTCAGAATAGTCATCATCTTTAATAAAGGATTAATGGAATGGCATGAGGAAGCTTTCTGGAACGCTGGAAATAACTGTATCTTTAGTTGATGCTATGTAAAAATTCATTAAGCTGTACATGTAGGATTTGTGCACCTTACTGCATATAAGTTATCTCAAGAATAAATAAATGGGTTGGTTGAGAGTTAGATCCATATATCAGTACGCGGAATGATGGTGAAGAAAATAAGCTTGATATTTGATTTTATAGGTGTCAATAAGAATTCTTGGGTGGAACATGTATATGGAAGATAGAATTTAAGTAAAACTGCTTAAAAATATGTAATATGCTGGGTGTGGTAGCCCACACCTGTAATCCCAGCACTTTGGGAGGTTGAGGCAGGCAGATTTCTTGAGCTCAGAAGTTTGAAACCAGCCTGGACAACAGGCAAAACCCTTTCTCCACTAAAAATACAATGATATTTGTATTTTTCTATTAGGGAAGCATCTTTTAAAAAGTAATTAATTAATTTTAAAAAATTTTGAAGGCAAGGTCTTGCTGCGTTGCCCAGGTTGGTCGTGAACTCCTGGGCTCAAGTGATTCTCCCAGCTACTTAGGAGGCCGACATGGGAGGATTGCTTGAGCCCAGGAGGTTGAGCCTGCAGTGAGCCATGATTGTGATACTCCAGTCTGGGCAACAGAGTGAGACTCTGTCTCAAAAAAAAGTAATATAACATAAGTAATAATAGTAGTGTAGTAGTCAAAGTGCCTATTTCCAGAAAAAAACAAATAGAAAACAAAAGTGAAGAGCATTTGGGCTATTTGCATTTCCTAAATAAATTATGCCATGGAGAATATTAACAGCATAAAAGATGTAAATATGTTTTCTGGGAAGAAAATATCATGTTGTTATATTTCAGTGTCTAGTCAGAACAATATAAATAACTCTAGGTATTTCCTAAACTATGGTGTGCAGAATACTGTAGTCATACAAGAAGTCAATATGTTTTCTGGGGGGGGGGGGAAATACCATGTTTGTATATTTACTTTTCCAGGTTCTTGATCTGATTGGCAAGATACTCTGACGGTTTCTATGGGAATCCAGACACATCCTTCTTCTGGATCTATTTTCTCTATCCCTGCATAGTCCTTCCTGTACCACACAATGAAAACCCTTCTCTGCCAGGACAGTAAGCCTATCATATCAGAGAGGGCTTCCACCTGGCCACACCCTACAAGAGTAATCTACAAAAACATCTTCATCTGATCCTGTTGAGTAAGAGCTTAGAACATCACACTGAAGCAGATAAATCACTTGGCTACCTAAAGTTCAACATTCTTCCAAAGTGCCACCAAATCAAAATGACTTCCCCTGTCTTCTTCTTTCTTCTGCTTCTCCTCCTCCTTCTTCATTCTTTCTTCTTCTCCTTCTTCTTTCTCCTTTCTTTTTCTTCTTCTCCATCTCCTCCTTCTCCTTCTTATATTTCTTCCTTTTTCTTCTTCCTCCTTCTTCTCCTTCTCCTTTCTTCCTTCTTTCTTTCTTTCTTCTTTCTCTTCTCTTGTTATTCTTCTTCTCCTTCTTGTTCTTCTTCTTGCGCTTCTTATTATTTCTTCTTCTTTCCTCCTCCTCCTTCTTCATCTTCTTCTTTTTCTTCCCTCCCTCCCTCCCTTCCTTCCTTCCTTCTGTCCTTCCTTCTATCCTTTCTTCCTTCCTTTCTTCTTTTTAGAAATGTAGTCTTGCTGTGTTGCCTGGGCTGGACTCAAACTCTAGGCTTAAGTGATTCACCCATTCCAGCCTGCCAAGGCTGTACTCCAACAGTAGCTTTTTGTTTGTTCCTAGTGGACCATCATGTACAGCTACTTTTACTTAAACAAGGCCTGTGATGAAAACTCAAAAAATATAATGGTTCATGTTTATAAATGTTTTTGTGTATTCAGTCCTGGCTGAGCCAAATAATCAGAGCTTTGTTTATTTGGCCCAGCCAGTACTGAATACACGAAAACATTTATATGCTGAGGGAGGGGATTGAATATGCTCAGTACCTCTTAGTTAATGTGAATTTCTCTGGAGCACATTCAGGCAATGCTTATTTTCTCATAATAGTGCCCCTATCTTCCCCCCTTTTTTCATTTTATATATTGTTTTGAATAGGATTTCTTTTTTTTTTTTATTGCATTTTAGGTTTGGGGGTACATGTGAAGACATGGAAGATTGTTGCATAGGTACACACATGGCAGTGTGATTTGCTGCCTTCCTCCCCCATCACCTATATCTGGCATTTCTCCCCATGCTATCCCTCCCCCAACTCCCCACCCCCCCACTGTCCCTCCCCTTTTCCCCCCCGACAGACCCCAGTGTGTGATGCTCCCCTCCCTGTGTCCATGTGTTTGCATTGTTCAACACTCGCCTATGAGTGAGAACATGCGGTGTTTGATTTTCTGTTCTTGTGTCAGTTTGCTGAGAATGATGGTTTCCAGGTTCATCCATGTCCCTACGAAGGACACGAACTCATCGTTTTTGATGGCTGCATAATATTCCATGGTGTATATGTGCCACATTTTCCCTGTCCAGTCTATCATCGATGGGCATTTGGGTTGGTTCCAAGTCTTTGCTATTGTAAACTGTGCTGCAGTGAACATTCATGTGCATGTGTCCTTATAGTAGAACGATTTATAGTCTTTTGGATATATACCCAGTAATGGGATTGCTGGATCAAATGGAATTTCTATTTCTAGGTCCTTGAGGAATCGCCCCACCGTCTTGAACAATGGTTGAACTAATTTACACTCCCCACCAACAGTGTAAAAGCGTTCCTATTTCTCCAAATCCTCTCCAGCATCTGTTGTCTCCAGATATTTTAATGATCGCCATTCAAACTGGCGTGAGATGGTATCTCAATGTAGTTTTGATTTGCATTTCTCTAATGACCAGTGATGATGAGCATTTTTTCATATGTTTGTTGGCTTCATGTACGTCTTCTTTTGTAAAGTGTCTGTTCATATCCTTCGCCCACTTTTGAATGGGCTTGTTTTTTTCTTGTAAATCTGTTTCAGTTCTTTGTAGATTCTGGTTATCAGCCCTTTGTCAGATGGGTAGACTGCAAAAATTTTTTCCCATTCTGTTGGTTGCCGATTCACTCTAATGACTGTTTCTTTTGCTGTGCAGAAGCTGTGGAGTTTGATTAGGTCCCATTTGTCTATTTTGGCTTTTGTTGCCAATGCTTTTGGTGTTTTGGTCATGAAGTCCTTGCCTATGCCTATGTCCTGAATGGTTTTGCCTAGATTTTCTTCTAGGGTTTTTATGGTGTTAGGTCTTATGTTTAAGTCTTTAATCCATCTGGAGTTAATTTTAGTGTAAGGTGTCAGGAAGGGGTCCAGCTTCTGCTTTCTGCACATGACTAGCCAGTTTTCCCAACACCATTTATTAAACAGGGACTCACTTCCACATTGTTTGTTTTTGTCAGGTTTGTCAAAGATCGGGTGGTTGTAGATGTGTTGTGTTGTGTCGGAGGCCTCTGTTCTGTTCCATTGGTCTATATCTCTGTTTTGGTACCAGTACCATGCTGTTTTGATTACTGTAGCTTTGTAGTATAGTTTGAAGTCTGGGAGTGTGATGCCTCCAGCTTTGTTCTTTTTGCTTAGAATTGACTTGGCTGTGTGGGCTCTCTTTTGGTTCCATATGAAGTTTAAGGTGGTTTTTTCCAGTTCTTCGAAGAAGGTCATTGGTAGCTTGATGGGGGATAGCGTTGAATCTGTAAATTGCTTTGGGCAGTATGGCCATTTTGACAATATTGATTCTTGCTAGCCATGAACATGGAATATTTCTCCATCTGTTTGTGTCCTCTCTTATTTCATTGAGGAGTAGTTTGTAGTTCTCCTTGAAGAGGTCCTTTACGTTCCTTGTTAGTTGTATTCCTAGGTATTTTATTCTCTTTGTAGCAATTGTGAATGGCAGTTGGTTCTTGATTTGGCTGTCTTGAAGTCTGTTATTGGTGTATAGGAATGCTTGTGATTTTTGCACATTGATTTTGTATCCTGAGACTTTGCTGAAGTTGCTTATCAGTTTCAGGAGATTTTGGGCTGAGACGATGGGGTCTTCTAGATATACAGTCATATCGTCTGCAAATAGAGACAATTTGACTTCCTCCTTTCCTATTTGAATACCCTTTATTTCTTTTTCTTGCCTGATTGCTCTGGCTAGAACTTCCAGTACTATATTGAATAGGAGTGGTGAGAGAGGACATCCTTGTCTAGTGCCAGATTTCAAAGGGAATGCTTCTAGTTTTTGCCCATTCAGTATGATATTGGCTGTTGGTTTGTCGTAAATAGCTTTTATCATTTTGAGATACGTTCCATCAATACCTAGTTTATTGAGAGTTTTTAGCATAAAGGGCTGTTGAATGTTGTCAAAGGCCTTCTCTGCATCAATTGAGATTATCATGTGGTTTTTGTCTTTGGTTCTGTTTATGTGGTGGATTATGTTTATAGATTTGGGTATGTTGAACCAGCCTTGCATCCCCCGGGATGAAGCCTACTTGATCATGGTGGATAAGCTTTTTGATGTGCTGTTGTAATCGGTTTGCCAGTATTTTATTGAAGATTTTTGCATCTATGTTCATCATGGATATTGGCCTGACGTTTTCTTTTCTTGCTGAGTCTCTGCCAGGTTTTGGTATCAGGATGATGTTGGTCTCATAAAATGATTTAGGAAGGATTCCCTCTCTTTGGATTGTTTGGAATAGTTTCAGAAGGAATGGTACCAGCTCCTCTTTCTATGTCTGGTAGAATTCGGCTGTGAACCCATCTGGACCTGGGCGTTTTTTGGGTGGTAGGCTCTTAATTGCTGCCTCAACTTCAGACCTCGTTATTGGTCTATTCAGGGTTTTGACTTCTTCCTGGTTTAGGCTTGGGAGGATGCATGTGTCCAGGAATGTATCCATTTCTTCCAGGTTTACTAGTTTATGTGCATAGAGTTGTTTATAATAATCTCTGATGACGGTTTGAATTTCTGTGGAATCTGTGGTGATATCCCCTTTATCGTTTTTTATTGCATTTATTTGATTATTTTCTCTTTTCTTTTTTATTAATCTGGCTAGTGATCTGTCTATTTTGTTGACCTTTTCAAAAAACCAGCTCCTGGATTTATTGATTTTTTGAAGAGTTTCTCGTGTCTCTATCTCCTTCAGTTCTGCTCTGATCTTAGTTATTTCTTGTCTTCTGCTAGGTTTTGAGTTTTTTTGATCTTGCTCCTCTAGCTCTTTCAATTTTGATGATAGAGTGTCAATTTTAGATCTCTCCTTGCTTCTCATGTGGGCATTTATTGCTATATACTTTCCTCTAGAGACTGCTTTAAATGTGTCCCAGAGATTCTGCTATGTTGTGTCTTCGTTCTCGTTGGTTTCAAAGAACATCTTTATTTCTGCCTTCATTTCATTGTTTATCCAGTCAACATTCAAGAGCCAGTTGTTCAGTTTCCATGAAGCTGTGTGGTTCTGAGTTAGTTTCTAAATTCTGAGTTCTAACTTGATTGCACTGTGGTCTGAGAGACTGTTTGTTATGATTTCCGTTCTTTTGCATTTGCTGAGGAGTGATTTACTTCCAATTATGTGGTCAATTTTAGAGTAGGTTCGATGTGGTGCTGAGAAGAATGTATATTCTGTGGATTTGGGGTGGAGAGTTCTGTAAATGTCTATTAGGTTTGCTTGATCCAGGTGTGAGTTCAAGTCCTGGATATCCTTGTTAATTTTCTGTCTTGTTGATCTGTCTAACATTGACAACGGGGTGTTCAAGTCTCCCACTATTATTGTGTGGGAGTCTAAGTCTCTTTGTAAGTCATTAAGAACTTGCCTTATGTATCTGGGTGCTCCTGTATTGGGTGCATATATATTTAGGATCATTAGCTCTTCTTGTTGCATTGATCCTTTTACCATTATGTAATGTCCTTCTTTGTCTCTTTTGATCTTTGTTGGTTTAAAGTCTATTTTATCAGAGATGAGAATTGCAACTCCTGCTTTTTTTTGCTCTCCATTTGCTTGGTAAATCTTCCTCCATCCCTTTATTTTGAGCCTTTGTGTATCTCTGCATGGGAGATGGGTTTCCTGGATACAGCACACCGACGGGTTTTGGCTTTTTATCCAGTTTGCCAGTCTATGTCTTTTAATTGGGGCATTTAGCCCATTTACATTTAGGGTTAATATTGTTATGTGTGAATTTGATCCTGCCATTTTGATGCTAGGTGGCTGTTTTGCCCGTTAGTTGATGCAGTTTCTTCATTGTGTTGATGGTCTTTACTGTTTGGTATGTTTTTGGAGTGGCTGGTACTGGTTGTTCCTTTCTATGTTTAGTGCCTCTTTCAGGAGCTCTTGTAAAGCAGGCCTGGTGGTGATGAAATCTCAGTACTTGCTTGTTCGCAAAGGATTTTATTTTTCCTTCACTTATGAAGCTTAGTTTGGCTGGATATGAAACTCTGGGTTGAAAGTTCTTTTCTTTAAGGATGTTGAATATTGGCCCCCACTCTCTTCTGGCTTGTAGGGTTTCTGCTGAGAGATCTGCTGTGAGTCTGATGGGCTTCCCTTTGTGGGTAACCAGACCTTTCTCTCTGGCTGCCCTTAGCATTTTCTCCTTCATCTCAACCCTGGTGAATCTGACGATTATGTGCCTTGGGGTTGCTCTTCTTGAGGAATATCTTTGTGGTGTTCTCTGTATTTCCTGGACTTGAATATTGGCCTGCCTTCCTATGTTGGGGGAAGTTCTCCTGGATAATATCCTGAAGAGTATTTTCCAGCTTGGATTCATTCTCTCCCCTCACATTCAGGTACACCTATCAAACGTAGATTAGGTCTTTTCACATAGTCCCATATTTCTTGGAGACTTTGTTCATTCTGAATTGGATTTCATAGAACATAGGATTTTTTTCTTCTTTTCAAACTCTTCTATTAATTTTCTATTTTCTCATTCCTAGCCAAGAGCCCTGACCCAGGTGAAATGTGTAAATCTTCCACATGGAATTCCTAGCAAAGAGGCTGGGGGGGATTGGGGAAGGGCCTGGGAAGTGACTGACTTACACAAACCTGCCGTGTCTTGTTCTCTGCTGGAGACCCTTACTTCTCCATCTTGTGAATATGCACAGGTCCCCCCCACACCCTAATCTTGTCCTCTTACTATTGGTTCAGTCCTCATGGAAGTGTAGGTGCTTTTCCTTCTGCTCATGATGTTCCAAGGAAGGAGATGAGGGGGCTGAGGAGGGAAGAAGAGAAGGCCCAGCTCCTGTCTGCTCAGACCCAGGCTGACCTCTGCTCTGAGACTCAGGCTGGGACTTGTATTTTACCATAAAGGCCCTGTGACAGATGGTGGTTGGATTTTGGCATTAAATCAGCTGTGTTGTTAACTGACTGGGATTTTCTGCAGTAGCTTTTAATCTAATTATCACTTGGTTACATTGATTGTTTCAGCTTTTTCATAAGCAGCTTTAGGAACCACTTCTCCAACTAAATCTTGGGTTTAAGTATGAAACAGATGAAAGTGAAATCGCTCTGCCTACTGCTGAACGTCCACTCACTTCTGTCTCTGCTCTCAGAAGCAACTTAGGGTGGGATTCCTAGGAGCTCACTTTGAAAACTGTTCATTAAGAAAACTGTTTTCTTTCAGAGGACATCCTAGTCTTAAAATTCAGTTTGCCTATATATAATAAATTGTTTCAAGTTTGCTGGGATTGGTGTGTGTATATGAGCCATATATGATGCCAGCTGTAAGAGAAAGAAGAATGGACAGATGTTTACCTGATGTGATTTGATGGAGTGTTGAGAAATTCCATGATGACAATCCACACTCCCATTCATTCCTGAAATTCCATAGTAAATAATGCATTTTATTTCACTGTTAAGCACCTGCCTTTTCTGAAGCTCTTTTTAAAAATAAAAATGTCCTCATGAAGGATATTCACTAAGTTGTTGTAACCTTGAAGCAGATTCTTTTGCTTCCCTACTTGATTAAACATATGGGGTTACTGAATCCTCAAAAGGACAGATAGAAGGAAAGAAACAGCCACATCCATATATCTTAATTTTGTGTAGGACTGGCCCTGACTATGTATGCATTTGTAAAACGTGTGGGGAATATCTCTTGTATTTAACTTGGAGACACCTTGGTTTCTCCTTTGGATGCAGGTAGTTCTGAGGTATTTGAAGAGAGAGCATCTCAAAAGGAATTTTACTGTTCTTATATATTATTTTAGTACCAAAATATATTTTATTACCATATCATGGTGAGGATATATGTGCCCACACATACCAATAGGGATTTTCTCCTAAGTATGAGTTATTTAAAAGAGATAAGAGAATCAGAAATGCAAGTCAGAAATGGTATATGTATTTCTAAATTTTGTCTACAACTTGTTACTCTTGGACAACAAAATAATAAATTGTGGGCATTTCTTATTTTTTTTTTATCTTAACAAAATATTGCAAAACCATGGTTCATTCATTTACTCAACAAACATTCATAGCACCTACCATGTGCTACTACTACTTTATGCTATAAAAATTAATGAAGATGGTTTCAGCATAAAAATCAGTCATCAGGGAGTATTTGAGGTTGTCCAATTAACTGAGGAAGGAAGGGAGAGAAGGGTGGAGTGCTGGATGGGGAAGAAGGAAGAAGGAGGATAGATGAGAAAGGATGGATGGAAGGAAGTCCTTAACACAAGTTTTGTTGTTTTTAATTACCCTTATGTTATCTAGTTTGATGTTCTTTGTTTACATAATAATTAGCCATTTGCCACTTTTATTTTTTCTGGTGTGCTATAATTTGAAATCAGTTTTAACTTGTTGTTTTTATATCTGTTTCTTTTCAGTATCAAAGAGCTTGTGTGGATTAGTTGCTAAGTACATACAAGATTTGAAGACCTGAAAACAATTAAATCGGCTTTTAAAAATGTAAGTGAACTCACTTCTGGCCATGGTTCATTTCAGTCCTCTCTAAAGCCTGCAGTTACCTCTCAGTGTGTGTGAATTTTTTTCCAGCAGTAAACTTACTTGACTCTAATGAGTCTACTTATTAAGTTTAGGAGTGTTTGTATCTACTCCCCCATTTAAAACTTGTAAATTCTGAGTAGTATGACTAACATAGGTGGCTGTAGGATTAAGACGTGGTGTGGCAGGCAATGAGCCAGTCTTCATTTGGCACTGAGAAGGAAAACACAGACCTGGTAGCACATGAAATAAAAAGCACAGCCCTCTTCTCAAGTCCTTCATCACTCTTCACCTCACAGACCATTTTTACCACCTTATCTATACCAGTGAGAATTGCTGGTTGACCCATTAATGACCCAGTAGGCTTAGAATATGAGGTGGTGGTTTCTCACAGACATATTTACCCACTTTCTCCCTATTTCTCTTGTTCAGTAATAATACCACTATTTATTGAGCTCTACCAAGTGACAAGCATTTGATTAATTCAATTCCATATTCGTTCTACAAATAAGTTTTTCTGAATGCTTGCTGTGAACCAGGCACACAGCTCTGACACTACTTATTACGTTATCCTCATGGCACCCTTGCAGGGTAAGAGTTAACACTTCAGTGATCTAGATGAGGATATGAGAGAGGTAAGGAATGTGCTGACGGTCACCTAGCCAGTGAGTGTGAATGTAGAGGTGTCTGATTTTCTCTGATTTGCCTAGATGTTCATCCTGGCATGGATGTCAATAAGACATTGGAACCTCCTGGATTGTGTTCATAGTAGGAATGTGATTCTCATCCTTCTAAACCTTGGCTAGAGTCACAGAAAGCAAGGAAGTTAGGGAAACATCCTCTCACACAGCTTTGGTACCTTTGTGGGGAGCTAATGTGATATCTGGTTCCATTCCTTTCATGAATTTCCTCTGTGTCCATGAACTATCTAAGCTGTTTTTAATTTTTTTTAAGTGTGGTGAGTACTAACAAAAAGTATTTTTTCTACTTGCCTCACCTTTTCTACTGGCCTCACCTTAGATTGAAACTCAGAGGAAGGATGAAAGGAAACATTTGTCCATGTGTCCTTCACATGTCCCTCTCCAGGGTGAGTCAGTAAAGAGACTCTTGGTTGTCTGAACTGGTTTACTTAGTTCAAAAAGAGACCAGTGGAGCTGAGATTTGTGGGAAACTAGGGTTATTTTACACAAAGGAAATTTGTAATATTATACATTATACTCTTTTTTTGTTTGTTTTTTAAGAGACAGGGTCTCAGTTTGTTGCCCAGGCTGGAGTACAATGATGCGATCCTTGCTCACTGCAGCCTTTAGCTCCTGGGCCCAAGTGATCCTCCTGTCTCAGTCTACTGAGTAGCTGGGACTACAGATGTATGCCAGCTTAAATTTTTTTGTAGAGACAGTCTTGTTTCATTGCCAAGGCTGGTCTTGAACTCCTGGCTTCAAGTGATCTTCCCACTTTGGCTTCCCAAAGAGCTGAGTTTACAAGTGTGAGCCACTGCTCCTGCCTGTACTTTTAGTCTTAGGTGTTCTGGCAACTGGCAAATATATGAAATTTCATTTGCCTAAGAGTGCAGGCAACACCCTATTCTCTTCTCTGTGTCAGTGGTCCTTGGGTTCATGGATGATAGTGGTGAATGCTGTCTGATTATACCACTTCTGAGGCTGAATGCACCCAGACACAAGAATGAGGTGGGAGCCCTTTGTCCAGTTTCATCTCTGTCTTCTCTTCATTAGGCCAAGGAAGGCCATGGGACTGTACTGTTACCTATTCACTCAGGCCTGCCTGTATCATCCCTCCACCCTGTAGTGTAGTGGTTTGTAAGTAGGAAATTTGTAGCCACTGAGATGATGTCATCCCCAAAGAAATGCATCTACTATGGCTTTTTCCTGTACACCCTTTTCTCTGTACCCATTTTGCAGTCTTTATCACTTTCATTATTATGTGGGAATTGAGGCTTTCTATCTCCTGACTATCTTTGTGAACTAAATATTATTTTAGGTAATTTGTTCTAAAAATTCTAGAAATACTACTTGGGGATGGCAGTCTTATTTGGAATTGTGTCAGATTTGGTTTGTCTTGTGCTTAATTGGTTCATGATAACTTAAACAATATGTAAATGATCTTGTTTTCATGTAACTCATAAAATGTTTTCCTTTCCATTTTTTTTGTTGTTGTTGTTGTTGGTACTCTCTCCTTTTTCTACCAAATATCTAGGCTCACTTTTACCATCAGATAGAGATTTAGTTGGGCTTTTAGAACTTTCTCTTCAAGCAGATACTTTGTGTGTGTGTGTGTGTGTCTAGTTTGTGGGCTGTTGGAAGCTATTTGCTCATCTTGTCAAAGCCACAGCAGTCTTTTCATTCTCAGTTGCTTTGCTTTCTCCTCACCTCTTGGGAAATTGGCAGCCAGTGAATTTGATTTTTTTTTTTCTTTATGAGACAGATATGCTAGCGTGTAACTGTAGACAGAGGAACAGCTTGCACATTTAGCAAATGATCAAATAATTGGCATGTGTATGTATGTGTGCATATATGCTGTCTCTATAACTGAGCAAGTGGTGGTTTTTCTCTCAAGACTCCATGCATTTATACATTAAATTAGGAGGCCTAAGTATCTATGATGGCTTTTAGATATGTAGCCTCAACAGTTTTTTTAAGAAGGGGGAAGAGGTTTCAAGACAATTTTGACTCTTATTTAGTGGATGTGTGGTTTAATGTTATGATATTTTGGGGAAACTTGGGTTCTGACTCCATTGTTTCAGTGAGCCATAGTTTCCCATTGCTTCAGGAGTGGAGAAGTGGGGGAAGGGATTTCAATAGTCCTTAAATGTATTATTTAGCAGGAGCTCAAGGCTGTGTGCATCATAATTGAAGAAATGAGATAGGGTCCCCCTGGGTGTGCTCTGCATTCCTTCCATTCCATAGTGCTGTTCTAGTCTCCTGGTCAAATCACAGCCCAAAGCTGCTTCAACCAAGAGGAGACTTAAATTAGGGATGTGCAATCTTCAGCCATTGTAGCAGGATCCATTTAGTTTCTAGGCAGATGACAGCATGTGCTATCTCTGCAGAAATTATGGCAGCTTTCAGATTGAAATAGCCCCGAGAGTTTCTTGTGACTATTACTTTGAGCTGAGGTGTAATCCCTTACCAGTGGTGGAATCTTAACTACAATGTAACAGTTCATTGTATTCTGTGTTTTCATTTGTGGTTCAGAACACAAATTGTTATTGTTCCATCAGTTTTCTTGTTTGTTGTTTGTTTTTTACCTAAGCCTTTACTGTTGTAGTAGTAGTTATATGCTTGCCTTGACATAGTTAGTCTATTTGGTACTGTGATATTAAGATATTTTGTTAACTAGCTTTGTGTATTGGATAAAACTGAACTTTCCCACTCAGGGAACATACATACACACTATGCTTTGTCCCCCTATACCCCCTCATATAAATATTCATGGAATAGAGTTAAAGTAGAAGCTAGTTAAGTTTTATGAAAGGAAATGAAATTTAATTTCAGATATTATCTGTTTAAATTATTTTTTGCAGATTAACTGTCCATTTTATGAATTATTTATCATGGAGCTACTGTGTACAAGAAACTCGGCCCGGGGCTTTGGAGTATGCAAAGATAAGCAGAACATAGGGGCTTTTGTCTAGTGGGAGGGAAAGACATGAGTACACATGTTTGTAAATTTGGATAAAATGTACATGAACTACAGGTAAGAGTGAAGTGCTGTGGTGGCACGAGGAAGAGTGAGGTTAATTCTAGCCTGCTCTGTTCTATGGAGGAACTTCAATATTACTTGGGTCTTGAATGCCTATTTGGGAGTAGGTGGGCAGCAGGGTAGATTGGAGAAGTAGCAGTTAGGGCAGTTCCAAGAAGAGGTAACAGCATGGGCAAAAGCACTGGAGCACGAAGGTACAAGGAACAAGTAACATAAAGGTTCTGGAGTGTGAGGGGCAGGCGGGAGTATGTGAAATAAGACCAGAAAACCACCTCAGGATCGGATTATAGAGAGATTTAATGGCAAGTTGCTTGGACTTTATAGTCACTAAAAGCAGTAGCAGATTTTAAAACACAGGAATCATGTGACAGCAACTAGCAGCAGCTAAAATTTGTAGGCAGTTTTATGTGCTAGGTCTTAATCCTTACCACAGCCCCTTGAGGCTAATACTATTTGTATTGAAGTTTGTAGATGAGGAAACAGCACAGAGAGGTTAAGTAACTTCACCAGGATCCACAACAAATAAGTGGTGGACTGGGAATTGAAGCCAGCAAGTCAAACTTAAGAACTTGGGTTTTTAACCTGGGATTGAAGAATAAGATTCAGAGACTCTTTGAACTTTTTGAATTATTTTCAAAGTGGCCAATGAATGTGAATATGTACATTAGTTTCAGAGAGGATCTGCTATTTTATATAAGAGATACATGCTTAAAAATGTTAATGAAGACTATATAGGCCAGACACGGTGGCTCACACCTCTAATCTCAGTTCTTTGGGAGGCTACGGTGGCCTCACTTGAGGCCACAAGTTTGAGACCAACCTGGCCAACAAGGCGGAACCCTGTCTCTGCTAAAAATACAAAGATTAGCCTGTGTGGTTGTGCATGCCCGTAGTCCTGGCTACTTGGGACACTGAGGCATGAGAATCACTTGAACCCAGGAGGTGGAGGTTGCAATGAGCAGAGATCGTGCCGCTGCACCCCAGCCTAGGTGACAGAGTGAAACTCTGTCTCAACAACAACAACAAAAGACTATACAGAGCACCCTCTTTCACTCTCAGAAGTCCCTCAGAATGCACAATACATTATATGGTGACTATGCGTGTTCTTGTTAGGTTGGAAGAAGCAGAACAATCTGTCACTGCTCAAAATAAAAGAAAACATCAAAATAATTTGAAGAAATTATTAGCATTAGAAGTGTCAGGCTGTTCTTGATTTGTGAGAAACAGAAATGTACATTGTTTTGAAGGTAGACATGAGATATTCAGGCTTTGAAACTTGCATACATTTCAAAGGGCAGAGAACCTACCTTTCCATTTGGCAAAAATTATTCTTTTTAATCTCAGCATAAGCTGGATAAACTCCTGAAATCTTACATGTTCTGGAAAAATACCTAGATGCCAGTCTGCTTTCAGCTGAACCAATTTGCCTTTTTATAGTTAGAACTTGAAGGATAAATATTTACCCATCCATGAGACTGAAAATTATTTCAGCCAGCTGTGAGCCCAAAGGCAGTGCCAGGATGAATGAATGGGTCCAGATTAAAGAATTACCCAGTTTATATCACTTGAGAAAACAAATTATTATCTAAGTTTTTTTAGAATAAATGTTTTGATGTTTTAAATATATATAGTAAGCTATTACTATCATACAAGTATAGGAAATATAATACTTTAATAGAGATCTGTATTACCTACCTACTAGAGATTTTCTTTATATTTTCCCAATCTTTGCTTTCTCATTTTCTCTCTCTCTTTTTCCTGAACTATTTGAAAGTAAGTTGCAGATATCATGACAACTCCACCGTTAAATATTTCAGCCTAAATTTCCTAAGAACCCAGGACATTCTCCTACATAGCCATATTTTCTCATTATATCTAGCAAATATTCAATCCTATTATCTAATGTGCAGTCCACATTCAGAACAAAAAAGTGTGTTTTTTTAACCATTTTTTTTGTTTGTTTTTATTTTGATCAAAGATTCCATCAAAAATGGCTCACATCTGTAATCCCAGCACTTTGGGAGGCTGAGGTGGGCAGATCATCTGAGGTTGGGAATTTGAGACCAGCCGACCAACATGGAGAAACCATGTCTCTACTAAAAATACGAAATTAGCCATGTATGGTGATGCATGCCTGTAATCCCAGCTACTTGGGAGGCTGAGACAGGAGAATCGCTTGAACTCAGGAGGCGCAGGTTGCGATGAGCCGAGATCACACCATTGCACTTCAGTCTGGGCAACAAGAGCGAAACTCTGTCTCAAAAAAAAAAAAAAAATCACAAATAGCAATTGGTTGTCATGTTTCTTTTGTCTCTTTTATGAACTGTCTTGTTTCCCTGTCTTTTTTGTGTTTTCTTATTTTGCGTTTCATGATGTTAACATGTTTTAAAAGTCAAAGACAGTTGTCTGGTAAAATGTCTAGACTCATCTGACTGTTTGTGTCCTCATAATTAGATTCAAATTAAACATAGTGTACATTGCTTCTCCTCAGAAGGTGCATGATATTAGCTAGGATGAGTTTATTCACTTGGCTAAGTTGGTGTTGAACAGATCTCTTCATTGTAAAGGTGCCTAATCCTCTTGATAACTAAGGAGGATCTGTGGGGTAATCTTAGAGACCATGTGCGTGCTTTTTCGCCTGACAGTGATTCACCCAATTGTTTTAGCATCCATTTTTTTTTATCATTATATGAATCAATTATTAAGTTGCTCGTTGCAATATGGTACTAACTTTATTTCTGAAGTCATTTTACTGAAGAAAAATTGTCCTTTCCATGCCCATGTCCTGCTTGGGGGAAATCTAGGCCCCAAAGACAGATGCATGGCAGAAGGATGGATGAAAGTGAAACTTGAAAACAACCATCCAAACACACACTAACTATGAAGATGCTTGAAGGGTTTTCTTTTCTTTTGTAGTGGTTATGCAGGAAACCTGTACCCTGGAGTGAGAGCTCTTTATTTTAGAGATTTGTACTTATAATAATCTTTATAGATGCAGATGAGGGAAAACTAAATAAATTGCCATTCTGATTTTCTTTGGTACTGAGAGAATTCACTAGTAATGAGATGAATTTTCTTTGAATGCCACAATCTGAAAAACGATGATGTCTACCATATCATTTGAAAATGTCTTGGAAGTAGTTTCTTATAAAGCATATTATGTTGAAATCAAATGGGCATTAAAACCATGGAATTTCTTTGAAAGGTGGGATAAAATGGAAATTGTTTTGTCTTGGTACTTCTTGATCTAGGCTAATAATCCTTTGGGGGAATTTGTCCTGAGTCTTTTTACTCATTCTGCTCATGACTGGCTCACTCAGTGACTGTCATCTGATGAAAATTTTATTTTGCTCCTGAAAGCAGGGTGTTGTTCTATTTGTTGAGGTATTAGTAAGTAGCAGGGAAAGATTGACTCTAGGCAATGCAATATAAAACCCACTCATCCATCTTGAAATTGGAGGTTGTTCTGCATGCTGTATAAATTCTCCCACTTGCAATTTATAATGGGGAGACATATTTTTGAACCATTTTTAAGTCAACAAAATTGTTCTTTATTATTGGGGGAAAGGATTTCAGTACTCTCTAGGAAATCATTTACAATTTGCTTCATTTATTTTGCTTGTTTTGTAAGAAGATTTTAGACACCATTCCTGTGGCCAGTTACATTTGGACCCATGTATCCTCTGGAGCCATGAGTTTACTAGTCTCAATCTCCTGGGCTCAAGTGATCCTTGAGCCTTGACCTCCCAATGTGCTGAGATTATAGTCATGTGCCACCTTGCCTGACCGATAACATATTTGACACTATAATGAAGAGATATTGAGATACTTCCTATTTTAAAATACTTTGTCTTGCATTTTAATACATAGCATGACAGTTAACCTCAGAGGGTATGGAAAGCTTACTTTATTGTAAAGGCTTGCAAAGCACATTGCTTAAACTTTAGGGACAGGTTCATACCTGTCAAGCAGGTTTGTAAAACACTGGTGAAACTAAAGAACAGAATATCTTACTTAGTGTAGACAGTCTTTTAAAAAGTATTTTGGTTGAGTTTGTCCTAGAGCTTAATTGCTATAGTAAGAATTAAAATAACAAAACTGGTTGCAAGTCTCTTAAGGGTAAGAGGTCATCTTTCTTTCAGGCCTATGGTAATGTCTAGTCTAAAGCAATAGTAAGTCTCCATGCATATTCGTTGAATGAAATTTTCAATTTAGTTTATAAATTCCTCTGGTCTTAATACATTTCTCAATCGATAGGTCGTTATTGCACTTGACTACTACTTGATGGCCACATTCTCTTCTTGTCTCCCTCCCTTTCCATTCCTATTCTTGACCCTACTGACCAGTCACTTTTGACTTAAAGAATAGCAACTCTTTAAGCTGTTGTGTTTCACTTTTAAAAATTATATAGATAGGATATATTTAAAACATTTAAAGAATTACATAGAGTCAGAGAACTAGATTACCCCGTACTAAACACTGTGTTAGGATTTTTTGTTTTGTTTTTTGTTTTTTTTTTTGAGACAAAGCCTTGCTCCATCACCCAGGCTGGAGTGCAGTGGTGGTACCTTAGCTCACTGCAACTTCTGCCTCCTGGGTTCAAATGATCCTCCTGCCTCAGCCTCCTGAGTAGTTGGTATTATAGGCACCTGCCACCACACCTGGCAAATTTTTGTATTTTTAGTAGGGACAGCGTTTCACCATGTTGCCCAGTCTGGTCTCAAACTCCTTACCTCAAGTGATCCCCCGACTTCAGCCTCCCAAAGTGTTGGGATTACAGGTGTGAGCCACTGTGCCCAGCCAACTGTGTTAGGATTTGCAATAAAAAGGAACTAAGACCTGGTGCTTGTCCTTGAGAGCTCACAGTCTACAGGTAAAATAGATATATAAAGAGGACTGAAAAGTACAGGTCTTGGCAAGAAGGTGGCAGGGCAGGGACTAGGGGACAGCTAAAGGAGGGTCATGATCCTTTACCTGAGGCATCAGTATTGCCCCATAGTAACCCTATAGCAGGATCTTTAAGAATGAGTCTCCCAGGCAGTCAGGGAATGGAGAGAGAAATCCCTGTGGTTTTGTGTGTTAGGTGAAGTGAGGAACAAGAGTATCCCCTTGGGGAACTTTGTGAGTATCGATTTTAAAAATATCTGGGAGAAGAGAAGGGCAAGGCATGGCAGATGTTACCAGATGTGGTAGACATGCCAAGTTGGGGGAGGGAGATGTACGGTTGGATCTAGAGGGAAGTGGATAGAAGTCAGGGAACAGGTGTGGTGATAGGACTCCAAATCTTGGTGAAGTCAAAGATCAGGCAAAGGTGGAGGAGTGTGTTCAAGTGAGTTGTGGGTTGGGCAGGTGTTCTCAGGGAGGTGGACAAAGTGAGACGTCTCAGGGTGTGATCTTGAGCACATATTCCTAAAAGGATCCGATTTTTTGTTTCCTCTCAGGTGTACTGTCTTTCCTGGGCCATATTCACCACATTGTCTTTCACTTGCATTGTTAACCAGCAGAGATCTCATACTTCTACTACACACCAATTAAAGTCAGTTAAAGTAAAAAAAAAAAAAAAAGTCCTCCACCTTAAATAACCTCATTTGTAACTCAAAGAACCTCACATAGGAAACCTTTTACAACCAACCTCCTCATGCAGAATGGGTTATTCTTTCATTAGAACTCAATGTTTACTCACTATAGGGTATTATCACTCCGACCCTATATAGTCATATGTTTGCCTGGCTTTATCTCTTAAATAAGTTGCTTGAGCCTAAAGATTGAGGGTTTTATTTATTTATTTATTTATTTTGGCAAGCTAGAAAAGCATCTGGTATTCCTATTTGCTAAATATTTGTAGAAGAAAGGAAGAAGACAGTAAGGAGAGGGATAAGGGAATTGAAATTGAGGAAAGGAAGGAATTTGAAACTAAAGAGTCATATGCTTTGTGACATAAATTCTGAAGGTCACACAGGATGGTAGTACCAGCTGAAGAAGGAGGATGTTGAGTGAACCTGTGGTTGAATGAGGAGGATGGTAGTGATGCTTGGGAGGTAAGAGTCAGGGCAAGAAGGCTGAGGACAGCCTTCCTCAAAGAAGTTGACATTTAGTGGAAGGTTTAATCACAATTGCAAAGGAATTTCAAAGGGCACAATGGGATGGATTGGGAGAGGATTTGGTTAAGATTTGCTGAAAATCCTGAACTTTTGGTAAATACTGCTCTGTGTTGGAAATATTTCAGTGAGAATTGACCCTTAATTAACTCTCACTCTTGGATATCCCTCGCAAGTTATCTGGAGAGTTCCTCAGAAGACAGTACTTGCAGCAACAGTTATCTCATAAACTCTCACACTAACCCTGTGAGGTATGTATTACTGTCTTCCACATCTTTTGAATGAGGACAGCTAGACTTAGAATGGTTAAGTGGCATTCAGAGTCCTCACATTGCTCCTAAGTGAGCCGCTACTACAGTCAAGGCAGCACATGCTGACACATGAGGTCACCAGGGAATATCAGAAGTGCTGTCCCATCTCCTGAAATTGAAACTAATTTCCTCAGTGACTCAATACCCACTGCCACTCACTCAAGCCCTGCAAGTTCAACCCAAATCATCCTGCCACCATGGGAATCTGATGGGTCACACTGCTGCCTACTGAAATTGGGGATTTGGGTTAATGATAGAATAGGTTAAAATCCATAAAATAGATAACCTAGGGTAAAATACAGTAAGAATGGGTGAGAAGAGAGAAAAAGAATACTTCCGTTTAGAAAGCATAATACTACTTAAAATTTCCTGAGAATACGTTTGTCTTCTAGACAACACATATGCTTTCTTTTATTTCCTTTTTTTTTAAATTTTTCTTTAATTTTTTTTTTTTTTTGGAGACAGAGTTTTACTCTTTTGCCCAGGCTGGAGTGCAGTGGTGCATTCTCAGCTCACTGCAACCTCCGCCCCTCGGGTTCAAGCGAGTCTCCTGCCTCAGCCTCCCAAGTAGCTGGGATTATAGGTGCCCGCCACCACCCTGGGCTAATTTTTGTAGTTTTAGTATAGAAGGAGTTTCACCATGTTGGCCGGGCTGATCTCGAACTCCTGTTCTCAGGTGATTCACCCACCCGGGCCTCCCAGAGCACTCCCAGAGCACAGGGCCACTGTGCCTGGCCCCATATGCTTTCAATGTGAGTCAAGATGGTGTGCTGGAAGAGGAAGACATGGATAACAAGAGCATTTATTTTGTTTATTGAGGAAAAAATAAACTGATGGGGATTATTAATAGAATCCTTATTATAGATTATTTTAAACTTTCCAAAAGTTTAAAAATCTGTCTATATGGGATGTTCTAATTCAAGGGTTTCTTGCGGTTGAATTCTCTTGCCTCTGTGAAAGAGTCTTTTCCTTAGTGCTGGCCGATAGGGACGCTTGCTGGCCTTTACAGGGTGCTTCCTCCTCAGCACAGGGGGAGAGGACACGCTGCCTCAGCCAGCTGAAGGCCCACCCAAAGTCCAGACAGCACAGGGTCCATGTGTGGGAAGGAGTGTCGTCCTTCTTTAGCTGCTCTGACAGGATTGCGCTTGTCCTTTGGCTGGCAGTTGCCTCGCTTATCATCTGCCAAGAAAATGAAGGATGTGTTAGGTAGACTTAACCATGACAACAGCCAAGTCAACATTTACTCATTTATGGAACTCGCATCCTTTTAGCAAAAATATCCCAAGTAGGCAAGGCACAGTGGCTCATGCCTATAATCCCAGTACTTTGGGGAGCCCAGGCATGTGGACCACTTGAGGTCGGGAGTTCGAGACAAGCCCGGCCAGCATGGTGAAACCGTCTCTAATAAAAATACAAAAATTAGCCAGTGTGGTGGCAGATGCCTGTAATCCCAGCTACTCAGGAAGCTGAGGCAAGAGAATCGCTTGAACCTAGGAGGCAGAGATTGCCGTGAGCCAAGATCACACCATTGCACTCCAGCCTGGGCAACAGAGCAAGACTCTGTCTCAAAAAAAAAAAGACCAATGTCAATGCAAAGTTTCAATGCCCGTTAATATCATTAATACTAAAGATATATGTTTTTGGCAGGAAGGGAGATAGAGTTGTTAGCCCTTCTCCTTGCTTACTACCCTCTTGTTTCTCCCAGCGTTCCTCAGTCTTTTCCCTACATCTTCACCCTGACTCCTTTCCTTGTTATCTGTCTCCCACTGGTATCACTCAGACCCCCTGGGAACTGCCTCCCAGTGATCGTAAGATTCTGTGGTTCAACCCAGGCCTCTCCCTTGTCCTGTGAGGCATCTCTGTGCTCACCTCAGCCAGCTCATATTCCTTAAGCCTTAGAGGAGTCTGTGGAGACTGTATAACATCTTCCTTTTCTGGTGGTTTGCACTTGGGCAGGTCTTGATAAGCATCGAGTTCTTGATAACTGACCTGAGCCATTTCCAGAGAGGAGCCTCCGGACAGTTGGAAATCTTTCTGAGTAGTTTCAGGAAACACAGCGTCATCATCTTTATCATCTTTCAGGTTTTCTAGAAATATCTGAAACTCTTGCACAAGATGATCCACTTTGCTGACAGTTGTGTCGTTTCTTTTGGGAACTTGTCTATCCACAGGTTGTCACCATTTAGAAGGCTATTAGCTATTGAGTCTGTGTTGTCAGAGCCGACATCCACATCCCAGGCTAGGAAGATGCTTAGTTTGCAAAACTGCTCTGGTTTGTCCTCAATTTGGTCTTGTCTTTTCATGGGTCTCCGTATCATTTCAGTCCCCCATGCCCCTTGGATGGGAGGGAGGAAGTGGATGGAAGGACCCTTGGAAGGAGCATCTTCACAGGAGATTGTGTCCTCACAGGAGGTTTTGTCCTCACAGGGGAAACAGCCCACGGAGAGACTCAGGTTGGAAATGGATTTGGAGATGTAGTCCTCTGTGTCGCTGTTAGAGGATGAATATGCCACGGAGTTCAAAGGCACAAATCTCTCTCGAGAAGCTTCAAAAGAGATAAAGAAAAAATAGGTGGGACTGGAGGAAGAGAATCATGGTACTTAAGTAAAAACATTATCCATTCCCTTCTCTCTCTTTTTTTGTTTTTTGAGACGGAATTTCACTCAGTCTCCCAGGCTGGAATGTAATGGTGCGATGTCAGCTTACTGTAAACTCTGCCTCCTGGGTTCAAGTGAGTCTTCTGCCTCAGCCTCTCGAGTAGCTGAGACTACAGGCACATGCCACCACGCCCAGGTAATTTTCATATTTTTAGTAGAGATGGGATTTCACCATGTTGGCCAGGCTGGTCTCAAACTGCTGACCTCATGTGATCCACCCACCTCGGCCTCCCAAAGTGCTGGGATTACAGGCGTGAGCCACCACACCCGGCCCCATTCCCTTTCTGTTTAGAACTAACCCATTTAGATAGAAGTCTTCTCCTATTTTTGCAATCTCTCAGTGAAGGTCAGAGAGGAAGCCCCCTCTCTTTCAAAACTTATTTTATTGTGTTATAATCCTCTCTGCTAAGCATCTCCACCTCTCATCAGTTGTCCTACTACAGTTGTAAGATGTTGTATCATAAAAGAAAAGGATGATCATTGTGTAAAATTGGAAAAATATAGAAAAATATGAAGATGAAAATAAATATGCTATAGTCCCACCTTCAAAAGGTAATGATAACTATCAAAACATTTTGATGCACTTCCTAATCTCTTCTATTTATATATACATATATATCTGTACATTTATGCAATATATCCACATATACATATATGTAAATGTGGATATGACATCAGTTGAAACTGAGATATTTCATGGCATACCCTACAATAAACATGTATCTGGTTACTCTGCAATTTTTTTTAAATTATATTTGGGCTCTGGGGTACATGTGCTGCACATTCTGCATCCTGCAGGATTGTTGCATAGGTACATACATGCCATGGTGGTTTGCTGTCTCCATCCACCTTCCCCCCTGGCCATTACCTACATCAGGCATTTCTTCCAGTGTTATCCTTCCACCTCCTCCCCCATCCCACCCACTGTCCCCCCTCCCCCCCCCCCCTCCCTCAACCTAGCCCTGTGATTGTTGTCCCTTCCCTGTGCCCAAGTGTTCTCATTGTTCATCACCCGCCTATAAGTGAAAACATGTGGTGTTTGATTTTCTGTTCCTGTGTCAGTTTGCTGAGAATGATGGTTTCTAGGTTCATCCATGTCTCTACAAAGGATGCGAGCTCATTGTTTTTCATGGGTGCATAGTATTCCATGATGTATATGTGCCACTTTTTTTTTTGCCAGTCTATCATCAATGGGCATTTGGGTTGGTTCCAGGTCTTTGCTATTGTAAACAGCGCCACAGTGAACATACCTGTGCATGCGTCTTTATGATAGAACGATTAATAATCCTTTGGGTATATACCCAGTAATGGGATTGCTGGGTCAAATGGAAGTTCTATTTCTAGATCCTTGAGGAATCACCACACTGTCTTCCATAATGGTTGAACTAATTTACACTCCCACCAACAGTATAAAAGTGTTCCTTTTTCTCTACATCCTCTCCAGCATGTGTTGTCTCCAGGTTTTTTTTTTGTTTTTTTTTTAAAGATGGGGTTTCACCATGTTGGTCAGGCTGGTCTTGAACTCCCGACCTCAGGTGATCCACCCGCCTTGGCCTCCAAAGTGCTTGGATTACAGGCGTGAGCCACCATGCCCAGCATCTCCAGATTTTTTTAATGATCACCATTCTAACTGACGTGAGATGGTATATCAATGTGGTTTTGATTTGCATTTCTCTAATGACCAGTGATGCTGAGCATTTTTCATATGTTTGTTGGCCGCATATTTGTCTTCTTTTGAAAAGTGTCTGTTCATATTCTTTGCCAACTTTTGAGTGGGTTTGTTTGGTTTTTCCTGTAAATCTGCTTTAGTTCTTTGTAGATTCTGGATATTAGCCTTTTGTCAGATGGGTAGATTGCAAAAATTTTTTTCCATTCTCTTGGTTACTGGTTTACTCTAATGATTGTTTCTTTTGCTGTGCGGAAGCTCTTAAGTTTAATTAAGTCCCATTTGTCTGTTTTGGCTTTTGCTGTCATTGCTTTTGGTGTTTTAGTCATGAAGTCCTTGCCTCTGCCTGTGTCCTGAATGGTTTTGCCTGGGTTTTCTTCTAGGGTGTTAGTTCTTTTGCTTACATCTTTAATCCATCTGGAGTTAATTTTTGTATAAGGTGTAAGGAAGGGATTGAATTTCAGCTTCCTGCATATGGCTAGCCAGTTTTCCCAACACCGTTTATTAAACAAGGAGAAGCCTTTCCCCATTGTTTGTTTTTGTCCAGTTTGTCAAAGATCAGACGGTTGTAGATGTGTGGCATTGCTTCCGAGACTCTGTTCAGTTCCATTGGTCTATGTCTCTGTTTTGGTACCAGTACCATGCTGTTTTGATTACTGTAGCCTTGTTGTATAGTTTGAAGTCAGGTAGTGTGATGCCTCCAGCTATGTTCTTTTTGGTTAGGATTGTCTTGGCTATGTGGGCTCTCTTTTGGTTCCAGATGAAGTTTAAAGTGGTTTTTTCCAGTTCTGTGAAGGTCAATGGTAGCTTGATGGGGATAGTGTTGAATTTATAAATTACTTTGGGCAGTATGACCATTTTCACAATACTGATTCTTCCTAACCATGAGCATGGAATGTTTTTCCATCTGTTTGTGTCCTCTCTTATTTCCTTGATCAGTGGTTTGTAGTTCTCCTTGAAGAGATCTTTTGCCTCCTTTGTTAGTTGTATTCCTAGGTATTTTATTCTCTTTGTAGCAATTATAAATGGGAGTTTGCTCATGATTTGGCTCTCTGTTTGTCTGTTATTGGTGTATAGGAAATGCTTGTGATTTCTGCACATTGATTTTGTATCCTGAGACTTTGCCAAAATTGCTTATCAGCTTAAGGAGGTTTTGAGCTGAGATGATGGGGTCTTCTAAATATACAGTCATATTATCTGCAAATAGGGGCAATTTGAATTCTTCTTTTCCTAATTGGATGCCCTTTATTTATTTTTGATGCCTAATTGCTCTAGCTAAAACTTCCAATACTGTATTGAATAGGAGTGATGAGAGAGGGCATCCTTGTCTAGTGCCAGTTTTTAAAGGGAATGCTTCTAATTTTTGCCCATTCAGTATGATATTGGCTATGGGTTTGTCGTAAATAGCTGTTATTGTTTTGAGATACATTCCATCGAATACTTAGTTTATTGAGAGTTTTTAGCATAAAGGCTGTTGAATTTTGTCAAAGACCTTCTCTGCATCCATTGAGATAATCATGTGGTTTTTGTCTTTGGTTCTGTTTATGTGGCGAATTATGTTTATAGAGTTGCATATGTTGAACCAGCCTTGCATCCCTGGTATGAGCCTACTTGATTGTGGTGGATAGCTTTTTGGTTTGCTGTTGGATTCGGTTTGCCAGTATTTTATGAAGATTTTTGCAGCAATGTTCATCATGGATATTGGCCTGTAGTTTTCTTTTTAGTTGTGCCTCTCCCAGATTTTGGTATCAGGATGATGTTGATCTCATAGAAAGAGTTAGGTAGGATCCCCTCTTTTGTATTGTTTGGAATAGTTTCAACAGGAATGGTACCAGCTCCTCTTTGTATATTTGGTAGAATTCAGCTGTGAACCCGTCTGGACCTAAATTTTTTTGGTCAGTAGGCTATTAATTGCTGCCTCAACTTCAGACCTTGTTATTATTGGTCTATTCAGGGTTTCAGCTTCTTCTTGGCTTAGTCTTGGGAGTGTGCAAGTGTCCAGGAATTTATTATTTCTTCGGGATTTACTGGCTTATGTGCATAGAGTTGTTTGTCGTAATCTCTGATGGTGGTTTGTATTTCCGAGGAGTTGGTGGTGATCTCCCCTTTATCACTTTTTATTGTGTCTATTCAATTCTTCCCTCTTTTCTTTTTTATTAGTCTAGCTAGCAGTCTGTCTATTTTGTTGATCTTTTCAAAAACCAGCTCCTGGATTTATTGATTTTTTGAAGGGTTTTTTGTGTCTCTGTCTCCTTCAGTTCTGCTCTGATCTTAGTTATTTCTCGTCTTCTGATTGCTTTTGAGTTTTTTTGATCTTGCTCCTCTAGCTCTTTCAATTTTGATGATAGGGTGTCGATTTTGATCTTTCCTTGTTTCTCATGTGGGCATTTATTGCTATAAAGTTCCCTCTAGACACTCCTTTAAATGTGTCCCATAGGATCTGTCTTCATTGTGTCTTCATTCTTGTTGGTTTCAAAGAACATTTTTATTTCTGCCTTCACTTCATTGTTTATCCATTGGTCATTCAGGAGCAAGTTGTTCAGTTTCCATGTGATTGTGTGATTTTGAGTGCTTTTCTTAATCCTGAGTTCTAATTTGATTGCGCTGTCACTGTTTATGATTTCTGTTCTTTTGCATTTGCTGAGGAGTGATTTACTTCCAATTATGTGGTCAATTTTGGAGTAAGTGCAATGTGGTGCTGAGAAGAATGCATATTCTGTGGATTTAGGGTGGAGTGTTCTGTATATGTCTATTAGGTTTGCTCGGTCCAGATCTGCATTCAAGTCCTAGATATCCTTGTTGACTTTTTGTCTCGTTGATCTGTCCAGTACTGTCAGTGGAGTGTTAAAGTCTCCCACTATTACTGTGCAGGAGTCTGTCTCTTTGTAGGTCTTTAAGAACTTGCTTTATGTATCTGGGTGCTCCTGCATTGGGTGCGTAAATATATAGGATAGTTAGCTCTTCTTGTTGCATTGATTCTTTTACCATTATATAATGCCCTTCTTTGTCTCTTTTGATCTTTGTTGGTTTAAAGTCTGTTTTATCAGAGACTAGGATTGCTACCCCTGCTTTTTTTTTGCTCTCCATTTGCTTGGTAAATCTTCTTCCATCCCTTTATTTTGAGTCTCTGTGAGTCTTTGCTTGTGAGATGGGTCTCCTGAATACAGCACACCGATGGGTCTTGATTTTTTATCCAGTTTGCCAGTCTGTGTCTTTTGATTGGGGCGTTTTGGCCATTTACATTCAATGTTAATATTGTTATGTTTGAATTTGATCCTGCCATTTTGTTACTAGCTGGTTGTTTTGCCTGTTAATTGACGTGGCTCCTTCACTGCGTTGTTATTCTTTACCATTTGGTACGTTTTGCAGTGACTGGTACTGGTTGTTCATTTCCCTGTTTAGTACTTCCTTCAGTAGCTCCTGTAAGGCAGGTCTTATAGTGACAAAATCTCTCAGTAATTGCTTGTCCATAAAGGATTTTATTTCTCCTTCACTTATGAAGCTTAATTTGCCAGGATATGAAATTCTGGGTTGAAAGTTCTTTTCTTTAAGGATGTTGAATATTGGCCCCTACTCTCTTCTGGCTTGTATGGTTTCTGCTAAGAGATCCGCTGTGAGTCTGATGGTCTTTCCTTTGTGGGTGACTCGTCCTTTCTCTTTGGCTGCCCTTAGCATTTTTCCTTCATTTCAACCCTGGTGAATCTTGATGATTATGTGCCTTGGGGTTGCTCTCTGAGGAATATCTCTGTGGTGTTCTCTGTATTTCCTGGATTTGAATGTTGGCCTTGCTAGGTTGGGGGAAGTTCCCCTGGATAATATCTTGAAGAGTGTTTTCCAACTTGGATTCATCTCCCCGTCACATTCAGGTATGCCGATCAAGCGTAGATTAGGTTTTTCACATAATCCCATATTTCTTGGAGGCTTTGTTCATTTCTTTTCACTCTTTTTTCTCTCATTTTGCCTTCTCGTTTATTTCATTGATTTGATCTTCTATCTCTGATATCCTTTCTTCTGCTTGATTGATTGGCTGTCAAAATGTGTATGCCTCGTGAAGTTCTCGTTCTGTGTTTTTCAGCTCCATCAAGTCATTTATGTTCTTCTCTAAGCTGGTTATTCTAGTTAGCATTTCGTCTAACCTTTTTTCAAGGTTCTTAGTTTTTTTGCATTGGGTTAGAACATGGTCTTTTAACTCAGAGAAGTTTATTACCCACCTTCTGAAGCCTGCTTCTGTCAGTTCGTCAGATTCATTCTCTGTCTTTTTTGTTCCCTTGATGATAAGGAGTTGTGATCCCTGGGAGGAGAAGAGGTGTTCTGTTTTTGGTGGTTTTATCCTTTTTGTGCTCGTTTTTCCCCATCTTCGTGGATCACCTATCTTCGAAGTTGGTGATTTCAGGAGTCGTCTCTGAGTGGACTTTTCTATTGAGGTTGGAGCTGTATCATTTTGGCCTGTAGAGGGCGTTGCTGGGCTCTCTCAGGTTCAGTCAGGTTATCCCGTGGGCGGTCCTTCCCTGGAGTTTGTTTGCAGGTGAGATTGGCCCTGCCTTCCCAATCGCGTCTCTCCCAGAGCTGGATCTTCCTGGTTGGTGTCAAGCTGGTGTATTTGCTGCCAAGCTCTCTAGCTAGTGCTTCAGTTTGAGTTCTGTGGAGGTAGGGCCTGCCAGGCCTTATGGTGTGTTGCCCTGCTTTCAATTCTGCCTCCCTCTGTGGGATGCTCAGTCATGCTGGCCTTAGTCCAAACTCCTGCCCAGGTCCCTGAGAACAACTTGCTGAACCCGGCGGTAGCTGCTGCTAGATTTGCATTGACTACCCACGGCGCCCCACCGTCTGGCGGTACCCCCGTGGACCATGGGTTGCAGGAGGGAGGAGGCAAGCACAGGATCTGAAACGGAGCACCGAGGGGCTTAAGTCCCCGGACCCTCGGAGACAGCTGCATGTTTCAGGTGGGAATGCATGCCCGGTCTTGATTTGCCCCTCTTGGTGGCTCTTGCCCTGTGGCTTCTTCCCTGGGCCCAATTCCAGTGCCCTATGAGTCCCACAGAAAAGAAACCGGCACCTCGTTTAGAACTGTGAAGTCCTCCAGCCCTCTGTGTCTCATTCGCTGGGAGCTGCGTTCAGGCGCTGGCTTCTCTTGGCCATCTTGGCACCCACTTCTTACTCTGTAATTTTTAATCACTTGTTATTAATGACCATTAGGTGGAAGTTATTGCCTTTACTAAATAAATCTGTAGTAAACCAGCATTTCCATAAATATTTGACTATGTCTCTTATTTTTCCGTATGTAGGATTAATGGACCAAACCTCACAAATATATTAAAGTCTTATGCTAGCTGATACCAAATTACTTTCCAGAAATGTTTTGCTATTTAGGTGCCTGTCCTCCCACCGCCTGATGACACTTTTTAGTCCAGCTTTTTCTGTGAAGCCTCAGAGTAAGTAGGGCTGGAAGAACATGTGTGTGTATACACACACACACACACACACACACAAAAGACTGTCACACCCTGCCCTGCTGGCTGCCCATATGGAAGAAGTGCTGCTAACTCCTGAGGCAAAAAGGAGAGACATCAGAAATCCTTCATATTCCTGAGTCTCAGTGGCTAAAAGTCCAACTGTCAGAACTCTGTGCTCTGAGACTGTTGGTTACCTTGGCAACAGAAAGAACTGAGTTAGAGCCAGGAATGTGGAAAGAGAAAAGGAAAAAGAGGGATAGAAATCGGTCCCTTTGCTTCCAAAATATTCTATGCCCATATCATCCTAGGCTGAAGAGCATCCCTTTTGATGGTAGAAGGATGAATGCACGGAGGTTACTTCTTTCTTGTCAGGTGGCTGTCTAAGATGGTTTCCATCCTTAGGAGATTTAGAGCTCTAAATAAGGGGCATGTGTATACACACACACACACACACACACACTTACAAATGGAAAGCAAAGAACCAAGAAACACTTATCTGGCCTAAAATGAACCTCAACGCATTAGAATCTATCAATTTCTTAAGATGTTTTCCCAGTATTTGTCTGTCTCCCATTTCCATTTAACAAGATTACAGCTAAAGTTTGCCATGACTCACTCTCAGGTTTTTCACTGTAGAACTGGCTTAAATTCATATGTTCTGTTAAATAAGATGTTTAAGGAATTCTGATGACATGGTAGAAGAAATAGGCAGAGTTTGAGTTGGAAAGAAGCAGCTTCTACTAGCCAACAGATGCAGCCTGGCAGGTGCCCGCAGACTGCCCACAACTCCCCTGGATGATCTGGGTGATTGTGGGACCTGGATTAATCCTGGAAGGTGTTTAAGTCAGAAGCAACATGTTCCCTAACATATATATATGTATATATATGTGTGTGTGTGATATATATATATATAATTTATTTATTGAAATGGTGTCTTGCTTTATTGCCCCAGGCTGGAGTGTAGTGGCATGATCTTGGCTTACTGTAACCTCCAACTCCCAGGTTCAAGCAATTCTCCTGCCTCAGCCTGCTGAGTAGCTGGGATTACAGGCATGGGCCACCATGCCTCACTAATTTTATGTATTTTTAATAGAGATGACGTTTGTTCATGTTGGCCAGGCTGACCTCAAACTCCTGACTTCAAGTGATCTGACCTCCTCAGCCTCCCAAGGTGCTGGTATTACAAGTCTGAGCCACTGCGGCCACCCCTTAGCATTTATTTTATTTTATTTTATTTTTATTTTTTATTTTCAGAGACAGGAACCCACTCTGTTGCCCAGGCTGGAGTACGGTGATGCCATTATCACTCACTTCAGGCTTAAACTCCTGGCCTCAAGCAAACTTCCTGGCCTCTAGCAAACTTCTTCAGGCTGCCAGCTAGCTAGGACTACAGGTGTACACTGCCACACTTGACTAATTTTCCCTAGCACTTCTTTAACACTTATATATGCCAGATGTTGTACTAAGCATTTTACATGTATCATTTGTTTAATCTCCACAGCAACTCAATCAGTTAAGTATCGTCATATGCCCCATTCAATAGAAGGAAGAACCAAGGCATGAATGGTTCTTCACATTCCCTGATCATAAACCCAAGAACCTGGGTTCAAACATAGGTAGTCTGGCTTCAGAGCCCATATCCTAACCTCTACACACTCTTGTTTCGGGAGGCTGACCACCCACCTTCTCCCTGGAAGATTCCTGGGGGAGTTGATTCAGGCCAAAATAAACTCATGTTCTGGTTCCTTGGAAGAAAATCCTTTGAGAGGAACAGCATGTTCTAAGAGACTTGCAAGAGATACATATGGTGTACAGGACTGGCCTAATAATGGTGTCCACATTTGGGGCATGTCAAAATGAGATTTAAAATAAGCATTCAGCTTCTTTGGCATCATGAGTGCTGGAGTCCTTGCTCTGGCTTTTCGTAAAGACTCGGTGACTGCCTTTCAGAACTCTGGGGGCCTAGAAAAGAATTCGTAAGTAGCTTCCTCTTCATGCAGCTGGAGTAGATGTGGGAGAGAAAGCATGTGTTGTCATTACTCATGGAAATGGAACACTTTGAACTGAATATAAAGAAGAAATGATTTCCCAGCCTGAACCACCAAAGTTTAGAGTGATCCTGAGAATAGAAGAGCTTCAAAGGGAGGCAACCTCAGAGAAAACTTGAAATTTTACTTATTTATATACCATTTCTCTACAATAGATTTGTAGAGATATTGTATTAGTGTGCTCTCATGCTGCTAATGAAGACATACCCCCAAAGTGAGTTATTTATAAGAAAAAAGGGGTTTAACTGACTCACAGTTCCATGTGGCTGGGGAGACGTCACAATCATGGAAGAAGGCAAAGGAAGAACAAAGTCATGTCTTACAAGGTGGCAGGCAAGAGAGAGAGAGCATGTGCAGGGAGGGGAATTCCCTTTTATTAAACTATCAGATCTCATGAGACTTACTCACTATCACAAGAACAGCACAGAAAAGACCCAGCCCCATGATTCAGTTACCTCCCACCAGATCCCTCCCATGACACTTGGGAATTATGGGAGCTACAATTTGAGATTTGGGTGGGACACAGCAAAACCATATCAGATATATTCTTACAGTCTCTCTCTCGTGTGTGTGTGTGTGTGTGTGTGTGTGCGCACAACTTTTTAAAAAAAGCATCATAGAAATAGCAATGACACACATCATTCTTAGGATGCCTTGCTGAGGAATGTAGTCGATTCTAAATGATGACTTTGCTTTCACCTCTAAAAGATCAGGGGATTTGGGAATCCTCATTAACAATACAGCTCATGTTTATTTCTTTCTTGGGGCCTTAATTTGACTTGCAGGTCTAGCTTCTCTTGGATTACAATTATTAGATTATCTAAGTAGTATAAACTGCCTTTTCTCTTAACCAAGTTCAACTATAATAAAGCTTCTGGAAGTTTTAGAAATGGTAGTATGTTGTGGATTTATAATGTTTTAGGCCTGAAGCCAATAGTAACTAAGAATTGGGCTAAATTTCTTGTCAGCATCAGGTGACCAAATTTCCTCCAAAGCATCTAGAAACAGGACTGGGGAAAGGCTTCAGCTGAGGACACCAATTCCCCCTCCCTACCCAGCTTTATTGAGGTATAATTGACAGATAAAAATTGTATATATTTAAGATATACAATGTAATGATTTCATGTATGCATACATTTTAAAATGATTACCACAATCAGGTTTATTAACACATCCATCACCTCACTCTGTGTGTGTGTGAAATACTGTCATAGCAGATTTTAAGTATATAATATAATATTAACTATAGTCACCATGCTGTACATCAGATCCCCAGAACTTCATGGTCTGAGGGCACCCTTTTGAAAGGTTTAGACAACTGGGCTAGATGGATTCTTATTTTCAGGTTATGCAAGAGTGGGGCAGTCTGTATAATACTTACAGTCCATTGTGAACACCATTTTATCACTGAAAAATCATTTGCAGCATCCAATATTCTAAGTAACAACTCTCTGGCATTCATCAGAGATAAACATGGTTGACTTGGTTTTCTGTTTACACGAGCTTTTGATTAGTCATTTAAATGCTAACTACTCCAGGGTATAGGTTAAAAGTAATTATCACCCTTGTATCACAAAAATACCCATGTTGAAGTATTTTGAAAAATTGCATCCAGTATGACTGCCTGTGTATAGATGGCCTCATTTAGTTTTTACAACAACCTGTCCAGGAGATATTGCAGGTATTAATCTCGTTTTAGTCTCTACTGAATTATCTAATATCCTGTGGCCAGGCTATTGCATGCTGAAACCAGTTGCTAAAGAAATGTGAATTATTTGTACAGTTGCCAAAAAGATAAACATACAGCATTTCTTATTGTATTTTATAATGTCAAGGCTCCTACATACTTTGGGCCAAACCTGGTAGTGCTTCATGCCACACCAAATACAGGCAACCTAAGTCCTCTTCAAGCTTTCTGTTGGAGTATTTTCTATACTTCTCAAATTTTTGTTAATTCAGCAATTGTGTGCATACCAGTTGAGTGCCTGTCAGGTTCCAGGCACTGTATCCTGCCATTTCTAGCAGCAGCAGGTTCATTTTTAACCTGGCTTTGCTTCATCTATAAAATAGAAATGATAATGTTCTCTTAATTTTCCTTAAGAGGATATCAAGTACTAGTATCTTCAAATGTTGATAAACTGTTACACATGTCATACCAATTCACAATTTAATAACATATACACTGCATACTCACATATTCAGTCTTTCACAGCATAATAAATTGATTAGGAAAGAGGACTACCATGACCAAAGATGCTACACACTGCACACTGCTCTGACAGGGAAAGCCATGACCAAAGAGTAATATGTTTTAGGAAATAATTCTAATAAAAACCAACGTGAGAATGAGAGTAGTCACAAATGTTCGAGACATTAAATGCAGGACTGTGAATCCATATTGCCATTTACTGTGCTATGTGTTATAGGATATGGAAACTAATCCCCCATCTATAGAATGTTAAGCTGACACCCAAGACAGTCAAAGCCTGCCATAATTAAATGTCCCATACTATTTTCTGGTTGTATACCAGAAAATAAACAATCAGTGAATGTTTTCACCTCTTAAAAGCATTTACCCTTAAAAAAGTGTGATGAGGTAGAATTCTCTCCTTAAAAATATTTCTAGAACTACTAAAAAACTTGCATTTACAAAATAGTGGATAAAAATATTCCTCTGGATTGTAGAAGAAGGGAGACAGGGACCACTGATAAGACATAGTATATGATATCAGTCAGATGTGCTGTCTTTCTCTGTGGCTTCATCTGAGGCTGGATTCTCCTTGTTTTTATTGTCCCCTTTTCTGTAGATAAATCTTTAGTTTCTTGATCATCACTTCAGCCAGTTTTCCCTTTACTTCTTTTCCCCTTTCATTTGCATTTTTTTTTTTTTTTGTCTGAAGATTTATCCTTTCCTCTTCCTTTTTGGGCTTTGTTTTGCTTTGTAGGAGCAGGTTTAACTGACCACATTGCAGATCTCTTCTTGGGGTCTCCCTTCACCGACCCTTCAGCTGAGCTGACCTTCCTTCTGGGCATCTTGGTGCGGGGAGGATGTGGGCTGGGTGTCTGCAGGCTGCGGTGCACCAAGAGCCTTCCCGAAACTGGGCTGCCTGGCTGCAGCTACTGCTGTTCCCATCTGAGAACTACAAATCTTATATTCAGCATGTAGCCAATTACTTCTAAAACTCTGATCAGAGCTGCATGTCTCAGATTTAATTTTAGAAAACCATAGGTATGGAATATCATATTTTATCATGAAGGCCTTTTAATCCTCTGCTTTATTAAAGTCTCAACTCTAAAACTGTACTCATGACATTAACCCCCAAACTTGCTCCTCCTCCAGTGTTCTTTAGAAATGGCATCCTCAGCTGCCCATCTTTTCAGTACTGCAGGCGGGCCTCATCCCGGACATCATTCCTTCTCTCATGCACTTTCATTCCTGCATCCAATCACTCACCAAGTCCCATCAGTCCCCACCTCGTAACGTGTGTTCCATCTGTCTACTTCTGTTGCCTTCACTACCTCCACCTTGTGCAGTCTACCAACTCTCCACCGGCTCTTCCCACATCTTCTCAGGCTCCCTTCTGGTCATTATTGTATAGGAGGCAGAGAGTTTTTTTTTAATTTTTTTAGAAACACAAATCATATCAGGTCACCCATGTGCTTAAGACCCTTCAATGGCATCCAACCGTTTTTAGGATAATCTTTAAATTCTCAAAATGGTCCCATGGGCCCTGCATGACATGGCCTCCCCCATATTTTCAGCCTCATTTGCAGCCATTTCCCCTTTTGTTCTCTACACTCCAGTCCACTGACTGTTTCACTTCCTGAGCTAAAGGTGTTTAAAGTCACTGCTCTTTACTGAGATAATCCTAGATGAATATCCCGGGATATCCACAGAGAAGAGGGTGAAAGTGACACTCGCAGATGACATTTTTATTAAGATTAACACTGACGAATAGCCCCATCCTATTACTGTTTGAAAACGAGGTCTTGGGAAAGGACCACTACTTGTCCTTAGAGAGGCTGTACAAATTAGAAAATGGTGCCCCTCCAGGGGAATGCAGCCCCCGAGCTGCATGGATTGGATTTTAGCCTCTACACACCCAGAGTGAGGCACTCTGTGAAGGACATGACCTGCACAGCAGGAATGGTGACCATCTCTGGAGATGTCAGTCGGTTTGCTTCCAAATTAAAACAGGTCTAAATAGGTTTGTCTTATTTAGAAGCTGAACAACTATGCAACTTCTGGAACTCCCTGGTAGCCCAGTAGTGATTTTGTAATAATAATTAATATGAAAAGCTTTTACCACGAGGCTGTAAAAGTTTTTCTTTGCATGGCTAGGGTGACACTGTATATTTAGCTTTCCAAGCCAGCATGATTGTATCTATACTGCTAGGTCTGTAGCTGTTTTTCAGAGTTGAAGACAAGGTGTGATTTACAACCTAGAATGTCTCTAGCTGCTGGCATCTAAGTTTGACACTGAACACCTAAAGCTCCAGACTATGGTGTTTTACTGTGTGGAGGAAGGGCTCGTTGGAGAGGCACAATACTTTTTCATCTGACATGTTTGCTCTTGTGGAAGTGGCTTGAAGTATTTGAGTCCTGGCAGCAGAAAACATGGGAGGAGATTGAATTCTTGCTGAGCATGAATTATTCTATAAAAATTAAAATTGAACACTTTTAAAAGCAGTTTCATTGTTGGTATAAAACTTTTCATCAATCATTGGATTGCTTTGATGTGTATATTATATATCTGTGTGTCTCTGCCAGGATCCTAACATGAACCTCTCCCTGAACAAACAAACACTGAATAAATATTGCTATGATTTTGCTAATTACTTATACTTTTGTCTTTGACTTAGAGACAGTTTTGTTTCTTGTTTTTAACTCCACGTTAAGTATGAGTTCAGTTATTTTTTTATATATTTGTGGAAGTGCCTACATTTTACTAGGGGCAAGGTGGGGAATATAGGAAAGTATGAAAAATAACCACATATGCACAATTCCTTTGTAATTTCAAACTCTAATGGACACTCTCTGGAGGTCATTGCCAGATCTCTCAGTATGAACAGAATTTAAATCTGGGAGCAAGTAATCACTCTGTAAATGTTATGATACTAGAATTGCCACAATGCTGTATCTAATTACTGGGGCATGAAAGGCAGTTGGTTGAATGTTGTCACTGAAAAGAATATATTGTGGCCAGCAGACTGTTGCCTATACAGCACTGTAGCTGGGTTTTTCAGGCCACCTGCACTATGAAAAGTTCTGGATACTGAAAGTGTTGGCAAGGTTGGGTCCTTCTGATTTCCAGGAGGGAAGGATCTGTTCCAGGCTTCTCTCCTTGGCTTGTAGTTGGCTGTCTTCTTTTGTCTTCACATCATCGTTCCTTAATACATATCTCTGTGCCAAAATTTCCCCTTTTTATAAGGATCCCAGTCATACTGGATTAGGGCCCATCCAAACAATCTTGTTTAAATTGATTATCTCTAAAGACCGTATATCCAAATCAGGTCACATGCTGAGGCCTTGGGGCTTAGGATTTCAACATATAAATTTGAGAAGGACATAATTAAACCCATCACATCAATCGTAGTTGAACCTCACCAACATTAGCCTCAGAAATCAAGCTGTATTTATTTTGTGTTTTTTAGCTATACTTATTTTGGAATTGCCTATAAACTGAACCAATTTCCGTAAAGTAGTTGAATTTTATTCCTTTGTTCCAGACCCAACAGAGTGCCATGGTATTGGTTCTGCAGTAAACATTGTGCTTGCACTTTCTCTGACTCTCTCTCTTGCTCTCTCTCTCACTCTCTCTTTGCATGCTCTCTCTCTCATTTGTTTTACGAGTCATTAAGCCAAAAAGTGTTAGGTAAATGAAAGTACATATGACAGCAGCACCTTGAACAAGGAGACCACTCCTTTCCTTCTCAAGTCCATGACCTGTAACATGTCTTAACATTCTAGTTCTAAGGGTTTTAAATGTAATTTGTTGATCTGTAGTATGTTTTCACACTACACCTTGTGTTTGACACCTTGCTTTAGTTACACCATTCTTGCATATCCCTCATTTTCCACATAAGCTTTGTTTGTTTAGTTGTGCAGTTTTGATATTCACAGCTCTCCAGTGCTTTGGATTGAATGTTTATTCCAAGAGCTTGCAGCTGACTTTTCTGGGAGGTCATTCTGATGTTGTCCAGTGATGCTGTCAGAGGTGCTGGTTCCTGAAGCATCTTTTCTACTTTCTTCCTTTTCTACTCTGGGCCTTTCTCAGTTTTTGAGAGGTTACGGCATCTGCCAAGCCTCTCTCTCTGCAGCCCACTGGCATCAGTCATACTTGTATGCTACATTTGTACTTTTTTTTTTTTTTTTTTTTTTTTTTGAGACAGAGTCTCACTCTGTCACCCAGGCTGAAGTGCAGTGGTGCAATCACAGTTCACTGCAGCCTTAACCTTGCAGACTCCCACCTCAGCCTCCTGAGTAGCTGGGACTATAGATGTGTGCCACCACACTCAGCTAATTTTTTGTTTGGTTTAGTAGAGACAAGGTCTCACTGTGTTCCCCCGGCTGGTCTTGAACTCCTGGGCTTAAGCAATCCTCCTGCCTCAGCCTCTGAAAGTGCTGGGATTACAGGTGTGAACCATGGCATCTGGCTCCATCTGTACTTCAAAGCTCACCCCCCTCCCTGTTCCCCCAGCACATCATGTGCTAATGTGACTGGTATATACCCTCTTAGGCTTCTGGGCCCTGAAATACAACACATCTTCCCCCCCTATCCTAAGAGATCAGGTAGAATGGAAGATTTTCTCTCTTTTTTATTAAATGACTCAAAATTTTTCTCTCCTCAAGGGTATTCTAAAATATTAGTAACCTGTTAATAAAATGGCTTATCCTTTCAGAAAACAGAATTTAGGGTTGGTTAGTTATCAATCACCATCATTGTCATCATCATAATTTATAGCTCTTTAAGCCTGTAGTGGGATGGAATAGCATGAGCTATTGATTGTACCTGAGTAGAGGAAGGCCTGGGACCCCATCTCTCTAGAAGAAATTAGATGGCTTGAGAGGTTCTCTTGGATCTGAATAATTTCAGTGCTGAAGATCAAAACCCCTTCATAAGCTGCAGTTAGACTCTTCCTGATTGCCATGCCTGACTTTCTGTTGGAGAAAATCCTAGAGGAAAACAGAAACTCCCAAGGAGCTGCATAGCCAAGAAAGGAGCCCATACCTTCTAACTTCCATCTAGTGACCTGATGGTTCTGGCATTTGACCTCTCAGAAGAAAAGAAGCCCAGGGTATTACACATGAATTCCAATATCTGAATTGACAAAAGTACTCTCTCCAGAGAGTAAACACATTTATTCTCACCTGCTTCTCTGCCTCCCCTCATATTTCTCTCCTGAAAGTTATAGATTTTCAGAACTTTTATTGAAATGAAAACAAAATCTAAGTTGATACTATAAGACATGAAAGAGTCAGAGTCAAACAAGTTCATTAATATTCCATTCTTTCCTATGCAGTACTCCAAAGCATGTTTGGTAGTGACTAAGGAATATTTTTGTTTTGATGGGTATAAACAGTTATTTATTATTTATTTCATGATCACCATGGTAAGTGTAAACCAAAAATAAAATTCCAACCACCTTAATGGACCCCTCCTCTTAGCCAAGGGCATTCCAAAGCTAACCCCGAAAAACTAGTTCAGGCCATGATGGGAAGGGGGAGCCAGACATGACTCATTATTCCCTCCTCCTTTTTGGAATTACTGTTAAAACAGACTCTTTTTAAGTCTGATAAGAAAAATTAACAAACTATTTTCTGAAGTGTCCCACCTGGATGCTTCATTTGCATGATAAAACCTTTGTCTCCAAAATCCCTCATCTTAACCCAGACATCCCTTTTTATTGATCTAAGTATGTATATAATAACAACTCTTTCAACCAAATGCCAATCAGAAATTCGTTGACTCTACCTATGATCTAGAGCTAACCACCCCACTTGTGCCACCTTTCTGGACTGAACCAATGTAGACACATCAACACATCAATCTTACATGTATTGATTGATGCCTGATGTCTTCCTAAAATGTACAAAAGCAAGTTGTGGCCTGACCACCTTGGGCACATGTTCTTAATATCTCCTGAGGGCTGTGTGACAGGCTATTGGTCACTCATATTGGCTCAGAATAAATCTCTTCAAGATATTTTACAGAGTTTTGCTCTTTTCATTGGCATAGACCTGGTGTAAAAATTTTAAGAGTGGATCCTTAGTCCTCAAAAAGCTTGATCTAATAGAGACAACACTCCAAGGATCTAGTTAACTGAGCCTGCTTGCCAGAGACATACTTTTTCATTAGCCAAGTATAACAACTATTAGAGATAACCAGTGGTTCCATATGGTAACATATGGGTATGTGGGGGAGACAACAAGTGCTACAGGAGTACTTGATGATGTGGTAATCTTCCTTGAGTATTCTGCCATTATATTCAGTTTTTATATACAAGATCCAGGCACAGTATCACTTGGTATCCACGGGGAATTGGTTCTAGGACCTCCCACAGATATCAAAATCCAGAGATGCTCAAGTCCCTGATATAAAATGGCATCATATTTGCCTATAACCTAGGAATATCCTCCTGTATACTTTATATCATCACTACATTACTTATAACGGCTAATACGATATAAATGCTATGTAAATCTTTGTTGTATTATTTAGGGAATAATGACAAGAAAAGTCTGTACATGTTTAGTCACAGACACAATTTGTTTTTCAAATATTTTTTATTCATGGTTGTTTGAATCCTCCAATGGTGCACCCCACAGATATCGAGGGCTGGCTGTATTTCATCAAGTTTCAGTGTAAAGGATGGCAGGGTAATGACTCACTGAGATGCTACTTTTATAGTTTCTCCTATTTCCTTCCTTTGGTGGATGAAGGAAATGCTGTCATGCTCAGAAGTTGAGAGTGGGCAGCTAGTTGCTTCAGTAAATGGCCCCTCCATCCTCCTATGGCTTAGGCCATAGTCTTGAGTTCGTCCTTTCTCCCAAATGCTATATCAAGTTCTGTTAGCATTTATATCAAAAATATACACAGGATAATAGAAATGTTGCTATCTTGTTAGGGCTATGTTACATAGGTGTATGCATTTGTCAGAACAAATCAAACTGTGCAGTAAAAATCTGTGCATTTCATTCTCTAAATTAAACATTCATATATGTAATGTATACTAACTTATAATAATATACATTTTACACTCAGAATATATATATAGCAATATATGTTTTACATATGTAAATATACATATTTACTACATGTGTATTCACACATACCTACATAGCTAGGGTCCAATCACTACCTCCATTGCTCCCACCCTGATCCAAGCCACCAACAGGACACCTCTCATCTGAATTGTTGCAGTCGTTTTCTAGCTGCTGTTCTTGCTTCTACCTTTGCTGTCCCTGCAGTGTGTTCTTAGGAATAATATGTCTTAAAACATAAATCAGATCATGTCATTCCTTGGCTTAGAACCCTCCGGTGGCCTTCCATCTCCATGCTCAATTGAAGTCAAAGCCTTGCCATGGCTCATGAGGCCCCACTACCCCACCACTCTCATCACACCTTCTGTGCCTCTGGGACTACATTGCCTACTAACCCTCTGGCTCACCACCTTCCAGCCCACTGACCTCAAACATCAACTACAGGAAACTCTCCCTCCTCAGGGTCTTTGCACTTACTGTTGTCTCTCCCTGGAAGCTCTTCCCAGACATTCATGTGACTTTCTCCCCCTCACTTTCTTCAAGGTTTTAATCAATGTCACTTTATCAATGGGGCCTTCCCTGATGATCAGATCAAAACTTCTAAGTCCTTGTTATTCTCTTTCTGTACAAAGAGCTGGCACAATATATAATTAGGAGGATGTGTTCTGCTGCCAGACAGTCTGTCTTCACGTCATGTTCTAGTTGTGTGATTTGGTGCCCTCTCTGTGCCTCAGTTTCACCACCAATAAAGTGGGGGATAAGTATTGTGTCATTAAGGTTATTGTAGGGATTAATTGAATTGATATATGACAAGCACTTAAAACAGTGGCCAGTACATAGTAAGCTAATGATAATGTTATTCCTGTTACTTGCTTCATTGTTTTTACCATTTATCAATCAGCCTCTCATCTGCTATATATTTAAACTATTTTATGTGGTTTCTTGCCATTAGAATGTATGTGCCTTCAGAGCAAAAACTTTACTTTTTTTCCTCTTTTATTTTCTTTTCTTTTCTTCACTACTATACCTTCATCACTTAGAATAGTGCCTGATATACAATAGGTACTCTGTAAATCTTGTATGATTAATGGGTGAATGAGAGAAGAGTCTGCATACTTTCAGGAGGCTGTAGGATAAGGTAGGTTAGGGAAGGGGCTGGAAACTTTTTCTGCAAAGAGCCAGATAGTAAATATTTTAGGCTTCGTGAGTTACAATTAGTCAGCTTTGCTGTGGTGGCATGAAAGCCACCATAGATGATACATAAATGAATGAATGTGACTGTGTTCTAAAGAAGCTTTATAAAAACAGGCAGTGGGCCAGATTTGACCATAGGTGATAGTTTGTCAGCTCCTGGGTTGGGGAATAATTTTTGGCCTTACTTTCCTCGTTCTCATTAATCCTCCCTTCAGCCAGCAATTAGTGCTATTCACTCAGAACTGAAATATAAATAACTTGAAAAGCATGACATTACCCCTTAGTATTTGGCTCAGTATTTATTAATTGTACAAATTTTCCATGTGTCTCCTAATATTGTGATAGGAAATAACAATGTTAAGAATGTATTTTGAATTTTCTAGCTGTACAGTTTCAGGGCTCTCCGTTTTCATTTCTCTTCTCCAACAGCCAAAAACTGGTGATTCTGGCCAGGAGCATGTACACAATAAGGAACAAGCAGTGTTGGCATTCCTCTTACTGTATGGCCAGGAGTGTAACTGACACCCAGTTGGAATTGAAACCAACAGAAATTACCTACAAGACAAACTGTTTAGTTTATAAGATTATTTATAAAAACTATTCATCCACAAAATTGTTTTGTAGCCCACAGTTTTTACCAGTCTTCCCAATCACTTTTATATGCTAGCAGGTTTCTTCTAGCTTTTTGATACAGTGAATTTTGACCATGTGACAAACTGAAACTTTAACACAAAATACATAGCTTTTATTGGTGTAATTAAAGCAGGGGAAAAACTGAACAGAAAGTATAGAGTTCCCATATACCCTTTTCCTGCCCTATCCACATACACAGTTTCCCCTATTATTAGCATCTTGCATTAGTGTGGCATATCAGTTACAATTGATGAGCCAACAGTGTTACATTATTATCAGCTAAACTCATAGTTCACATTAGGGTTTACGTTATGTATGCTATGAGTTTTTTTAAATAGAAAAATTAGCTGATTTTATTATCGATGCCAAGCAAGTCTTTAAATCAACTAAAATTTATTTGATTCAGCATAAAGTTACTTTCACATTTGTTGACAACCACAGTAAATACAGTTCTTGGCATAAAGACACAGCCTTTAGAATTCAAAGCCTCCCTACCTGCCAGATTACATATATAAAACTCCTATTGTTTATATAATAATGAATTAATCAAATTAAAATAGTTATACTATCTAGAATAAAGTAAAACGGAAATAATTTAATCATAAGATGCATATTTAAATCATCTTTATTTACAAAATACTAGCCTGGAATTATAATGCCATTAAGCTTCCATTTTAGCAAAAGTATAAGTAAAGTAAATATAAGTAACAGTTATATAGTAACAGCAGTTACTTTAAATTAAAAATGAGATCAGTCAAAATTATTTTTGAAGAGAGCAAAAAAAAGTTTCTTGGTGTGGTTCTGGATGTTCAGTAGCAGGCTCATTTGAAGGCAGAATCAACCCTGAAGGAACTCACTTCTGGAGCGGAGGTGGGAGGAAAAATCCAGGTCTTGGGGGAAGGTAAGGAGGAAAACTTCTTAGTGGATACACATTTCTCACTGTTCAAAGAGATTGGTTAAAGGCATTTTATAACGTTGAGAACCTGTACTGTACCCTGATAAATCATTAAATTTATAGCTTCCATTACCTATTATTTTATTTGAAAATTTACACCAGAATAATTACTTGATCTAACAAACTAATTTTTACAACATTGAGAAAAATGCACCTCTTCAAATACAGGTGATTAAAGGAAATATCATTAATTTTTAAGTAATTTTTGTCCTATCTTAACACCTCTTTTAAAAAGAGGAATTATTTCAAAATATATAGAACATACCGTAAAAATAATATTTTTTCTTTCATTATCAGAGTCCTTCTCAAAGAACATTTTCATGTAATATAATTTTCACCAAACTTAAAATTCATATCAGTGATTCCCAATTCTGCTTTGATATTACACTAAAACATTTCCAGTTATATCAAAGACCACCTTAAAATTCCCCAAACAAAATTCATTTTAATTCTCTTTAAACTTTAAAAAGAGTGGAGAAACAAGGGAAGGAATGACTAGATGAGACATTCATATTCAAAGCCTAGTATTTGGTAACCACATATTTATTCTGCAGAACCCTATAGTTCAAAACAGTAAAGTATGAATATAAAAGCAATATATTATTCCTTTTTCTTATGTGAAGCTTTAAAAGAATTCAATAAATCTGACAATTAGGTCAAATGTAATACATACATTTTAAATTTTAAATAAGTAGGACTACATCAGAACCACTTATGAAAAAGACTTTAAAAAATATTGTAGCCAGTAATTTTAATGCTAGAATATAAATTTTAATTATTTTAACTAACTGCCAGAATAACAAGTTGCTACCAAATAAGATACAGATAATTTTAGTTTTATAAGACTTGCAAAAAGTCAATTATTTTCTTGACTACCAAAATACAGAAATAATTTTGTATTATTAAGATGAATCAATTTGAAACCTCACTACACTCCACTTATGGCTGCCTGCCTTCCCAATTCAGAAAAGTAATGGTACACTCACAGAATGCTAGAAAAGTTTTTCCTCCACCATGTTACTTCATGAACAGATAGTAAAATTAATATCTCTGATTAATAAAACACATATTGAGCTTTAAAAACAAATTTAAAAAACAAGCATACTTGCAAATAGAGCATGTGGTGGATCTGGGGAAACCCTTAGTGGAAAATCATCTTCAGAAGCTCCCTTTTCCCACAAAGGTGACAGGGGCCCAGTGTCAGAAGGACCTCTGTGAGAACTGGTTAACATATCAGAGCTTGAGTCTCCTCTTTCATTGGTAATCTGATGGTCCAGAGGATTCCCTGGGCCTCTTAAGCCTCTTCCTCCTCTCCTTGGAAACAAAGGTGAGAATCTGGGTGGACCCTCCGACGAAGTTGAAGGAGACAGAAAAGCTCTCATTTCAGATGAAGGCTGACTCAATGGTGAAGAACCATATGAGGAAGGTTCTCTGCCAAATGGTGTATTTGGAACATCCAGTGCATACGGATTTTTTTCTAAAAGTTCAAATTCAAACTCTAGTTCAGTTAATTTTTGTCTGTTGCAAGCATTTTCTTTCCTTAAATCATTGAGATTCCTTTCAGCAGTTCAAGCTGCAAGGCAATTATTATGTGCTTTTGTCTCATAGGAAATAGTGCGCTTTTGATAATAATGCATTGTTATCTCCAATTCTTCTTCAAGATCTTAGGCTCACTTTCTGTAGGTCTCCAGATTTGCAGTGACATGGCTGATCCTTTTGTCTACTTTAGAAAGTTTCTCTTCTGTCTCTAACTGGCAATTTTCCTCTGTTGTTAATCTCCTGTAGAGTTTCATTTCATTTTCTTGATATAATTCAGTCACTACTTTAAGTTTCTGTTGAAGCTTCTGATTCTCACTTTCAAAATGTGTGTTTTCTGACTGCAAAGATACTTGTTCAGTCTCAAGATTTTTAATATGTTCTGTAAGTTCTTCCTTCATTTTATCAACTTCAGATAACTGAATATAAATTTGGGTTCTTTCTCTTTCTAAGCTTTTGAAAGAAGCATTGCACTTAGCAGCATAAATCAGTTTCTTCAAAGCTCCTTTTGGAGGATGATCTAAGTAAGCATGATTTTCTGATTCACTGTTCAGTTCTGACTCCACATTATCTTCATCTGTTCTGTCTTCTCCAAGCATAGCCGCCCGATCTTTCATCTTTAGCAAGTGTTCAGTCAGTCTTGATGTGATTGTGTTTATCACTGAGGACTTGTTCTGCATGTACTTTGGAGTCTTCCAATGTTATTTTCTGTTTATTAAGTTCACTCACTTGTTCTTTCCATACTTCAACTTCTTGCAAAAGCTGTTTCTGGCTTTCCTGAAGTTGAGAATTTTCATCCAAAGCATCTTTTATTGCTATCTTCAGTGGTTCTTCATTCATTGGAAATAAAGTCTTGAAGGTCATTTTGGCTTCAGCTACTTGTGATTTGAGGGATTTTGACTCATCTTCTAGAGACTGTATCGTTTTTGAAATATCCGCCATCAGTTCATTTTGTTCAGACTGTTTCGATTTTCTCTTCTTTTAACTCTTTTACTGACATAGTATTTCTTCCTCAAGTTCTGCATTGGACCTGTTTGGCTTTTCACAGGTTGCCTTCAAGCTTTGTGCTTCTGTTGCCTCCTTCTCAAAGCTGGCATCCTTTAAAGATGACTCTACTTCATGGCCTTCATACTCTTTTTGAATAATGCTCAGTTTTTCAAGTAGTTGACATTTTCCCTCAATTAGTCTAGACAGTGTTTCAGCAAGCTTTTTCTCTCTTCTCACATAAAGCCGAATCCTAATGGATCTAAAACCTCTCCACAAAAAAAGTGAACAGCAAAAAATTCAAACATAGCTGCCATATCACCCATTCCCATGGAAAACCATAAGAATTAGAATCTGCTCCCATACTTTGACACAGTGCTGCCACAACCCTGCGCAGCACCTCCAGAACCAGCCTCAAGTATGGCTGAGGGGGTAGCCTGGGGCTCTTCCATAGTGCCAAGGCTGCTGTGGTGGTCGCCGCAGTAACCGGAGCCTGTGGGGGGCCACAACAAAGGGCAGAGAACAGGCAGCCTTCTGTCTGGAACCTGAATCCACAGGGACAACTGGAGCGGACCACTGCAGACCAGGCTACGGGGGGAGCTGAGAAACACTGGGGAGCTGAAAGATGTGGGGGGAGCTGGGGGACGTGGCACCCACAGGCTTCACAGGCCCATGCTGCCTTTTTCTCTTTTATTTTTACTTTATTTTTAGATTGAGGTCTTGTCATGTTATCCAGGCTGATCTTGAACTCCTAGCCTCCAGCGATCAACCCACCTTCCTCAACTAATCTTGGCATTTCAACTCCCACACTTCAAAATCCTATTCATCCTTCTTTGACTAAGCCTTTGTCAATACCATAACTGAAAAGGCTCTTCCACGTTTAATTATCCTTACTACTTGTATAATACTGAATTACATGGTCTCACACATAAATTATGCAAAACATAATTTTGCAGGCATGTTTCTCGTTTGAATTATATATAGTTTTGAGCTAAGACCTGTCTTAATCATCTTTATATGTCCACATTAGCAGAATGCAGGTAACAAGACACAACACTTATGATACTCATGAGGTTTTTTTCTTAGAAAAATGTCTCAAATCATAGATACTTACGTTTTTTAATAAACTTTGAGGTTTCCTTTTAAAGAGCCTTTAGACAATTTTTTAAAAAGTCTGTAGCTGCTCATCTGATTCCTCATTTCAGGACTTCAATAAATAAGATAATACCTAATAAATAAATAAATAATACCTAATAAGACCTTCAGGCCCATATTTGCTGTCAGTGGCTAAGAGTAGGAGCTTACATGAAGTAGAAGGCTACAGCTGGAAAAAGTCTGGCAGTCAGGATATGACTTATTCTACACTTGCCACTAAGTAGCTAATTTAATACACACATCATTTAATTTTTTTTTTTTTAAGACAGAGCCTTACCCTGTTGCCCAAGCTGGAATGCAGTGGTGCAATCCAGGCTCACTACAACCTCTACCTTTGGGGTTCAAGCGATTCTCCTGCCTCAGCCCCCCCAAGTAGCTTTGATTACAGGCATCCACCACCACACCAGACTAATTTTTATATTTTTTTATATTTTTAGTGAAGATGGTGTTTCACCATGTTGACCGGGCTAGTCTTGAACTTCTGGTCTCTAGTGATCCACTGCCTCGGCCTCCCAAAGTACTGGGATTACAGTCATGAGCCACTGTGCCCAGCCCATATCATTTAACTTCTAAAGGCTATAGCTGCTTCATCTAGAAAAGTTTAGATTAAATGTCTTCAGTATCTACCTCGGTTCTAAAAACAGAAACAAAGTATATTATTTTATGGCCTGTGATGTCAAAAGACTTTTTTAGAGTCATGTTAGGAAAGAGTAGTAAATGCAATATTCATCAAGCTTCAGCTCTAATTCCTAACAAGGGCTCTGCTACTAATCAGGTTAGAATCACAAGTCAAGTTAGGATACAATTAGCATCTCTAACAAAGTAACCCAACAAACCAAATACTTCAACTAACTCAAGTCATTAGTGTGCTAATTTTAGAATAAGGGGGGTAAATCACAAGAAACATTAAGTCTCAGAAAACATACTCCATGGTACGGGTCTGCAAACTGTGGCCCATCACCCATCTATTTTTATAAATAAAGTTTTATTGAACACAGCCATGCCCATGTGTTTACTTGTTGTTTATGGATGCTCCTGCATTACAAGACTGGAACTGAGTAGCTGTGACAGAAAACATGGCCCTGCAGAGCCCAAATAATTAACTATCTGGCTCTTTGCAGAAAGTCTGCCAACTCCTGTCCTAGGGAACTATAAAAAATGCAATTGGGAGTGGTTTTAAAAAGTTTTGGCTAATGTTCACAAAGGAATGCCCCAGAAACTATCAAATACTGTACGTTTAAAAAGCATCAGGCTGGGAGTGGTGGCTTATGCCTGTCATCCCAACACTCTGGGAGCCAATGCAGGAGGATCACTTAAGCCCAGCAGTTTCAGACCAGCCTGGGAAACAGGCTGAGACCCAATCTCTGAAAAAAAAAAAAAGTAAAAATAATTAGCCAGGTATGGTGGTGCACACCTGTAGTCCCAGCTAACTCTCAAGGATGAGGAGGAAGGATTGCTTGAACCCAGGAGGTAGAGGTTGCAGTAAGCCATGATCATGCCACTGCACTCCAGCCTGGGCGACAGACTGAGAGGCCATCTCAAAAATTAAAAAAAATAAAAAAAATAAATTTAAAAAGCACCAGATAGGCTTGCTCTGCAAAGATCTTAGATTTTCGTAGTCAGAAATACCTAGAATTGTTTGAATTTCAATTGTGACAATTAGTTGTAGAAACAAGTTATTTAAAACCCCCAGTCTTAGCTAAAAATGGAATTTGAGGCTACAACAATCACAAAAGATCATAATACAAATTGCGTGGTGTACAGTCTAGAACAGTCTTAGTTTCCCACAATTTATTAAACCCCGAAGAAAGAAAAGATAGGAGAGGAATGCACTTTCACAAACTGGTGAATGATGACACCCAATGATGACTATAACATTCTCAAATGAGAGAAATTAAAATTAAGAAGAAAAAAAAACTGGCTCTACCAAAAGCTTTCACAACTAGAGACTTAGCCTGAAAAACAAGAGATTTTTAATAGACAGGATTTTTTTTAAGAGAATAAAAGAAAAAAAGAAACACCATTCTACTCCACTTTGATAATGTGGTAGGAGTTATTAAGAAATTATTTTAGGCAAATAGGAAAAGGGGTCCTTGGAAGGTTTTTCACAGCTTTTATGTCTAGCATAAAAGCCCTGGGTCTTAGACCCAGGCTGGCAACCTTTAGGATGCAAATGTAAGCTGTTATAAACTGGGTTCACCCAACCTGGTGATTCCCACTGTTGTCCTCTTGCTTTTGCCCCAACATGTGCCTAACAGCATGGCCTCCCCCCTCATATCCCCACGAGTGTAAAACGTAAGGGCGCCCTGCATTTGCATCTTAAAGGACTTTTTTAAAAATCTAATTCAACTCAAAACAAAATCCTGGTGTTCCTCTACTCATCAAAGCAGCATCAGTAGCAAGGCAGTGTCCCAGGTACAAAGCAAGAACAAGTACTCTAAATATCATTCAGCTAGAATTCTAATATAACTTTAACAAACGCTATACATTAAATGGGGGGCTGGGCTCAGTGGCTTAAGTCTGTAATCACACCACTTTGGGTGGCCAAGGCAGGTGGATCACTTGAGATCAGGAGTTCAAGACCAGCCTGGCCAACATAGTGAAACCCCGCCTCTACTAAAAATAACAAAATTAGCCAGGTATGGCGGTAAGCACCTGTAATCCCAGCTACTCGGGAGGCTGAGACATGAAAATCACTTCAACCTGGAAGGCAGAAATTGCAGTGAGCCAAGATTGCACCATTGCATTCCAGCCTGGGCGATAGAGTGAGATTCAATCTCAATAAATAAATAAATAATAGAGTGAGACTCAATCTCAGTAAATAAATAAATAGATGGATGGATAGATAGATATAGTAATTATCTTTTTAACCAAACTTGTAGTTTGTGTACTCTCAAGTTTTAAGTGGATCTAATTTTCAGATCACACATATTTGCTCTCAAGAACCTGTGTTTTTCATTGGATTTATTAAATGTTTTCATTTTTATCATTAATTATCTCCCCATGAAGGCAAGAACTGTATCTACCTTGAATACCACTGTCTCTCCAGTGCCATCTCAACTGTATGGAATCTGGTATAAACTTAAAATATCCACAAATGAAGAACCTGCTCTCAGACTGAGCAGGAGCTCATCCATTAAATACAGTACTAACTCTAGAGGGCAGGTATGCTTCATACAGTCACGACTATGGAAGATAAAAATTTAAAGATAATACAGGAAGTAACAAAAATAGGTAAAAAGTAAAAGACTAGGATTTCTATAATAATTGGTTCTATCTCCTACATCTTCTAGAGAACTATGCAATGATTCCTAAAATCCAGAATAATGACCATAAGACACTGCCACATTAGCAAAAAAGGTATCCAATCTTTTGGCTTCCCTGGGCCACATTGGAAGAAGAATTGTCTTGGGCCACACGTAAAATACACTTAATACTAATAATAGCTGATGAGTGGGAAAAAAATTGTAAAAAAAAATCTTATAATATTTTAAGAAAGTTTATGAATTTGCATTGGTCTACATTCAAAGCCATCCTGCCATATGGTCCATGGGGCATGGGTTGGACAAGCTTGTTTAAAGATATACAGAAGAAAATATTCTATTTGTCAAGCATTCTTGTTAACAAAAAAAATTTTTTACCAAACATCTTGCAGTGATATCTCTTAAGAAATTCTGCTGACTAATATTTTGGAATTCTGTATTCATAATCAGAAAGTACCAGTACTCTCCTGTCATCCATACAATAATAAACCTGTATTTCACAGTGTTATTAAATGGAGCTTACCTGATGTCTAGACCTATTTGGCAGATGTTAAGCTCAGACTGCTGACTTTTCTGCTGATGGCTGTAATAAAAGTTATTTTTACTCTAAATAGTCAAGACAAATTTGCCTTAAAATGCTAAAATATTGGGATCCCGCCAAGATGACTGAATAGATACAGCTCCGGTGCACAGCTCCCAGTGAGAGATGCAGAAAGTGAGTAATCTCTGCATCTCGAAACGAGGTACCAGGTTAATTTCAATGGGACTGATTGGACAGTGGGCATAGCCCAAAGAGGGCAAACTGAGGCAGGGTGGGGCACTGTTTCCACCTAGGAAGTACATCTGACTGGAGAATTGGGGCTTCCCCCCCCCCCCTGGCACACTGGTCCAGATACTGCACTTCACCCAAAGTCTCTGCAACCCACAGACCAGGAGATGTTCACCAGGCTGAAAAGCACCTGAGTTACCTGCACAGAGCTGAGCAGCCCCGGTCAGTGCCACAGATTGTCGGCACAGATCTAGGTGGATGCATTGGCAGGCTGGGAGAGCCTGCTGAACAGACCTACTGGCCCCCTGGAAAAAAGGGTGCTAAAAGCAGGGAGACAGGCAGTTGGCTAGGGGGGTTCCTCCTCTACAAAGCCCAGCAGGCTGAAGTCCTCTGGCTTGAGGATTTCATAGCCAGCACATCAGTTCGAGTTCGACCCAGAAGGATGGAGCTCGGTGGGGGGGAAGGGCATCTGCCATTACAGAGGCGGGCCTAATCTCCTTGTGTAAACAAAAGATACAGGAAGCCTACACAGCAGCTGGACTGAGTCCCTGGCAGCCAAGCAGTACCTCTACAGGCAGACAAGGGACAGACTCCATCCTCAAGCGGCTCTCAGAGATCAAAGCTAGAAAAATCCATGAAGATGGGAAGAAACCAGAGCAAAAAGGATGAAACCATCAAAGATGAGAACACCTCTGCTCCTTCAAGGAATCACAATTCCTCCAGCAAGGGAACCAAACAGAATGGAGAATGAGTTTGATGAACTGACAGAAGCAGGCTTCAGAAGGTAGGTAATAAACTTTTCTGAGCTAAAGGAACATTTTCTAACCTAATGCAAAGAAACTAAGAACCTTGAAAAAAGTTTAGACGAAATGCTAACTAGAATAACCAGCTTAGAGAAGAACATAAACGACTTGATGGAGCTGAAAAACACAGCACGAGAACTTCACGATGCATACACAAGTTTCAATAACCGAACCGATCAAGCAGAAGAAAAGATATCAGAGATTGAAGATCAACTCAATTAAATAAAATGAGAAGACAAGACTAGAGCAAAAAGAGTAAAAAGAGATGAAGAAAGCCTCCAAGAAATATGGGATTATGTCAAAAGACCTAATCTATGCTTGATTGGTATACCTGAATGTGACAGGGAGAATGAATCCAAGCTGGAAAACACTCTTTGGGATATTATCCAGGAGAACTTCCCCCAACCTAGCAAGGAAGGCCAACATTCAAATCCAGGAAATACAGAGAACACCACACAGATATTCCTCAAGAAGAGCAACCCCAAGGCACATAATCGTCAGATTCACCAGGGTTGAAATGAAGGAAAAATGCTAAGGGCAGCCAGAGAGAAAGGGCAGGTCACCCACAAAGGGAAGCCAATGAGATTCACAGCAGATCTCTCAGCAGAAACCATACAAGCCAGAAGAGAGTGGGGGCCAATATTCAGCATCCTTAAAGAAAAGAACTTTCAACCCAGAATCTCATATCCCGTCAAAATAAGCTTCATAAGTGAAGGAGAAATAAAATCCTTTACAGACAAGCAGCTACTGAGAGCCTTTGTCACCACCAGACTTGCCTTACAAGAACTTCTGAAGGAAACACTAAACGTGAAAAGGAACAGCCAGTACCAGCCACTGCAAAAACATACCAAATGGTAAAGACCAACCACACAATGAAGAAACCACATCAACTAACGAGCAAAAAAAAACCCAGCTAGTAACAAAGTGGCAGGATCAAATTCACACATAACAGTATTAACATTAAATGTTAATGGCTTAAATGCCCCAATCAAAAGACACAGACTGGCAAACTGGATAAAAATTCAAGACTCATTGGTGTGCTGTATTCAGGAGACCCGTCTCACTTGCAGAGACACACATAGACTCATAAAGAAATGAAAGAAGATTTACCAAGCTAATGGAGAGCAAAAAAAAAAGCAGGGGTTGCAATCCTAGTCTCTGATAAAACAGACTTTAAACCAACAAAGATCAAAAGAGACAAAGAATGGTGTTATATAATGGTAAAAGGATGAATCCAACAAGAAGAGCTAACCATCCTAAATACATATGCACCCAATACAGGAGCACCCAGATACATGAAGCAAATTCTTAACAACCTACAAAGAGACTTAGACTCCCACACAATAATAATGGGAGACTTTAACACCCCACTGTCAATACTAGACAGATCAGCAGGACAGAAAATTAACAAGGATATCCAGGACTTGAACTCGGATCTGGACCAAGCAGACCTAATAAACATCTACAGAACTCTCCACCCCAAAACCACAGAATATAGATTCTTCTCAGCACCACATCACACTTATTCTAAAATTGACCACATAATTGGAAGTAAAACACTCCTCAGCAAATGCAGAAGAATGGAAATCATAACAGTCTCTCAGACCACAGTGAAATCAAATTAGAACTCAGAGTTAAGAAACTCACTCAAACTGCACAACTACATGGAAACTAAACAATCTGCTCTGGAGTGACTACTGGATAAATAATGAAATGAACGAAGAAATAAAGATGTTCTTCAAAACCGTTGAGAATGAAGACACCACATACCACAATCTCTGGGACACATTTAAAGCAGTGTCTGGAGGGAAATTTATAGCACTAAATGCCCACCAGAGAAGTGAGGAAAGATATAAAATTGACACCCTGACATCATGATTAAAAGAACTGGAGGAGCAAGATCAAACAAATTCAAAAAGCCCTTCAAAAAAATCAATAAATACAGGAGATGGTTATTTGAAAAGATCAACAAAATAGACTGCTAGCCAGACTAATAAAAAAGAAAAGAGAGAAGATTCGAATAGATACAATAAAAAATGATAAAGGGGATATCACCACCAATCCCACAGAAATACAAACTACCATCAGAGATTACTACAAACACCGACATGCAAATAAACCAGTAAATCTAGAAGAAATGGATAAATTCCTGGACACTTACATCCTCCCAAGACTAAGCCAGGAAGAAGTTGAATTCCTGAATAGACCAATAACAAGGTCTAAAGTTGAGGCAGCAATTAATAGCCTTCCAACCAAAAAAAGTCCAGGACCAGATGGGTTCATAGCTGAATTCTACCAGAGGTACAAAGAGGAGCTGGTACCATTCCTTCTGAAACTATTCCAAACAATGGGGAATTCTCCCTAACTCATTTTATGAGACCAACATCATCCTGATACCAAAATCTAGCAGAGACGCAACTAAATAAGAAAATTTCAGGCCAATATCCCTGATCAACATTGATGCCAAAATCTTCAATAAAATACTGGCAAACTGAATCCAACAACACATCAAAAAACTTATCCATCACGATCAAGTTGGCTTCATCCCAGGGATGTAAGGCTGGTTCAACATCCACAAATCTATAAACATAATCCATCACATAAACAGAACAGACAAAAACCACATGATTATCTCAATAGATACAAAGAAGGCCTTCAACAAAATTCAACAGCCCTTTATGCTAAAAACTCTCAATAAACTAGGTATTGATGGATTGTATCTCAAAATAATAAGAGCTATTTATGACAAACCCAAAGCCAGTATCATAACTGAATGGGCAAAAGCTGGAAGAATTCCCTTTGAAAATTGGTACAAGACAAGGATGCCCCTCTCTTACCACTCCTATTCAACATAGTATTGGAAGTTCTGGCTAGGGCCACCAGGCAAGAGAAAGAAATAAAGGGTATTTGAATAGGAAGAGAGGACGTCAAATTGTCCCTGTTTGCAGATGACATGATTTGTTATTTAGAAAACCCCATCATCTCAGCCCTAAATCTCCTTAAGCTGATAAGCAACTTCAGCAAAGTCTCAGGATACAAAATCAATGTGCAAAAATCACAAGCATTCCTATACACCAATAATAGACAGAGAGCCAAATCATGAGTAAACTCCCATTCACAGTCGCTACAAAGAGCATAAAATACCTAGGAATAGAACTAACAAAGGATGTGAAGGACCTCTTCAAAGAGAACTACAAACCATTGCTCAAGGAAATAAGAAAAGACACAAACAGATGGAAAAACATTCCATGCTTATGGATAGGAAGAATCAATATTGTGAAAATAGCCATACTGCCCAAAGTAATTTATAGATTCAGTGCTATTCCCATCAAGCTACCATGGACTTTCTTCAGAGAATTGGAAAAAACTACCTTAAACATAATATGGAACCAAAGAGAACACGCATTGCCAAGACAATCCTAAGCAAAAATAAAAAAATAAAAAAAACAAAGCTGGAAGCATCACTCTACCTGACTTCAAACTATACTGCAAAGCTACAGTAATCAAAACAGCATGGTACTGGTACCAAAACAGATATATAGACCAATGAACAGAACAGAGGCCTCAGATATAATACCACACGTCTACAACCATCTGATCTTTGACAAACCTGACAAAAACAAGCAATGGGGAAAGGATTCCCTATTTAATAAATGGTGTTGGGAAAACTGGCTAGCCATATGCAGGAAGCTGAAACTGGATCCTTTCCTTATACCTTATACAAAAATTAACTCTAGATGGCTTAAAGATTTAAACATAAGACCTAACACCATAAAAACCCTAGAAGAAAACCTGGTCAATACCATTCAGGACATAGGCATGGGCAAAGACTTCATGACTGAAACACCAAAAGCGATGGCAACAAAAGCCAAAATAGACAAATGGGATCTAATTAAACTTAAGAGCTTCTGCACAGCAAAAGAAGCTATCATCAGAGTGAAACAGAATGGGAAAAAATTTTTGCAATCTACCCATCTGACAAAGGGCTAATAACCAGAATCTACAAAGAACTTAAACAAATACAAGAAAAAACAACCCATCAGAAAGTGGGTGAAAGATATAAACAGACACTTCTCAAAAGAAGACATTTATGCAGCCAACAAACATATGAAAAAATGCTCATCATCACTGGTCATTAGAGAAATGCAAATCAAAACCACATTGAGATGGCATCTCACGCCAGTTAAAATGGCAATCATTAAAAAATCAGGAGACAACAGATACTAAAGAGGATGTGGAGAAATAGGAATGCTTTTACATTGTCGGTGGGAGTGTAAATTAGTTGGACCACTGTGAAAGACAGTGTGGTGATTCCTTAAGGATACAGAACTAGAAATACCATTTGATCCAGCAATCCCATTACTGGGTATATACCCAAGGGGTTATAAAACATTAAATTGTAAAGACACATGCACATGTATGTTTGTTGCAGCACTGTTAACAATAGCAAAGACTTGGAACTAACCCAAATGCCTATCAATGATAGCCTTTTATAAAGAAAATGTGGCACTGATACAGCATGGAATACTATGCGGCCATAAAGGGCGGGTTCATGTCCTTGGATGAAGGGACATGGATGAAGGTGGAAACCATCATTCTCAGCAAACTGACACAAGAACAGAAAACCAAACACCACATGTTCTCACTCATAAGTGGGTGTTGAACAATGAGAATACATGGACACAGGGAGGGGAACATCACACACTTGGTCCTGCTGGGGGCATGGGGGGTGGGTAGGGGAGGAATAGCAGGGGTGGAGGGATTGGGGAGGGATAACATTAGGAGAAACACCTAATGTAGATGACAGGTGGATGGATACAGCAAACCACCATGACACATGTATACTTATGTAATAAACCTGCACAATCTGCACATGCACCCCAGAACTTAAAGTATAATAATAATTAAAAAAAAAAGAATGAATTTACTAGCATAGCTGTAGGCTTCTGGAAATGAAAAACCTTTTAAAATTTGGAAGTGTGTCTCCTGTGATTAAAAAAAAAACTGTAGACTGTGACATACTTGTTTAATTAAATTAAGGCTGAATTTTCTGTTTTGATTGTGAAATACTATAATGTGTTAACACAGATATTAATAACGGAGAATTACTTGCTTTATGAAGCTCCAGATTTAAGAAGGCAAATGGAAAAATATGTCTAATTGCTTGAGTCAAGCAAGTAGTTGTTTACTTTGGGTCTAACTTCATGAGTTGCCCTAGAACATTCTTATAATGTTTTTTAAACTGAGGATCATGACCTTGATCCATGTCAGCAGGGGATCAGGTAGTGAAATCCCAAAGGTGTCTATTTGTCAGTTTTAATTATGAGGTCGTCTCAAAGTCAGCAGAAATTACAAAAATACAATTTTCAACAGTGAGTGAAATACTAACGGTGAATACTAATGGTAATAACTCCAAAGCAGGCATCATCACCCATGAGATAGGTAGAATGTAAACAGGGAAAATGAGGTGTTCTAGACTGGCTTCTGACCTGTTAAATCATCATAATACATTCCCTCTTATTTTTACATTAAAAGTTAGATAATATTAATCCCAAATTTATATTTTTTAAAGTTGCTATAAAAATAAAAATACTCATAACTTAGAAGAGTTCAGGCATGGGACGCATTCTCTGCAGGGCTAATGGTTGTTCTCCATGAGTCCCTGACTCCCGGCCGCACGATGCAGTCCCCCGTCTTACCACCCTCTGATCCCTGCTGCTTTCTGACCAGCTTTGCTTTTCATGTGAGCCTCCAGGAAATGTTTTCTCAGGCCTTGGCAAACAAGGTACATCTTAAGATTGTATCCCATATGTGATCACAATTATCTGAGTTATGCGGTGCCTCACTGAGACATTCTAGCTAAACTTAAGGCAGTTTTCCTTTTAGACTTCAAGTAAACTCCCATGGAATCTGTCCACAGACACAGAAAAACAAATTGACCAATTCTGCAGAATTCCTAGTTTCCAGAGGTAAAAGACGTACTTTTCATGAAATCTCAGGCTATTGGTATTTGTTAGGATTGAATGGAAAGAGGTTTCCGTGTCCTTTGGAGAGTTAAAAAGAAAAAGTGACGAGATCAATAGAGACTTTTTTCTTGATCTCAAGTTATCCTTCCCAAAGTAGAAAAGCGATTCTTTCGCTAGATCTCTGTATCCTTTCACACATTGCTGGCTTTTAACAAGTGTTGAATAAGTGAGTGAACGATGATATTGAATGAATGAATATGCTACTGTACTGGGATAGAAGCTGCAGCGTCGCTTCCAGGGACACTGGGACCTTCTTTTCTCTGTCCTCCCCCGAATTCAGGGGACTTAGGTGTAAACCTATGACTAAGTTAATATTATAGTCTAAACATGTCCCTGCCAGCCCTTCTGCCACACTGTGAAGCTCATGCCCTCATTCCATCACACCCAGTGAGAGGACAGGGGGAGCAGAGTACTGCCACTGCCTGGTTGCTTGGTTTCCAGCATCATTGATATCATGTTCTTTGACTCTTTGGATAGTAGCGGTGTAAGATGCCTGGTTATGGTATTGAACGCAAATGCAATATGACTATGCTCTCCATGGTGGAAGGATTCAAGTCCTATCTCAGTCTTTCCTCATAGTTCAGAGTCTAGTGGAGAGCAGGCATGCAGTAAATGTTTGCATGTGTGGCAAAGGTATAATTCTGAGTACAAAACACTGTCGTAGTAATTATTTCTTTTGGTAACTAGAGATAACGTTCACGTAAAGGAGATTTCGTGGACTGAGCCTTACTTTTCCTTTCTTGATACTGAATGTTTAAAAACAGAATTATGAAATCAAGACCATGTGACAGTTTTAATAACTAGTTTTAAAAATAAGTGTAATGACTGACTGGAATGTGGTATGTGCATGTATTTGTTTATATGTAGTATTAGTAATCCAGCTATGTTTTTTTAACATTTGTTGTCCCTAAAAAGGGGGCTGTTTTCTTTTCCCCATTTTAATTTAGGTACTTACCGTTCTGATTTGGGAATATTACACTCAAAATTAGTTTCTGTTTTATAAAATAAATAAGCATAATTGTAGCAAATCACTGCTTGTATGTTGATTTTGGATTTAGACAGGACAGAAGAGCTCAGGAAGGAACAAAGTGAAACAAAGGGGAAATAGGGAAAACAACTCTAGACCAATGCAAACCAATAGAACCCAGAAAATAAAGGAAAACACAACATGATGTTATAAGTAAAAATAGCAGGTGAGACTCTTACCTTCCATGAATAATAGCTATTGAAATGGAATGACGAATACGTGGGGTTTCATCATGCTCATTTCTCTAATTTAAATCTATTTGAAATTTTCTATAATAAAAATCTTTTTAAACAGACACAAAGGAAAGATGTTAACATTTATTATGTTTTTATGCTTGACTGTGTGTTTGTAATACTTGATAATTAAAAGGAAGTTGATATAAAAAGAAGACTTTCCACTTAGATGGTGAAGGGAAAAGTAGATGGTGTTCTAGTATCATGAGTAGCACCTGCCATGTAGAGTCAGGGAATTTGTTTTCCAGGTGAAATTCCTGGCTAGCTCTAAGATTCTGTAATTCTATGAGTGATAAAGCTTTTTAGTTGTGTTTCTCCCCATCATGCCAGAAAAACCTGGCAGAGGCCATAAATTCATTAATTAAATTATCGTACCAGTGTTATAGTTGAGCTGGATATCCCACCATGACTCTCCACACACACTATTGGTTGGATACTGTACTGTTGAAATCCCTAAGTTGATTCCAATTTCAACTTAGCTGGATTGAATGTGGTCAATAAGGCGTTGAACCATAAGCTAAAGTAGAAAGGTAAAGTTATTTAGGCTGCTTTTCTGTGCTTTGGAAGTCAGATTGACTCAACAAGGATTTATACTTACATACATTTTAAATTACGTGCTCAGGATTTTATAAGCACCATGGAAGAATCAAAAGAAGAAAGACAGTTTTGCCCCGAGAAACTTAGGCTAAGTGACCAACCTGAATAAAATTATTACTCATCTACCTGAGGCAGAATATAATGAAACACTGAACAGCAAAGCTTAAGACAAGACCCAGAAGGTCAGCCAGTAGAGGGGGAAAGGAGAATGGCACAATGTAAGGAAAAGGAGGTAGAAATGGGTATGAAAGACAGATTGACCTGAGAGGGAGGAGTGGGAGTTAAGTAGACTGTTGGGTACAAAACCCTGGGGTAGTTGTTGTAAACAAGAATGGAAGAAAACTCATTAAAAGGAAGAAATGGAAAATAATAAGTAGAAGTGATGATTACAGGTCCCAGCAAAACAGGAAATCAAGGTTCCAAAGTAGAGGTGGAATGATGAGCTTTCAGGAAGGAGTTAAGAATCAGTTCTTTCAAGCCTGCAAGAAGAAAGAAAAGAAAAGAGTTAAGAGGTAATATATATTATAATATTATGCACTGAGGGAGAAACTGTCTAAGGTAGTTCACACAAGATGGCCTTAACTATTGTCCGTTACAAAGGCTCTGAGATCACCTAAACATAGTGGGAAGAGAGAATACAGGCCTCAGGAGAAAGGAGCCAGTCTAGACAGAGGTCAACCATGAAGCGCATGCCAGATTATAGAAGACACATAAATAAAGACCCACTGAGAAGCAAGAAGGCCAGATCAAAACCAAACATGCAATCATCTTTTATTCAACTAGTGTTTATTGAACATCTATCGTCATTCTTCTAGTCAACAGGCATTTTAGTTATCACCCACCGTATGTCACATGCCAAGGCAAATCTACTTGCAAAGAATGCAGAATCTATTAGAAGAGAGAGACATGTATGCAGTCAGGTCTAACTTTAGTGCATTCGGAGTAATGCTTGCTGTAATGAAGGCTCATCTAGATGCTGTCGCTGGCATATAGTAAACAGTAAATTCAAGGAAGACTTCCCAGACCAAGCCCTAATAGAGGTGGACCTTAAGGAATGGGAAGAGAAAAGAAAGGGTGGGAAAGGAAGGTCTGTGCAGAAGGAATAAAAGTAATATGTGAGAGAGCATGCCATATACGGGGAGGTTTTGAGTGACCTTGTAGGTAGAACATGGGAGTTGTAGGAAGAATAGAGACAATAGGGTGTTTACCTAATGGATCTTACTGCCAACATTCTTAATGCAAAGGAAACAAAATTGGCAGAAATGTAAACACATATGGACGGAATAGTCTTTACCTGCTTAACACAAGTGTATAACACTGATTGCTTTTAAATTCCGCTTTATGTTCCTACAGTGACTTTTAATATACTAAACTACCCTTGAGCATTATGAGTGCTTGTAAAAATCAATACAGTATTGAGAAACATAAATATGCTCATTTTGAGCCAATTTTCTCTATCTGTTCCTATTTGGAGCTAATTTTGGACAACTTGTTTTTAGAACACCTCACTTCCATATCATATAAAGTAGCTTGGGAGAAAAGACTATTCTCATTTTGTTATAATTTCCTCCAACGAGAAGAAAGATCAGTTTTGTTTTCTTTTTCTTAAGACGGGGTCTTACTTTGTTGCCCAGGCTGGAGTGCAATAGTGCAAACATGGCTCACTGTAGCCTCCACCTCCCAGGCTAAAGTGATCCTCCTTTCTCAGTCTCCAGGGTAAGTAGGACCATCGGCACATAACACCATGCTTGGCTGTTTGTTTGTTTGTTTGTTTGTTTAAGAGACAGGGTCTGGCCATGTTGCCTATGCTGGTCTCAAATTTCTGGGCTGAAGCAATCCTCAGCCTCCCAAAGTGCTGGAATTACAGGTGTGCACCACCACACTTGGCCAGTTTTGCTTTTTGTCCTCTCTAAACAGCAGGGGTTTTTCTTCCTACTTACTGAAATGTATCTGTTTCTAAAATGTTATTACTTGTATGGAATTTTAAAAACAGATGCCTGTAATTTCCATAATCAAAATGAGGAATTTTTTTTTTTTTTTTTTTTTGAGACAGAGTCTCACTCAGTCACCAGGCGCCAGGCTGGAGTGCAGTGGCGCGACCTCGGCTCACTGCAACCTCCGCTGCCCGGGTTCAAGCATTCTCCTGCCTCAGCCTCCCGAGTAGCTGGGACTACAGGCGCGCGCCACCACAAAATGAGGAATTTAAAGCTGTATAGGGCCTGTCTTGGCACTTTCTTAAGATTGAGAACATGCATTATGCACCCTGGCTCTTTTCCAAAAACTGCCCTTGAGAAGTTATATACATTTCATTTTCCTGTTAGTCCCCCAAGGGTGGAAGTTGTCCAGGCCACTCCATCACACTCTTCATAATACTTGTAATTTAATGCTGGGCACTTCAGTTAACAACATAGACAGAATTACGCTGTGGTAATTGTGAAAGTATGTGGTGAAGCAGCTGATTTTAAATTTTAATCCACTCTAAATATGCATTGCACCCTTACAAAATTAGCCTCTGATTCTTTGTGGCCTTTTGGAAAATGTATCCAGTATACTAAAGTTTTTAGAAAAAACATTCTGAAATTTTCCTTTTCACTAAAGCTCTGTTGTTTTTTTTTTTCTTTCCCAACATATGACTTTTGTTATTCCAAGAATTGATACTGGAATATGCATTTATTGGAAAGATAGAACAATGGTATCAGTTAATTCTGGAAAAGCAGTAGATGTCACATCAGATGTACCTTGGGCAGTAAGTTTATACAGTTTGTATTTTTTCTGGTTCTAAATCTGAAGATACTATTTTCTTTTTCAATTGAACCCTGGGTGGCCCCATCTAACACTTTTATATTTCAACTGCCTTTTATTTCTATTGTATTTGAATGAAGAATCAGGAAATTCTATTGGGATTACATATTTTATGGTTAGTTGAAATTACGAGAGACACCACTTATACTACTACATATATTTCAAAATGATGTTTTTAGGTTTTCTGTTCTTTGTGAGCCTCTTCGTGTGTCTCTTTCATGACTTGCATATGAGACAGCTGAGGAAAAAACAATCTATATGTCGTTTCTCAATCTATACTTCCTTTGGCATTTATACCACGCATAAATATACCCAAATATGATTTTTTTAAAAAAGGGTGGGGGCAGGAGAGAGGGGAAGAAATAGTAAGCATCAATATATGCAGAGCACTGAGTTAGATGCTGGGGAGGTTACAAAACAATTTATAGGCTTTGCCCTGGAATAGAGGTAACATTATACGAACAAGTAAACTCACAAGGAGTTGGTAAGATCAGGACACAAAGTGTTAAAATGCAGATAAGTAAGGCTAGTCAGTGCTACCAGGGGGAAGTCATTGTGGCCTGCATGTTTAAGTTTTTGAAGGAAGAGATACAGACTTTGACAGGCAGGGGGTGCCCCCTACTCACTCATAAAGCTTTGCCTGCCCCTGGGCGTGTGTCTGCTTCTCAGTGAAGAATACCAGTATCCACTGTTCCTTGTGGGTCATTATTTTCTGCTTGTTAAGAAATGTTTAGTTTGGCAAAAACATGCCTATACGCTTAACATGTTTGTCTTACCTCTTTTGTGTAAATGAACCAAATAGCATTCTTGTATTTTCTGTTTTGACAGTGACAGCTGTCCCAGATTCAATTCAGGCCCCTTGGACTAAGAACACTTGTAATGTTCATTTATCCACAATATATCATTCTTAGAGAAGATCAGCCTTACCTGCATTATTTCCTTTTTCAGACAAATGGACACCTACCTGGGAATGGAGATGTGTATCAAGAAAGGCTGGCATGTTTACAAAATGATAAAGAATCCCTCATTCTTCAGGCAAGTGATTTAAAAATATTGTTCTTTCCTTACAGTATACTTACAAAGACTGTTTTAAATTGGAGTGGCAAATTCAGATTGCTTGCAGCCTGACTGCTAATAGAAACCAGTTATATTAGCAACCAGACTGCTAAAAGAAATAAGCATGGTAAGTCATGTGTACATAATAGAGAGTGGTGAGAACTGGGGCAAAATGATGGTGTATACACCTGGTTTAGAAGGTGCTGCCATTAATCAATCTCAGCTCTTCCAGGACCAGTCTGAATACAGGCACAGTGTCATCTGATCTGACTGTCTACATATTTTTTTGGAGGCAGGGTCTTGTTATATTGCCCAGGTTGGTCTTGAATTCCGAGGCTCCAGCAATCCTCCTACCTCAGTCTCCTAAGTAGCTGGGATTACAGGTGTGCAGCACCACGCTTGACTGGATCTGATTTTTAAATATATTTTTATATATATCAGAAATTTAGATATATGAATATAACATAAAATCCACGTATATGTAAGTTTATATTTCTGAATATGAAATATGAATATATGTAATTTTTCTATTTTAAAAATGATACCATGCTGAGACAAAACACAACAGTGCATAGAATCCTCCTTGTGGGCTAAATTTGAGTTTGCTTCTTCATAATGTTTTAAATGTCTGACAAACATTTTTCTTTGGTATACTGAGTAAAATGAATTGAAGTATATTTACGGGCTGATGATTATTGAGGAAAAACTCAGAGATCTGCTATAAGCACTAGAGTTGAAGGACTAACCCAACAGCTCCTCACGGACCTTTGAGTCTATTGAGTTGCCCCTGGCTTTGAACACATCTGTGATCAGTGTCATCTTGAAAGAGCTCATGGAACTTGAATTCCCTGGGTTCTTTCCCTTCTTCTTCTTGAAGTATCAAATTTGAATAGTTCTTGATAATTTCTATTTTAAACATTAACTTCAGTTCCTTTCTTCAAATACTATCTCCACCCTGCCCACAAAAATGATAATTTGTGTGCACACTCTCATAAATGTTGAACTGCTTCAACCAAAAAGTATTGTACATTCCTAATCTACACAGATTTTCTCCAAAATTGTATAAGACTCCTTAAATCAAAAAGCAACATATAAATAGGCATGCAAAGGACCACTGTCTTCTTGGTATTTCTCAGGTTTTTTTTTTTACAATCATATGAGTGGTAGGATCATTCTTTTTTTGTTCCATTTGAGAAATAACATATGCAGTGGGACCCCAAATTCTTTTTTCACTTATTGCAGTATTTTACTCTAAATAAAGGTAAGTGTGTTAACAGGTGGAAGGTCAGGGAGAAGATTAGAGATTTGGAGGTTTGTCTTGAGCACAGAGAGAAGTTGAATGCTGCAGAAGAGATGCTGCAGCAGGTATGTGCAGAGGCCAGAACCAAGATGGGATTTCCCTGCTGAACTATTTGAGATGCTGCATTTTTATGTTGTGTTTGCTCTGATGCAGCAGTAAGTTTCTTGATTTACTTAGACCAGCACATTTTAAACAAAAATTGAGAGTAGCAGAGTCTCAAAACACATACATACAATATAAAATGTTTGTGTAATTAGAATCTGGAACAAAATAGGATTGTGGCTTATTTTAATTTTTTTTTTTTTTTTTTTGCATTCTGATGGTTTCCTAACTCTTACCCATAAGCACATGGTTTATAATTAAGAAAAAAGATAATAGTAACAAAATCTAAGAATCTGATTTAAAAATGGGCAAAATATTTGAATAGACATTCCTCAAAAGAAGACATACAAATGGCAAACAGACATATGAAAAGATGCTCAACGTCATTGATCATCAGAGAAATGCAAATCAAAACTATAAGGAGATACTATCTCACCCACCTAAAATGGCTTTTATCCGAAAGAGAGGCAATAACAAATGCTGGCAAGGATGTGGAGAAAAGGGAACCCTTGTACACTGTTGATGGGAATGTAAATTCATACAACCACTATGGACAACAGTTTGGAGGTTCCTCAGAAAACTAAAAATAGAGCTACCATATGATCCAGCAATGCCACTGCTGAATATATGCCCCAAAGAAAGGAAATCAGTATATTGAAGAAATATCTGTGCTCTCATATTTGCTGCAGCTCTGTCAACAGTCCCTAGATTTGGAAGCAACCTAAATGTCCAACAACAAATGACTGGATAAGACGGGCGCAGTGGCTCATGCCTGTAATCCCTGCACTTTGGGAGTCCGAGGCAGGTGAATCACCAGAGGTCAGGAGTTTGAGACCAGCCTAGCCAACATGGTGAAACCCCTTTTCTACTAAAAATACACAAATTAGCTGGGCATGTTGATGTGCGCCTGTAATCTCAGCTACTCAGGAGGCTGAGGCAGGAGAATCACTTGATCCCGGGTGGTGGAGGTTGCAGTGAGCTGAGATCACACCACTGCACTCCAGCCTGGGCGACAAGAGTGAAACTCTGTCTCTCAAAAAAAAAAAAAAAAAAAAAAAAAGGAATGGATAAAGAAAACGATGTGGTACTTACACACAATGGAGTACTATTCAGCCATAAAAAAGAAGGAGGTTCAGTCATTTGCAACAACATGAATGGAACTGGAGGTCATTATGTGTAAAATAAGCCAAGCACAGAACAAACATCTCATGTTCTCACTTATTTGTGGGATCTAAAAATAAAACAATTGAACCCATGGAGATAGAGAGTAGAGGGATGGGTACCAGAGGCTGGGTAGGGTAGTGGGGGGATCAAAGGAGAGGTGGAGGATGGTGAAGGGGTATAAAATAATAGTTTGAATGAATAAGGCCTGGTATTTAGTAACATGTCAGGGTGACTACAGTGAATAATAATATAGTTGTACATTTGAAAATAAGAGTATAATTGGATTGTTTGTAACACAGAGGATAAATGCCTGAGAAGATAGAGATCCTGTTTTCCATGATCATGTGATTATTACACATTGCATGTCTATATCAAAACATCCTATGTGCCTCATAAATACATATACCTAATATATACCCACAAAATTAGAAAAGAAAAAAGATAAGTACTATCTATAACATATAGGAGACGCTCTGTAAGGCCGTGGATGGAGTATGCACTGGAGCAAATCCTCGTAGGTTTCCATTCCTGCTGTGCCTTTTTCTCCCCCCTTCTACGATATTAGGCAAGTTCCTAACCTCTGTGTTACTAAGTTTCCTCATATTTTGATTAAGGATAATAAGAATTTCTATCTGATAAGATTTTTGTGAGGATTGAAACAGTATATGTCACAATGGGTGCCTGGCATATAGCAAACAGTATCATCATCATCAATGTAACCCTCAGACTAAAGGACATATATGGTTTATGCATGTGTATCTACATAACACATGCCTCCCTCAGTAAACTGACATGTGTTCATTTCTGCTTAAAGGAGGGTAACTAAAATGAATGATTTTTTATTTTATCTTATTTTTGAGACAAAGCCTCACTCTGCTGCCCAGGCTGAAGTGCAGTTGCACGATCTCAGCTCACTGTAATCTCTGCCTCTTGGGTTAAAGCAATTCTCCTGCCTTAGCCTCTCGAGTAGCTGGGACTACAGGTGCCTGCCACTACACAGGCTAATTTTTGTATTTTTAGCTGAGATGGGGTTTGACCATACTGTCTAGGCTGGTCTCAAACTCCTGACTTCAAGTGATCTGTCCACCTCGGCCTCCCAAAGTGCTGGGATTATAGGCATGAGCTACCGCTCCCTGCCTCAAGTGAATAATTTTTAAATAGTATGTATATTCAGTAATTATTCTTTAGTACATCCTCTACTTGATAGGTGCTGCTTTGAGATCATAAAAGAGATAAATTCACATGTGGCTGTTTATAATAAAATAATTTTTGAATGTATCTTTTAAATTTCAGTAAGAGCTTCTGAGTAGGACATCCTTAGAAACTCAGAAGGTGGATCTAATGGCTGAAATATCTAACTCGAAGCTCAAGCTGATGGCTATAGAGGACAGATTGGATTATGAAGATAAGTTCAGAGACACAGAGTTGAGAGGATAGATTGGATTATGAAGATTAGTTCAGAGACACAGAGTTGAGAGGAGTCTGTCCTCTCCTCTCCTTTCCTGTCTCTCATACACGTACATTCCTAGGGCAAAGTTGAAATTCCCTAGGTGTGCAAGGAAGGCAGTTAATTACTACATGCCCTCATCCTGCCTCATTTTAAGAATAATCTTTGATTACGTTGACTTTTTATCACTAAATGCTAATGGCTATTTTTATTTTTAGACTTTTGATATGAAATATTAATTCTTTTATTAACCTTTAGAAATACCTTTGACTTTAGGATATTTGGAGCATCTGTCCATCCATACTGGTTTTCTTAATTTTGTAAACAGTGGGCTTAAATTCATGGTTTTACTAGTAGTTATTATTTAAGCACACTGATTATTTACTATGTAATTGGATTTTTTAAATCTGTATAGAAAACATACTTACATTATATAATCACAAAACCACAGAGCCTTTTTGAGGTCATTTAATTTGGCCTTCTACTTTTGGTCTATTCCACATGTAAATCATTCCAATTAAATAAGACTCACTGCACTTCTATGAAACTCAGGGTACATTCTATAACTTGAAGTATCCATTTTAGTGGCTAAACAAGCTTTATTGTTTGTTCTATTTTATTAATTCAGGCCTTCTAGTTTGTGTGCTGTGTGATATTTGGCAAGTTCTTAACCTCACTGTTTTTTTTTTTTTGGTGGAGGGAGAGAGCATATCCATTTGAAATATATTCATTTGAAATGAAGTATAAAGAGTTGCAGAAATTCCTTCTCTCTGCAGGCCATCTCCCCTCCTTTTTTCTTTGTATTTTGTTTCCTTGGTTAGAGTATGGGAAGGTGTCACCCTAGATTAGAAAATGGGCACCAAGGAGAGAGGAGAGAAAATGGTTTACTTATTTTTCTCTTCTGTTTTTATTTCAAACATGTATTTCATGCTGACTATATGCCAGCATGGTACCAGGCATAACATACATTATCCACTATAGGAAAGTCCTTTATAGATCTGGAAATAACAAGGTTTGCTCCATTGCTATTTCAAAATTAAATTTTCTGTCAAATATTCAATTATAGTGGAACGACTTGGATATGTCTTGCTTCCTCAGTAGCAAAAGAAAATCTTTCATTTGGTTCATGTTTTAATTTTTTTTTGTAGAGATAGGATCTTACTGTGTTGCCCAGGCTAGTCTGGAACTTCTGGCCTCAAACAATCCTCTCATTTTGGCCTCCCAAAGCACTGGGATTATAGGCATAAGTCACCATGCCCAGCCAAGTTTTAATCTTAAAACTCTTTGTCAGTTACCTATTTGAGCATGTTTCTCATTTGATCGAAGTTGAGGAACTGAAAACAAGACTTAGAAAGCTACCAATTTAAAATTCTTGCTTTGTGCTTTCTCTAAAAATCTGTTGATATTTTCCTCTTTCCCCTCTTTTTTGTCAGGTCATAACCCCGTAGTTACTGTGTAAGGTAATAGTAAAACTCAGTCAACAGGTGGACAACATGGCAGTGGCGCTGGCTGTGCCGCAGGGAAGAATTTACAGTAGATGTGGATAGAGGTAGTCTTCTACATTGTGTTGCAAAGTCAAGGGGAAATCTTCATCTGTTGTTAACTTAATCTGGGTATGAGATGCTAACCAAGTGTTGGGACTAAACTGCAGTAGACGTGTTACTTACTTATTTTTGTAAGACCCCAGGGCAATGTTTACATCCCTTGAGTTTGGCTGCCTTTTTTATCAAACTTTTTTCCCTACTTTTTCATTATTTCACTCATGCTCTCTCAGTCACAAACAAAGTGATCTTGTCATCAAATTTCTAGCACATGCAATTCCTGACAATCTTCTAATAAAAATGTAATGCTGTTGCTAAAATGTATGCATGTACCCAGAGATTAGAAAATATATGGTAAACTTGGTGATGTTACATATGAAAACAATTAAAATAATCTTCAATCTTCACTATTAAACTAACTTGAATTTTCTCATGTTCCTGTTATTGTTCCCGTAATAAAAATATTTTCCTGGACGTTTCATGAATCCATAATATTTAACTTTCTCTTAGAATTTTAGATTATTTGGATATTAATTTCCAAGAAAATATTGGCATGAGGAAAAAGTATAGGCATTTCCAAAGGACTGAAGGTAAAAGTTCTTAAATTTTGGACGATTCAGGACTTGCTTGTCCCCGGAATTGCTAATGGGATATGGTTAGCATCATTCAACAGTGTCCACTTCTGGTAAGGGCATAGATGCCAGACACTGAGTTTCTGCGGGAGCCCTGAGGAGTTCTCTGAGAGGAAAAACGGAAAGGGAACAGGGATTTTCTTTTTTAAAAGGGCTGAACTTCTGGTAAGAAATTGATTGAAATAATTTGTATTCTGTTTTTTAAAGTTTTACATTAGGAAGCTATTTCCAGATTTTCCAGCTTGTGTTGTCAGGGAAAGGTATGATTTCAGATTGGAAATGTAAACCATATTTAAAGTATTGCTGTGAAATATAGTTGAGTAGTTTTTGTTAAAACAGATAAATTATCCCAGTTTATAATTCCATTGTTTTCAATTCTTTCTTCTTCGCACATTTCCACTATTTCTAAAGGAAGCAGTAACATGCAACAGTAGCAGATAGGAATTCACTGCTATTTCTTAACAATGAGAAAGTGGGAAAATATATATTTAAAAAGATCATATTGATGAAGATCACTCCTATTATGCAAGGATGATTAGTTAACCGGAAAAAGCTGATTTTTTTTCTTTGAACTCGAATTCTGACCTGTTAGATGAGGAATCACAAATATGTTATTGAATAATGTCAAAGAGTTCTTGACCTAATCATAAGAAGAAAATAGATATCATCTAAGTGAAATATTGTATGATTATTAAGTAATTATCAAGGAGTAATTGTATAATTATGATAGGTAATATATTTTGCCCATTTTATAAGAGACCACAATTTAAACCCAGTGGGTTTACTGGGAAGTGTATTTCATTGTAGCATCCCTTCTCTTAGCCTTTGTGAACTTGAATCATTATGCTTGGAAATTTAAAATAATCCCTATTCACAGAGTTTTATTTCTTATAGCATTGTTCTACTTATAATTTTTGGCATTCTTGTATACTTTTGTCCTGTAATCTGTGAATTTGTGATCCAGAAATACATGCATGTCTTTGTAAAAGAGAGAAGCCAGCTGGGCACAGTGGTTCACACCTATAATCCCAACACTTTGGAAGTACAAGGAGGGCAGATCACTGAGGTCAGGAGTCAAGACCAGGCTGGTCAACATGGTGAAACCCTTGTCTCTACTAAAAATACAAAAACTAGCTGGGCATGGTGGTGGGTGCCTGTAATCCCATTTACTTGGGAGGCTAAGGCAGGAGAAGTTGCAGTGAGTTGAGATCACAGAACTGTACTCTTGCTGGGTGACAGAGCAAGACTCCATCTTCAAAAAAAAAAGAGAGAGAGAGAAAAGCAAAAATACAGTAACTGTTGTAGGGATCTTTGTGGCTTGTGGTAAAAAATAAGTCATCCCTTATGCAGGGTGTTTGAGTGTCTCTTTTGGAGGAGTTAACATTGTGTAACACTCTAATTTCCTTTCCTACTTTCCAGGATCTGGACAAAAATATACCATATTTCTCAGAATACTTGGACAAGTTTTATGAGCAAATTGGTTCTTTAAAAAGTAGCACTAAAATAAAATAAAGAATGGCAGTTGAAAAGGTGCGAAATTCTGTTGTGCCATATAAACATTAGGACTGGTTTCTCTTTTATTTTCTAATTATAAAAGTAGGTAAACTGCAAGGCCCTCATCCACTTTCCAGTTGAGAATTGTCATTAAACTTACAGTAAACTCAATCTCTGATAATCTTCTATTAAAAATTCAACACTATTGCTAAAATGTATGCACATACCCAGAGATTAGAGAATAGTTGATAAACTTTGTGATGTTATATATGAAAATAATTAAAATAGTCCTCAAAATTAAAACCGATTTGAATATTCTCATGTTCCTGTTATCATTCATTTAATAAAAATAAAGTATTTTTCTGGATATTTCATGAATCATAAGGATTCATGGGCTTAAAGGATTTAATTTTCATTTCATTCTCCCATATTGAGTTGATGAGAAATGCACATTTTTATGGACAAAGAAGAAATTATACATTTTTAAAAAAGTAAATACCCATGTATCACTGAGAAGATCCAAAAGGTAAATGGCTTTACTGAAGAATGTCATATATTTAAAACATGAAATAGCATTTTATGAAGTAGAATAGAAATAGCACTTTATGAAATAGCATCCATAGAGTCATTTTTAGTATAGAAATATCTGACAAATAATAGATACCAAGCTACCTTTCTTAATCAGAATTGCAGTCACCTTTTATTTTCATAAATCCATCACCTTAGGGCAAAGGCATTGGGGATTTAAAGGAATGTTTTAAATGGAAACATGCTTTGGTTCTTAAGGAGGTACATTTATTTCCATTTGTCTCATCTGATTCATACAACGTTAATCCTAGGCGCTGGTGACTTCTTAAGATTTCCAAGCTACTCCTTTATAGGTATAGGTAACTGTGTTGCCACTTTCCTGATATACTTTCTTGTTTCTTCTTGGACAGGGGCTGATTCAGGAGATCAATGATTTGAGGTTGAAAGTTAATGAAATGGGCCATGAAAGACTTCAGTATGAAAAAAATCTTGAATCAACCAAAGTAAGTTTTTCTTACAGGCTAACCTTTTCAGACAAATGACTCCACTATTCATCTATGACCAATAATATAAATAAGATATTTTCTACTTAGTATACAATAAAGAAGTTATTTTAAAAGTAAATGGGGACTTCCAGGCAAGATGGCTGCATAGGAACAGCTCCGGTCTGCAGCTCCCAGCGAGTTCAACTCAGAAAGCAGGTGATTTCTGCATTTCCAGCTGAGGTAACTGCTCATCTCATTGAGACTGGTTAAACAGTGGGTGCAGCAGAAGCAGACTGGGGTGTTGCCTCACCTGGGAAGCGCAAGGGGTCAGGGAACTCCCTCTCCTAGACAAGAGAATCCAGGAGGGACTGTGCTGTGAGGAATGGTGCATTCTGGCCCAGATACTACGCTCTTCCCACAGTCTTTGCCATCCACAGACCAGGAAACTCCCTCCAGTGCCTGTACCACCAGGGCCCTGGGTTTCAAGCACAAAACTGGGCTGCCATTTGGGCAGACAACAAGCTAGCTGCAGGAGTTTTTTTCATACCCCAGTGTCACCTGGAAGGCCAGCGAGATACAACCATTCACTCCCCCTGAAATAGGGGGCTGAAGCCAGGAAGCCAAGTGGTCTAACTAAGCAGATCCCACCCGTACAGAGCCCAGCAAGCTAAGATCCACTGGCTTGAATTTCTCACTGCCAGCACAGGCGTCTGAAGTCAACATGGGATGCTCAAGCTTGGTGGGGGAAGGAGTGTCTGCCATTACTGAGACTTGAGTAGGTGGTCTTCACACACAGTTTAAACAAAGCTGCCCAGAGGTTTGTTTGTACTGGGCAGAGCCCACTGCAACTCAGCAAAGCCGCTGTAGCCAGACTGCCTCTCTAGATTTCTCCTCTCTGGGCAGGGCATCTCTAAAAGAAAGGCAGCAGCCCCAGACAGGGGCTTATAGATCAAAACTCCCATCTCCCTGGGACAGAGCACCTGGGGGAAAGAGTGGCTGTGGGCACAGCTTTAGCAGACTTAAAATGTTCCTGCCTCCAGCTCTGAAGAGAGCAGTGGATCTCCCAGTACAGTGGATCTCCCAGCACAGTGCTTGAGCTCTGCTGAGGGACAGACTGCCTCCTCAAGTGGGTCACTGACCCCCATGCCTCCTGACTGGGAGACACCTCCCAGCAGGGGTCGACAGACACCTCATACAGGAGAGCTCCTGCTGACATTTGGCAGGCACCCCTCTGAGACAAAGCTTCCAGAGGAAGGAACAGGAAGGATTTTTTGCTATTCTGCAGCTTCTGCTGGTGGTACTCAGGAACAGGCAGCAATCTTTGCTGTTCTGCAGCCTCCACTGTTGATACAGGCAAACAGTGTCTGGAGTGGATCACCAGCAAACCCCAGCAGACCTGCAGCAGAGGGGCCTGACTGTTAAAAGGAAAACTAACAAAGAAAAGGAATAATATCAACATCAATAAAAAGGATGTCCACACAGAAACTCCATCCAAAGCTCACCAACATCAAAGACCAAAGGTGGATAAATCCACGAAGATGAGGAAAAACAAAGCACAAAAGTGCTGAGAATTCCAAATACCAGAATACTCTTCTCCTCCAAAGGATCACAACTCCTCGCCAGCAAGGGAACAAACTGGATGGAGAATGAGTTTGGCAAATTGACAGAAGTAGGCTTCAGAAGGTGGGTAATAACAAACTCCTCTGAGCTAAAGGAGCATGTTCTAACCCAATGCAAGGAAGCTAAGAACCTTGAAAAGGGTTAGGGGAATTGCTAACTAGAATAACCAGTTTAGAGAAGAACATAAATGACCTGATGGATCTGAAAAACACAGCACGAGAACTTTGTGAAGCATACGCAAGTATGAATCGCTAAAGCAGAAGAAAGGTAAATTGATCAAGCGGAAGAAAGGATATCAGTGTTTGAAGATAAACTTAATGAAATAAAGCATGAAGGCAAGATTAGAGAAAAGAAGAATGAAAAGAAATGAACAAAGCCTCCAAGAAATATGGGACTATGTGAAAAGAGACCAACGTGTGTTTGATTGGTGTACCTGAAAGTGATGGGGAGAATGAAACCAAATTGGAAAACACACTTCAGGATATAATCCAGGAGAACTTCCCCAACCTAGTAAGGCAGGCCAACGTTCAAATACAGGAAATACAGAGAACTCCATGAGAAGAGCAACCCGAAGACACATACCATTCAGATTTACCAAGGTTGAAATGAAGGAAAAAATGTTAAGTGCAGCCAGAGAGAAAGGTCAGTTTACCCACAAAGGGAAGCCCATCAGAGTAACAGTGGATCTCTCTGTAGAAACTCTACAAGCCAGAAGAGAGTGGGGGCCATATTCAACATTCTTAAAGAGAAGAATTTTCAACCCAGAATTTCATATCTAGCCAAACTAACCTTCATAAGTGAAGGAGAAATAAAATCCTTTACAAACAAGCAAATGCTGAGAGATTTTGTCACCACCAGCCTGCCTTACAAGAACTCCTGAAGGAAGCACTAAACATGGAAAGGAACAACCAGTACCAGCCACTGCAAAAACATACCAAATTGTAAAGATCATCGATACTATGAAGAAACTGCAGAAACTAATGGGAAAAATAACCAGCTAGCATCGTAATGACAGGGTCAGATTCACACATAACAATATTAACCTTAAATGTAAGTGGGCTAAATGCCTCAATTAAAAGACACAGACTGGCAAATTGGATGAAGAGTCAAGAGCCATTAGTGTGCTGGTGTGCTGTATTCAGGAGACCCATCTCACATGCAAACACACATATAGGCTCAAAATAAAGGGATGGAGGAATATTTACCAAGCAAATGAAAAGCAAAAAAAAAGCAGGGGTTGCAATCCTAGTCTCTGATGAAAGAGACTTTAAACCAGTGAAGATCAAAAAACAAAAAGAAGGGCATTACATAATGGTAAATGGTACATAAATATATCACATGTTGATACACAAGTATATCAATATATACTCATGTATATATTTAGTATAGTTAGCTCTTCTTGTTGCATATCAATACAGGAGCACCTAGATTCATACAACAAGTTCTTAAACCTACCAAGAGACTTAGACTCCCACACAATAATAGTCAGAGACTTTAACACCCCACTGTCAACATTAGACAGATCAATGAGACAGAAAATTAATAAGAATATTCAGGACTTGAACTCAGCTCTGGACCAAGCAGACCTAATAGACATCTATAGAACTCTCCACCCCAAATGGACAGAATATATATTCTTCTTGGCACCACATGGCACTTACTCTGTAATTGACCACATATTGGAAGTAAAATACTCCTCAGCAAATGCAAAAGAACAGAAATCATAATAAACAGTCTCTAAGACCACAGGGCAGTCAAATTAGAACTCAGGATTAAGAAACTCACTCAAAACTGCACAACTACATGGAAACTGAGCAACCTACTCCTGAATGACTACTGGGTAAATAATGAAATGAAGGCAGAAATATATAAGTTATTTGAAACCAATGAGAACAAAGACACAATGTACCAGAATCTGTGGGACACAGCCAAAGCTGTGTTTAGAGGAAAACTTATAGCACTAAATGCTCAAAAGAGAAAGCAGGAAAGATCTAAATCGACACCCTAAATCACAACTAAAAGAACTAGAGAAGCAAGGTAAACAAATTCAAAAGCTAGCAGAGGACAAGAAATAACTAAGATCAGAGCAGAACTGAAGAAGATAGAGACACAAAAAACCCTTCAAAAAATCCATGAATCCAGGAGCTGGTATTTTGAAAAGATTAACAAAATAGATAGACCGCTAGCCAGACTAATAAAGAAGAAAAGAGAGAAGAATCAAATAGACACAATAAGAAATGATAAAGGAGATATCACCACTGATCCCAGAGAAATACAAACTACCATCAGAGAATACTATAAACACCTCTATGCAAATAAACTAGAAAATCTAGAAAATAATGGATAAATTCCTGGACACATACACCCTCCCAAGACTAAACCAGGAAGAAGACAAATCCCCGACTAGACCAATAACAAGTTCTGAAATTGAGGCAGTAATTAATAGCCTACCCACCAAAAAGCCCAGAAACAGATAGATACACAGCCTAATTCTACCAGAGGTACAAGAGGAGCTGGTACCATTTCTTCTGAAACTATTCCAAACAATAGAAAAAGAAGAACTCCTTCCTAACTCATTTTATGAGGCCAGCATCATCCTGATACCAAAACTTGGCAGAGACATAATGAAAAAAGAAAATTTCAGGCCATATCCCTGATCAGCACTGATGCAAAAATCCTCAGTAAAATACTGGCAAACCAAATCCAGCAGCCCATCAAATAGCTTATCCATCATGATCAAATCGGCTTCATTTCTAGGATGCAAGCCTGGTTCAACATATGCAAATCAATAAATGTAATCCATCACATAAACAGAACCAATGACAGAAACCAAATGATTATCTCAACAGATGCAGAAAAGACCTTTCATAAAATTCAACACCTCTTCATGCTAAAAACTCTCAATAAACTAGGTATTGATGGAATGTATCTCAAAATAATAAGAGCTATTTATGACAAACCCACAACCAATTTCATACTGAATGGGCAAAAGCTGGAATCATTCCCTTTGAAAACTGGCACAAGACAAGGATGCCCTCTCTAACTACTACTACTCCACATAGTATTGGAAATTCTGGCCAGGGAAGTCAGGCAAGAGAAGGAAATAAAGGGTATTCAAATAGGAAGGGAGCAAGTCAAGTTGTCTCTGTTTGCAGATGACATGATTGTATATTTAGAAAACCCCACTGTGTCATCCCCCAAATCTCCTTAAGCTGATAAGCAACTTCAGCAAAGTCTCAGGATACAAAATCAATGTGCAAAAATCACAAGCATTCCTCTATACACCAATAATAGACAAACAGAGCCAAATCATGAGTGAACTCCCATTCACAATTGCTACAAAGAGAATAAAATACCTAGGAATACAACTTACAAGGGATGTGAAGGACCTCTTCAAGGAGAACTACAAACCACTGCTCAAGGAAATAAGAGAGGACACAAACAAATGAGAAAACATTCCATGCTCATGGATAGGAAGAATCAATATCATGAAAATGGCCATACTGTCCTTTCTAGATTTAATGCTATCCTCATCAAACTACCATTGACTTTCTTCACAGAATTAGAAAAGAAAACCACTTTAAATTTCATATTGAACCAAAAAAGAGCCTATAGCCCAAGCCATCCTAAGCAAAAAGAACAAAGTGGGAGGCATCATGCTACCTGACTACAGTAACTGAAACAGCGTGGTACTGGTATCAAAACAGATACATAGACCAGTGGAACAGAACAGAGGCCTCAGAAATAACACCACACATCTACAACCATCTGTTCTTTGACAAAAACAAGCAATGGAGAAAGGGTTTCCTATTTAATAAATGGGGTTGAGAAAACTGGCTAGCCATATGCAGGAAACTGAAACTGGACCCCTTCCTTACACCTTATACAAAAACTAACTCAAGTTGTGTTAAAAACCTAAGCATAAGACCTAAAACCATAAAAACGTAGAATAAAACCTGGTCAGTACCATTCAGGACATAGGCAGGGGCAAGACTTCATGACTAAAACACCGAAAGCAATGGCAACAAAAGCCAAAATTGACAAATGGGACCTAATTAAGCTAAAGAGCTTCTGCACAGCAAAAGAAACTATCATAAGAGTGAACAGCCAACCTACAGAATGGGAGAAAATTTTTGCGATCTATCCATCTGACAAAGGGCTAATATCTCTACAAAGAACTTAAACAGAGCTACAAGAAAAAAACAACCCCATCAAAAATTAGGTGAACGTTATGAACAGACACTTCTCAAAATAAGACATTTATGCAGCCAACAAACATGAAAAAAGCTACCATCACTGGTCATTAAAGAAATGCAAATCAAAACCACAATGTGATACCATTTCATACCAGTTAGAATGGTGATCATTAAAAAGTCAGGAAACAACAGATGCTGGAGAGGATGTGGAGAAATAGGAAAGCTTTTACACTGTTGGCAGGAGTGTAAATTAGTTCTACCATTGTGGAAGACAGTATGGCGACTCCTCAAGAATGTAAAACCAGAAATACCATTTGACCCAGCAATCCCATTACTGGGTATATACCCAAAGGATTAGAAATCATTCTACTATAAAGACTAATGCGCATGTATGTTTATTGCAGCACTGTTCACAATAGCAAAGACTTGGAACCAACCCAAATGCTCATCAATGATAGAGTGGATAAGAAAATGTGGCATATATACACCATGGAATACTATGCAGCCATAAAAAAGGATGAGTCCATGTCCTTTGCAAGGACATGGGTGAAGGTGGAAACCATCATTCTCAGCAAACTAACACAGGAACAGAAAACCAAACACCACATATTCTCGCTCATAAGTTGGAGCTGAACAATGAGAACACATGGACACAGGGAGGGGAACATCACACACCAGGGTCTGTAGGGGAGTGGTGGGGTAGGAAAGGGATAGCATTAGGAGAAATGCCTAATGTAGATGATGGGTTTATGGGTGCAGCAAACCATCATAGCACATGTATACCTATGTAACAAACCTGAACGTTCTACATATGTATCCCAGAACTTAAAGTATAATAATAATAATAATAATTAAATGAAACTCCCCCCCCAAGCTAGAATCCTTCTCGAATTTAAACACCACTGATCTGAATTTAAAAACAAGGCTTAACTCATCTGACAGACTATAATCTGCCCTTTCTCTGAGTTATATCTAACGTCCTTTATAAACTGATACTATTTTCTTGATTATTTAGCTTGTCTTTTTCTGTCTGTAGTTTTCTTTCACTCCTCCGTCTCTCTACCAGTCTTTAATGGCCAAACTTTCTAGCATGAAAATTAAGGTGGGTCTGATGCAGTATGAAAAGCAGTTATTATTATGAAAAGCAGCTGTGTGTGTGTCACCTGTTGATTAAAAATCACCTCAAGCTGTTTGAAGGGAGAGTGGGATCCCTAATGTTGTTTTCAGAAACATATGAAATAATTAGTGAAAAATATTCAGCAGGTAAAATGAAAAAATATATAAATTAAATTTAACTCTCTTAGGTTAGCTGAGACCCAAGCCTAGTAAAATAATTGTAAACATTGGCCTATGAAAGAATTCTGTTTCATATCCACAGTAGAGATCACTTTCCTCTTTAGGGACTTTCTTGAAGGTACAGCAGTTGACATTATCATGGCTGTGAATAGAAATGACTGCTGAGAAGCAGCATGGTGAGAACAGGTTCGCACTTCCTGCCAGTGATACTGAAAAGTTTTTGTACTTGTCCACTCTGCTCCTACCAGAAGTCAAAACTACAGGGCCAACTGCCTCGCTTCATTGGAGACCTATATGTTCTCATATTAATAAGTGTAATAAATATATCTTTAGAGATTCTGAAAGTAAAATGTGATATCAAATATAAAGCTGTACTTCTTAGCATTGAATAGCTGTTTTCTGTGTTAAATAGAGCCAGCAAAACTTGTTTGCTAACGCTAATTCTTTTCTAAAGGAAACTGAAAATTTAAACATTAGTACACAGAAGGATGGACTTAAAATCTTATACAGCTGTATAGTTAAAAATTAAAAGAGGTCTTAAATATCTGTTTTCTAAATTTATTTTTTCTCATTGTTGTAGGAGATTCTGTCCTTTTATCTTAGTGATGAGGGTGAATTATTTAGTTCCATGATTTGGCTAAAGTTGTTCATGACTTGCTACATTACCCATTAATGAAACTCTGTGCTTGTCAAGGAAGCATGAGTGCCATCTTGAAATGCCAAATAAATGTCAAGCTATTCTTTTCCAATTTGCATTTTATTTGGCGTTTATGACACTAAGTATCTAATTTGATTATCTTCCATGAGTAACACTAAGTATCTAATTTGATTATCTACCTTGAGTAACACTAAGTATCTAATTTGATTATCTTCCATGAGTAACTTGGTTGTATTTTTTAATTTGACCTAGGATTTAAACCTTAGAGCTATCCCATCCCTAATTATACTTTAAAAGATCTCTGTTTAATTTGATTACAAAGAAACTTGAACTAATTATACCATAACTATTATAAATGGGACCTCTGCTAATAGCGCCCTCCCCCCGCCCCGCTTTTTTCTGACAGAATCTCACTCTGTGTGCCCAATGTGGAGTGCAGTGGTGCGACCTCAGCTCACTGCAACCTCTGCCTCCCAGGCAAAAGCAATTCCCCTACCTCTACCTCCAGAGTAGCTGGAATTACAGGTGCACATCACCACTTCCGGCTAATTTTTTGTATTTTTAGTAAAGTTGGGGTTTCACCATATTGACCAGGTTGGTCTTAAACTCCTGACCTCAAGTGATCTGCCCACCTTGGCCTCCCAAAGTGCTGGGATTATAGGTGTGACCCACCAGGCCCGGCCTGCTAATAGTCTTGCTTCCTCCTTTTCATTGCCCTTGTCTGATTTCTCATGCTTGCATCTAAATTCTTGTGTTTTTTGTTGTTGTTGTTGTTGTTTTTTGAGATGGACTCTTGCCCTGTTGCCCAGGCTGGAATGCAGTGGTGCGAGCTTGGCTCACTGCAACCTCCACCTCTTGAGTTCAAGCGATTCTACTACTTCAGCCTCCCAGGTAGCTGGGAATACGGACCTGTGCCACCACACCCGGCTAGTTTTTTGTATTTTTGGTAGAGATGGGGTTTCATCATGTTGGCCAGGCTGGTCTCGAGCTCCTGACCTCAAGTGATCAACCCGCCTTGGCCTCCCAAAATGCTGGGATTACAGGAGTGAGCCACCACGCCTGGCCACATCTCAATTCTTATAGATTTGTTTTATTCATAAATCTGATTATTGATTTAAAGAGCTAATATGCTCTCTTAATGTTCTCTTTTAGTCACGATATGCTAATTTTAAATGAATTTGTAACTTGTAGGATGAACTGGCAACTTCAAAAGAACAACTAGAAGAAAAGGAATCTGAAGTAAAAAGACTACAAGAAAAATTGGTTTTCAAGATGAAAGGAGAAGGGATTGAAATTGTTGATAGAGGTAAGAAGATATATTTCATATTTGTCATCTTATTTTGTTGATGTCCTCCAAAATCTATAAAGAAACTGATGATAGCCAATGTGTAGTTTTAGCCTCAAAGAAAGAATAGCAGAATCCAGCCAGGCCCAGAACCACAGGGATTCTCCAAGATTCTTTACTGTGACTGGGAATACATTAACTTCCTCTTCAGCGCTGGAAAAGGGGGATTCTGTACTTTATTCGGTGTTTAAGATTACTAGACTGTAAATTCTCATCACAAGAATGGACTTGTCTCAATTGCAATGCAAGGGAATGCTAAGAGTTAAAAAGAACCATCACTGTCCCAGGATTGTTGCCTTCAGAACTGAAATTAGGTAAAGTAAGGGATTTAGAAACTGTTCCTGCCCTTCTGAGAGGGGAAAGATGGCTCTGTATCTTTGGAAAAATTAGCAAAAAATTTATACCAGGGATTGAGTCCTCCACCTTTTAGAAAGCAAAAATTGGCTAATTCCGTTTTTGGAAAATGCATGAATTTGTCTAATTTTTTTTTTCATAACTGAAAAGGTTTGTTCTGAGTATTATATGGACCATAATTTCTAATAAAGTAAGTTGTACATGATAGAAAATAGCCTAAATGAAATGTTTTTTAAAATTATATTCAGAATTATAATATGCGTAACATCTGACAACACTTGGTTAAATTTAACCTTTCTTTGTAATTATGAATGATGACTGTGGCACTATGAGATACCAGCTGTATTCTGAGCAAGAACATGTGAAGGATAGGCTAGCATCCTGGAAAAGATGCTGTAATACTAGATGAAGGCAGAACTGATGGACTAGACGATTAACCAGCAGCAGAACTTTATGGTGATCAATCAGTTTACTCTTTCTTCCCAACTTCTCTAGCAAGGATTGTCTTCAATCTGGAAATGACAGAACAATGAGCTTTTAAAATAAGGAAGTGCAGGCCGGGCGCAGTGGCTCACGCCTGTAATCCCAGCACTTTGGGAGGCCGAGGCGGGCAGATCAAGAAGTCAAGAGATAGAGACCATCCTGGCCAACATGGTGAAACCCCGTCTCTACTAAAAATACAAAAATTAGCTGGGCATGGTGGCACGCACCTGTAGTCCCAGCTACTCGGGAGGCTGAGGCAGGAGAATTGCTTGAACCAGGGAGGTGGAGGTTGCAGTGAGCCAAGATCGCGCCACTACACTCCAGCCTGGCGCCTCACAACGGAGTGAGACTCTGTCTCAAAAAAATATTAATAGTAATAAGGAAGTGCAATTCAATGAAGACAGATAATAAGAGAACATTTGGTTACATTTTAAAATGAAATCATCAATAAGAAAGGGTCATATGTACTCATGGTAAGAATGTGAGCCAGAGCTGGCAGCATCTCGGTCCTACAGAGAAATCCTGCCTCTGGAGTAGGATTGAATGAAGCCAGGAAGCTGAAAAAATTGCAGATGGGGCAAACAAAGAGTCCTGGAGACTCAAGTTCATTAGATTGCAGCTCCATTCATGCCCTTTTTGATTGTTTTGTTTTTTTGTTTTTGTTTTGTTTTATTTTTGTTTTTGCTCAACTGAGTTCCAATTTAGTTTTTTCTTTTAGTAAAAAGGCCTTAAAAATAGTAAGTTTATAGATGAGAATTCTGATGTTCAGAGGGGTGAAGTAACTCACCCAGGTTGCAGGCAGGAAGCTGCAGAGCCAGGTTTCTAACTGAGGTTTCTCTGAGCCACAGACCTGTTTCTCTTTGCATTTTTCCTCTATTGATCAGTAATTTTCTATGAATCTGTTGTCTACTGAAAAGTACCAAGGTCCCCTAGGAGAATCTTCCTATGTAGATGTTATTATTGTTTCTAATTATCTGTTCATTTTTCAGTTAGAAGAGCATGCATTTGTATATTGCTGTCTTGTGGCAGAATGTGAATTTCTGCTTACGGTGCTCACAATGGCATCAAATCTATTATTAGGTTCAAGTCAACATTCAAACTCACAAAACTACCATAGACCACTTTGGCATCAGATTCACTCTGAAAAACATGGGACAGGGCTGGGCATGGTGGCTCACGCCTGTAATCCCAGTACTTTGGGAGGTCGAGGAGGGCAGATCACTTGAGGTCAGGAGATCGAGACCAGCCTGGCCAACATTATAAAACCCTATCTCTACTAAAAATACAAAAATGAGCTGCACATGGTGGCGAGTGCCTGTAATCCCAGCTTTCAGGAAGCTGAGGTGGGAGGATTGTTTGAACATGGGAGGTGGAGGTTGCAGTGAGCTGAGATCTTGCGACTGCACTCCAGACTTGGTGACAGAGCAAGACTGTCTCAAGGAAAATAAAAAAAGAAAGAAAATAAAAGAAAAAACAAAACATGAGACAGGACAGTTAACTATAGGTGGTGTCAGATATCCCTCCAAATTATGCAGCTGCCCAGAGACAGCTCAAATGCAAGAAGGTGCAATCCATATGAGGCAAGTGCAGGAACCACCCCAACTTAGCATCTCATTCCCTACAGGAGCCAATATCGCCTGTAACAAACTTCAGAGGTGTCATTTCTGGCATCACCACACATGCCCACTGAAAACAGTCAGCACATTCCAGGATGCTAGAAGCTATGGTTTCCCTCAAATATTTATAGTACATTTATAGTTCCTTCCAGTCCAGATGCAATTTCCAATCAGAGATCATTTATAAGCAATGTTACTGAGTAACACTGTTAACATAGTACTATAATCTGGTTCCAGGGGAACAGAGCTAGAATGTTAACAAAAGGTCAAATTCAAATGCAGCAGAGAAAAGATTTTGTTAACTCTTAACCCAAAATGCCCCACTGATAGCAGGTTTGGCTATATGGTTTGCTTTAACCAATGGAAGGCAAGAGGAGGTGACTTACACCATCTCCAAGCAGAAGCATTGCGAGCCATTGCGCAATTCCACTCTCCCTTCCCTTACCTCTGCCATGAGACAAGGGTAGGGGCAATACATTCAGCTTAGGTCCCCAATGAAATGAAAAACCTATTTGGAGAAGAGCCATGGAACAAAGCTGCAATGGATCCTCAGTTGCTATAAAACCTCGGAGAGAGAAACATTTATTGCTGTAAGCCATCAGCAATAAATAAGTAATGACCAGTCAGACGACTGGTGGTTACTGCAGAATAACCTATTTCTGATTAATACATTCCCTTTGGAAAGATGTAGGCTGGGTTTATCATTCTCCTATCAGGAGTCCATAAATAGGGACTGCCAACTAAACCAGCTGGTCCTTCAGTATGTGACAGCCTTCATTCTGGCAAGAATCCCCAACTTGAGTCTGATGGAAAGTTGTTTCCTCTTGTAGAGCATTTGTTAGAACAGTTCAAGTAATGCCTGAAAAAAAATGTATGTAGATTATGATGGTTTATTGCTCTAATTTATCTTCTCCTTTGTACTACTCAGAGTTCAGTCAAGAGATAGGAACTATACAGAGTTACGTGAATAAATATATTTTTAATTTTTTACTTTTATTTATTTATTTATTTTTTAAGTTGCAGTCTCACTTACTTCATAGCCCAGGCTGGAGTGCAATGGTGTGATCTCGGCTCACTACAACCTCTGCCTCTTGGGTTCAAGCAATTCTCCTGCCTCAGCCTCCTAAGTAGTTGGGAGTACAGGTGCCTACCACCATGCCCAGCTAATTTTTGTATTTTTAGTAGAGATGGGGTTTCACCATGTTGGCCAGGCTGCTCTAGAACTCTTGACCTCAAGTGATCCACCCACCTCAACCTCCCAAAGTGCTGGGATTACAAACATGAGCCACTGAACCTGACCAACAAATATAATTTAATATAAAGAATTGGCAATGGGCTAGGCACTTGAACCCAGGATGGGGTGGGTAGAGGTTGCAATGAGTTGAGATTGAGCCACTGCATTCCATGCTCTCCAGCCTGGGTGACAGAGTGGGACTCTGTCTCAAAAAAAAAAGGAATTGTTAACGAAGTATAAAATTGTCAACCTGATAACTAAAAAGGTGAAAAGAGAAATCTAGGATACTACAGAGGTAGCAACTGCAGGGAATTCTTAATTCCTCTAGGTCTGAGGAAACAAAAGAAAGAGGCTGGAATTCTGAAAATGTAGAAACTTAGAGGAGCAGCGGTGTGGAGCTGAAACTCAGACATCTGAGGAGAAAGGTGCTACTCAGTTGGTGCTGTTGTCTCTGAGTGTAGAGGCAGTGGCTCTTGGAGCTGGGATTCGTCTCTGAGGAGGGGTTTGGTGCTGGTGTCTCTTGGTGGGGAGGTGGGGTGCAGTGCAGCTAGTTCTGCAGGTGGTAGGGAAACTGAAAACTGGATTCAACTGCTGCTATGGTGAAGCAGAGTTAATAGGGTGCCAATGGCAAGAACCACAAGCAAACAGGAGGCTCAGGAGATGAAGTGTGTCCCTTCTTCCTCCTCCCACCTTTCAGTCTCCCTCTAGCGCCCCTATCATCAGAGCTTAACAAAGAGCCAGCTAGCAAAGCTGAAATGGGGTGTGGAGAGTCCCAGCAAATCTCATTGATTAGTGCCTGGGGGCGCCTGGCTAAGGCGTGAGTGAGGGCTGCTGTTCAACCTGTGCTCTCCTTGTCAAGTGCTAAGTCCTTGTGTGGGGCTATGTCAGCCAGGAAGAAGAGACATCTTTTTCATATTCTCACAGAGGTGTCAGGTAGGCTAGCACACACACTGATGCAAGCATCAGCAATAGTCTTCCTTCCATCTTCTAAATGGCTCTGAAGAGCATGTATCTTTGTTTTTTTTTTTTTTAATCCAGGGTCTCACTCTGTCACCCAGGCTGAAGTGCAGTGGTGCAATCATAGCGTACTGTACCCTTGACCTCCTGGGCTCAAGCCATCCTCCTACCTCAGCCTCCCAAATAGCTGGGACCTCAGCTATGCACCACCATGCCCAACTAATTTTTTAATTTTTAGTAGAGATGATGTCTCACTGTGTTGTCCAGGCTGATCTCAAATTCCTGGGCTCAAGCCACCTGCCTGCCTCAACCTCTTAAAGTTCTGGACTTGCAGGCATGAGCTACCAAGCCCAGCTGAAAAGCATGTATCTTTATTGTAACATTCCAGACAAACTTACATGCAACTTTTTGCCATTCCGTATGTAGCCCCCCTTATGTACCATCAAATATTTGTATGGATTTGTTTGAATTAGTCTCTGCATTCTTCCACTGATTCTCACCATGGGTGCCATTTTTTATATGCAGTGTAGGTTCAGTTCTTGAACTCCTTTCTCATATGCTGGACTTACAACTACACAGCCATAAGTCTTTACTGCTTCCATTGGCGTCTTTCTTCTTTTTCCTTCTGTTTTCTTCACTAGAGTTGTGTTAGGGACCCCTTTGCTCTTGGTCTTTGTCCCTTAGGCAGCCTTAACATATTCTACAAAATGCAACATTTTCACTAATCATCTAAATGAAGGCTTTGAAGAGATTATTTTCAAATTTGTTGATGACACAAAAATAGGAGGGTTAACTAAAATGAGATTCCTAATGATCTCTACAGACTGAAATGCTGTGTTGATAGCAAAATATGAAATTTATGAGATAAGGGACAAGGCTAGTAGAATTTAAAAGGAAGATAAAAAATTAGAGTAAAATAACTGAAATGAGATAAACCTCTTTTTTTTTAACCTGGTAGCAATATTATTTATGTGATAGTTTTAGAAAAGAATCATGCCATTTTTGTTATAGCCACACAATAGCTACTCAAGATTTACAGAATTTGATATTTGACAAAAATTTGGATCAAATAATAATCCAGAAATAGTCTGGAGGCAGCGACTCATGCCTGTAATCCCAGCACTTTGGGAGGCCGAGGCCAGCAGATCACTTGAGATCAGGAGTTCAAGACTAGCCTGGCGAACATGGCAAAATCTCATCTCTACTAAAAATATAAAAATTAGCCAGGCGTGGTGGCATACATCTGTAATCCCAGCTACTGGGGAGGCTGAGGCAGAAGAAATGCTTGAACCCGGGAGGCGGAGGTTGCAGTGAGCCAAGGTTGTGTTCCACTGCACTCCAGCCTGGGCCACAGAGCAAGATTCTATCTCAAAAAAAAAAAAAAAAAAAAATCCAGAAATAGATCATTAATTATAGTCAAGAAAAGGGTTCTGTCATTTTTGCTTACTCAAGTACCTCATGAAAATCCTGAGAAAACACAGTGAATTATATAAAAATATAGTTATATGTAGGTATACAACAAAATATTAATGGTGGTTATTTCTGGTTCAGGATTGTTAAGTTTTTATTGTATTTTACTGCTGAAAATCTTATTTTCTCTATAGTACATATATTTGTTTTGTAATAAGAATAAATTTAAAAAAACAAAAAGCAGGCTGGGCACAGTGGCTAACGCCTATAATCTCAGCACTTTGGGAGGCCAAGGCTGGAGGATTGCTTGAGACGAGTTCAAGACCAGCCTTAGGGACAAAACAAGACCCCATCTATACAAAAAATTTAAAAATTAGCTGGGCATGGGGGGGTGCACCTGTAGTTCCAGCTATTCAAGAGGCTGAGGTGGGAGGATTGCTTGAGCCCAGAAGTTAGAGGCTGCAGTGAGCTATGATTTGTGCCACTGCACTCCAACCTTAGCTACAGAGTGACAGCCTGTTTCAAAATAAATTAAAAATAAATAAAAACAACAGATAAATGCAACCAGATAAAAATGTATCAAATATATTTGGAGTTTTAGGGAAAGTCTGATAAAAAAATATTGTCTGGCTGGGCAGGTGGCTCACATCTGTAATCCCAACACCCTGGGAGGCCACGTCTGACAGATTGCTTGAGCTTAGGAGTTCAATACCAGCCTGAGCAACATGGTAACATGGCAAGATCCTGTCTCTACAAAAAATACAAAAAAATTAGCCGGGCATGATGGTGTGTGCCTGTGGACCCAGCTACTCTGGAGGGTGAGGTGGAAGGATCGCCTGAGCCTGGGAGGTGGAGGCTGTAGTGAGCTGAGATCACACCACTGCACTCCAGCCTGGGTGACAAAGTGAGACCCTGTCTCAGAAAATAAATTAAAATAAAAGTATCTTCTTCACAATAATTTAAAACAGTAATAAAGCAACAAGTAGAAATAAAATTATCTAATGTGTTCCATTTAATGAAACATAAGTGAGTAGTAATGTGATATATAATTACAGATTTCCAAAGAGGGTAAAAAAGAATAAACTAGAATCTGTAATAGCAATATTGTGGAATGGATTTGCAAATAAGAATCCATGAAACATCTTTTTTATATAGACAATGTTTCAGAAACACAATTTATTTGACAGAGAAACAAAATGGTGAAAAAATGGCGAGTTTTTTTTTCACTCTTTTTTCTTACTTAAATACATGGGAACAGCCAGGAAACAAAAACCTGCTGTGTATAATGCTTCGATGAGATGTACTAAGTATTTCCTATGAGATAAGAAGAAACATTTGTGGTCAGAAAATGGGTTCAGATGAAATTTTGTGCTGCTCACCTTTAGAATTAATAGTCTGGTTGGCTTCCTGCAGTGTTCTTATGAAAGGAGATTAAATCTTAAGCTCAGCCTCATTTTGGTTCTTGATGCCTTGTTTGGTTTCCCAGGGAAGTTCTCCCTGTCCCCTACTCTAAGTAAGGGTCCACTCTTTGGGACAATGTTCTTTTTTGGAACTTGAACCTCAGTTCATAATTCTACCTCCACTAGTGTGATCATTTGATTCATACCTGAATAACTCATTAGCCTATCAGCTTGATAAGAGTGTGAGCTGTGCCTGTTCATGCTCACCATGCATGGTATCCCTAGAGCCTAACCCAGTCACTGAAACATTGTAGGCACGCCATAAGTATTTGTGAATCAATAAGTAAATGAATGAATTAAGAAATTTAAATGTAAATAATTGTAATGGATTCCTGGATGGAGACAGTAGAAAAAATTTAGTTAACTTTTTAGGTACTGTAAGAGAACATCTTTAAAATATTTTTTTGTGGATTTAACAGAAGATAAAAAGGCAATAAATTTAAGGAGAACAGCATATGAGTAATAATATGAAAAACTACCAATCTTCCAGAAAAAAAAATCTGATAATTTCCTTACATAGAGTAAAAGAGTTTAGTACTTTCTATTCTGAGTTCTATTTGAATATTTTCCCCTTTCTATATGGTATAAGAGGGCTGTTTTCTTGAGTAAAATATTTTATTAACCTAGTATCACTGGTTAATCAAATGTCTTTATAGTGTAAGATTTGAAATAGAAAGCCACATTGAGTCTTTCAATATATAGAGAAGCTAGATTACAAGAGAAAGAGGCTTTGCTTCACTTTTTTTTTTTTTTTTTTTTAAACCTCCTTATAGTTGTCTTTGCTGTCTTTACAGATTTTTGGCTGGTAGATTTTCTAAGTAAGATTTTTGACATGTTATCTTTTATTCAATACTTGTAATAAGAAGAAAAATACACCCTTTCCCCACCACCTCACGACTTTGAGAAAAATACTGTAAGATTTCCACTGTGGTGAAAAAAAGTTTTATTCACTCTAGAAAACTGGGTCATCTTGTTCTCAGAACCCTTTTTTCTAACTCTGAGAACAGATTTAAGGAAAGCAAGGCAGAAAGCTTTTAATAATCCAGTGGGAATTCCTCTTAGGGACAAAAGAAGCAAGATAGCTAGAGAAGATGATTTCACAGACTTAGCAAGGTTAAAACAGGTATTTCTAATACTTAAAAAAATGTGTGAGTTAGAGGGTTAACAGCTGATTCAACAAGAGGCAGAAATAGGTTTTTCAGTTCTGTAGGGGAACAAAAATCAATTGACATCCCTCAAATCTGTACATTTTAAATCTACCAAATTATTAGTTTCCTGGCATACTGTATTTTGGCTTTTAGGTTTATAATTCTTAGTATGAGAGAGGAAGGATAATCTTCAACATGGTTAAAAAAAAAGCAAAAAGAAGGAGGAACATACAAAGATTTTACTTAAGGCTGACATGAGATTGGAAGAAACCAACAACTCCATTTGAGGATAAACAAAGTTACACTTGAAGAAGGGCAAAAATTAGAAGTGACCTAATAAAATCTTCCTAATAACAGTAATCGTTAAGATGGTATTATTATATAACTTTTCTCTCTAGCCCCTGGAAAATTTATCAAATTTAAATAGATATTTATCTTACCTCACAAATAATCCCTTGAAACTTTTTATTTCTTTTACTTGCTAGACTGAAAAAGCATAATGAAAAATTATTTTATCTGTACAATATCAACCTCAGTTCTCAAATTTAATGAATGAGTTGTTTTAAGAGTCGGGTTATATAATACAAACCAACATTAAACTACTTATCCACAGCTAATGTAAGATAAAAATGAGACCAAATGATTAAAATATATAAGCTGATAAATGCAAAATTGTTTAAAATACTTTTTATATATTATGATATGTAAGGCAATGGGTTAAAATAGCTCTTCCTTGATAACTTTGAGGTTCATGAAAATTGTGATTATATTAAATTAGAGGAATTCAATATATTTCTTCAGTTTCCTTAGAGGTTTCTATGGAGAGAAAATAAGTTTCCACAATCATAAATCTATACTTTTATTAAAATTCTCAACTTCTTTTTATTTATAAATCACAAATGTTGAGACAATTTATAAGATCTAGATTTTTTGAAAAAAGAATAATAATATAAAAAAAAAACCTCTCATCATTTCATCACCTAAAATAGCACTGAGAGCATTCTGGTATCTATCTGTTTAGACTTTTCTTTTGCCTTCTTCTATAATACATATTGTTTCAATAAAAATTGAATCATAATGTACATTATTTTATGTAACCTGCTTTTCCACTTAAACACATACTGAAAATAAATTTATATTTTAGTTTTTAAAATTAAATATCTTGATATTTTAACAATTTGTTTATTTTTGGACATCTGGATTGCTTATAATCTATAATGAAGATACTTATTATTATTTTATTTGTTTATTTTTTTTGAAGATGAAGTCTCGTTCTGTCACCCAGGCTGGAGTGAAGTGGTGTGATCTTGGCTCACTGCAACCTCCATATCTCGGGTTCAAGTGATTCTCCTGCCTCAGCCTCCCTAGTAGCTGGGACTACAGGTGCACGCCACCATGTCTGGCTAACTTTTGTATTTTTAGTAGAGACAGGTTTTCACCATGTTGGCCAGACTGGTCTCAAACTCCTGGCCTCAAGTGATCTGCCCATCTCAGCCTCTCAAAGTGTTGGGATTACAGGTGTGAGCCACTACACCCAGCCTGAAGATACTTATTACATATGTTATTTATATAGAAGGCATTAAAAATGATTAACAATTTTTTTCCACTAAATTTACAGGATATAAATACTTCTGATTTTGGAGAGAGAAAGCAAGTCAGGATTAGACTTAGGTAAAATTTAATTTAGAAACATTTATGTAGTAATTCCTGCCAGGTACTATTTTAACAACTTTAGAAATATTAACTCATTTAATCCTAATAACTCTCTGAGGTATGTATTGTTTCTATTCCCATGTTACAATGGGAAAATTAGACACACAGTGTTTAAGCAACTTGCTCATTGTCATATAGGTAGTAAGGGGTACAGCTAATACTGCATCAGGCTCATGCTCTTAACCATTCACTTACAAGGCCTCTTTCTGTTATTTTGGGTAATCTATGAAGTGGGATTTGTGAAGCTAATTGGGAAGCCTGGGGAGTATCCCAGAAAGATAACCTGATAGGCATTGGGAAGGATTTTGAAATTAAAGGAACGTAGAACTTCACCATAGATCAGGAACAGAACACCTGGCATTATTTTATTAGAATCAAAAATGGAAAATCATATCTGAGGCTTGGTATCCCTCTCTTCAAATATTTTGTGATTTTCTAATATATAATGATATAATTATATATCATTCCAAAGTATAATGATTGTGCAGAATGTAATTTTAAACTTTCTTCCGACATTTTCCTGTAGAGAAATCCTGTAAAGTGAATATAATACATTTAATGAGAAAAAAGTTGTAAACTGCATTTACAGTGATGTATTCACTTATATATTTGCCCAAAAGTTTGCTACTTGGGCTTGAATAGAGTTAATCCTAAGAAATCCTGTGTTCATACAGAAGCAACAGCATAATACTGTTTGTTTTCCATCAAAGTCAGTGAATATAAAGATTAACTTAAAAGCAGCTGTCCTGAGAGCAGCCTCAAAACAGGCAGTTAAAACCAGCGGGAAGACCTGGCCCACTGTTACAATGAAACATGCTCAGAGGAACTAAAAAACCTCCGAGGACAGAACTCTTTAGAAGTCTCTGGAGTTGGATGGCAGGCCTGTTTATAAGAGGGATTAGTTGTTCTGAGGAAGAACAAAGGCCCCGTCTTATGCTCACCGAGGCTGCCCTTCTGTGGGAAATTTTCCTGTTACAGTTACAGGGACTGGTATTCTCAACACTGTTTAAACCAAGCAGCACAATAGAAGAAACATACCTCAAAATAATAAGAGCCATCCATGACAGACCTATAGCCAACATCATTCTGAGTGGGCAAAAGCTGGAAGCATTCCTCTTAAGAACTGGAACAAGACAAAAATGCCCACTCTCACCACTCCTATTCAACATAGTACTGGAAGTCCTAGCCAGAGCAATCAAGCAAGAGAAAGAAATAAAAGGCATCCAAATAGGAAAAGGAGTAAAACTATCTCTCTTCCCTGACAATATGATTCTGTACCTAAAAAACCCAGAAGACTCTGACAAAAGGATCCCAGAATGGATAAATAACTTCAGCAAAGTTTCTGGATACAAAATCAATGTACAAAAATCAGTAGCATTTGTATACACTAATAACATTCAAGCCAAATAAAAAATGCAATCCCATTTACAATAGCTACAAAAAATACCTAGGCATACAGCTTTAACTAAGGAGGTGAAAGATCTCTATAAGGAGAACTAGAAAATAACTGCAGAAAGAAACCAGAGATGACACAAACAAATGGAAAAACATTCCATGCTCATGAATTGTAAGAATTAGTATTGTTAAAATGGCTATATTGCCCAATCAATCTACAGATTTAACACTATTCCTATCAAACTACCAATGTCATTTTTTCAAAGAATTAGAAAAAACTATCCTAAAATTCACATGGAACCAAAAAAGACCCTGAATGGCCAAAGTAATCCTAAGGAAAAAGAAGAAAGCCAGAGGCATCACATTACCTGACTTCAAATCATTCTATAAGGCTACAGTTATCAAAATAGCATGGCACTGGTACAAAAACAGACACACAGACCAATGAACAGAATACACAAACCAGAAACAAAATCATACACCTATAGCCATTTGATCTTTGACAAAGCTGACAAAAATAGGCAATGGGGAAAGAAATCCCTTTTCAATAAATAGCTAACTGGCTAGTCATATGCAGAAAAATAAAACTAGATCCCTACCTGTCACCATATATAAAAATTAACTCAAGACTGGTCAAATATTTAAATGTAAGACTTCAAACTATAAAAACCTAGGAAAAAATCTAGGAAATACCATTCTGGACATCAGCCTTAGCAAAGAATTTATGGCTAAGACCTCAAAAGCAATTACAAAACCAAAAATTGACAAGTGGGACCTAATTAAACTAAGGAGCTCTGCCCAACAAAAGCAACTATAAACAGAGTAAACAGACACCCTACAGAAATAGGAGAAAATTTTCACAAACTATGCATCCAACAAAGGTCTAATATCCAGAATCTATAAGGAACTTAAACATAGCAACAAGCATAAAAACAAATAACTCCATTAAAAAATGAGCAAAGGACATGAAAAGACACTTCTCAAAAGATAACATATAGCTAGCCAACAAACATTAAAAAATGCTCATCATCACTAATTATTAGAGAAATCAAAACCACAATAAATACCATCTCACGCAAGTAAAAAAGTAATGGATGCTGACAAAGCTTCAGAGAAGAAGGAACACTTACCATTGCTGGTAGGAATGTATTAATAAATTAGTTCAGCCACTGTGGAAAGCAGTTTGGAGATTTCTCAAAGAAGTTAAAACCAGAGCTACCATTCAACCCAATAATATAATTACTGGTTATATACCCAAAGGAAAATAAATAGTTCTACCAAAAAGACACATGCACTTGTATGTCCATCACAGCCCTATTCACAATAGCAAAGACATGAAATCAACCTAGGTGCCCATCCATGGTGGATTGGATAAAGAAAATGTGGTACTTATGTACTGTGGAATATCCACAAAAAGAACAAAATCATGTCCTTTGCAGCAATAAGGATGCAGCTGGAGGCCATTATTCTAAGAGAATTAATGCAGGAACAGAAAAACAAATACTGCATGTTCTTACTTATAAGTGGGAGCTAAATATTGGGTACACATGGATACAAACATAAGAACAACAGACACTGGGGACTCCAAGAATGGGGAGGAAGGGAGGGGGCAATGGCTGGAAAACTACCTGTTGGGTACTATCCTCACTACCAGGGTGAAGGGGTCAATCATATGCCAAACCTCAGCATCATGTAATATACCAGTGTAACAAGCCTGCACATGTACCCCATGAATCTAAAATCAAAGTTAAAATAAAAAAAAAATAGTTTTTTTTAAAGAAAAGAAGCTAGCAGCACAACACGTAAAGTTTAATTCTGACAAGTTAATGAGCCCAGTCACTGGTGAACTAGGAGAAAGTGAGGAATTCAACCCAGCAATGGAACAGGGGTGGGACACAAACAGAATAAATGACCCACATTAGCAAGGCATATTGCATTTTATTGCATCATATCATATTTTAGAGCTAGTTGCTTAACTCAGAGGCAACTATAGAAAAATTATATTTGTTAAACTGAAAAGATTATTTTGCCACATTCCACTGCAAGTTTTGTTTAGGGGAAAGACGGTTTCCATGATACCTCAGATGCATCCCCCTCTTTATCACTGAAGAAGACCATTCTGGAATCTCCCTATACTGCTAACGGGGTCACGGTGTGGTTTGAGTCTCCACCGCACATTGGAAGATGAGGAGGAGTCTGGGTGGAACCAGGAAAGGGCTCTTCTACCACTTATCTTGGCAGACAATTTCTCCCAGTCCTAGTTGCTGTTCTGGGCTACCACAGAGTTCAGTAAGCATAATTTAAAGAGCCAGACTCATTCAGTAATCTAAAAGAAAGGAAGAGACGACAAGGGTCAGCAGAAAGACTCTAAAGAAATCAGACTTAAATTTGATCAATATAACATAATGGGTGGTTTAGTTCCACTTCTGTGGGGCAGAAAGTTTGATTACATAGCAAACACGACAAAAAAAAAAAAAAAAGCTTGGAGAATCTATTGAGTTGTTATTGCTTGGTTTCCTTATTTGAGAATTCTCTTTCTAAATATAAGACAATGAAGTGACATACTCTGAACAGAGACCTAAATTTACCCTCTAAGTGTCCTCAAAACGGACAGAAAACTCAGTCTGAGAACTGGCGAACTGAAAACCAACATAGGAGAATAAGGCGCTCAAAAACGCATCCAAGCAAATATTTTCAAAGATGCTTTTATTATTGTTACTTTTTCAAAAACAAGAAGGAAGAGGATCCTTCTATTTACTCAATCATTAAACAAAAATTTATTGTCTGCTAACTGCCCAGAACATCAGAGGTGAGTAAGACAGGTCCCTGCCCTCATATCCTTTATAGTCCCTGGGGAAGCAGACTTTGTCAGAGACCCGCCCTTCCCGTTGTGGCCTTCTCTATCACACAAGGCTGGGTCCTGACCTCTATTTGCAGTGTAGGTTTTCAGTAAGTGACAGAATACAATAGCAGCTACCACTGATTGCTGCTTACTAAGTGCTTTACAAATGGGTTGTCTCTTAAATCCTTAGAACATCCAGTCCTGAGGTAACCTACAGGGGCCTTGTGCAAACTAGAAACAAAACTTCTGCAAGGTAAATGCTGCTCAGTGATCTGAGGTGGGAAGCTAGTCCCTTCTCACCTCTTCCCCTAGGTTCCTATGTTCATAGGCTGTACAACTGTACTTGGCATGCCCGTCAAGAACCTAGTTAAGGTATCATCAGTCTGATTTTACAAAGGAGGAAACTGAGGTCCAGAGAGGTTAAACAAGTTTACCAAAGTCATACTCACAGGAAATGGCAGAACTTTGACTCAAAGTGAGGAAGGAGACCCAGGTGTCTAGGATCACCTCCCCCTTGACTTCCACACTGCATTTCAATCGAAGAAAAGGCTGGCCGACTGGCGCCTCCTAAATCACCTTCCTATAAGATAGCAGGTGTGGTATGGGGGAATCTCTCCAGAAGACACTGTTTTTACTTAAACAAGATCAAACCCCCACCCCACTCCTCCATCTGGAGACCAGGACCCTTTCACATGTAATTCCTAAAACTGTAAACCCAAGACCCTTTCATATGTGATTTCTAAAGCTGTAAACCCAAGACCCTTTAATAGATGATTTCTAAAGCTGTAAACCCAAAACCCTTTCATATGTGGTGTCTAAAACTGTAAACCCAAGACCTTTCACTTGTAATTTCTAAGGCTGTAAATCTAAGATTCTTTCACGTGTAATATCTAGAGTCTAAGCCTACATAAAGGCAGAGCTTCTCTTTGTTAGGGGGAGCTTAGTCGTTTAGACAAAACATAAAGCCTTGCTCCCGGGCCGTAATAATAAACACCTCTTCCTTCCCGGTTTAGTAATAATAAACACTTCTTCCTTCCCAGTTCAGTGTTCAAGAGATCTGTTTCTTGAGGCTGCTCCTGCTTCAAAAACTGCATTTGTTTGTTTTTGAAATGCTGTTGTCTTTCTCCTATTTCGATCTGCCTTCTTGATGTTTTGCCAAGGCTTACCAAATCTCCCCTTGCTGAGGCAATAATAATAGAATTCCCTAAGAGCCTATTATTTCTTATGCATGATTTCAATATGGTCTTAGAAGTCTTCTCCTTCTATATTCTCCTACTAACATTGTTTTTGTTTGTTTTTTGAGACAGGATCTCACTCTGTTGCCCAGGCTAGAGTACAATGGTGTGATCACAGCTCACTGCAGCCTCGGCCTCCCTAGTTCAAGCAATCCTCCCACCTCAGCCACCCACGTAGCTGGGACTACAGGCGTGCACCATCATATCGGCTAATTTTAAAAATTTTTTTGTGCAGACTAGGTTTTGCTATGTTGCCTAGGCTGGTCTCAACTCCTGGGCTCAAGAGATCCTCCCAACTTCCTGGCCTCCCAAAGTGCTGGGATTGCAGGCGTGAGCCACTACACCCAGCCAACGTTGTTAATAATAACATCAAAATACCTATTTTTTAAACTGATAGTGTGATTTAAATCCAGATCATTTAAACAATACTCAATAAAAATATTTGTAAGCCCTATATAAATTTGCAAGTAAAGCTAATACACATAAGAGTGTTAATACATAAATATACACAAAGGCAATTTAATATTTTTTTAAAGTGGCTTTTCCATTCAGAGGATTTGCCTCACTGCTATCTTTGCCTACACCATGGTCTTTCAAGGTCACTCATGAATCCCTATCAACTTCACCAAGCTGACCACTATGAATCAAGCTTGAGTTTCTCTCCTCTGTTAGCTAGTCATAGAACAACCACCATGAGGTCATGGGTGAGAGCCAAGGAAGAGATGTCAGTCAGTGCCACAGCAGGGGGTTCGGTGGGGGGGGCCTGGCCAGCTTTCCTGCAGCTTATCTGTGCCTTGTGTACCTGCTCAAGCACACTCTCCAGTGTACCGCTTCTCTCTTACAGTAGATTCCTGCTGAGCCAACTTATCCTTATAACTTGGGGCTTTGAGATCATCTGGCTCATGATGAGCTGTTCTGGCCACATAGCCACTTGGTATCCCGTGGTGAGGTACTCAGCCTATAGAGGCCCAGAAGCCTGCCAGGAGCTGCATTCCACCAGTGTGGAACCAAAGGAGCCTAACAAGTGGTATGCTGCTTTCTTACAAGTAGGCAGTGAAAGATGCAGCAAGCTACTTTTTACTTTGAAGGGGCCATGAGTACATGTCCTGTCCTAATCTGGCAGACCTCTGGATCTTCACAGGGTTAATGTCATGCCCTCTGGATTATACATGTCTACTAAGGCATCTACAGTACATGCCACATCTTGCTCATTATCATGTATCCTCAAAATAGACCAATGTAATTTTTGTGAAATGACCAGATAGTACAGACCCCTATGACAGAAAATAAGAGAGCTAATATAGTCCTGGGGCAATTGTGTAAATATATATAATTGTCATTTCCTGCTAATGCAAACTACATCGATCATAGTTTTTGATTGGTATGAAAAGACTATTTTTACCAGAACAATGACGGCATACTACATACTTGCAGCTGTGTTAATCATCTCTAGTAAAGATATCACACCCAGTGCAATAGGGACTACTGCAACTGGGACTACTCCTTTGTTAAACTAAAGGAGCACACAGTCATTTACCATCTGGTTTTTGTGGATGCCAGAATGGTAACTCAATGGGAATCACTATCCTTGCATCCTTTAAATCTTTGAGGGTGGCTCTAATCTCTTCTATGTCCTTTGGAGCTGTGATACTATTTTGGCTGGATGCAGGTTTGGCAGTTTCAGGGGCTTCCATTTGGCCTTTTCTGTAACAATTGCTCTTACTCATGGGCCTTATAACATTCTAATTAACAAGAGAGTCACAGCTTGAAAAACTAGATATTTCCATCTCTAATGTTATACAACATTATATTATATAAGGTGCATGTATGCTCACCCTCTCACCTCCCCCTTTTCACTTCAGTTACATTCCAGCAGCTCACTCCAGCTGCTCTGTCAGGCTGTTATTTTCTGCCCTGAGGCTTCTCTGCTGTAGTCAGTGGGACACCTGCAGCAACCTTCTTAGCCCTTCTGTCAAATGTGCAAACCTGGAAATCGGGGGAATTGAACACCCTTGACTAATGGGGAAGGAAGCGGTGGATAAATCCTTCCATCTTATCTCCCTCAGGAAGACAATGATGAGGTTCATTTTACATGGCTGTTTGGAATAATTTCTAGAGAGAAGACCTCAGTTTCCCATGGGTGGTGGTCAGCTTTATAACCCACCCTTGATTTGGCTTTCCTTCTAGCCCAGTGTCACTCTTCCACATCACCCTTCCTGTTCCTTGAGATTACTTACCAAATAAAGAAGTTGTTGTGAAATCTAGTTTGAGGATCTACTCTGTGAGCTTGGTGTGGCACTTTTACATATAGAATTTATACATGTTGTAGCAAATCAGAAAACACATGTAGGCACTTCGAAGAAAGACTCATGCAGAATCCCACTATCTAGACATAACTTTCTAGACAGTTTATGCATCTACTTTTTGAAAAATAGGAAGTAAAGTTTTTTTTTAATTGTTGTTCTTTGGACTCTGGGGTACATGTGCACATCCTGCATCCTGCAAGATTATTGCATAAGTACATACATGCCATGGTGGTTTGCTGTCTCCATCCCACCTGCGCTTCACCTACATCAGGAATTTCTCCTGGTGTTCTGGCGCCCCATCCTCCCCAGCCCCCACTGTCCCTCCCCTCCCCTTCCCTCCACCCTCCCCTCACCTAGCCCAGTGAGTACTGTTCCCCTTCTCTGTGCCCAAGTGTTGTCATTGTTCATCACCTGCCTATGAGTGAAAACATGCGGTGTTTGATTTTCTGTTCTTGTGTCAGTTTGCTGAGAATGATGGTTTCTAGATTCATCCATGTCTCTACAAAGGACACGAACTTGTCATTTTTTATGACTGCATAGTATTCCATGGTGTATATGTGCCACATTTTCCTTGTCCAGTCTATCACTGATGGACATTTAGGTTGGTTCCAGGACTTTGCTGTCGTAAACAGCACTGCAACAAATATACATGTGCATGTGTCTTTATAATAGAACAATTTATAATCCTTTGGGTATATACCCACTAATGGGATTGCTGGGTCAAATGGAATTTCTGTTTCTAGATCCTTGAGGAATCGCCACACTGTCTTCCATAATGGTTGAACTAATTTACAACTCCCACCAACAGTGTAAAAGTGTTCCTTTTTTCTCTACATCCTCTCCAGCATCTGTTGTCTCCAGATTCTTTAATGATCGCCATTCTAACTGGCATGAAATGGTATCTCAATGTAGTTTTGATTTGCATTTCTCTAATGACTAATGATGATGAGCACTTTTTCATATGTTTGTTGTTGGCATAAACGTCTTCTTTTCAAAAGTGTCTGTTCATATACTTGGCCCATTTTTGGATGGGTTTATTTATTTTTTTCTTGTAAATCTGCTTTAGTTCTTTGTAGATTCTGGATATTAGCCCTTTGTCAGATGGGTAGATTGCAAAAATTTTTTCCATTCTGTTGGTTGTTGGTTCACTCTACTGATTGTTTCTTTTGCTGTGCAGAAACTCTTAAGTTTAATTAGATCCCATTTGTCTATTTTGGCTTTTGTTGCCATCACTTTTGGTGTTTTAGTCATGAAGTCCTTGCCTGTGCCTATGTCCTGAATGGTGTTGCCTAGGTTTTCTTCTAGGGTTTTTATGGTGTTAGTTCTTTTGTTTAAATCTTTAATCCATCTAGAGTTAATTTTTGTATAAGGTGTAAGGAAGGTGTCCAGTTTCAGCTTCCTGCATATGGCTAGCCAGTTTTCCCAACACCATTTATTAAACAGGGAATCCTTTCCACATTGCTTGTTTTTGTCCGTTTTGTCAAAGATCAGATGGTTGTAGATGTGTGGCATTGCTTCCGAGGCCTCTGTTCTGTTCCATAGTTGTATATCTCTGTTTTGGTAACAGTACCATGCTGTTTTGATTACTATAGCCTTGTGGATAGTTTGAAGTTGGGTAGTATGATGTCTCCAGCTTTGTTCTCTTTGGTTAGGATTGTCTTGGCTATGCGGTCTCTCTTTGGTTCTATATGAACTTTAAAGTGGTTTTTTCTAGTTCTACAAAATTCACCAGTCCTTTATGCTAAAAACTCTCAATAAACTAGGTATCGATGGAACATATCTCAAAATAATAAAAGCTATTTATGACAAACCCACAGCCAATATCTCAATGGACAAAAACTAGAAGCATTCCCTTTAAAAATTGGCACTAGACAAGGATGCCCTTTCTCACCACTCCTATTCAATATAGTATTGGAAGTTCTAGCCAGAGCAATTAGGCAAGAAAAAGAAATAAAAGGCATTCAGTTAGGAAAAGAAGAAGTCAAATTGTCCCTATTTGCAGATGACATGATCTTATATTTAGAAGACCCCATTGTCTAAGCCCAAAACCTCCTTAAGCTGGTAAGCAACTTCGGCAAAGTCTCAGGATACAAAATCAGTGTGCAGAAATCACAAGCATTCCTATATACCAACAACAGACAAACAGAGAGCCAAATCATGAGTGAACTCTGATTTACAATTACTACAAAGAGAATAAAATACCTAGGAATACAACTAACAAAGGATGTAAAAGAGCTCTTCAAGGAGAATTACAAACCACTGCTCAAGGAAGTAAGAGAGGACACAAACAGATGGAAAAACATTCCATATTCATGGTTAGGAAGAATCAATATTGTGAAAATGGCCATATTTCCCAAAGTAATTTATAGATTCAATGCTATCCTCATCAAGTAAAGTAATTTTTCCTTTAAGAAAAAGTATGTTTTGTATTGTAAACGTTTTTCTTTCATGGTGAGAATATTAAAAATCCTCTTTTTTAGCATTTTTGAAATATATAATAAAGTATTGCTAACAGTGGTCACCAAGCTATGCAATAATGGATCACTAGAACTTATTACTCCTAACTGAATCTTCGTACCACTTGACCAACCTCTCCCCTTTCCCTACCACCTCCACCCGCACTGGACTGTAGTAACCACCTTTTTACTCTCTACTTCTTCTTCTTTTTTTTTTGAGATGAAGTCTCACTCTGTTGTCCGGACTAGAGTGCAGTGGTGCAATCACAGCTCACTGCAACCTCTGTCTCCTGGGTTCAAGCAATTCTTGTGCCTCAGCCTCCTGAGTAGCTGACAGTACAGATATGTGCCACCATGCCCAGCTAATTTTTGTATTTTTAGTAGGGACAGGGTTTCACCATGTTGGCCAGGCTGGTCTTGAACTTCCAGCCTCAAGTGATCTGCCTGCCTCGGCCTGCCAAAACGTTGGGATTACAGGTGTGAGCCACCACACCTGGCCTTACTCTCTACTTCTAAGAGTTTGATATTTTTAGACTTCACAAATAACTGAGATTATATGGCATTTGTCTTTCTGTGCCTGGCTTATTTTACTTAGCATAATAGCCTCTTGTTCATCCATGTTGTTTCAAATGACAGAATTTCCTGTTTTTTTTTTTAAGGCTGGACAGTATTCTATTGTGTATATATACTACATTTTAAACTCACTCATCTGTTAATGGATGTTTCCATATTGTGGCTATTGGGTTTTTTTTTTCTTTGTTTTTTATTATATTTTAAGTTCTGGGATACATGTGTAGAATGTGCAGGTATATATAGGTATATAGGTATACACATGCCATGGAGTTTGCTGCACCCATCATCCCATCATCTACATTAGGTATTTTCCCTAATACTATCCCTCCCTTATCCCCCAAGCCCCTGACGGGCCCTGGTGTGTGATGTACCCCTCCCTGTGTTCATGTGTTCTCATTGTTCAACACCCACTTATGAATGAGAACATGTGGTGTTTGATTTTCTATTTCTGTGTTAGTTTGCTGAGAATGATGGTTTCCAGCTTCAACCATGTCCCTGCAAAGGACATGAGCTTATCCTTTTCTATGGCTATATAATATTCCATGGTGTATATGTGCCATATTTTCTTTCCATGGTGTATATGTGCCAGTCTATCATTGATGGGCATTTGAGTTGGTCCCAAGTCTTTGCTATTGTGAATAGTGCTGCAATAAACATACGTGTGCATGAGTCTTTATAGTAGAGTAATTTATAATTTATAAATAATATAGTAGGATAATTTATAATCCCTTGGGTATATACCCAGTAATGGGATTGTTGGGTCAAATGGTATTTCTAGTTCTAGATCCTTGAGGAATCGCCACACTGTCTTCCATAATGGTTGAACTAATTTACACTCCCACCAACAGTGTAAAAGTGTTCCTATTTCTCCACATCCTCTCCAGCATCTGTTGTTTCCTGACTTTTTAATGATTGCCATTCTAACTGGTGTGAGATGGTATCTCAATGTGGTTGATTAGCATTTCTCTAATGACTAGAGATAGTGAGTTTTTGTCATATGTTTGTTGGTTGCATAAATGTCTTCTTTTGAGAAGTGTCTGTTCATATCCTTTGCCCACTTTTTGGTGGAGTTGTTTTTCTTGTTGTAAATTTGCTTAAGTTCCTTGTAGATTCTAGATATTAGCCCTTTGTCAGATGGATAGATTGCAAAATTTTTCTCCCATTTGATAGGTTGGCTGTTCACTCTGATGATAGTTTCTTTGACTGTGCAGAAGCTCTTTAGTTTAATTAGATGCTATTTGTCAATTTTGGCTTTTGTTGCCATTGCTTTTGGCATTTTAGTCATGAAGTCTTTGCACATGCCTATGTCCTAAATGATATTGCCTAGGTTTTCTTCTAGGGTTTTTATGGTTTTAGGTCTTATGTTTAAGTCCTTAATCCATATCAAGTTAATTTTTGTAAAAGGTTGTAAGGAAGGGGTTCAACTTCAGTTTTCTGCATATGGCTAGCCAGTTTTCTCAACAACATTTATTAAATAGGGAATCCTTTCCCCATTGCTTGTTTTTGTCAGGTTTGTCAAAATCGGATGGTTGTAGATGGGTTGTGTTGCCTCCGAGGCCTCTGTTCTGTTCCATTGGTCTATATCTCTGTTTTGGTGCCAGTACCATGCTGTTTTGATTACTGTAGCCTTGTAGTATAGTTTGAAGTCCGGTAGTGTGATGCCTCCCACTTTATTCTTTTTGCTTAGAATTGACTTGGCTATGCAGGCTCTCTTTTGGTTCCATATGAAGTTTAAGGTGTTTTTTTCCAGTTCTGTGAAGAACGTCATTGGTAGCTTGATGGGGGATAACGTTGAACCTGTAAATTACTTTGGGCAGTATGGCCATTTTCACGACATTCATTCTCCCTAACCATGAGCATGGAATGTTTTTTCATTTGTTTGTCCTCTCTTATTTCCTTGAGCAGTGGTTTGTAGTTCTCCTTGAAGAGGTCTTCACATCGCTTGTAAGTTGTATTCCTAGGTATTTTATTCTTTTTGTAGCAATTGTGAATGGGAGTTCACTCATGATTTGGCTCTCTATTATTGGTGTATAGAGGAATGCTTGTGATTTTTGCACATTGATTTTGTATGCTGAGACTTTGCTGAAGTTGCTTATCAGCTTAAGGAGATTTTGGGGCTGAGACAATGAGGTTTTCTAAATATACAATCATGTCGTCTGCAAACAGAGCCAGTTTGACTCTCTTCTTATTTTAATACCCTTCAATTCTTTCTTTTGCCTGATTGTCCTAGCCAGAACTTCCAATACTATGTTAAGTAGGATGGTGAGAGAGGGCATCCTTTTCTTGTGCCAGTTTTCAAAGGGAATGCTTTCAGCTTTTGCCCCTTTGGTATGATATCGGCTGTGATTTTGTCATAAATAGCTCTTATTATTTTGAGATAGGTTCCACCAGTACCTAGTTTATTGATACTTTTTCGCATGAAGTAGAGTTGAATTTTATCAAAGGCCTTTTCTGCATATGTTGAGATGATCATGTGATTATTGGTTCTGTTTATGTGACAGATTATATTTATTGATTTGCATATGTTGAACCAGCCTTGCATCCCAGGAATGAAGCTGACTTGATCATGGCAAATAAGTTTTTTGATGTGCTGCTGGATTCAGTTTGCCAGTATTTTATTGAGGATTTTCGCAGTGATGTTTATCAGGGATATTGGCCTGATATTTTCTTTTTGCTGTATCCTTGTGAGGCTGTGTGTCAGGATGATGCTGGCCTCATAAAATGAGTTAGTAAGGAGTCCTTCTTTTTCTCTTGTTTTGAATAGTTGTAGAAGGAATGTTACCAGTTCCTCTTTGTACCTCTGGTAGAATTTGGCTGTGAATCTGTCTGGTCCTGGGCTTTTTTAGGCTATTAATTACTGCCTCTATTTCAGAACTTGTTATTGGTCTATTCAGGGATTTGACTTCTTCCTGGTTTCGTCTTGGGAGGGTGTATGTGTCCAAGAATATATCCATTTCTTCTAGATTTTCTAGTTTATTTGCATAGAGGTGTTTATAATATTCTCTGATAGTAGTTTGCATTTCTGTGGGATTGTTGATGATATCCCCTTTATCATTTTTTATTCTGTCTATTTGATTCTTCTCTTTTCTTCTTTATTAGTCTGGCTAGCAGTCCATCTATTTTGTTGATCTTTTCAAAAAGCCAGCTCCTGGATTCAGTGATTTTTTGAATCTCCGTCAGTTCTGCTCTGATCTTAGCTATTTCTTATCTTCTGCTAGCTTTTGAATTTGCTTGCTCTTGCTGCTCTAGTTTTTTTTAATTGTGAAGTTAGGGTGTCAATTTTAGATCTTTGCCTGCTTTCTCCTTTGGATATTTAGTGCTATAAATTTCCCTCTGAACACAGCTTTAGCTGTGTCCCAGAGATCCTGGTACATTGCATCTTTGTTCTCATTGTTTCAAAGAACTTATTTATTTTTGCCTTAATTTTGTTATTTACCTAGTAGACATTCAGGAGCAGGCTGTTCAGTTTCCATGCAGTTGTGCAGTTTTAGTGAGTTTCTTAATCCTGAGTTCTAATTTGATTTCACTGTGGGCTGAGAGACTGTTATGATTTCTGTTATTTCGCATTTGCAGAGGAGTATTTTACTTCCAATTATGTGGTCAATTTTAGAATAAATGCTATGTGGTGCTGAGAAGAATATATATTCTGTTGATTTGGGTGGAGAGTTCTGTAGCTGTCTATTAGGTCCACTTGGTCCAGAGCTGAGTTCAAGTCCTGAATATCCTTGTTAATTTTCTGTCTCGTTGATCTAATATTGACAGTGGGGTGTTAAAGTCTCTGACTATTATTGTGTGGGAGTCTAAGTCTCTTTGTAGGCCTAAGAACTTGTTGTATGAATCTGGGTGCTCCTGTATTGGGTGCATATATATTAAGGATAGTTAGCCCTTCTTGTTGCATTGAACCGTTTGCCATTACATAATGCCCTTTTTTGTCTTTTTTGATCTTCACTGGTTTAAAGTCTCTTTTATTAGAGACTAGGAATGCAACATTTGCTTTTTTTTTCTTTCCATTTGCTTGGTAACTCTTCTTTCATTCCTTTTATTTTGAGTCAAGACCGATGGGTCTTGACTCTTTATCCAATTTGCCAGTCTGTGTCTTTTAATTGGGGCATTTAGCCCATTAAGGTTTAAGGCTAATACTATTATGTGAATTTGTTCCTTTCATTATGATGATAGCTAGTTATTTTGCTGTTAGTTGATGTAGTTTCTTCATAGTGTCAGTGGTCTTTACAATTAGGTATATTTTTGAGGTGGCTGGTACTGCTGTTTCCTTCCCATATTTATTGCTTCCTTCAGGAGCTCTTGTAAGGCAGGCCTGGTGGTGACAAAATCTTTTAGTGTTTGCTTGTTTGGAAAGGATTTTATTTCTCCTTCACTTACGAAGCTCAGTTTGGCTGGATATGAAATTCTGGGTTGAAAATGATTTTCTTTAAGAATATTGAATATTGGCCCCCACTCTCTTCTGGCATGTAGGGTTCTGCCAAGAGATGCGCTGTGAGTCTGATGGGCTTCCCTTTGTGGGTAACCCAACCTTTCTCTCTGGCTGCCTTAACATTTTTTCCTTCATTTCAACCTTGGCGAATCTGATGATTATGTGTCTTGGAGTTGCTCTTCTCAAGGAGTATCTTAGTGGTGTTCTCTGTATTTCCTGGATTTGAATGTTAGCCTGCCTTTTAGGTTGGGGAAGTTCTCCTGGATAATAATCCTGAAGTGTGTTTTCCTGCTTGGTTCCACTCTCCCTGTCACTTTGAGGGACAATGAAAATATAGGTTTGGTCTTTTCACGTAGTCCTGTATTTCTTCGAGGCTTTGTTCATTCATTTTCACTCTTTTTTCTCTAATCTTGTCTTCATGCTTTATTTCATTAAGTTGATCTTCAATTTCTGATATCCTTTCTTCCACTTGATTGATTCAGCTATTGATACTTGTGTATGCTTCATGAAGTTCTCGTGCTGTGTTTTACAGCTCCATCACGTCATTTATGTTCTTTTCTTAACTGGTTATTCTAGATAGCGATTCCTCTGACCTTTTTTCAAGTTTTTTAGCTTCTTTGCGTTGGGTTAGAACATGTTCCTTTAGATCAGAGGAGTTTGTTATTACCCACCTTCTGAAGCCGACTTCTGTCAATTTGTCAATTCATTCTCCATCCTGTTTTGTTCCCTTGCTGGCAAGAAGTTGTGATTCTTTGGAGGAGAAGCATCATTCTGGTTTTTGGAATTTTCAGCATTTTTGCACTTGTTTTTCCTCATCTTCATGGATTTATCTGCCTTTGGTCTTGGATGTTGGTGACCTTCATATGGAGTTTTTGTTGATATTGATACTATTCCTGTTTGTTAGTTTTCCTTCCAACAGTCAGGCCCTCCTCCTGCAGGTATGCTGAAGTTTGCTAGGGGTCCACTTCAGACCCTGTTTGCCTGAGTACCACCAGCGGAAGCTGCAGAACAGCAAAAATTCCTTCCTGTTCCTTCCTCTAGAAGCTTTGTCCCAGAGCTGCATCTGCCAGATGCCAGCTGGAGCTCTCCTGTATGAGGTGTCTATTGTCCCCTGCTGGGAGGTGTCTTCCAGTCAGGAGGCACAGGGGTCAGGGACCCACTTGAGGAGGCAGTCTTTTCCTTAGCAGAGCTCAAGCACTGTGCTAGGAGATCCATTGCTCTCTTCAGAGCTAGTAGGCAGAAACATTTAAGTCTGCTGAAGCCATGCCCACAGCTGCCCTTTCCCTCAGGTACTCTGTCCCAGGGAGATGGAAGTTTTTTCTATAAGCCCCTGACTGGGGCTGCTGCCTTTCTTTCACAGATGCCCTGCCCAGAGAGGAGGAATCTAGAGAGGCAATCTGGCTACAGTGGCTTTGCTGAGCTGCAGTGGTGTCCACCCAGTTCAAACTTCCTGGTGGCTTTATTTACACTGTTAGGGGAAAACCACCTACTCAAGCCTCAGTAATGGCTGATACCCCTTCCCCACCAAGCTTGAGCATCCCAGGTAAACTTCAGACTGCTGTGCTGCCAGCAAGAATTTCAAGCCAGTGAATCTTAGCTTGCTGGGCTCAGTCAAGGTGGATCCACTGACACAGACCACTTGGCTTCCTGGTTTTAGCCCCCTTTTCAGGAGAGTGAACAGCTATGTCTCATTGGCATTCCAGGTGTCCCTGGGGTATGAAAAAAACTCCTGCAGCTAGCTTAGTGTCTGCCCAAACAGCCTCCCAGTTTTGTGCTTGAAACCCAGGGTCCTGATGGTATAGGCACCCGAGGGAATCTCCTGGTCTGCCAGTTGTGAAGACCATGGGAAAAGCATAATGTCTGTGCCAGAATGCGTCGTTCCTCACTGCACGGTCCCTCACAGCTTCCCTTGGGTAGGGGAGGGAGTTCCCTGACCCTTTGTGCTTCCTGGGTGAGGCAACACCCCACCCTGCTTCAGCTTGCCCTCCATGGGCTGCACCCACTGTCTAACCAGTCCCAATGAGATGAACCAGGTACCTCAGTTGTAAATGCAGAAATCACCCCCCTTCTGCATTGATCTCACTAGGAGGTGCAGACCAGAGCTGTTCCTCCTTGGCCATCTTGCCAGCCACCTCCACCATGGCTATTGTTAATAATGTTGCTGTGAAAGTTGATTATGAAAATTATTTAATAGGTCACTTTTGTCATACCGAGCTAAAAACAGAGTCAAGAGGCCAGGGGAAAGGTACTCAGGGCACATAACATTGCTCCAAGAATGTAACTCTGCAAACCTGGCTGCTGAAACTGCCTGCTGTAACTTAAACCAGTTTTACCTAATACCTACTCAAACAACCTGCTGTGACTCTTAGTTTTACCCACCACCATCACTCACCAGTCAGAACTCACCAGCTCTTCAGAACCTTACTAGTGCCAGTGAACGTTCTTTCAAAACAATTAAGTAGGGGCCAGGTGCAGTGGTTCAGCCTGTAATCCCGGCACTTTGGGAGGCCAAGGCTGGTGGATTGCTTGAGCTCAGGAGTTGGAGACCAGCCTGGGCAACGTGGCAAAACCCCATCTCTACAAAAAAATATGAAAATTATCCAGTTGTGGTGGTATGTACCTGTAATCCCAGCTACTTGGGAGGCTGTGGTGGAAAGATCACCTGAGCCTGGGCAGGTCAAGGCTGCAGTGAGCCTCGATGACACCACTGCACTCCAGCCTGGGTGACAGAGTCAGATCCTGTCTCAGAAGACAAACAAACAGAAAAACCAATAAGTAACATTTCTTTTTTTTATAAAACCTCCAACCTTCTTTTTTTTCCTCAGGCATACTCAAGGAAGACCACCCAATCTATGTGTATGTCCTGAACTACAATTCTTGCTTCCCAAAGAAAATGTTTTTAATTAGTGATTTATCTCTATATTTTACTTTACTTCAGCACTTCAGTGAACATGGAAGTGTGGACATCTTTTCCGCATACCGATTTCAGTTCCTTTGGATACAGACCTAGAGGAGGAATTGCTGGATCATATGGTTTTCAGTTTTCAAAGGAACCTCCATATTGTTTTCCAGAATGGCTGTACTAATTTACAATTCCACCAACAGAGTACAAAGGTGCCCTTTTTGCCACACCCTTCCCAACACAGTATCTTTTCATGTGCCTCTTTGTGATTTTTAAAAAATGACTGCACATGTATCGTATCCTATCACATAGTGCTACCGCAATTGCTTCAACCACTCTTGCACATTAAAGTTATTTCCCACTTTTGTTATTCTAAAGCAATGCTACAATTAACATACATCTATTTAAGAAGTAGCAGAAAATTATATCATAGTGGTTGAAAGCATGGGCTCTGGAGTCAAGCTGATAGGTGAAAATTCCAGATACTCCACCTGATAGTTATAGAATTTTTGTAAGTTTCTTAACATCTCTAAGCCTCAGTCTTATTGTATAAAAGTGTAATATGGGGCCGGGCGTGGTGGCTCACGCCTGTAATCCCAGCACTTTGGGAGGCTGAGGCGGGTGGATCACAAGGTCAAGAGATCGAGACCATCCTGGCCAACACAGTGAAACCCCGTCTCTACTAAAAATACAAAAAAATTAGCTGGGCATGGTGGCACGTGCCTGTGGTCCCAGCTACTTGGGAGGCTGAGGCAGAAGAATCGCTTGAACCCAGGAGGCGGAGGTTGCAGTGAGCCGAGATTGCGCCACTGCACTCCAGCCTGGTGACAGAGCAAGACTCCGTCTCAAAAAAAAAAAAAAGTGTAATATGAATAGGTTATAATAATAGGTTATGTATCAAAGGATTGCTATAAACATTCTAAATTAATTTATACAAAGCACTTAGAATAGGACCTGGTGTATAACAATCTTTCAATAAAATTTCATCATTATTGTTGTCTATTTCATTAGAATTGATTTTTAGGAGTAGAATTCTTTGTCAAAAGGTGTGTTTTGTTTTGTTTTGAAACAGAGTCTCGGTCTGTCACCCAGTCTGGAGTGCAGTAGTGCAATCTTGGCTCACTGCAACCTCTACCTCCCAGGTTCAAGCAATTCTCCTGCTTCAGCCTCCTTAGTAGCTAGAATTACAGATGTGCACTACCATGCCTGACTAACTTTTGTATTTTTAGTAGAGATGGAGTTTCGCAATGTTGGCCAGGCTGGTCTTGTGACTTCTGGTGATCTGCCTACCCCAGTCTCCCAAAATGCTGGGATTACAGGCATAAGCCACCGTGCCTGGCCAAAGTTATGTATTTTTGAAGTGCTGATACAAGTTGCTAAATTTAGACTTGGTATTAATATTCATAAGTTAATATTTGTACTATCATTACAATCAGTAATGTTTCTGTGGATGGAAATATGTGAGTTGTTTTTAATACAAGAGGCTAAATATAAAATATTCTTAAAAATCTTATATTTTGGATTTGGAAATAATGTCAGGAGTCATCTATTCAATCCTGTATCAGTGAGGATAAGCTAGTGTATACTGTAGTAGCAAACAATCCCATAAGCTCAGTAATTTAAAGCAACAATAGTTATTTCTCACTCATGCTACATGTTCATTGTAGTGAAGTGGTTGAAGGGTGGGTGTATGCTCCTTATAAGTAATAGACTCTGGTTAACAGGAACTCCATCTAGATAGATGCTTCCACACTTACTGAGGCAGGAAAATGGGAAAATGGCAATAAATCCATTGACTTTCAAGGCTTCTACCTGAATGGGACATATGTTAGTTCTGCTCATATTTCATTTGTCAAATAAGATATTGGCCAACACCTAACTTCAACAGGATTGGAGAACTATAATCCTACTCTGTGTTCAGGAAGAAGAATTGGTGTATTTGTGACAGTCTTAATGACTGCCACAAAACCACTTGGGTTTTGGTTTATTTTTACTTTTTAAATTTAGATGCTATGTATTTTTTGAAATAGGTAATGTATTTACATGGTTCAAAATTCAAAAGTCACAAAATGTTATACAGTGAAAAGCCTATGTTGTTCTATCTTATTCCTTCCCTGAAGCCAACCAGTGTTAACAATTTTCTTGTATTTCTTCTAGAGATATTCTATACCTATACTATATTGGGAAAAACTCTATCTCTTTCTGTGTGTGTGTGTGTGTGTGCTGACTCTCCTTTGTTTGCCCTCAGATTCAGACCCTTATGGATCTGTTCTATGCTCTAGGGAGTTGACATTTATAAATGGATCTCTCAAGTTCCCTTGCCTTCTCACTTATAGTTGAGTTTGGCCAATGGGAGACATCAATAGGAGATTGAAGAGCAGGAGAGGAGAATGTTTGGGCTATTCTCTCTGCTTTAGAGCTACAATTGGGGCACTGACTAAGTCTCTCTTTAAACACAGCTCTTGCTGGTTAGCCCTTCCTCTGGGTTTTTTCCTCCAATTCTCTCTGCTTTAGAGCTACAATTGGGGCACTAAGTCTCTCTTTAAACACAGCTCTTGCTACTTAGCCCTTCCTCTGGGTTTTCATCTCTCACAGGTTTCTGATAACACTGTCCTCCTCTTGCCCCATAGGCCATATGAATATTGGCTCCCTGCCATTGCTAGTTAGTCCCTGAGAGACTCAGCCTCTCTTTCTCTCTTATTAAAACCGCTTGATGGAGATATAATTCACATGTCATACAACTTACCCACTTAAAGTGTACAATTTAATATCTGAATATCTTCTGATATATTAACAGATGTGTCAGCCTCTCTTTGTGTTTCCTTAACCTTGTTTACTCCTTTATAAATAGTCCCCTCATTGAATTTTCCTTCTGTTTCTTAAGGAAACTGAAAGCATTCAGTATGCTTTCTGTTTTCTGCTGGGACCCTGTTCCAAGAGGGCAGCAACCATTCTGCATTGCAGATGCTAAATGGATATTTGTTTCTTGAATAAATAAATGCAGAATTTGTTAATTTGAATTTAAATTAATTATACACACAGTGGTATGCTGGCTCTGGCTCATACCAACTTGGGAGAGCCAATTGTTTATAAGAATTTCATCAACTGCTAATTAAACACAGCCATTATTTAAAAATAAATTAACTTTATTACTTTAATAAGTTAAATAAGTTATACAAAGCTAATAACCACTGAAAGTTAATCTCATCCAAATTATTTCACTACATTTCACTATTTGTGCTCTTGAGATTATTTGCATCTGCTGTATACATATGGTAGAAATACTATATAATGATGTACATAAAGGTATATGTGTCTCTCCAGAATACATGGAACTCTGTATTCCATGATGACACATTGGTATCTTGAAAATGGCCATTTTGGGAGTATTTCTGAGACAGAAATCAGCAAATGATACAAATCAGAACTTAATTCTTTGTTTTGTTGATTATCTAGACTTATGAAAATGATGATAAAAATGTTAATAATACAAATTAAACTTCAAAGTTTATCATTGTGAATAATAGAACAAAAAATTGAGGAGATATCCTTCCAGTATTTTAAATTAATATCTGATTCAGCAAAGAGGTAATGCATATCAATGATGTGCCAGTGAAGCTCCAAAATATGTCTGCCTGTTTCACTTTCATCTCTTTTGTCTACCAACATTTACGAAGCTACACTTGTGGGGCTGGTTGTTGAATATTTACCAGCACAGCACTGTATATAAACACCCACACACATCCACCCACACACAGCCCCCCACACAGAGTTTAGATACTATTCTGTATTACCCATAGAGCTTTCTCAATCTTTTTTAGGTTTGCATTTAGGTACCTTATTGATGGATATTTAGACTGCAGTCTTTTCCTGTTACAAAATAATGCAACAATGAATCAGTTATGAATCATCTGTAAATGCATTTGCAATGTCAATAGCTATTGCTAAATTGCTATCTATGAAAAGTTTTACCAATTGATTGATACTCCTACGAGTAATATATGATATCTGTTTTCCCACACCCTCAGCAACATAATGTGTGTCAAATGTTTTGCATTTTGCCACACCATCATTAATGATTGTTAATAATCCATCTAAGATTTTTAATGCAATTTCCTAATAAAAGGCATTGATTTTTGCATTTAATAGTTATTGCAATTCTCTTTTAAACAATAGCCTCTAAGTAATTTGAGAGACGGTAACATTCTTCTTGGAGACACAATGTAGGAAGCCACCTTTCTCAGGAGCAGAGTGATCATGCCACAGTAATAACTGGCAGCTGTAAAGAAATATTTACAACTAGCCTATCTTGGCAGTAGAAAGGCACAGCACTATTTTCAAGACTTCTGCTAAGAATAGGATAGGCTAATAAATAATTAATCTTTTGGCTCATTGTCTTCAAAAGCAATATGGAGGCATTTTTCTGGTAACACTGGAAAAAGAGAAGGAGAAATGTCAGCTTACAAAAGAAAAATGTCTGTGTAAATACAATAATTGCATGGCAATGCTTGACAATTCTGTAGTCGAGCCCCCTGGGCTCCATGTTATAGAGCTCCCCTGGGAAGGCAGAAGGGAGAACCAGAAAAAGGAGACTTGTTTCTGCTAAGATGAAGCCAGACACTCTGTGAAGGACCTACAGAACTTTGAGCACAGCTTCCACTTAGCCACATGTAGTTATCAACCAAGGTTTGAGCAGAAAACTGTGAATTCATATAATTTGACTTGCTTTGCATTTCTCCCTTTCTTTTTTCCTTTTACACTTCAAAAAGAGATAAAAGTCTTCTGTAGATATAACTGACAAAGCCTCAGTCCTTAAGGATTTAAGGATCTTAAGACTGGGCTGGAAAAAATGCATAAGCAAAGAGTAAGACCTGCCTGGCCACATTTCCTTAGCCACATTGCTTATGGATTGTCAGACTTTGACTCATAGCTCACAGCTTAGTAGCTCTGTGACACTAGGGAGTTACTTGACCTTCAGTTGCCTCATGTATAAAATGGGGATAATAATAGTTCCAACCTCATAGGATTATTGTGGGGAAATGAGATAATCCATGTAAGGTATTGAACAAGTGCTTAACATATACATGCTATTGCTCAATGTATGCTATCAATTATTTTAATAGAAATGTATATTATAAATTGTATGTGCCCTTATTAAGCAGTACAGATTTCATCATTCACAATAGATATTTTTTCTGTTGCCTTTATGATGTCCTGAGTTAAAAAAAAAACAAAAAAACCCACTAGATATTCCTATATAGAGATCATTGGTGAAGTAGATCTTGGCTGAATAGAGTGGCTGAAAGTAGAAAAACTTCACAACCACTAGAATAAGGCTTTTTTCTGTCTGGCTTAGTTACATGATACAATTGAGTCTATCCAGGCTTACTTTTAAGTAACCATTTATTTTGCTGAACAAAATTAGAGCTTGTGTGCATTTATTATAACATGTATCCAGGCCGTAGTTAATCTCCTAGGAGAAGAAATGTATTAGATAATACCCTGGTGTCATAGAAGAGCTTGTCTAACTTAATCAAATAGACCCTTTATTCCTGTACAGTAGGTTAGACATTCTGATTCTTTCTGATGATTCTGCATTGAAATTTAGCAGAAGTGACATTTGAATTCAATCTTGGAGGATTTCCAAGATTTTTGAAGAAGGCAGAATGGAGAGAGATAAAGAAACAGCATGAGCAGGGGCAGAGAACCTTAGTAGTCAGGATAAAGCTGAAAAGATTTGCTAAGACCAAGTTATAAAGCATTTAATGGTCTTCTAAGATTGCCTGGGCTTTATTGTGAAAATAATGGAGAAAATGGAAGGTTTTTAGTTGGGGCAGATTCAATGACCCGAACAGGTTGAGTATAGGGGAAGGTGCATAAGAGTGGGGGCACAGGGTGACGTGCTGGCGGGGAGAGTGTATGAACAGGGAAAAGGGCTTGAATTGTAACTCTGGAGAACAACTCGTGGTGGCTAGTGGAAGAGAAACATATGAAGGAGGCTCCTAAGAACTGACTTTTGGAATTAAGGGAATCCTGATACAAGCATAGAAAAGCAAAGAAAGAGAGTGACAAGGAAAAGGAATCCATCAACAGTGTCAACCACCATACACAGATTCAGAGAAAAACAAAAAAGAAAGCTATTGGGTTGAGCAACTAGACCATTTTTAGTGGCTCCTTTGAGATCACTTTCAATAGAATGAGTAGGGTAGAAACAAAATACCATGTCAGACAAGGAAAAATAATACTTACAATACACAGGAAATTTAAAGATAGGCAGGAGCTGATGTTGCATCTCTCAAGGAGGATAGTATTTAAAAGCAACCAATGGAAATTATGATGAATAGGAACTAAAAAGGTCTAATCCCCAAAACCAGACAGATGAGAAACATTTGGAGAATGATGTCATCCTGCCTCCTTGGATGATATCACTTTGTTCCTCAGATGTTTAACCCAGCCTGCATGAGTCAACATCTAAATTTGGGTATAAGAAGAACTACCTTTTGTGCTATGCGCCAGTTCAGAAGTCTGTTTTTGCTAGTCTGGATTAGCTCTGCCAAATTATTTTAGGCTTATGACTGCATCAACAGCCCATGGAAATTAATCTGTTTAATATCACATAGCTCTAATTCCAGCACACTTACTTTTATGCAATGTAATCTTAATTGGGTTTTCCCCCCTTTCCATTTGGAAGACACAAGGTTTATGTTTACAAGTACATTCACAGCAGATTTTAAAAGGCAAAAGTGGAAATGTCAGACGCAACCATATATAGAATCTAAGAGCTTATATAGATTACCAAGCACGACTAGAATAATAGTAATAACTTCTGAGAATTAAGTGCCTAGTGTTTGCCAGACAATTTTCATTGAATATCTTTGGTGCTATAGCCCTAAAATGTAGCTATGATTTCCAGCCAGAAAAGATTAAGTAATTTGATCACATTCACTCAGACAGCAAGTGGAAGAGTAGGGACTCAAAGCTAGACCTGACCCCAAAGCCCATGGTCTTTCACCCACTCTGTGCTGTCTTCAAAATATGGTGCAGTGGCTCACAACCATAACCCAATACTTTGGGAGGCCAACGTGGGCAGAGCACTTGAGATCAGGAGTTCAAAACCAGCGTAGCCAACGTGGTGAAACCCTGTCTCTACTAAAAATACAAAAAAAGTTAGCCAGACATGGTGGCACACAATTGTTATCCTAGCTACTCAGGAGGCCGAGGCAGGAGAATCGCTTGAACTTGGGAGGTGGAAGTTGCAGTGAGCTGAGATCTCACCACTGCACTCCAGCCTGGGAAACAGAGCGAGACCCTGTCTAAAAAAAAAAAAAAAAAGTGAACCAAGTCATATCAGTTATGTGATATATGACATATCACATATATGACATATCACATAACTGATATGTGATGACCGAGACACTCAGTGCTAAAAGCTCTTTTTAGATATAAATTATTCATCTTTCATTTGGAAGTAAATATTTCAAAATGCATGTGATTGACCAGACTCAATAGTAAATGACTCTATTTCTAATGGGATATCAGAGGAAAAGGTGAAAAAGGAAAGAAGATAGGAGCATTACACAACAGAAAAAATGTCTGAAGGAAAATTCAAAATTTAGGAACAGTTGGAGATGGGTTCGTAAAAGATCAAAATTTTCTGGAATTTTGAACTATGGTGATTCTTTCTAAGAAGAAAAAAAAATCAGTTCACAGGAAAAGAATCACCCTACAATTATTTTCCATTCCCACAAGCATTGAAAAATGTTTTTTGCATATTACACAGAGAAGTACTGCTTGTTTTTCTCAACCCCTCCTTGTTAGACCAGGCTGTGATGGGAAGGGTGGCTTAGCTTTGGAGACCCCCTGCTTAGAGAGCCTTCCCTTGGCACGGAATCTAAAGTAGTCTCCCAGACAATCTCTAGCACATCACTGGGTTATATTTTCTTCATAGCAGTACCTGAAATTATTTTGTTTACTCATTTTTTCATTGACTGAATTACCCCCACTAAATTTAAGCTCCATGAGAACAGACTTTATCTCTTTGGTTCACACCTAAACCTGAAGCATTCAGAATGGTACTTAAGACAATGCTTCAAAAAGAATTTACTGACTCTGAATGAACGAATCAGTTAATATTGCCAAGGGCACAATCATGTGAATCCCTGACTTAAAGTGGAGATCTTCACCAAAGAAATAAGTTTTGTATCTCTCCTAGAAGGAAGAAACAGTTATGAGGGTGGAGAGTGTTTGTTTATGTTAATGGGCTATAGAAGGAAAACTCAGAAAGATGGTGTGGTAAAAAGAAATATCATTCCCAGTTCTTTTTTTTTTTTTTTTTTGGATATAGGTGCCCTCCAGGCTGGAATGCAGAATGCAGTTGGTGCCATTACGGCTCACAGCTTCAACTTCCCCAGGCTCAGGTGATTCTCCCAACTCAGCCTCCTGAGTAATGGGGACCACAGGCGTGGAACACTATGTCTGGCTAATTTTTATATTTTTTTGTAGAAATGAGGTTTTGCCATCTTACCCAGGCTGGTCTTGAACTCCTGGTTCAAGACAGGGGGCCTCCCAAAGTGCTAGGATTACAGGCATGAGCCACCATGCTCCGCCAGTTCCCGGTTCTTGGCATAGCTTCCAAAATTCCCGGAATTTCCTGAGCAATAGGGGTGATTAAAGCATTTTTCCTTATTCATTACAAGTCCCTTTCAACCATATCTAAATTTATGCTAGTATGGTGGTTCCTGGTGGGGCCCTAGATGGCTTCAAGATAGGGGCTGGTTGCCAGAGGAGCCAATCATGTGACAAGAAGGCTGGAATTTTCAGCCTTCCCACTACCCGCAACCTCCAGTGAGGGGAAAGGGGCTGCAGATGGAGTTCAGTCACTAATCACCAATGATTTAATCAATCATGCCTATGTAATGAAGCCTCTATAAAAAAAAAAAAAAACCCTAAATAATGGGGCTTGAGAGCTTCTGGGTTGGTGAACACACCGAAGTGCTGGGAGGAGGGTGGGGACCCAAAGAGGGCTTAGAAACTCCTCCCCCATCCCCCTCCCACCATACATTGCCCTATGCATCTCTTCCATTTGGCTGTTCCTGAATTCTATCCGTTGTAAGAAACTGGAAATAGTAAGTAGATGACTGTCTTGAGTTCTGTGAACCTGAGGAGAGAGTTGTAGGAATCCCCCTACTTTATAACCAGTTGCTCAGGAGTATGGGTGGCCCAAACTGGCAATTAGTATCTGAAGTGGGAGCAGTCTTTTGGGACCAAGCTCTTAACCTGTGGGGTCTACACTCGCTCTAGGTAAACAGTGTCAGAATTGAATTGAATTGTAGAACATCTAGTTTGTGTTCGAAGAGTTAGAGAATGGATTGACGTGAATGAAAACCCCAGGTTCAGTGTCAGAAGTGTTGTGAGTAAAAACAACTCAGAGATGGCTTACTACAAACACATGAATAGAGCTGATTCTGAAGAATCTCCTTCCTCCTAGGAGTGAGTAGTCCTACAGACATATGTCCAAATTTAGCTATCGTGGATTTAAGGCAAAAACATGCTTAGTTCAAAGTCTTTTTGTTGCTAAAATAGCAGGCATGTGAACATTGTGTAATGATGTGCTAAATATATGCAAATAATTAAAACGAATTATTCATATTCAGACCTCATGTGATGTTGAATGTATTATTGTCCAGTATTTTTTTTTGGGTGGTGGGGGAGCAGAATTTTAAAAGCAATTTTGGACGAGGGGGAATGTTTTATGCTACTAAGGCCTTATAGTATGGAATATCCTCTCTTAGAACTCTATATCTTGGAATGATTCCAAAAAACAGAAATAATATGGTTGGTACCCCTTGCTTTGGTATGGCTGAATACATTAGGCAGATAATCTTTTTTTTTTTTTTTTAAGAGTCAGGGTCTTGCTCTGTTGCGTAGGCTGAAGTACAGTGGCTCTATCATAGCTCACTACAGCCTTGAACTCCTGGCCTCAAGCAATTTTCCTGCCTCAGCCTCCCAAATAGCTGGGACTATAGGCACACATCACCATGCCCAGTTATTTTTTAAAATTTTTTGTAGAGACGAAGTTTTGCTATGTGACCCAGGCTGGTCTCAAACTTCTGGCTTGGTCTCTCAAAGTGCTGGGATTACAGGTGTGAGCCACTGCACCTGGCTGGATTCCCTTTTATTAAAAAGTCTATTCATTGAGTTAGAAAACACAGTCAACCTCCACCTGACCTGAATCAGATAGAGTAGTAAGAGGCACATGATCTGTCACATGCCTTTATACTTCTCCCTAATAAATACCTGCTTATTGCAGCAAATGGCAACCTGGTAAGTTTTTGGACAAATCTTTGAAAAAAGTATGTCTTCCTAGTTAAAAATGGTTATTGTGCTGCTGAAAACTGGGAAACTATATACATAAAATATATGTATATATGTGTATTTTCCCACAGCATTTTCTAATGAGAAATCATCTTAACTAATCACCCAGGCAAATTATCAAAAATTGAAGAAGGGAATATTGAAGCATGAAGAAGCTAAGTGAAAGAAAGCAATATGATGAACAAAGGAGGAAAAGTCATAAAGACCTCTGATTTTAGGCAACAGAAATACACCATTTGTGTATTCCTCCCTGGAGGAGGGAGGATCCACTTTGAAGATGGTTCATTCGTATGCCTGGCAAGCTGGCAGGAATACTGGCCAGTACCGACTACAGCTGTTTGCCAAAGGGGATGATCATCCTCGACATGGTTCCTCCATAGCTGCTTGGGTCTCTTCATAGCTTGGCAACTGAGTTCCAAGAGGGAAGAATTAGACATTTCCAGTCCTCTTAAAAGCTAGGCCCAGAATTATCACAGAATCATTTATTCTGTTTTCTATCAGTCAAATCAGCCTCAGGCCTAACCAGATTCAAGAAGGAAAAGAAATAGACTCCAACTCAGAGATGGGCTTGGATGACTTACAGAGTGACAAGGAATTTGCAATTATTTTTCATTTATAATTCATTCGTTTGTTAATCCTCAGGAGTTTTAAATGTATGTATGTAGATGTGTATATGTTTTCTTTTTATAAAATTCAGATCATACTGAAAAAATACAACATGATTTTTTCTTATATCACATTCTCCCATGTCATTAAATATTCTTGAAAAATCTATTTTACTGGCTGTATTATATGGATTTACCATAATTTATTAATGATTTAAAATTCTCTGGAAATAAAATACCTTTTAAAATATAGTAAGTTGCTAATAGTTCTATAACCATGTGGTTCTATTATGGGCGATTTGGATTTTTTTATTGTACACTTTCCTGTGTTCCTGTACTTTCTTTTTTTTTTCTTTTTTTAAATTCAGTCTCTCTGAAGACTGTCAAAAATTGCCAATGCTGACTATATTGCAAGTTGTCACAGCGGGGTATTGGGAAAAGTTTTCAATTAGCAATAATCACGCCTCAGATAGACCTCACTGGCTATGATACTGCCACTGCACAAAGCTTGCATCCCTATATTTTCTACAATGACATACACTGTAATTTTTTTATCCCTTCAGGTGCTACTGTGTTCCTGTCAGTCTGTGTTGTTCCAGAACCATCTCTGTTCTAAGCCAAGGTGTAGAAGAAGCCCTTTCCTTGACTCTGCTAAGCTTTGTCATGCAATCTCATGGTGTCTCCATTAAGACATCTGAATTGAGCCTTGAAACGTAAGTAGGAGTTCATCAGGTGAGGGATAAATACATTTTGCTAGTCTGCCTCTCTCCCAGATGGACTTCTTTTTCATAGCTTTATGAAATCAGTTATACCAGTTGATGCTGGGGTTGCCTGCCTGCACCTTTAATCTTGGTTGGGGCTGGAAACTCCTTGCTACTGTAGCAGCAGCCTCACATCACTGCCTCTGTCAACCAACCACAGCTGGAGTAGGAGTATGAACTGGACACTGTAAAGGAAATTTTTGTGTGACTGCCACTATGAGAACCTTGGCATTTGAAGTAGACCTTGTGGCACTGCAGGCCACGGGCTCTTGCACTGTATTTATAATCAGAAAAAAAAAAGTTAATAATAGAAGTGGCATTGTATCTGGAGTCTGATTCATAAATCTTGCTCACTATAGGCCCAAAACCATTAAGTTCTGACTCAAAAACCAAGAGTATTTTAAACTAAGAGTATTTTAAACTAAGTATTTTAAACCAAGAGTATTTTAAACCATGAGAGCTGGAAACAGAACATTGTAGCAGTCAGACTATCTAGATTTCAATTCTAGTTCCTGTCTCTTAACCACTTAAAAGCTATGTGGCTGGACATGGTGGCTCAAGCCTGTAATCCCAGCACTTTGGGAAGCTGAGGCAGCAGATCACCTGAAATCAGGAGTTTGAGACAAGCCTGGCCAAAATGGCGAAATCCTGTCTCCACTAAAAATACAAAAGTGAGCCAGGCATTGTGGCACACCTGTAGTTCCAGCTACTCAGGAGGCTGAGGCAGGAGAATCACTTGGACCTGGGAGACAGAGGTTGCAGTGAGCTGAGATAGTGCCACTACAGTCCAGCCTGGGTGACAGAGTGAGACTCCATCTAAAAAATATAAATAAATAAATAAATAAATAAATGCAAACCACGTGATCCAGGGAAAGTTATTTGTCCTCTCTAAATCTGTTCCTTCATCTACAAGCTGACATCTGTCTCCCAGCATATTGTAAAGATAAAATGATGCAGTGCTTATGAAGTCATTAGTACAATATGGAATATATAGAAAAATATTCAGTAATGATTAGCTCTTATTACTATGAATAGTCGGTGTTCCTTAAGAGATAAAAACAGGAGGCTTAGAAATAGTAAGTGATTAATCTTTGCCTCATCCCCCCCCACCCTCAGCCTCAGAAGCTATAAACAGAGCAAAATCCCAAGTGAGACACTGGAGCTACTTGGACCCAGCTGAGAAACCCCTTTCCCCCACCTGCCCAAATGCAACTGATGTCACCTCACCACTACTGCAGTTCACACCATCCCAGAAGGGCCTCTGAGCCATGCGCCTTCCTTTCTCCTTCAATTCTCCTGAAGGGAACCAATGCCTTGACATCCATATTACTTGCCATTGACCCATAAGTCCTTGCCAGTGTCCTGCAATGCTCCCCATACAGCTCTCAAACCTGTCATGGCAAATGCTTGCTGCAGGCATTGTTTTCATGAATGGTCCACTGCTGTAAATCTCATTGCTGCTGCCTACTGGGTATGGATGTCTAATTTCTGTTTCAGAATTAACATGTCTTAGGCCAAACTTTTGAATACCCCCAACCCAACAATTCCTTCCTGGATGATCCTCATCTCAATAAATAGTGTCACCATACTTGCCAGCTGTCGCTCAGGACAAATACTGACACCACCCAGCCTAAGGAACCATCATCTCACATCTGGAGTATTGCTACTTAACAACTCCTTCTATTTTCTTTCTCTTACATACCCTCTACAACATGAACCAGATAATATCACTTCACCATTTAACCCTCTCCCATGGCTTACCACTACTCTTAAACAAAATCTAAAATCCTTATCATGGCCTGCAAGTCCCTGCAAGTTCTGGCCCCTGCCTACTTCTCTGATCTCATTTCCCACTATTTTTTGCTTTCTCACAGCTCTTGAGCCATAATGGCCTTCTTTCCTTCTTTCTTTTTTTTTTTTTTTTGTGACAGAGTCTCACTCTGTCACCCAGGGTGGAGTGCAGTGGCACGATCTCGGCTCACTGCAACCGCCTCCGGGGTTCAAGCAATCTCTCGCCTTAGCTTCCCAAGTAGTTGAGACTTCAGGTGTGCATCACCATGCCCAGCTAATTTTCGTATTTTTTTTGCCATGTTGGCCAGGCTGGTCTTGAACTCCTGACCTCAAGCAATCCACTTGCCTCAGCCTCCCAAAGTGCTAGGATTACAGGTGTGAGACACTGCGCCCAACCTGGCCTTCTTCTTATCCCAGGAATACCCCGAGCATGCTCTTGCCTCAGGACCTTGGCCCATGCTGTTTCCTTTGCCTAGAATACTCTTCCCCCTAGATAGTCACAGGTTTGTGTCCTTACTCAATTCAGGTCTTTGCCAAGTGTCATCTCCTCATAGAGGCCTTTCCTTACCACCCTATGTACAGAAAGCATTCTCATCACTTTATTTTCTTTAGAACATCATATGATACACTGTGCTGTTTATTATCTTCACTCCCACTAGATGGAAGCTCCATGTTCACCATTGCATTTTTTAGCCCTTAAAACGGCAGTTGATTCATAGTTGGTACTGGATACATATTTTTTAATTGGAAAATTGCTATGTGCTAGGCAGTGTTCTACATCTTTTATAAGTATCAATTATCTTAATCTCTCTAGTAGCTTTATGAGATAAGTGCAATTATTATTATTATTTCAAGATAGAGGCTCGCTCTGTCACCCAGCCTTGACTGCAGTGGCACAATCTTGGCTCACTGCAACCTCCACCTCCCAGGTTCAAGGCATTCTACTGCCTCAGGCTCCTGAGTAGCTGGGACTACAAACGCCCACCACCACGCCTGGCTAATTTTTGTATTTTTAGTAGAGGTAGGGTTTCATCATGTTGTCCAGGCTGGTCTCAAACTCCTGACCTCAGATTGTCCACTCACCTCAGCCTCCCAAAGTGCTGGGATTACAGGTGTGAGCCACCGTGCCCAGCTGGTAAGTACAATTATCTTTCTTTTAGAGTTGAGGAATAGCTTCCCTTATGACTAACTTGATCTCAAGCTTATGATCACCTTTCTCTATATGTGTGTAGAGCATTGTGGAATAGGTACTTTTGTGACTATATCTGTCTAGTCCCAGCCTAAGCATGCTTTTCTTGGGAAATATAACTTGTGGGATTGCATGAGCTCCTACTTCTGTGTTTGTAAGGTTCCCCCTGGTAAACTGTATTTTGCATTTGTACCATGTGTCGTGAATGGAATGTATATTCATACCTCCTTTGCACGATGGTTAGATATTTCTGTATTGGATTACTTTGTCATTCAAAAAGAAAGCATGACTCTAAATCAATAAAGCATACCATGAGGATAAATATTGTATTTATAGAAATTCTTAAAATGGATTCCAATCTAATGATACCCTGTCTCTCCTGCTCTGTGTCTAGCCTCTAACTGGCATTCTACTTCCTTGAAGAGTAAGCTGGTTAACACATCCTTTGGCTTGACTGAAAGGCCACCTATGTCTGTGAGTGGACTTTCTAGAAGCTCTGACTTCTTGCTTCCCATCTGGGCTCCAGTGAGCACTAACTTCGCTGGAAGAAGGTGTTTCGAGAAAAAGTCAAAATCCCCTCCTGTCTAAGAGATCAGTACATCTGAATGAGATACTGATATTCTTCCCCTTCCTGTATAGGTCCAGAGCCTCTTTCTGGAAATTACTTCTGCTAGTTCTAAGCCATTTGGTTTCTTTGGTTTTTTTCCCCTACCCTCCTAGGATTACACTTGAAATCCTTTATTTTTATTTACTATAAAAATATGGATCAAAGAATTCCACATTCCACTTTGTTCCCATCATCTCTTACAGCTGTTTGCTTTGTGGGTGTGGGCCAGTTTTAGCTTTTTTTTTTTTCTTCAAACAGCACGTTGTTTTAGAGGTAATATTCTCATCCATTGGTTTTTCTGCAAAGTGTGTGTTCTTTCGTATTTCTTAGAACCATTTAAAATTTCCTGTTGGATAGGATTTTGTCCTGGTGAAATTCCATTTGCAATGTTTTCAAATTTAGTTTAAAAATACACATATACACACACAGAGTCTTTCTACCATCCACCCTTCTTTCTGTTGTTTATTAGCTTTGGCTACAGAGCCATTCTAGAGTTTAAAACCTTCTAGCTCTGTCTCACTGATTGGGATGCTCATGCTACAAGGAGAAAAGTCCTAGGAGATGAGCAAGTGCAGTGGAGCGGAACTTTAACATGTGAGGTGTGGAAGTCAGGAGGTCAGAACAAAGCTGGCTGCTGCTCTGCTGTGTGATGGGCAGGGCTCTCTGTCTCTGGAAGGTTCTCCCAAGGTGTTTGTTGCCACTGCAGCATTGTAGGAGAGTAGAAGTCAGCAATGGGCAGGTTGGGGCAGTAACTGAGTAGCAGAGACATTAACAATCTAAATCTAGTCCTGGCACAAATGATAATGGGATCTTTACTTTTCTTCCTTTTCTTTCCCTCATTCCTCTCTCTACTCCTCACCTTTCCTCTCCTTGGACCTCATACTATCTTATTAGCTCTCTTCTTTAATATAGAAGAAAATGCTGGCATGAAAATGCACTATTCTAAGACTAAACTATGTAATTGAGACAGAAAACTTGGTGCTATTCAGGACAACAGGGGCAGCTTAGCAGAGCTGTCTTGTTGAGCTTTGCTCTACAGGGCAGATCATGACTGTGGTCTGCTTTCCTTCTCCTTAATTCCACTCCTGACTCTTGCAAGGAAATAAGAGGTAGATGAGTTGAGAAATACTTCTGGGATGTAAGTCTGCTCAGTCTCATTGTCCAGTTCTGCTTTTGCAAGTCTCTTCCATAGACAGGCCCCAGTTCTTTCCTTTAGTAATGCCACATGTGCATCATGTGCCAAGTATTGTGCTGGGGATATAGTGGTAGTCAATATAAAAACATTGCCTCGGGCCGGGCGCGGTGGCTCACGCCTGTAATCCCAGCACTTTGGGAGGCCGAGGCGGGCGGATCACGAGGTCAAGAGATCGAGACCGTCCTGGTCAACATGGTGAAACCCCGTCTCTACTAAAAATACAAAAAAATTAGCTGGGCGTGGTGGCGCGCGCCTGTAGTCCCAGCTACTCGGGAGGCTGAGGCAGGAGAATGCTTGAACCCGGGCAGCGGAGGTTGCAGTGAGCCAAGGTCGCACCACTGCACTCCAGCCTGGCGCCTGGTGACTGAGTGAGACTCTGTCTCAAAAAACAAAAACAAAAACAAAAACAAAAACAAAAAAAACATTGCCTGCCTTCACACACAAGCAAGGAACAAAAGCTGTTGAGGTAATTGCAAGGGTGAATGGTGTTGCCCAAAAGCATATTAAGGATACAATGGAAGCACACAGTGGAAGCATGCAGTGAGAGAGCTGATCTGGTCTCCTTTACCTGTAGGCTTGGCCCTGCCTATACTATCAGCCCTTGTCCAGCTGCTGACCCTTAGAATCTGACTTGCCAGCAAAGACCTAGGAAGCCCTGGGCATCCATGTAGACTGGCCAGATATAGCCTTCCCCCAAGTACCTACCATGTTAATGCAGTAAGTCTGGGCTGTGATCAGTTCTATAGTCCTGCACTCTAGTTTTTTTGCCCTTTCAAAAGTTCTTAGTTCTTGCCAAGTCCCTCCCCTACAAAACCAAGTCCTTTTCTAATACCTTCAGCCACTGGTTGGGCTCTGCTAGGTCAGGCCAGTTCTCCGTCCACTTGACTGTGATTCTAGCCTGTCGCTGGAACTCCCACTGACGTGTCCCACACTTTCGATTGAACCAACCTGTCTAAACCAAACCCAACCTGGGGCTGGATCACAGAGAGTTTCCAGAGCTCCTTCAGTTCACCCTCAGTCCTTACTCTTCTGGCTCCTGGTTTTCCCCTCTCCTCTTTCTTCTTGCTGTGATCCAACAGGTTTTGTGGTTAAGTCTGAGTGTGACACTCTGGGCTTGTTGGCAACAGAATACCTATTGATTTGTTCTTTCTCTTTTGCACACATTGTTACGTATTGAACAATTAGTCAAAAAAAAATGTAATGAAACCCACCATGCACTATTTTGAGCACTGAGGAAATGCCAGTGAACAAAACAAAGATCCCCTGAACTTCCACACATGCCCATCCATTCTGTGTGTGCTCTCTGTGAATGTAGGGCTTGAAAATCAGAGACTCTGATGTGAGATCAATCAGGCCCTCCACTCAATATACAACACACACTATACTTCCAAATCTCTGAGTTTCTTAAGACCAAGGGGCCCAGGTTTTGCCTTATTTCCATGCCTCTCACTTCCACCACTAAAAATGAATCCAGCCAGGCACAGTGGCTTACATCAGTAATCCCAACACTTTGGGAGGTTCAGGTGGGAGGACTGTTTGAGACCAGCCTTGGCAACATAGACAGACCCTGTCTCTGTAAACATAAAAAATAAAATAAAATATTAGCTGGGTGTGGTGCTGCATGCCTATAGTCCCAGTTACTTGAGACTGAGGCTGGAGGATCACTTCAGCCTGGACCTCCCAGGTGGAAGTGAGTTGTTATTGCATCATTACATTTTAACCTGGGTGATAGAGATTGACCCTGTCTAAAAAAAGGAAAAAAAAAAAAAGGAAAGGAAATGAAATGAATCCCCATGTGGACTGTTTCCAAACCATCCTGCTGTAAGCCTGACGTCAGCTCACAAATTGCTCCACCAAGTTTATAAACTACAACTGATAAATGAGTTTCAGGCTTGGAAATCAAATAATTGCTCTTTGAGACTTACAGAATAGGCAACACAAATTGCTCATTGCTGACACAAAGATTCTACGCTAAGTTTTCTGATTTCAGAGACTTTAACCATGATATTAAGGGAACACAAATTTGACCTTTGCTCTAATTAAAGCCTATTATAATAACATGGTTCACTGCTGGATAAATACTCCTTTATTTCTCATTCCAACAGTAATTATAATTTGCTGGTGCACACACACACACGTTCTATATGGGGCTTATAACCCAAACATGTGTAGTTGTTTTTGTAGTTTTTTAGCTGTTTTGTTCTATGTTTTGCCTCTCTTCTCAGTTTCAGAGTTCACTTATTGACTATGATAATTCTGAGCAAAAAAATATGACCTTTAAGAGCAATTACTATTAAGCAGAATTTTAAAATCATGCCCTAGGACCAAACACGTTTCTTGAGCTTTGAGACAAATGTCCCACATGCTGGCTGAGTAGAAAAGCCGAGGTTGGGATGATCTCCTGGGTGATGCCAGAAAGTACAGGAATGTGCCAGTGATGTCAGGCAGAGCAGGGCAGACATCAGATAGGTGGAATGGGGAACTGGCCATGTGGTGTGATGTGAGAGATTCCCAAAAAAGGTCCTGGACTGAGAAAGTCCTTCCTCTCTGCTACAGACAGGGGCTGTGATTGTTGGAATGAATGTGGTAAGTCTCACCACTCTGACTTCTAGCCTGTGTGTGCCAACATCTCATTCAACAGGATGTAAGTCTAGGGAGGAAGCCCCTGTCCTCAGGCTCTTGGCTCCTGGTGTGGAGTTAAGAGGTTTCATGGTCTGTCCTGGCTCCCAGGCTGATGTCTTTGACCCACATGGAATTTGCCTTCTTTTATTCCATTCTTATTTTCCCAAATATTTAGCAACGCCTTCTAAGAGCAAGGCACCATGTTAGACACTGAGAACACATGGAAAAATAATATGTATGTCCCTTCTTTCAAGGATCTGATGATTTTTTTTAAATAAACATTTTTAAAAAGAAACAAATGAGGAAGATCTTTGTAGTGATGGAATACTTCTGTGTCCTGATTACAGTGGTGGTTTCATGAATCTATAGTTGATAACACGTCAGAGAACAACATACATTGTTTTAATGTCAGTGTCCTGGGTTTGATATTGTATGATAGTTAGATAAAATGTAACCATTGGGGAAAACTACATGAGGGTACAGGAGACCTCTCTGTACTATCTCTGCAACTTTCTGTGACACTAGAATTATTTCAAAATGAAGAGATTTACAAAAGGATGTAAGAAGTAGTTGCTCTCATTTCCATGTTTTGCCCAAGAACATAGGTTAAGGGAAGTTTAATGACTTGGTTAAAGTGACAGAACAGAGTGTGTGCATTAAGCAAGCACATATTTAGGTCAAGTCAGCAGGGAAATCTGGACTATTTCTGACAATCTGGGAATCATCAGCCTTGGCATGATAATTAATGGTGTGGAAGTGTAAGGCCACTGGTGAAGAAAGGTTGGAGAGCTGAGAAGAGCATCTTTGAAGAGGTGAATAAAGAGACTAAGATGGGAGGAGCCAAAGAAAGGAGAATAACCAAAAGAATCGCTCCAATGGGAGCCCAGGGGGAGAAATGAATCTCCAGAGTCAAATGCTGCTGAGAGGGCAAGAGGGATAAGGACTGGTATCCTCTGACTTCTGCCACAGGGAGGTCATCTGTGACTGATTGGAAATGAATGAGAGGAGAGAGACTGGAGGCCACATGTATAAGATACTCTTTCAATAAACTCTGGTGTGAAGAGGAGGGGGAGAGACAGGATAATAGATGGAATGGGATGCGGATTCGGCAAGAGTTGTTTTAAAATGGGAAAGAGGAGACCAGAGAGACAGTCACTGAAGACTCATGAGGGGGGATGAGGCAATCAACTGATGACAGTGGCCAAGCAGATGGAAGCAACAGGACTGAGAATAGGCAGAGAAGTTTGGCCTTAGATAAGGGAGAGATGCATCTTCTGTTGAAGAGGTGTGGAGGGAGAAGTGATGGGTATGGATGTGGGTGGGGATGTTAGAATTGGTGGCAGAGATCTTGCCAAGTTCCATTCTGAGATCTTCAGTGTTCCTTGCGAACTAGGAGGTGAGGTCATCTGCTGAGAGTGAGGGGACAGAGCATCAGAGGTTTGCAGTGATGGAGGAATTTTGAAATAGTTGTTGGGAGGTGGGGGATGAAGGTGACTAGGGTAACACATCAAGGAGACTTGAACACATTGAGGGCTGCAGCATGTGCTGTTGCTGCCCCACTGAATCCCCTTGGCACTGATGGTTCTGATACAAACATGCTAACAACTTTCTATTGCAGGCACCTACAACTTCGCCTGTGGGTTTCTCTGGCTGGGAGTTTGTGTGACTTGTGCACAAGGCAGCCTGGAATGAAAGGCAGTCAGGCCACTGAGAGCTGTTCTCAACCAATGACAGAGAGAAACATGGGGGCCAACTCACAGGTGGGGTCTTGGAGGTCTCCAATGGAACTGAGCCCACAGTAGTAATCTGCTCATCAACATACCCTGTGTTGGTTTCCCCCCACTCTGTCCCATTTCCCTCTCCCTCTCTCTCTCCTCTTTCTCCTATTAATTCTTTTACTTGGGTTTATCTCCAAATAAACCACTTCCATTCAGATCCTTGTCTCAGGCTCTGCCTTTGTGGGAACTGCACCAAGGAAAGGGCCCAGGTGAAATTAGTGAATATCAATCTATCATCGTACTTATCCACCAAGATGTGATCATCTAGCAGTGCTTGGCAGCTTAGGTATAAAAAACAAAAACAAAGGTTAGGAGCTTTTGTTGCAGATGCAATGAGAATAATGAGGCAAAGGTGCTTAAGATACTGGCAGGAGAAAGTTTGAAATGGTGGATCATTTAAGTCTAAGATGAATGGGGGTGTGGATTAGAGGACCTGAAGTAAAAAGAGAACAAATCTATTATGACAGTTAGGCACGCCAGTTGAGAGGATAAGAGAATGTAATTAGAGAGGGGTATACCTGATTCAGTAATTTTAGAGATGAGGCAGTTTGTGTGTACTGTGGCCATGAGAGAGTGTGACTATAGAGTATCAAACTACTATATTTTATTGAAAATGAGGCATTCAAAATTTCCTGGGACTGGAAATGGGATGACATGTCTTCACAGATATTTAAGTCACCTTGGATGATAGTGGTTTGAAAGACTATATGTCAGGTGCCAAAGTATATAATTAATAAAGGTGGAGGCTGGGCTCAGTAGCTCACGTCTGTAATCCCAGCACTTTGGGAGGTCAAGGCAGGAGGATCACTTGAGGCCAGGAGTTCGAGACCAGACTGGGCAACATAGTGAGACCTTGTCTGTACAAAGAAATAAATAAAACTAAGCTAGGTGCAGCAGTATGAGAGGATGAGGTGGTAGGATCAATTGAGCCCAGGAGATCGAGGCTGCAGTGAGCTGAGATCACACCAGTCAGTGACAGAGTGAGATCCCATCTCAAATAATAATAATAACAATGATAGAATGATCAGAAACTCTGCTGATGAGAAAAGATACCAGTTGACATAATTGAATAAAGGGGCTGCAAAGAATCAATAATTGAAGCCATCTCTCTGCATCAATATACTGGGTTTTCAAAACCTGCAGTTACTTTTGCACCAACCTAATATATTTGTATCACTCTTTTTAAGGGCTGCATAGTGTTCCATGGATGCTTAGACCACAATTTACTTAGCCAACCCCTACTGAAGAACATTAAAGTTGTTTCCTGTTTTTCAAAAGTATAAACAAAGTGTGAGTATATCTTTTCAAATTTGCATTATCTCTTTCTAGTAAAGTCTGACAAGAAGAACTGTTGCAGTGAAGAGTATGCACATCTTATGTTTTGATACTTTTTGTCAGATAGCCCTTCTGAGATGTGTCATTTTATATACCCACAGAAAAAGCACAAAGTGTATGTTTCTCCTAACCATATCAATGTGTGAGTTTGATCAATTTTTAGAGGTCTTTGCTGGTCTGATAGGTGAAAATCATTTTGTTATTTTTTAATTTGCCTTCTGAATATTAGTGAATTGAACATTTTTCCATATGTTTGTTGACCATTTCTATTTGTGATTTATCTGTTTGTGACTTCTACCCATTTTTCTCTATTAGATTTTTAATTTTTCTGTTTATATAAGCTCTTTTATTATTGTGCAGATATTAGCCCTTTACCTTTGGACAGTATTGTTAATATTTTCATCAGTTTGTCATTGGTCTTTCAACTTTGTGTATAATTTTTTTTGCCACACAGAAGTTTTCAATTGTACTCAACATTATTTATCATTATTTTTCCCCTGTATTATTTTACTTTTGTGTTTAAAAGTGTTTACATATAAATCTTTGGCCTGTCTAATTTATTTGGTACAATGAGTTAAGGATTTAATATTTTCTTGTTAGTTACTATCCAATCTTCCCAATATTTTTGAAAGCTCCCTCCTTTTCTTCAGGGATTTGAATGCCACTTTTTGTCACATACTCAAGTGCCTAGGTCTCTTCCATTCTCCCACCCTGTGCAATCCTGGGCCTCTACCTAGTGTCAGAGTGTGAGCCCCAGCCCAGTTCCTAGCTCAACAGCAGCCAGGGGAATTGAGCAGTGTCTCAGATGGTGTCTCCCTCCTCTTTACACCCACATTTATGTTAGAGGCTGTCATTTTCTTATATGACCACATCTCCTGTTGGGTTTGACTCAACTGGGACTCAGAGTTTTTCCCTGGGATTTTTCTAATTAAAATAAAGTGTGACTGTCCCTCTCAAAGTGTAAAGCTGTAAGATTAAAGAGGAGGAAAGGAAGTTGTGTTATGGTTAGGTTTCCTTTCGGGTAAAGAAGATTATCTATAATGAACAAGAATGGGAGTAGCACATAGAAAGAGGCAGATTCCAAATGGAGAAGAAGAGAGCCCTGGCAGCCGTCCAGTTCTTGGTTCCCATATGGGAGGCCCAGGAAGCAGGGGGGGGGAGGGTGGGGATGGCTGCAGCATTGAAGCAGCACTTGGGGAACAAGACTGACTCACACAGCGACTAGAACATTCATGGGTGGCTCCTTCAAAGCACAAAAATAAATGGGTATTTAATAGCAAAGTGGCATACTGCCTGGGCATTTACTCCCTGGACTGTAGCGCTGGGATGAGGGCTTCTCCATTCTGGCCATTGCTTTAGGTGCTGCCATGATCTCCACTTGCAGCAGACCTGTCCCCTGCTCACTGCTTCAAGATCTGCCTGGGTCAACATTGATCTCCAGCTAGAATCAGAGGTGACGCCCAGATTTTAGTGCCCCTCCCACCCAGACTCTGCTCTCGATCATGATCGTTTCCCTCCCCTGTTACTACTTTAAGGAGCCATTGCCTTTCTTTTGGGCACTCACCCTAAATATACTGATTCTTCCCTCTTTTAACACATTGGGGCTGTGGCTTCTCTTCTAAGAGTGGCTAGTCGGCAAGTTTGAATACAAACTTCTAAATCCTCACATTATTTTTTCTAGGGACAGCTTCCTTAAATCCTTATTCAATCATACCCTTCAAAAGAGAGTTATATTTAGGTTTCAAAGGTTAAAAGAAAGGAAACAAAAAAGTTTAATCTCTATCAAGGCATTCTGTTACATAAATTCTTGAGCAAGAAAAAACTTTTTTTTTAATTGGGAAGACTTAACCATCACTATTGTGCCTCATATCATTCTAAGAACCTCAGTGACACTAGTGCTGCTTCTGCTGGTGGAGTGTGCTGCTGGTCTCTCCACCCACAGAACCCCTATTGCTCCAGTACCCAGAGGTAGGTTACTCATCCCTAGAGTCCTTTGAATTCTGCCATTATTGCTGTTCCTGCTACTGTCTTCAATCACCAAGCCCAACCTACCACCAAGTCTCATGTTTACTGATGTTGTAAGTCCTTGCTTTTGGAGAAGGGGCAGCCTGCCTATCCTACCTCCTTCTTGGTAGGCCTAGGGCTGCCACAGATGCTTGTGCAGCTTGGGCCCTGCACAAAAGTGCCTGTCTGAGGGGCAGACAGAGGCTGAAATTCAGTGCTCAACACAGGAGTCTTGGCATCATGCTAGGGTAGTGAGTGGGTCCTGGGTCTGCCTCAAGGAGGGCATGACTTTCTAATTTGCACAAAGGTCCTGTATGGGCTGGCAGCAGTCCTGGGGCAGGACTTGGAGGAACCATAAGGCAGCCCAGAGTTTTAGCCTTTTGCATTAGGAAAATAGACCAGCCATCTCACAGTACTTACTGGGAAGGTCCATTTTAGGTGTTACACATTTTAGGTGCTTGTGAGTTTCTCTTAATCCTTTCTGATGGGAAACCTTTGGCCACTCACTGACTATACTTTAAACAAATGTGAACATTTACCTCTTCATCCCTTTGGCTGAGAGGCACCTGTATGGCTCTTCATTAGCCCTCTTTCTTGTCTTTCCAAAAGCTTAAGAATTTGTTTGTAAATAGGATAGCCCACACCCTGAAAAAGAAGGCAGAGAACATCTACAGAACTGTCAACTCGATACCCTTCCAGCCCCCTTCTCTTAGGAACTGTCACTTCTCTTCCATTTCTCCCTCCTCTTTACACCCACATCTATGTTAGAGGCTGTCGTTTTCTTATATGACCACATCTCCTGCTGGGTTTGACTCAACTGGGACTCAAAGTTTTTCTCTGGGATTTTTCTGATTAAAATGAAGAGTGACTGTCCCTCTCAGAGAGTAAAGATGTAAGATAAAAAAGGGAGAAAAAGGAAGTCGTGTAGGGTTAGGTTTCCTTGCTAGTAGAGAAAGTTAATCTACAATGAACAAGAATGGGAGCAGCACATAGAAAGAGGCAGAGATTCCAAATGGAGAAGAAGAGAGCCCTGGCAACTGTCCAGTTCTTGGTTCTCATAGTTCCGTGAGGCCAGGCTGGATTCCAATTTTCCCCATCATTTGGTTACTCACCTCCTTCTGGATTTTTCTGAACCAGAAACCCCCACACCATACCCCATTTCTTTAGGCTAATTCAAACTGTGTTTCTGTCACTTTGCAACCAAGAGCTCTGCTTTCTACAAAGGCAAATCAAGTACCATAGGGATGTTTCGCTTTCCTAGCTAGACTCCACTGGGACTGATTATAAGGGTTATTTCACATAGGTAAAACCCACAGGTCTGTTGGGTCATCTGTCACTCAGATTGCTAAATAGGGTTTACTACCTGCTGAAGTTTTACTATAAAGGGAATAGTTAAGGAAATGGGTCCAGCGGGATTTTCTGGTTCACAATAATGTTAATTTCCTGAGAAAACCACTTGACCTCAGACACGGAATTTTCTTTTTCTAGAAACAAGCCATTTGCTTTTTCTTGAGAATTGTTTTATTTTGTTTTGTTTTTAAATAACAAAGTGCTATTATATAGTAGGCATTCCTGAGATGACTTCCTTTCTATACACATATATGAGCAAGTTAAATAGGGACATAAGCAGAATAAACAGTATTGAAAATGTACATGTATGAAGCTCAGTTTGAAGAATCTCTGCTGAGATTTTGCCCATGTTTTCACACTCTTATTATAAATCTATTTTTCATGCTTGCATTAATGACATTTATTCAGTGATCATTAATCGATATCCAGTTTGCAAAAACTCTATGGAAGCAACAGAATTGAGCAAAAGAGTTCCTTACCACAGGGTGTTTATAACCCTATCTTGAGACACACTTGTTAAAAAATTAATACAAGGCCAATTGAAATGAATGCTGTGACAGGGAATGAAGGATTCTGGGAGCATTAAGGAAGAAGAGACTAATCCCAGCTGGGGTGGTACATAACTGGCTCTCCACGTGGCAGATTCACATTAACCAAGCTCTGAGAAATTATCTACAAATCTGCAATGCCAGGTTATCATTTTTCAATGACACCTGTTTCTGACAAGGGTCTACACACTTCTTTGGTTGTACATGAGCTTACTACAGTACCTTTAAACTGATACCTGACACTTCCCCAAATGAGATTCTATTTTATGATGAATCTTTCTCAAAATACTTCATAATCACAATGCTTACAGATTTCATAAGGCAAGAGGAAAGGCAGTGAGTGGTTTAATGGATACAGTCCAAGGACAAATTTGTTACTAAAAATGAGCAAGGGTTGATAAGCCTTTTCTGCAAAGGGCCAGATAGTGAATATTTTCAGCTTTGCAGGCTGTAAGATTTGTCCCAACTACTCAGCCATGCTGTTTTAGATAAAAAGCAGCCACAGGCAATACAGAAATGATGAGCATAGCTGTGTTCCAATAAAATTTTCTTTAAAAAAACAGGCAGAGAGCTTCATTTGGTTTGAGGCCCATAGTTTGCTGACCTCTGACTTAAAGAGAGAGTCTAGGAACATTTAATGAAAAGATCCTGCTAGCACCTGTGCATTGCAGAGAGAGCTAACGGTGAAAAAGACACAATCTAAAGTCCAGTATAGTGCAGGAAATCAATAAGAAAATAACCAGAATATGAGGCAAAAAGGAGTAAGTGCCTTAAGTGAGGAACAGATACTTCTAACTTAGAAAAGCCAGAAGGGGCCAGGCGCAGTGACTCATGCCAGTAATTCCAGCACTGTGGAAGTCCGAGGCGGGTAACTCACATGAAGCCAGGAATTCAAGACCAGCAAAACACGGAGAAACCCCTTCTCTACTGAAAATACAAAAATTAGCTGGGTATGGTGGCGCACTCCTGTAATCCCAGCTATTCAGGTGGCTGAGGCATGAGAATCACTTGAACCCAGGAGGCGGAGGTTGCAGTGAGCCAAGATCGCACCCAAGCCTGGGTGACAGAGGAGACTGTCTCAGAGAAAAAAAAAAAAGAAGAAGCCAGAAGGCATAGGGTCTGCTCAACTGAAGAAAGGAAGAGGGATTTTAGAAAGGAAGAACTGAGCACAGGGATAGTTAGAAGGAAAGTTTCTTACTTAGTTATGGGCCCACACCTTTGTCTCTCCCTGAATCCTGAGCTCCTTAACCAGTACCATAAGAACATTCCCTTCCTGTGAGTCTGCAGAAGGTCCCTGGCATTTGTCAGTTGAGATAATCTTGAAATACAGTCTAGGAAGACCAATTCAAATAATGAGACTGGACTCCCTCACTTTGTACTTTGATTCCAAATGGACTAAAATGCCCTAGAGTAACCAGAGTAAAAAGACCCTGCATTGAGGTTCTCCCAATGTCACTTATATCTCACAAGTCCCTTTGCCCCAAATAAGTATCTTTACATTTAGTAAAGCTAAAGCATGAAGTGTGAGAAACCTAGTCATCTCTAAGCAAGGCTATAGTTCACATGATGGCCCAGGAGGCCGGAGGGCTTGGGATTCTTTAGGCAGGACTCCCTGTGGTATTGGGAGCTCCTTTCCAATAATCTCCTCAGGGCAGTCTGGACCAAAACTCAGATTGGCTCTGTCTTGTAAACTAGTCAAATAAATGTAAATGAGAATAAAACATAAAATAATTTTAACCAGTGAGATCAGCAAAGATTAAACATTTTTTAAATAATCAGAGTTAAGAAATGGATAGGGAATACACATGCTTGTTTTCTTTTGATGGAAGCATTAATTGGAACACAGACACACTTAGTAGTTTGTACAAAATACCTTTGGTTCAGCATTTTTATTTTTAGAAGTGTATTCTAAAGAATGACTGGACAAGTGTATCCAATATAGTGATAACTGTAGCATTTTTTATAGAGAACAACATAAATATCCAGCAATAGACTCATTTAAATTAATAATGATACATTCAAATGACAGGTATCCTTCCAGCAATAAAAGTAATATTTTAGAGAATATCTGATAGCATGGAAGTACAATATATTGAATATTAAAGTAGTTTACAGAATAGTATGATAGTATAAGTTTATACAAAATACAGAATACACACATGCGCGCATGCACGTGAACACACACACACGCACACACACGACTGCACTCCAGACTGTGACAGAGCAAGACTCCATCTCAAAAAAAAAGAAGTCTTTACAGGTAGACTTCCAACTAGTAACTGTAGTTATATCTTGGGTGAGGAAAGGAGGGACTGTCCTTATGGAATGCTGCATAACAACTCACCTTAAAATGTGGTAGCACTATTCATTTATTAACTCCCCCTGTTTATGTAAATCAGGAATTTGGGAACTGCTTAACTGGGTGGTTCTGCATCAGGGGTTCCCATGAGATTATAGTAAGACTGTGGCTGGGATTGGGGTTATCTCGAAGGCATGTTCATTCACATTCCTGGTGCCTTAGCTGGGAAGGCTTAAATAGTTGGGACTATTCCTGGGACTCTCTCTTTATCCTTCTGTTTCTCTTTTCTTTTCTTTTTTTTTTTTTTTTTTTGAGACAGAGTCTCTCTGTGTCGCCTAGGCTAGAGTGCAGTGGCACAATCTCTGCTCACTGCAACCTCCACCTCCCGGGTTCAAGAGTTTCTCCTGCCTCCTGAGTAACCGGGATTCTACTACTGGGAGGCATGTACAGGCAAGTCCCAGCCTTCCAAGTAGCTGGGACTACAGGCATGTACCACCACCTCTGGCTAATTTTTATATTTTTAGTAGAGATGGGGTTTTACCATGTTGGCCAGGCTGGTCTTGAAGTCCTGGCCTTGACTGATCCGCTTGCCTCAGCCTCCCAAAGTGTTGAGATTATAGGCGTGAGCCACTGCGCCTGGCCTCCTCTGTGGTGTTTCTTAATATGTGATCTCTTCAGCATGGAGGTTTCAAGTTAGTAGACTTGCTGCTTGGCAACTCAGGGCTCCAAAGATACAAGTGCAGAGAGAGTGAGAACCACATAGAAGTCATATTGCCTTTTATGATCTAGCCTTGGAAGTCGCTTTTGTCACAATCTATTGGTCAAAGGCAGTTTCAAAGATCTGCCCAGGTCCAAAAAGTGGGAACCCAGACCCCACCTCTCAATGGAGTGTCAGCATCTCATAAGAAGAGAATGCTCTGGGCACGGTGGCTCATGCCTGTAATCCCAGCACTTTGGGAGGCTGAGGCGGGTGGATCACTAGGACAGGAGGTGGAGACCATCCTGGCCAACATGATGAAACCCCGTCTCTATTAAAAATACAAAAATTAGCTGGGCATGGTGGCACGTGCCTGTAATCCAGCTACTCAGGAGACCGAGTCAGGAGAATCGCTTGAATTAAGGAGTCAGAGGTTGCAGTGGGCCGAGATTGCACCACTGCACTCCAGCCTGGCAACAGAGAGAGACTCTGTCTCAAAAAAAAAAAAAAAAAAAAAAAAGAGTATGTGGGGATGGGGATATAGAATGGTGTAACCTTCTTTGGAAAATACATTCTGCTCCAGTATATTTTATGTAATTTCGTATGTTTTAATTTTTACAATGAACATGTCTTATTTTAGAATGAAAAACAAAGTAAGATTACTCCAATTTTAAAATATATTAAATTAAAAAGGAATGAAACATTTCTTCCAGTCTTCCCATATGAAGAGCTTTAAAAATCACATTACATCTTACCTATACCATAGTGCAGTGTTGTAAGTTGGAGCAATTCTTTTGAAAGTAGAGGAGGTAACATACCTTATAATTGTCACAAAGTGATCTATTTCAAAGCAGTCCCCGTTAAAGCTACAATCGTATTATGATGGCTTGATTTAAAATAGGGCTATGAATTAGAGGTTTATCTATTTTTTCGAAACTGTTTTAGGCTATTTTAAATTTTAAAGTCAAGTAAAGTTGGAGAAATAATTTCTTATAATGATAATATCACTCAACGTTCTAGAGCAAGTAAATGATTCCTAGTGTGGCAGCCTTACCAACAAGTAAAATTTACCTAACCACGTCCTTAGGAGGATTTCAGGAGCACTAGAAAGCTTGTGGCCTTGCCCCAGAGCTTCTCTCACCACTGAGACCCAGAGTTCTACCCACAGTTTTGTTTTTGGACCTTAATACTTCCTACCTTTCAAATTAAAAAAAAAAAAAATCCATGAAAAAATGTAGCACTTTAAGTTTCACTGATAATCTACAGCAGGGCAAATGGCTTTCTGATCCTTGCAGGTGAGAAGGTTCTGAAGCCCAAATATAAACTTTGTGTAGTTAATTGTCTACTAGGGCCCACTCTGTTGATGCTTATTACTGATTAATTATAACTGCCTTCTGCTCTGCTGTCTCATGCATTGTCAGTAGTTTCTCCTTTACATTTTCATTTTTAGTGAAATAATTCAATCATGGGGTTTGAAAAAATTGAATAATGCAAAATTATTCCTATTGAGAGGCAATAGTTTCCTGCCCCACTCCACCAAAATCCAAATGAGCATTTTAAAATAATATGCATAGTCAACTATTTATGACTTATCAATGTTAAACATGGTGTATCAACTTCTTACTGCAATGGATGATGACACAGTTTGCTTCCCACACCTTTCCCAATTTCCCCCCTGCTCTCCTTTTAATATAATTACATCACCATTTTTGTTCTGATACTGGTGACCTTAAAATTTATTATTAAAACAAAGAGCTAAGTGCTACAAAAGCAGTAAGATAGACATTTTACATAAGGAAGAGGAACTGAAGATTTAGGCTATAAAGTTAGTGTGAGAAATTATATATAAAATTCCGTTGTCGGGCTGGGCGAGGTGGCTCACACCTGTAATCCCAGCACTTTGGGAGGCCGAGGTGGGCAAATCACCTGAGGTCAGGTTCAAGACCAGCCTGACAAACATGGAGAAGCCCTGTCTCTACTAAAAATACAAGACTAGCCAAGCGTAGTGGCACATGCCTGTAATCCCAGCAACTGGGGAGGCTGAGGTAGGAGAATCGCTTGAACCCAGGAGACGGAGGTTATGGTGAGCCGAGATTGCGCCATTGTGCTCCAGCCTGGGCAACAAGAATGAAACACTGTCTCAAAATAAATAAATAAATAAATAAATGTGAGCTATAAACACATTTAAGAAAGATTTATATGAACAATTATTAAAAAAGAAAAAGAAAAAAAAATTTGGTTGTCTTTAACATCAGTTTGAACTAAATGCCCTCCACTTAATTCACCTGTCAGGGGAAACTTCACACACACAATGGAGTTTACTGTGCTACTAAAACAAAACAAAACAAAACAAAAATTTGAATATTAGAAATCAGGTGATATGGCAGTAGATAGGGAACCCTAGTAAAAACTAAAACTGGCTAATTAGGGATAGAGAGAGGAGGCTTGGGTTAAAAAGTGGGAGACCAAGCAATAGACTGAATGCTCAACATGGCAGAGACCACCAGTTGCCTGCCCAGCTTCCAGTTAGAACCCCCATGTTGTCAAGTACGGCAATGAATTTGGTCAGATAAATATATTAGGGTTGCACATACTATACTTAGCAATAAAAATGCAGGACTCTCAGTTACATTTGTATTTCAGATAAACAATGAATGCTTTTAGCATAAGCATTCTCCATGCAATATTTTATCCACCATCTTTGAGAAGTATATTTACCAACCTCCCTTGCAGACAGTGGTGGTCAAAGATATGTTAGAAGAGGTCACTGTGTAGAGCATCTAGGAAAGTACTCACATGGCAGGCATGCATGTGTCCTCCTCTCTTCCTCCTTCCTTCTGCCTGGAATGCTAACGAGCAGCAACTGTCCAGTGATCATGAGACAAGCTGGAGGGTGGAATCCAGCACTACCGACAGGATTATAAACAGAGGAAGGAGACTGGTCAACACTGACGATGTCACAGAACAACTCAACAGCCCTGATTTATCTTACAGGAGAAAAAACAAATTTCTGACTTGTGTAAACTAGTTAGTTGGGTTTTTTATCTTATGTATTTGAACTCAATCCTAACCCAAACACTCATGTGCCATTAGCAAAAGGTCAGAACCATTGTCAGAATCAATCATTTTGAGATAATACATAATATATAACACAGCAAGATAATTTAAAATGAATAATAATAAAGTCAAAAACCTGTGGAAAGCTCCCACAAGTCCTCACAGCCTGCATGCAGCTGACTGTTCTAAAATAGGGGATTCCCAGGGGTTAGTTCATCCAGCAACTGCTGGGAACTTCAGGTATATAGTCAGCCCACATAAATAGAATTCTTGGCTCCTCTTTTCCATTATGTAGGAGGAAGGCAGGGATGTTGACAACAAGCAAGCCTAAATCTGAATTAAATTTTTTTGTTTCATCACTTATTTTATTATTATTATTATTATTGTTGGGACAGGGTCTTGCTCTGTCACTCAGGCTGGAGTACAGTGGTGCAATCATACCTCACTGTAACCTCAACCTCCTGGGCTCAAGCAACCCTCCATGATGGTACATGACTGTGCTCCAAGCTAGCCCCTAGAAGCTAGGACTACAGACATGCACCACCATGCCTGGCTAAGTTTTTTATTTGTATCTTTGTAGAGATGAGGTTTCGCTACCTTGACCAGGCTAGTCTCAAACTCCTGGCCTCAAGTAATTGTCCTGCCTTGGCCTCCCAAAGTGCTGGGCTTATAGGCATGAGCCACTGCACCCAAACTGTTTATTTTTTTAAACTCTTTTTGTTTTAAAAGTCTATGTATGAATAAACATCAGAGTAAACAGACAACCCACAGAATAGGAGAAATGTTTGCAAACTATGCATCTGACAAAAACTAATATCCAGAATCTACAAGGAACTCAAATTAGTAAGAAAAAAGTAATTCCATCAAAAAGTGGGCAAATGACATGAATAGACAATTCTCAAAAGAAGATGGACAAATGGCCAACAAACACATGAAAAAAATGCTCACCATCACTAATCATCAGGGAAATTCAAATTAAAACCACAATGAGATAGCATAACCTTATCCCAGCCAGAATGGCCATTGTTAAAATGTCAAAAAATAATAGCTGTTGGCCAGGATGTGATGAAAAGGGAATGCTTATGCACTGCTTGTGGGACGATAAATCAGGACAACCTCTGTGGAAACCAGTGTGGAGATTTCTTAAAGAACTAAAAGGAGACCTAGCAGTATATCCAGCATTCCCAAAACTGGGTATCTCTCCCACAAAAAGAAGTCATTATATCAAAAAGATACCTTGTGTGTTTATTGCAGCACAGTTTCCTATTGCAAAGATATGGAACCATCCTAAGGACCCATTGACCAATGAGTGGATAAAGAAAACGGAGTATATGTACACCATGGACTACTACTCAGCTATAACAAAGAACAAAATAACGATATTCAGCAACTTGGATGGAGCTGGAGGCCATTATTCTAAGTGAAGTAACTCAGTAATAGAAAACCAAATACTGTATCTTCTCACTTAGCAGTGAAAGCAAAGCTATGGGTACACAAAGGCATACAGAGTGTGGACTATGGAGGCTCAGAAGCAGGAGGGTAGGAGAGAGTGCAGCATAAAAACTATGTATTGGGTACAATGTATACTACTCAGGTGACAGGTGCACTAAAATCTCAGACTTCACCACTGTACAGTTCATCCATGTAATCACAAACCACTAGTTCCCCAAAAGCTATAGAAATAAAATTAAAATAAAATAAAATCCCTTCCATAGCTGAATAGAACAAAATAAAATGTCTATATATTGAAACTGGGTCACTCATATATTGCTGATGAGATTGTAAAATGGTACAACCACTCTGGAAAGCTGTTTGGCAGTTCCCAAAAAACCGAAACATGCCACTACCATATGACTCATTGCATTTCTGAGCATTTACTCTAGAGAAATGAAGGCGTATATTCACACAAAACCCTCTACAAACATGTTCATAAAATATTTTATATTTATTGGCAAATAATTGTATATATTCATGAGGTGCATAGTGATGTTTCAGTGTATGTAACCTACGATGATCTCAGATCATGGTAATAAATGTATCCATCATCTCAAACATTTATCATTTATTTGTGTTGGGAACATGCAACATCATCCTAGCTATCTGAAACTGTATAATATATTCTTGTTACATGTAGTCTTCTTACAGCTCTATTAGAACTTATTCCTCCTGTCTAGGTGTAATTGTGTATCCTTTAACAAATCTCTTCCTATTCTTCTCTTCCGTGCATAGCAGGTTTATTCACAATAAACTGTAATACACATGTACCATGGAATACTATTAAGCCGTAAAGAGGAGTAAAACATTAATACTTGCAATGACTTGGATGGGTTATCAGGTAATTATGTTGAGTGAAACAAGCCAGATCTCAAAAAGTTACATACTGCATGAATCCATTATATAACTGATACAGTTTGGATACTTGTTGCCCCAATCTCATGTAGAAATGTAATCTCCAGTGTTTGTGGTGGGGCCTGGTGGGAGGCGTTGGCTCATGGGAACAGATTCCCTCATGTCTTGGTGTTGTCCTTGTGATAATGAGTGAGTTGCCCTGAGATCTGATTTTTTAAAAAGTGTGTGGCATTAATCCTCCCACTCTCTCTCTTGCTCCTGCCTGGCCCTGTGATGTACCTGCTCCTGCTTCATCTTCCGCCATGAATAAAAGCTCCCCCGAGGCCTCCTCAGAAATTGAGCAGATGCCAGCATCATGCTTGTACAGCCTGCAGAACCGTGAGCCAATTAAACCTCTTTTCTTTACAAATTACTCAGTCTCAGGTATTCCTTTACAGCAATGCAAGGATGACCTAATGGAATAACATTACTAAAATTAGAAAATTATAGAGATGGAGAACAGATTAGTAGTTGCTAGGGGTTAGGGCAGGTGGCACAGGGAGGGAGGTATCTGTGGCTGTAATAAGGAAGCATGAGGGATCACTGCGATGGAACCTTTCTGGGTCTTGACTGTGGTGGAGGTCATACAAATCTATCCAGCATTCCCAAAACTGGGAATGTGATAAAACCGCAAAGAACAAAACACACACACACACACACGCAAACAGAGTACCTATTAAACTGATGAAATCTGAATAAAATTGATGGATTATATCAGGATTAATTTTCTGGCTTGATTTTGTACTATACTTATGTAAGATGTCATCACTGGGGGAAATTGGATAAAGGATATACAGAATCTTTCACAATACAAGTGAATTTATAATTATCTCAAAATAAAAAGTTAAAATTAAAATTCTAAGCAAGCTCTGGGATATATAATTCTGAATACTGGATTTGAAGCAAGGATTCCAGCACTGGGCAGGAGGTGGGGCTAAATAAATCAATGCCCCTGTAATCCCATCATTTGGGAGGCCAAGGCAGGAGGATGACTTGAGCCCAGGAGTTTGAGACCAGCCTGGGCAACATGGAGAGACCCATACTTTTTTAACTTAAAAAAAGAGAAAAAGTACATGCCAAGATTTCTTCCAACTCTTAGGATTCTTTTATTTCTTTTTTTTTCTTTGGTTCTCTCTTCTTCTCTTTTTTCACATTTCTTTCCATTTTCTACATACCAAGATAAGTCTTTGACATTCCACAGGAATTTGTTGCTTATTGATTAAAAGAAGAAAAACCCAAAGTGCCTCAGTTGGCCCCAAGACCCTCTGTAATCTAGTCTCTGCCTAATTCTCTACCTGAAAGTCCAACAGTTCTTTGCAGCCCAGAAAATCAAACACTGGATGCCACACTGCTTTCTACCCCGGTCCCACCCCCAGCTGTGCTCCATTTCACTTGCCTTTCTCTGGAAGACTCCGTGATGGTCATGATTTCAGTTGTTCCACTTTCAACTAACCCACTCTTTGTTGGATTGCTTGGTCAGCTACCCATGCATGAATCTATAGGTGGCACAAAACGTGTCTGAAAACACTGGAAATTCAGTGCTAGGTAAACCTAGATTTTTACATGCATCTCCTTATATTATAAAGAAAAAAACTGAAATTAGTCCAACTCTTACTTTAGTATATATAATAATCCATTATTTTGAATTTGAACATGAAAGAGGAAAATGTATTATTAATAATCCTTCACTGACTTCTAAGAAAAATGAATCCTAATTAACTAAAAATTTAATCTAGGGACCTTTGCCTCACTGGTGTAAGTAGGAAAAAATGGTGTTGCTCCAAGTTTGGAACAAGAGACTGGGGCAGAGCTACAGTGTTTGGCATAAGAGAGTGCTTGGGAGGGGAAGAGGAAAGAAATCCTGGAAGGTGAGTATAGTTGTTAGGAAGGCTTAATACTGGAGGGAGAAAGTGGTTTCAAGACAAAAAATAGAGATTTTGAAGAGGAGATATATCTAATGGACTTTTTTTCTTTTTTTAAGTGAAAAATTGGGCCAGGCATGGTGGTTCACACGTGTAATCTCAGCACTTTGGAAGGTTGGGGAGGGAGATCACTTGAGCCCAGTAGTTCAAGACCAGCCTGGGCAACATAGTGAGACCCCATTTCTACCAAAAATGCAAAAATAAGCCAGGTGTGGTAGTGCACACCTGTTGTCCCAGCTTCTTGGGAGGCTAAGGTGGGAGGCTGAGGCAGGAGGATTGCTTGAGCCCAGGAGATCAGGGGTGCAGTGAGCCAGGTGTGGTGGTGCATACCTGTAATCCTAGCTACTCGGGAGGCCAAGGTGGGAGGATCACTTGAGCCTAGGAGTTCAAGGTTACAGTGAGCTATGATCAGGCCCCTGCACTCCAGCTTGTGTGACAGAGTGAGACCCTGTCTCAATAATAATAATGATAATAATTAGAATCACAAGAAATGGAAATGGCTCAGTGTTTAACTAGATCATAATTAAACATACTTCCTATTATTTATCAATGTATGAAAATACTAATGAACCATATTTATTAAACATAAATATGGCCACCTCCAAAATGCATAAATCAGGGAGAACTGACCTCAGAGTATTTTGGGGCCCAGTATTCTGGGCCTCATATTCATATCACATAATCTCATTGGATAGCTGAGAGGATTGAATGAGCTGAAAATCTATAAAGTATGTAGCAAAATGCCTGGCATGTAGAAGCCTGGTTGTTGTGTTGTTATTAATTTACATTTGTGGGCCAGGCGTGATGGCTCACACCTGTAATTCCAGCACTTTGGGAGGCCAAGGTGGGCAGATTACCTGAGGTCAGGAATTTGAGACCAGCCTGGCCAATACAGTGAAACCCCATCTCTAATAAAAATACAAAAATTAGCCAGATGCAGTGGTGTGCACCTGTAGTCCCAGCTACTTGGGAGGCTGAGGCTGCAGAATCACTTGAACCTGGGAGGCAAAGGTGGCAGTGAGCTGAGATCACACCACTGCACTCCAGCCTGGGCGACAGAGCAAGACTCCATCTCAAAAAACAAAAAATTACGTTTGTGTAGCATTTTGCAGTAATGATCTTATTTGATTTTACAACATCCTGTGAAGAAAGTAAGACAAGTCATATTACCCTCTTTACACATAAAGTTTTTCAGTACACTGTCTGCAATTGAAATTTTCTCATTTCTAGTTCAAAATCCTTTCTACTACCCCATGCATGGGTAGCTGCCTGGTTTTGAATTAGAAATAAAGCTGATAACCAGAATCTACAAAGAACTGAAACACATTTACAAGAAAAAAACAAACAAGCCCATTCAAAAGTGGGCGAAGGATATGAACAGACACTTTACAAAAGAAGACATACGTGAAGCCAACAAACATATGAAAAAATGCTCATCATCACTGGTCATTAGAGAAATGCAAATCAAAACTACATTGAGATACCATCTCACGCCAGTTAGAATGGCGATCATTAAAAAATCTGGAGACAACAGATGCTGGAGAGGATGTGGAGAAATAGGAACGCTTTTACACTGTTGGTGGGAGTGTAAATTAGTTCAACCATTGTGGAAGACGGTGTGGCGATTCCTCAAGGACCTAGAAATAGAAATTCCATTTGATCCAGCAATCCCATTACTGGGTATATATCCAAAAGACTATAAATCGTTCTACTATAAGGACACATGCACACGAATGTTCATTGCAGCACAGTTTACAATAGCAAAGACCTGGAACCAACCCAAATGCCCATCGATGATAGACTGGACAGGGAAAATGTGGCACATATACACCATGGAATATTATGCAGCCATCAAAAACGATGAGTTCGTGTCCTTTGTAGGGACATGGATGAACCTGGAAACCATCATTCTCAGCAAACTGACACAAGAAGAGAAAATCAAACACCGCATGTTCTCACTCATAGGCGGGTGTTGAACAATGGGAACACATGGACACAGGGAGGGGAGTATCACACACTGGGGTCTGTCAGGGGGAAAAAGGGGAGGGATAGTGGGGGGTGGGGGAGTTGGGGAGGGATAGCATGGGGAGAGATGCCAGATATAGGTGATGGGGAGGAAGGCAGCGAATCACACTGCCATGTGTGTACCTATGCAACAATCTTCCATGCTCTTCACATGTACCCCCAAACCTAAAATGCAATAAAAAAAAATAAAAAAAAAATAAAAAAAATAAAAAAAAGTTTTTCAGTGTACTGTCTACAATTTAAATTTTCTTATTTCTAGTTCAAAACCTTTCTCCTACTCCGTGGATGGGTAGCTGCCTGGTTTTCCTTGTTTAGTAATTTAAAGGTTGAGTGTCTCACCCTCTTGTTGGGAACTTTCAGATGACAACAAAGTAGAAATTTGGAATTCTCCTACTCTGGTAGAAAAAGAACATCTTAGCTTGAATTATATACAGTATTGGGCTTTGCAGTGTTCTGGACAAATCAATATATATATTATACAATTCATAAATACTTGCTTTTTGTGTTGTACATAATTTTTTTTCACATACTGATTTTTTTATTTCTCATGAGTCAAACCATTATGGGAGAAGGAGTAAACAGGTAAACTGGATGTCACTCCCAATCCCTTCACTGCAGGAGATTGATTTAGCCCATTCAGCTGCATAGGTGGGTATCACCATCCTCCTCCTAAGCACATCTTTTATCTTTATATAGATAAAATGTGTATAATATGTGTTAAAAATATTTATAAAAGGTGTATGTATGTATTGTGTATGTATATATACACACACACATAAATATTAATAAATAGTTGGTAACCTGCTCTATACATTGCTCTGTAACCTGCTATATTTACTTAGCAACATATTATGAACATTTTCTTGTGTCCTGAAAATTAGTTAGGTTTGCATTCCTAACTAATTCACAGAACATAAGAAAATGCCCTGTGAACTTGACCTATCAAAGCTTAAACAAGTAAAGGAGTTATGTGTTGCACAAATAAGAAATCCAGAGGAAAGCATCAAGGCTGGTATGATCCCTTCACAGTGCCTCCCAGGACTCGGGTTCCTTCCAGGTTTCTACTCTGCTATCCTAGCATGTGATCTTAGACTTTGTGCTTGTTACCTCATTGTCACAAGATGGCTGCTCTACTCTTCAAAATGCATCTGTATTCCAGGTAAAAAGAAGGGATAAGGCAAAGAGCAAAACAGCACGTCAGCTGAGAAAGGTTTCAATGAAAGAACTTTCCTAGCATCCCATCCAACAACTTCCACTTACATATCACTGGCCAGAATGGTGTCATCTGCCTGCAAAAGCCACAGGAGAAGCTGGGTATCACCAGTTGTGTTTTCCAGGAAGCAGATGCTTGAGATGGAGTTAGGTGTTCAAAAGATTTAATAGTGGGTAACACCTGTGAAAGAAGAAGGAAGCAGGATTGGGCAGGGGAGCCGTCATTCCCTGATACAGACCTGACAAAGACTCTACCAGCCCAAAGTGCAGCTCCAAAGCAAGGGCTGCCTGTTGAGGAAGTCCTGTGTTAGGTACAAATAGGCAGGCCTTCATACCACCATCTTGCTTAGTTGTTGGCTGGGAGATGCTCCAAGAAAAGCATGACCTCAGCTTCAAAGCTGTCAGGAGTTAGTAACTGGAGGCCATCAGCTAACCATGCTCCTCACAGTGGGTACCAAGTCCTTTCTACAAGCAAGGGCATCTGAGAAGCACATTTCTGTAAATGCCACCCTGAGAAATAGAATTTTTAAGTTAGGCACATTGCTGCCCCACAGAAACTTGCAGTTCTGTTAGTAAGGAAGAAGAAAGGTCTTAGGTGGGCCCCTGTTGTATCTGACACCCTTTGTTAAGCTTCCTACTCAGGAGACAAGAATAGTTTTGCCAGAGAAAGAGGACTGTTTTTTGAACAAGCTTCTATTAGTAGTTGTGTTCCATGGTGAAAGGATGTCAAGAAACATAAGTCATCTTCATTAGAGAACAGCACCCTGGTTGTCCATCTTCCCATGGCATCAAGTTGCCTCTTTTGTTGGGTAATCCAAAAAGAAATGGGGCTAGCTCACAAGTCAGTGATGGATAGTGGTAGAAATAAGTGAACAGGAGTGCCACTTTTTGTCCTTCCTCCTAAATTTTGTACATCTCTGAAGTCACTGGCATAATTAAGGTTTTTCCCTTTGGGCGTATAAAGATTTGCCTCATTGATATTTGGTTGGTAAACTGGGGAGAGACCAATTATTCAATCCTCTCTCCTGATGCTGGATAATGCAGAGGCTCTTTGGATGGTGCAAAGAGAATTCATTCAAAAACAGAATTCTCCAAGGAAAACAGAAATGAGTGGAGTAAGCAATTTAGGAGCTTTAGGTTTGGTCATTTAGAATGTTGATTGTTCTCTATTTTGCTGAAGTAGTTTCCTCTAATCTGAATGTTACTAATGCTATTGAGAAAAATTCCCTGTCTCTAGCATCAAGGAAATGTATTCAGCTTTCTACAGATACAGTCAAGAGTAATTATGAAGTTTAGAAAAGATACCCTGACTCTCTCCCTCTGCTGATATCTGGGCCTGTACTTTTTTCATGGAGCTGGTTGGTTGATTAATTCTGAAAAAGTCAGTGGTGTGCATACAAATAAAGCCTCAAAATATGGAAATAAGACACAGTAGAGATACATTTGGGTTTCAGCTCATCTTAAAATACTGGTGAATAATTTATTCTTCTAAATACTGATGATTGCTATTTACCAGTAATTAGACCCTCCATTTCAGCTCCTTTTTGCACAGACAGAAATAGCATGATCAGTTTTAAATCAGCAGGGAGGAATTAAAGGCTTTTCAATAATGTTTTTAATTTTTAAAAAGATACATTTACTGTAGAATACAGAGAAAAGTACCAGAATGATGAAGATTATCCCTAATTTCAACAACTAGAAGCAATCAACGTTAAAAGTATATTATTTCACTCTTTTATAACATTTACACATTATGTTTTAAATAGATAAAATGTATATAATATGCATAAAATGTGTATAAAAAGATATATGTGTATGTGTGTGTATGTGTGTGTGTGTGTGTGTGTGTAGACAGCCTCCTAAAATGCTGGGATTACAGGTATGAGCCACCATGTTCAGCTGATTTTTATTATACATACTTCTGTGAGGAATAACTGTGTAGCTCTCTCACATTTCTGATTATTTCTTGAGAGCAAATACTCATAGAAGAGGATGAACATTATATTTTGATACCACTTGTTTCTGCCTGCCCAGAATCTCTTCCCATTTTCAACTGACCTCCCACCTCACTCTCTCATTGCCTTTTAGTATCTGCCTTTCCCTCAGTTGGTGAAATGTTTCATCACATGGCTGGACTGGTCAGAGTGCCCTGTCTCCTACCACTCCAGACACAGTGACTGGTCCAGGAGTGAGCATATGATCTAAGTAGGGTCAATAAGAGGGAATTTTTCTAGGTCTGATAATAACTCTTTGATGAAAACATCTCTTTCCTTCTGAAATTCTTAAATGGCACCAAAACCATTTAAGGTTGGCATTGATGAGGACCCTCTTGATGCCAACATGGAAGAAAGCAGAGCTGAACAATGAAGAACAAAGGGGGGATTCCTATTGACATCTTTTTTGGAGACAAAGTCTCACTCTGTCACCTAGGCTGGAGTGCAGCAACAGCCTCATGGTTCACTGCAGCCTCAAACTCAGGTTCAAGCCATTCTCCTGTTTCAGCCTCCCCAGTGGCTGTGACTACAGGTGCACACGACTACGCCTGGCTAATTTATTTTTATTTTTGTGGAGATGAGATCTCACTATGTTGCCCCGGATGATCTGGAACTCTGGGCCTCAAGCAATCCTCCTGCCTCAGACTTCCCAAATGCTGGGATTACAGGTGTCAGCCACTGCACTCAACCTGATGCCATCATTTCAGTTCCTGGCCTCAGCCATGACTGAAGCAAGATGCTCCCCTAAACTTGTCCAATTATTTGACCTAACAAATTTTCCTTTTTACTTAAACTAATCTGAGCTGGCTTTCTGTCTTTGGCAATCAAGGCTCTTGACTAATGTAACTATTCTTAAGGTTTTGTATATATTTCCAAATTACCTCCCAGAACTATATTGCCAAATACACTTGTGGAATGTGGAGTTTTAAATGGAATTAATGTTAATATTGCTGCAATGAATCAGTGTAGAATTTACAGTATGAGTTAATCTATCTTTTTTTTTAATCCCTCCTGACTAAAGCAAATCATCACATCTCAAACAAATCATCACACTCAAGTAAGTAAATGTGGAGATTGTGATGAATAGAGATCAAGATAGAGTTATACTATGCCCAGACATCAGGCTGAGTACAAGCCTTTGCTGTCAGGGAGGGGGGAAATAAAGTCCATGTACCCTGTAGTCAGTTACATAGTGGATCTCTAATACCTTTACTTTCTTCCCACACGCAGAAGTGAAAGTTAAGAGAAGTCTCAAGGAGTCAGTTCCAAGAAAGGAGTTAAATTATTAAAGAGTAAGTTGTCAACTTAAAGTGAGCCAAGGCAGAGTAGTTCATAAACTATGTGACTAGACTAGGTGGGACTCAGTTTCTGAGACAGATTTCTGAGCCAGCCCTGTGGGCAGCTGTAGGAGGAGATGAGTCGGGGAGGGGTGATTTTAAAAGGATGCTGAATAACACTGGCAAAACCAAATCAATTCCACACGTCAGTGAGATTAATTGGAAAACAGTGTCCATTACTCCAGTTTTTCTATCAACTCCTTATGTAGCTATAGAGATGAAAATTGGTTCCAGTCTCACTGAGGTAGACACTATCCTTTTGTTTTTTTCTTTTTATGGAGACAGAGTGTTGCTGTGTTGCCCAGGCTGGAATGCAGTGATGCAGTCTCTGCAATCTTTGCCTCCCAGGTTGAAGCAATTCTCGTGCCTCAGCCTCCTGAGTAGCTTGGGTTACAGATACGCACCACCAAGCCTGGCTAATTTTTGTATAGTTAGTAGAGATGGGATTTCAACTTATTGGCCAGGCTGGTCTCAAACTCCTGATCTCAAATGATCCACCTGCCTTGGCCTCCCAAAGTGCTGGGATTACAGGCATGAGCCACCATGCCTGGCAACACTATTCTTTTATATAAAATTTGTAGGAGGCTATTGATTTGGACTGGGCCTCTACAGATCAAACCCAAATGAAGTCACTCATGCTAAAGGTTCATGTTACCAAACAGAAACTAAGTTATTTGCCTTCAAGAAACTAAGGGGGAAAGACAGAAAGAGGGAAAGACAGCATAGACAAATCCCCAAACACGGCAGTTTTAGCTGGCATGATAAGGAAGTCCCCTCCTGCTTTAACCCAATAAGGAATATAACTTTGAAATGACTGATTCACTTTTTGTTCATTTCTGCTTTTTCTTTGTTTACCCCTTTTCTGCCTTTAAAGCCCACCTCCTCTGCTTAGCTCATCAGATCACCTTTTCTAAATTTTTTATGTTATTTATTGATTGGTTTTTGGTAGAGATTGGGTCTCTCTATGTCACCCAGGCTGGTCTTAAACTCCTGAGATCAAGTGATCCTCCTTCCTCGGCCTCTCATAGTGTTGGGATTACAGGGATGAGCCATGGTGCCCAGTCACCTTTTCTAAATTTTTCTAAATAATACCCTGATCCATGAATCACAAATAAAGCCAATTAGATCACTTAACTATATTTGTTATAATTTTGTCTTTTGACAGTTCTCAAAGGAAATGAAAACAATACTCTTTATTAGCAACAGTGCATCTAAAATGGATGTTTTTGAGATGCACCTGTGCACTCGTGGTCAGCTGAAACTTCTGAGTCAATAGTAGGTGGCCTAGTGCTGTTTCCTGAGTTATAGTGATTTGTTTAACTCACCCTTTCATATACCTTTCGAAATGTGTTCTTGTTCGTAAAATTACAAATAAACAAAACTGAAGAGAGAAGATGAGTTTCAGAAAAATGGGAACTGATCATTAAACTTTTTTTAAGGACATTTCCTGTTCTTTGGCTAGAAGTGAATTATTTAAAAATCTGTTTCTACTTAGACTTTTTATTGATTAAAAAATACATTTTTCATATCCTGACCAAATCAATGCTGAATACACATTTGTAGGATATTGATTGTAGGGGCTGCTTGACTTGACCCAGGCCTACTGGATGGTTGGACGCGAAGAGTGGATAAAGCAGCAAAGATCTCCCCCACCCCCCAGCCCCAGATTGCTTAACCGAAGAGACTTTGGAGACCAGCTGGGTAGCCAGGGTTGCAAAAGAACAAACTTGAGGACCAGCCAGTTCTGCATTAGGAATTTTAGAGGCACTGTCCAGAGCCCTGAGAATGAGAGAAGATCTCCAATCATCTATGGCTGTTTGGGCAAAGAAAACATCAGGGGAAAGGAAGGTGGGAAACAATAGCTGAGAATCAGGTAAAAAAATCTGGAAAATGGGTAATTATCTTATTCACCACTATCTCTCCTTTCCACTGGCTACCCTTCCAGGTATCTTGTGATCTGAATTCCAACTCTGTTCAGTTCAGCCTGGGGAACCAGAGGAAAATTGTCTCTGTCCATAAACCCCTTTCCCCTACCTCTGCTGCTTCAGTGACAATAACTGAAAGAAAAATTGGTGTAACAAAACTTTAAAATTTGTATATTTAGAAAATCTTAAAGAATCAACAAGTAAATCTCCTGGAGCTAGTGCAGGATATGGTTAACATCCAAAAGTCTATTGTAGCCACATGTAGTGGCTCACACCTATAATCCCAGCAGTTTAGGAGGCTGAGGCGGTGGGCTGCTTGAGTCCAAGAGTTCGAGACCAGCCTAGACAACATAGTGAAACCCTGTCTCTACAAAAAATAGAAAAATTAGCTGGACATTTTGGCATGTGCCTGTAGTATCAGCTACTTGGGAGGTTGAGGTGGGAGGATCACTTGATCCTGGGAGGTCAAGGCTGAAGTGAGCCATTACTATGCCACTGTGCTCCAGCCTGGGTGACAAAGTAAGACCCTGTCTTAAAAAAAAAAAAAAAGTCAGTTGCTTTCTTATACACCACCAATGAACAAATGAAATTGAAAAAAAAAAAACACACACAATACCATTTACATCAGCATTCCCCAAAGTGAAATTGGTAGAAATCTAATAATATATGCAGAAATTCTATATAATGAAAAGTATAAAACTCTGATAAGAGGATGCAAGGCTGGTTCAACATATGCAAATCTATAAACATAATCCACCACATAAACAGAACCAAAGACAAAAACCACATGATAATCTCAATTGATGCAGAGAAGGCCTTTGACAAAATTCAACAGCCCTTTATGCTAAAAACCCTCAATAAACTAGGTATTGATGGAACGTATCTCAAAATGATAAAAGCTATTTACGATAAACCAACAGTCAATATCATACTGAATGGGCAAAAACAAGAAGGATTCCCTTTGAAATCTGGCACTAGACAAGGATGTCCTCTCTCACCACTCCTACTCAATATAGTACTGGAAGTTCTAGCCAGAGCAATCAGGCAAGAAAAAGAAATAAAGGGTATTCAAATAGGAAAGGAGGAAGTCAAATTGTCTCTATTTGCAGACGACATGATTGTATATCTAGAAGACCCCATCGTCTCAGCCCAAAATCTCCTGAAACTGATCAGCAACTTCAGCAAAGTCTCAGGATACAAAATCAATGTGCAAAAATCACAAGCATTCCTATACACCAATAACAGACTTAAAGACAGCCAAATCAAGAACCAACTGCCATTCACAATTGCTACAAAGAGAATAAAATACCTAGGAATACAACTAACAAGGAACGTAAAGAACCTCTTCAAGGAGAAATACAAACCACTGCTCAATGAAATAAGAGAGGACACAAACAGATGGAGAAACATTCCATGTTCATGGCTAGGAAGAATCGATATCGTGAAAATGGCCATACTGCCCAAAGTAATTTACAGATTCAATGCTATCCCTATCAAGCTACCAATGACCTTCTTCGCAGACCTGGAAAAAACCACCTTAAACTTCATATGGAACCAAAAGAGAGCCCACATAGCCAAGTCAATTCTAAGCAAAAAGAACAAAATTGGAGGCATCACACTCCTGGACTTCAAACTATACTACAAAGCTACAGTAATCAAAACAGCATGGTACTGGTGCCAAAACAGAGATATAGACCAATGGAACAGAACAGAGGCCTCCGAAGCAACACAACACATCTACAACCACCTGATCTTTGACAAACCTGACAAAAACAAACAATGTGGAAATGAGTCCCTGTTTAATAAATGGTGTTGGGAAAACTGGCTAGCCATGTGCAGAAAGCAGAAACTGGACCCCTTCCTGACACCTTACACTAAAATTAACTCCAGATGGATTAAAGACTTAAACATAAGACCTAACACCATAAAATCCCTAGAAGAAAATCTAGGCAAAACCATTCAGGACATGGGTGTAGGCAAGGACTTCATGACCAAAATACCAAAAGCATTGGCAACAAAAGCCAAAATAGACAAATGGGACCTAATCAAACTCCACAGCTTCTGCATAGCAAAAGAAACAGTCATTAGAGTGAATCGGCAACCAACAGAATGGGAAAAAATTTTTGCAGTCTACCCATCTGACAAACGGCTGATATCCAGAATCTACAAAGAACTGAAACAGATTTACAAGAAAAAAACAAACAATCCCATTCAAAAGTGGGTGAAGGATATAAACAGACACTTTACAAAAGAAGACATACATGAAGCCAACAAACATATGAAAAAATGCTCATCATCACTGGTCATTAGAGAAATGCAAATCAAAACTACATTGAGATACCATCTCACGCCAGTTAAAATGGTGATCATTAAAAAGTCTGGAGACAGGGCCGGGCGCGGTGGCTCACGCCTGTAATCCCAGCACTTTGGGAGGCCGAGGCGGGCGGATCACGAGGTCAAGAGATCGAGACCGTCCTGGTCAACATGGTGAAACCCCGTCTCTACTAAAAATACAAAAAAAAAAAATTAGCTGGGCGTGGTGGCGCGCGCCTGTAGTCCCAGCTACTCGGGAGGCTGAGGCAGGAGAATGCTTGAACCCGGGCAGCGGAGGTTGCAGTGAGCCAAGGTCGTGCCACTGCACTCCAGCCTGGCGCCTGGTGACTGAGTGAGACTCTGTCTCAAAAAAAAAAAAGAAAAAAAAAAATCTGGAGACAACAGATGCTGGAGAGGATGTAGAGAAATAGGAACACTTTTACACTGTTGGTGGGAGTGTAAATTAGTTCAACCATTGTGGAAGACTGGCGATTCCTCAAGGACCTAGAAATAGAAATTCCATTTGATCCAGCAATCCCATTACTGGGTATATATCCAAAGGACTATAAATCATTCTACTATAAGGACACATGCACACGAATGTTCATTGCAGCACAGTTTACAATAGCAAAGACCTGGAACCAACCCAAATGCCCATCGATAATAGACTGGACAGGGAAAATGTGGCACATATACACCATGGAATATTATGCAGCCATCAAAAACGATGAGTTCGTGTCCTTCGTAGGGACATGGATGAACCTGGAAACCATCATTCTCAGCAAACTGACACAAGAACAGAAAATCAAACACTGCATATTCTCACTCATAGGCAGGTGTTGAACAATGTGAACACATGGACACAGGGAGGGGGAGCATCACACACTGGGGTCTGTCGGGGGAAAAAGGGAGGACAGTGCGGGGTGGGGAGGTGGGGGAGAGATGGCATGGAGAGAAATGCCAGATATAGGTGATGGGGAGGAAGGCAGCAAATCACACTGCCATGTGTGTACCTATGCAACAATCTTGCATGTTCTCCACATGTACCTCCAAACCTAAAATGCAATAAAAAAAAAAAACTCTGATAAGAGAAATTTAAAAAGATCTAAATGACATTCCGTGTTCATGGACAGGAAGACTTATATGGTCAAGATGTCAGTTCTTCCCAACTTGATCTATAGATTTAATGCATTCTCAGTCAAAATACCAACAATATATTTTGTGAACATAACATGAACAAACTGATTTTAAAGTTTATAGGAAAGGCAAAAGATCCAGAATAGCCAACACGATATTGAAGAAGAACAAAGTCAGAGGACCAACATTATACAGTAACAAAGGCAGTGTGATAGTGGTGAAATAGAAAAATATATCAATGGAACAGAATAAAGAAGCCAGAAATAACTTACATAAATATAATAAACTGATCTTTGACAAAGTAGCCAAGGCAATAAAACAGAAAAAGATAAACTTTTCAACAAATGTGCTGAAACAACGGAACATCCATATACCCAAAAAAAAAAAAAAAAAAAATTGAATGACACAGACTTTACACCCTTCACAAAAAATAATTCAGAATGGATCATAGACCTACATATAAAAGGTAAAACTATTAAAATCACCTAGATAATAACACTGTAAAAAATCTAGATGACCTTGGGAATGGCAATGACTTTTAAAATACAACACTAAAGTCATGATCCATGAAGTAAGAAATTGGTAAGCTAGACTTCATTAAAATTAGAACTTCTGCTATGCAAGAGAATGAGAAGGTAAGCCACAGATCGAAGAAAATATTCACAAATGGCATATCTGATAAAGGACTGTAATCTAAAATATACAAAGAACTCTGAAGACTCAACAATTAGAAAATGAACAACCTGATTAAAAAATAGGCAAAAAACCTTAACAGAGACCTCACCAAAGAACATACAGAGATGACAAATAAGTATATGAAAATATGCTCAATATAAGCCATTAGAAAAATGCAAACTACTAAATATACTACATACCTATTAGAATGGCTAAAATTCCAAACACAGACCACATCAAATGCTGGTAAGGATGTAGCGTAATAGGAATGCTCATTCATTGCTAGTGGTAATGCGAAGTGGTACAGCCACTTTGGAAGAGAGTGTGGCAGTGTTTTACAATATCAAACATACCCTTACCAGTAGTTGCCTTCCTTGGTATTTACCTAAATAAACTGAAAAGTCATGTCCACACAAAAGCCTGTACGTGGCTATTTACAGCACCTTTATTTATAAATGCCAAAACTTGGAAACAATAAAGATGTCCTTCAGTAGGTAAATGGATACATAAACAGTGGTACATCCAAACAAAGTATTGTTCAATGCTAAAGAAATGAGCTATTAGGCCATGAAAATACATGGAGGAAACTTAAATCCATGGCATTGAGTGAAAAAAAAAGCTAATTTGAAAGTCTACATACTGTGAGGTTCCAACTATATGACGTTCTGGAAAAATACAAAAATGATGGAGACAGTAAAATAATCAGTGTTTGCCAGGGGTTAGCAGGGAGGTAGGGATGACTAGGCAAAATACACAATATTTTCAGGGCAGTGAAACTGTTTTGTATGATACTAGAGTACTGGACACATGTCATCATACATTTTTCAAAACCTGTGGAATGGACAGCACCAAGAGTAAACCTTAGTGTAAACTATGGACTTTTAGTGATCATGACATGTCAATGTAGGCTCATCTACTATAAGAAATGTGTCATTCTGGCGCTAGATGTTGATAGTTGGTGAGGCTGTGTGTGGGGGGGGCAGGGTAAGGGGCATCTGGGAACTTGCCGTACTTTCTGTTCAATTTTGCTGTGAACCTAAAACTGCTCTAAAAAAATGAAGCCTATTAAAAATGTATTGGCTTAAAAAAAAAGGTATAAGTGATGAGTCAGTGAGAGGCAGATAAAACCATTGAGCAGCAATGGCTCATTTTCATCAATATTGCCCCATTAAGAAGAGTTTCCTTTCTTCTCTGACATCTTCCATTCCCCACTCTGTTCCTACTTCTACCCTTTTAAACAGTCAGTCACTTTGCAGTACCCATGTGTCTATTTTGTCAAGGTCTGATCTTATATTAGTATTTCCATATTTTAGGATGATACACTTTATAGCCTAGATCATAGGCCATCCATGCTGAGATAGTCAGAGAGTGATGGGCTTATTCCTAGGTGAGAACAGTTCTACGTATCTGGTTCCTACATGCTTGCTCCCAAACTTTCCTATCCCCCTCCCTTCCTTTTTTCTGTCCCTAGCTCCCAGGGACTCTGGATCTAGCATCCCTGCCTTGGACCCACAGTAGAATGGACATGCTGGGGTAGACTGCCCTGGCCTGGCCATTGCCAGTCTCAAGCCTTCAAGTTTCTTTTTCCATGAGCAACTCTCAGACATATAAGCCTGGCCTTTTTGGTGGGAATAGGGGTTCAAGAGAGATACCTAGAACTTCTCTTCCTTATCAGTTGCACTCCACTTCAGAGGGCTAGACCAACTCCCAGCACAAGTTGTTTCTGGGAAGGTTCCTCAGTGAGCATGTTATAGGTTGCAGGTGTTTATGAGACAAAGATGGCTTTAAATTTTTAAAGACTTTAACAAATGTTAAACCATTTAGAAACTTCAAAAACATTTATAGCATTTGAAATTATTTTTATATTTTCATAGGTAATAATTATACAAAGAAAATATATTTTCTTTCTTTCTTTTTTTTTTTTTTTGAGTTGGAGTTTTGCTCTTGTAGCCCAGGCTGGAGTGAGATGGCACTATCTGGGCTCACTGCAGCCTCTGCCTCCAGGGTTCAAGTGATTCTCCTGCTTCAGCCTCCTGAGTAGCTGGGATTACAGGCACCCACCACCACGCCCGACTAATTTTTTGTATGTTTAGTAGAGACAGGGTTTCACCATGTTGGCCAGGCTGGTCTCAAACTCCTGACCTCAGGTGATCCACCCACCTTGGCCTCCCCAAGTGCCGGGATTACAGGCTTGAACTCTATATTTTCTCCAAGTCTCATATAGTCTCTCCCAAATGCCTTTCAGGTTACAAATGGAGTAAGATGAACTGAATTACTTCCTGTATGTCAGTACACTTGAGTTTAATCTCAGTTACTCAATAGGTGTGACTGAGGTTATTCATGACTTAATTCCTTCAGATCTTCCTCATGTATAGGAAGAAGGGGAGAGGGACCAGAAGATAATCTGGTCAAGTCCTCTCCAGCCTTAAAATTTTATGATTTCTATATATTAAAATTTTATTATTTCTATATGTTTATAATTTTTATACGTTAAATAGGAATAAGGGAGAGGGACCAGATTATCATCTGGTCCAGTCTTCTCCAGACTTAAAATGTTATGATTCCTATATGTTAAATGCAAATACAGATGGTGACTCTTTGGTCCAGCCTAGTTTACTGCTACATCATGTTTCTCACAAAGTGAAACCTAAAAGCTTGAAAAAACTTCCTATAAAAGGCCACACTTCAGATTTCATCAACTCCCAAAGTAGACTGTCTATGGATCGGAAATTCTCGTCTTGAAGTGGGGCAAGTCCTCACTTGTACACGTGTTCTTTCCACTCAAATGCAGACGCTGTTCTTGTGGAAAGAGTAGAGGAGGTCAGCCAGCCAGAGGCCCCATTCCGAGGGGATTGAAAGGTCTCCCAAGGCAACCACTCCCAAAGTCGGGTTAAATTTCTGTGAGCTGTTTCCTGCCTGAACAAACAGCCCCTCCCAAACCCTCAAGACTGAACTAGTTTAGGGACCACCCTTTGGGATTCTAGTCTATTACAGTGGCCAGTGAGTCTTGAATGAAAATAAATGTGAAAAACATAGTCCTTGGGGTTTGACTCCACGACAGATCCAGAAACAACATGGTTTTTTTTTTTCAGTCTGGTAATAAATAACTTGAGCCTGTGCCAAACCCAGAACACATTCCCTGGTCTATCCTGGTTTAAACGTGTCAGTGTGAGACAGACAGGAATAGGACAGGCCATGGGGAAACAGGAGCCAAGACTATTTGTTAAAGTCTGGTCCTTGGCCAAAACTGTGAGGTTGTTTGCCTAGAGTCCTCCTAGTTAGGTCCCTGTGGAACTATCTTCTCACCTCCCTTTTGATGCTTTCTACTCTCCTGGCAAACCAGCCCCTTCCCCTGTCTCAGCTGCCTAACAAGGATGCCTTATGTTCAGATAAGGATCAGCCTTGGAAAGGGTTTGATTAACTCAAATAAGTTTGGAGCAAATGAGAATTTAAGATGTAATTCCTCTCAAGAGAACTCTTTATTCATAGAGAATTCTAAAATATTTTAAATCTTTTAACAAAGTCTATAATAATGGATTTTCATACCTGTAGGAGAGAGAAATTCGGATGGAACACTTCTATTGTCCTCAAATCATACCATGCTTTGTAATTTAAAGAAATATGAAATTAATGCTAACCATGTGTGGACACTATTTTTTTGTTTTTTGTTTTTTTTTTTTGAGATAAGACCTCACCCTGTCACCCAGGGTGGACTGCAACCTCCACCTCCCAGGTCCAAGCGATTCTCTTACCTCAGCCTCCTTAGTATCTGGGACTATAGCTGCATGCCACCGTACCCAGCTAATTTTTAAATTTTTTGTAGAGGTAGGGTTTTGCCATGTTGCCCAGGCTGGTCTTGAACTCCTGGGTTCAAGCAATCCTCCCACCTTGGCCTCTCAAATTGCTGGGATTACAGGTATGAGCCACTGCACCTTGCTGACACTGTTTTATCTATACATTACAAAGATTAACTTATTTACTCCTTAAAGCCATAGGAGGTAGGTACTTTTATCACACCCATTTTACAGGTAAGGAAACTAAAGAACAGAGAGGTTTAGTAACTTTCCCAAGGTCACACAGTTAGTGAAAGGCAAAGCTGGGATTCAGATTGAGAGAGTCTGCTTCCAGAGGCCATTCTCCTAACTACTGTGCTATGCTGCTAGCTCTGTTTAATGCTTCTTCACTCCCATCCTCCTACATTCATGTCCAGACACTTCAGGGTGGATCTTTTAGAAGTAGATCATTTTATTCACTTGGACCTATTGCTTGATCATAAAAGAAAATCTTTACTTTATGTAGACAAATAGTAGATCTGGTGGGTCTAGATAGATTGATTGATTGATACACATAAAATTGAATTTTGGTTTGAGACAGAGTCTAGCTCTTTTGCCCAGGCTAGAGTGCAGTGGTGCAATCTCAGTTCACTGCAACCTCCACCTCCTGGGTTCAAGTGATTCTCGTGCCTCAGCCTCCCAAGTAGCTGGGATTACAGGTGTGCACCACCATGCCTGGCTAATTTTTTTGTATTTTTAGTAGCGATGGAATTTTACCATGTTGGCCAAACTGGTCTTGAACTGCCAGCCTCGTGTGGTCCACCCACCTCAGCATCCCTAAGTGTTGGGCAATACAGGTATGAGCCACTGTTCCCGGCCTAAAATGTTTTTAAAGTCAAACTAATATATATGCTATTAAAAAACATTAAAGACTCAAGGGCTTATAACAACAATTAATAATTCTCTGCCCCTCACTTTACTTCTCTGGCCCTCTCTCCAGAGTCCAGAACTTATAATTCTGATGGTTACCTCCACTTCTCTAAATAATATGCTTATGCTTATGTTTTTGATTGACTGATGAACTTCAGACATTATCTACTGATAATGCCTTTAACTGATAATTTCATTATCTACTGATAATGTCTTTATCTTCCTGCTATGATCATTGAGAATTTAGTTCCCTTCCAAAACTATACTCACCTTTCTCCTCTCTTGCCAATATATTTAACTCAATATTTTTAGCTCTTTGGTTGCTTACTTTTGAAATTTTAAATAATTAAACCTCTATTTCTTGTCCATTAACCTTACGGATAGATCTCCCACCACCCTACTTTGTTAGTGCCTCATCCTTCTTCTTACCTTTTATGCAAACATAATGAAATCTACTTTGCTTTTATTATCGATTGATCTTAAAAGTTAAAAGTCAGTGAAAATTAACTTACATTATTGTTTTCAATGGAGAGCCATGTAATGTATGTACTAAGATTATATTGATTTGCTTGTACAACCTTTTATTCCTGTAGTTTCAAATGACCTTCCATTTTTTTCCTTTTATTGTTTGCCCTGATCCTTAATACTTTCCATCATTTCAAACATACTTCTAGCCCATTAAGGCCCCCTTTTCCCATACTCCTCCATTATCCTGCTCACTTCATTCTCTCGCTCAAAACCCTCCAATGATGTCTCATCCCAGCCAACACAGTAGAGAAGGGCCCTGCTTATTCCTCAGATATCTTCTGCTGCCACTTTTATTTCACTCCCACTGTTCCTGCAACGGTTACTTTCTTCTCACTCTTGAAACACACAAAGCTCATTTGTACAGCTGGGCCTTGCACTTGCTGTTTCCTCTTCCCGAAATACATTTCTCCCAGAGTTTCGTATGGCCCAGTTCCTCATTTCGCTCAGGCCTCAACCCAGTGTCATCCCTCAGAGAAACTTTCCTTGCCCACTCCACCCGCACTAGCATACTTCTTTCCCTGCTTTACTTTCCATCATGGCATTTATCAGTACCTTCAATTAGCTCACACATGTATTTGTTTACATCTTTTCTCTATCCCTCACTGGAATGTAAGCATGATGGTGTCTCTCTTGTTCACTGTTGTAGCTCCAGTACCCAGAAGAGTGCCTAGCATGTAGTCAGTGCACAATAAAATATTTGCTGAATAAATGAAGGAGTTCTCTCTTAAACCTGCCAAACAGATGCCTTCCTGGCACTTCCCTTCATTGCTTTCCTCAATAGGACACATGGACTTCCATTTCTCCATTTTGCTGAATAATATCTTCAAATGACTTTCTAAGGAAGGATGCATTGGGAGTAAAATTTCCAAATCCTTACATTTATGACAATATCTGTATTCTGCCTCAACCTATTGATAGTTAGCCTGGCCATAGGCTTCTGGGTTGAAACTCATTTCTCTTTGAATTTTGGCAACTACTCTGACTTTCATTCTTTTGATGGTGATGTATGTGTGTGTGTGTGTTTAAACTTGCTTTCAAGAAGCTTTTAGGGTTATCTTTATGCATTCTCAGTAATAAATCTAGGATTTTTCTTTCTTTCCTTTCTTCCTTTCTTTCCTTCTCTCCCTCCCTTTCTTCCATCACTCATCCTGCTCTGCAATCAAAGGCCTTTTTCAACTTGAAGACAGTTTGTTCTTTAATTGAACTTTCCTATTATTTTGCTATTCTTTCTTTGTGAAATGTTCTTTAGTCACTTTGGACTTTCTGGAATGATCTTTTTTCTTTTTCTTTTTTTTTAAGTGAACGCAAGTTTATTAGGAAAGTAAAGGAATAAAAGAATGGCAACTCCATAGACAGAGGAGCCCCCGAGGGCTGCTGGTTGCCCATTTTTATGGTTATTTCTTGATGATATGCTAAAAAAGGGGGTGTATTATTCATGCCCCCCCTTTTAGACCATATAGGGTAACTTCCTAAGGTTTCCATGGCATTTGTAAACTGTCATGGCACTGGTGGGAGTGTAACAGTGAGGACGACCAAAGGTGGCCATATTAGTTTTGGTGGGTTTTAGCCAGCTTGTTTACTTCTTTTACATCAAGGTCTTTATGACCTGTATCTTGTGCCAATCTCCTATCTCATCCTGTGACTTAGAATGCCTTACCCATATGGAAATGCAGCCCAGTAGGTCTCAGCCTCACTGTACCCACCCTCTATTCAAGATGGAGTTGCTCTGGTTCAAATACCTCTGACATTTCCCCCTCTCACTTTTCTCTTTCTTTCCTTCCTTCTTTCTTTCTTTCCCTCCCTTCCTTCCTTCCTTCCTTCTTTCCTTTCCCTCCCTCCCTCCCTTCTTCCTTCCTTTCTTTTTTTGACAGAGTCTCACTCTGTGGCCCCAGGCTGGAGGGCAGTAGCGAAATCTTAGCTCATGGCCACCTCTGCTTCCCAAGCAATTCTCCTGCCTCAGCCTCCCAAGTAGCTGGGATTACAGGCACCTGCCACCACACCCGGCTAATTTTTGTATTTTTAGTGGAGACGGGGTTTCACCATGTTGACCAGGCTAGTCTCGAACTCCTGGCCTCAGGTGATCCACCCGCCTCGGCCTCCCAAAGTGCTGGGATTACAGGCATGAGCCACCACAGCCAGCTCCCCTGTCCCTTTTCTAAGAGAACTCTTAATCCTAAGGGTTGCAGAGAACAAAGATTCATCTGTAACTTCAGGCTGAATAGGGGCAATGATACTGCTGTGTAACGATTAAGGTCTCTGGCATTCAAGGTACAGTGGAACTTAGTCAGAAAGGGTTGGTGTGGTGAGGGTCATTCATGACTCTTGAGTTCTGACAAAAGGTAATATCTGGAAAATTAATAAGTATTCAGTTTAAGAAAATATTGAGTAAGCTTATTCTACATTCCCACACAGAGTATAACATCAATATATTCCACATGAGTAAACCAAAATAAGTAAAATTACCTCAAGTAAACTAAATTAGAAGGCTTTCCATGAACTGGGCACTGTTGGAACCAAGAAGATATGGGGTCACTAGTCGATTCCAATGGGCCCAGAATTAGAATATTGATTCAGATGTTTACATTACCCATTCCTCTTTTGTCTTCTGAGCAGCCGTCAGAGATCACTGGTTGGTTCACAGGAATAAGTAGCGTTAGCCTAAATTGCAGAAACAAACTTAAAAACAACTGATGAGACTAGAATTTAATAACAAGTATACTATAGCTCTTGAAACATAATATTTCTCTCTCCAGTTTCTCATTTTTATTAAAGGCAAATCATAGTAAGACTGATTCGCTTTATTGTACTTGGCCTGATTATTTGTACAAAGTACAGCAAGAATAATTATTTTTCACATAAGCACTTTTAAAATTGGCTTTGATGGAACTCTGTTCCATAGAAGGAATCTTAGATAAGACTTTTTTAGAGCCAAGCCCTGCCATGGGTTTGTACCCTCAAATACCTTTGAGTTGAGTAAATTCCTTTCCTCTTAAAGTGAATGATCCTTATTTCTTAACTTTCTCACCTATTTTTCACTTTTGCAAGATTTCCTTATATTATTTTCCAAGATTTTACATATTTTTTTAGTTGTTTTTTTGAATTCCAAGAATAAGATTTGTTTTCTGATTTTTCCTTTTCCAAAGCGTATATTCCTATTTTAGGAATACAATGTGTATTAATCTGCTAGGGAGTCCATACAAAGTACCACATACTGGGTGGACACAACAGAAACTTATTTCCTCACAATTCCAGAGGCTAGAAATCTGAGGCTCCACTTTTTGAGACTTGATGGATACAATGATTGATTTACCTGATTTTAATTTATCCAATTTATATAATAACCTTTGTAGCATTCAGCCCTGGTGGGACATATCACAAGTAGACCAGATATTCATTTCTGCTTGCCAAGGTACTCTTTGCCCCAGACAGCTTGCAATATACAACTTAATACTTGTAAAGAAAACCCCTCTGCCCAAAGTTCTGTAACAGCCTTCTATTGCTATTATATGACGATAAATCTTATCGGGGCATGGTGGCACACACCTGGAGTCTCAGCTACTCAAGATGCTGAGGGAGGAGGATCAATTAAGCCCAGAAGTTTGAGCCTGCAGTATGCCATAATCACACCTGCGAACAGTCACAGCACTCCAGCCTGGGTAACATGGTGAGATCTTGTCTCTATAACAACAACAACAACAACAACAACAACAATTTCTTAAGGCCCTGTGTTGTCTAATCAGAGAAATAATCAATTCCTTGAAAGCCCTATTTGGGTTATTTTCTCAAGGAAATCAAATCAGCATAAAATGCATGAAGCTAACCTACTGAAAGCAACCACCTGATTCCTGGGGAGGCTGGAGAGTATAGCAGAATGAATGAGAAGCACACCCATTAACTTCTTCCCCCACAATCCATCTCTCTAGCTTTATAAAATTATTCAGCCAAAATATCAACACAGCACCAGCTGACACCAAGAATGATCTTGCCTGCCTTGGACTCTACTAGAATTCTCTATATTTAAACAAGCCAAGGTTTTGTAACTTACTTCCCTACGTAGCCTTAACCCCAACCTTAACCTCAGAGCTGAAAGGAAGAAGAGGAATGTAGATTTCATGTCTCTGAAGTGGCTTTCCTGTCAAGATCTTAGTCTTGCTTTTGCTGGCTAGATTAAAAATGGAAACAAAACCCAGTGTGAGCAAGCATGTGGGGAAAAGGGAATTTTCTTGTACTGCCTGCTGGTAGCATGAAAATTGGTGGAACCTCTGGATGGTAGTTTGGTAACAGGCTTGGAAATGTAAAGTGTGCATTGCCTTTGAGTCACTTCTAGTAGTTTGCCCTGAAGTTCACATTCTCTAGTGGGAGGAGATAACTGAAAAGGAAGTTCAACCGTTTTAACATAGTGGTAACTGTTGCAAGTAATGGTTTAGCATTAAAAAAAAACCACAAATAGCAAATGATCTTTTGGAAACATTTTTTTTCAAGAGTGACCCTTTATATAATTGTGCTGTAATGTCAAATGTGAACTGAAGGATGTCAATTCATAATATCAAGAAAGATTGTACTAAAAAATCTCTAATGTGAGTCAGCCTTTTTTCAGTCTAGTCAAGTCAGTTAAAAAAATAAAGGTGAGATCAATTAGAAGTCACTGTTTCCAGGTATATAAAGTAATTTTCAGAAGACAGTCTGGTGATAGCTCTGAATAAATTATCAGGTGCATGATTAAATGGCCCAGTGGAAGCCCCATGATTAAATGGCCCAGTGGAAGCCCCATGCAGCTTGTAGAATAGAGTCTTCATTTTCAGACAAACTCAGCTGCACTTAGTTGTCTGGTCTGGGTTAGAGTCCTTTTGAAAGTCATGGCTATGAGAAGAGGAGCCAGTAGTCAAGCACTCTTAGTCTCAAACTGGAAAGGCCCACTCAGTTTTTAAAACAATCTTATAAACTTTCCATTTTTTTCCATAGTAAAAAAAAAAATTACTGGGTTTTCATCAGGGCTGACTTCCAGGAGAACTAAAAAGCACCCTGTTCTCTCTCCTTTTTAAATCTCTTGGCATAACACTGCATATCACAATCTTTTATGCTCTTTAAAATCTCCATATCTGTAGTTGCATCTCCATTATAATTGTTACTGTTTGTGTCTTTTTGTTTTCCCTGGATTAATCTTGTCAAACTTTTTCCTATTTCCTTTACTTTTCCAAAGAATTAGTTTTTGGTTATTGTCAACTTCAGTCTTTTTTTTTTTAAAAAGAAAAATTAATTTATAAATTAACTAATCATTAATTTCTGTCTTTATCTTTAAAATTATATTTGAAATTATTAACCATAACAGAATTTACATACATTTGAAAACAGAGGTATATATGGGAAAATATATTTGATTTACATTCCTTGGTGCACATAAGGGTCATGCAGGGGCTTCTGCTCTAGGTTTTATATCCTCCTTCTTCCTTTGAATTTATTTTGTTCTCTCTTTCCAGTTTTCTGAGTTGAAAGCTTGGTTCGTTTGTTTTCATTTTTGCCTTTTTCATAAAATGCATTTAAAACAATAAATTAGCCCTCTAAATACTGCTTTGGCCATATCCCACAGTTGCAAAATTGCATATATGGAAAAGTTGCTTTATTCACTTAGTGGAAGGGTTTTATCAATAGCTCTCCTTCTATTATTATTTACTACTGCCATTTGGCATTCATTCTTTACTCACTGTGTGGTAGGCCTAGGAGAGTAAACGTAATACCAAAGAGTTCTTCTGGTCAAGGAGCTAACAATTTCACATGGTAAAAACAAAAATCAGATAAATTGAGTGCTGAAAAGGTTTTTATCACGATTTTTCTCATCCTTTCTGGCCTACAATTTTAGCCTGTCTATCTACATTTAGCATAAATGATTAAGAGGGAATAAGTGGAGGATGAGGATACAAATTCATATTCAGCTGTAGGCTAATAAGGTTAGCAATGGCTATAGTGTATATTTATTACCTGAACTTTGATTCTGTCTCAGATAGTTGGTGGTAAGAATTTGGAAGTTCCTACAGATGATCTATTACTTAAGCAAATGATTCTTAACCTAGGTCTGTGAACTTTGATGAAAAAACTATATATATATGTACATATTTAGTTTTTAATATATATAATATATAGACAGAGTATTATATATTTATATAATTTTTTTAACTAAACCCAAACTGAAAATTAGCATTTCTTTCGTCATGAATGTAGGCAACAAACCACGGGAATGTTAGCAATACCAGTTATTTTTTCCTCAATAGGAATCACACATATTTTCTACCCCATTTAAATTGTAGATATCTCAAAATATTGTTTATGTGTATCTTTACTACAAAATTAGGTCTTGTAGGTCTTGCTCTAATTATTTAATGCATTAATAAAGAGGCAAATACATAACTGTTTTAGTTATCTGTGGCTGTGTAACATAGTACCCCAAAAATTAGTGGCTTAAAACAACAAATATTTATTGTCTCATGGTTTCTGTGGGCCAGAAATATGGGCTTGGCTAGTTGGGCCTTCTGGCTTAGTACCTGGTTTTACAAGGCTGCAGTCTAGGTGTCAGGTGGGGCTGCAGTCATCTCAAGGTTCAACTGGGAGAGAATCTACTTCTAAGCTCACTCACATGATTATTGGCAGTATTCAGTTTATCACAGATTGTTGGATGGGGGCCAGATTCCTTGGTGGTTGCTGACTGGGTATCTCTCAATTCCTTGCCATGTGGGCCTCTCTGTAAGGCAGGTCGCAACACAGCAGCTGACTTCCATGAAAGTGAGCAAGTAAGAGCAAGGACAAGCAAGACGGAAGCCAGAATCTTTTTGTAACCTAATCACAGAAATGAAGGGAATTACAGAAGGTATGTATACCGGAAGGGGAGAATCATTGGCAGCCATCTTAGATGCTACCTACCACATAATTATATCACAAATTCACTTTTTAGTATTTTGGTAACTGTATGTCAATATTATCAATTTCCTTTGTAACCCTAGGTAATTTATGCATTCAAGAACACTGTTTTCAAAAGGGGTCCATAGACCACCAAAATTCTAAAAGGGTACATAGTGCTAATTTGTTTCGTAAGGTACTTTCAACAACCTCCCAGGGAAATTTGTTTACAATGGTCTCAATTTAGGAACTAGAGGTCAAATTGTTAGCTTATCCCATATTAACCTGGACTGCTTCTCTATACTTGTTCATATTACTCTAGCATGGCACATTTGAAAACATAAATTTGCTATGGAACAAATCATACACTGTTCTCAATCCTACCCATTTGAACGGTATGTGTATGTGTGCAGTGCAGGGAGAAGGGCGCATAAGCCTCTGTCATGCTTGTCTGATCACAAACCTCCTATGCTTGTATATGACAACTGTCATTTGAGTTTCAAAATGACCATATAAATGGAGCTAATCTCCCCCAAAATACACTAATTACCAAACTAGAGCTTTTCCCACTACTAAGCTATGTATGAAAAAGCACAGTGTAAGAGACAGAAATGATGTAATGCTTCTTTTTTAAGTCTTTCGCTTGCGTCACCTGCTCTTGGGAAACTTAAAGATGTCGAGTGGCCAGGTGCGGTGGCTCATGCCTGTAATCCCAGTACTTTGGGAGGCAGAGGCAGGCAGATCACCTGAGGTTGGGATTACAAGACCAGCCTGATCAACATGGTGAAACCCCATCTCTACTAAAAATACCAAATTAGCCGGGCGTGGTGGTGCATGCCCGTAATCCCAGCTACTCAGGAAGCTGAGGCAGGAGAATAGCTTGAAACCGGGAAGCGGAGGTTTTGGTAAGCCAAGATCGCGCCACTGCACTTCAGTCTGGGCAACAAGAGCGAAACTCCGTCTTAAAAAAAAAAGGGGGGGGGTGGCATTTCTAAGTGTTAATTTTTGCAGGCACTGTACCAGCTTCATATATTGTCTCAGCTAAAAGCTAAGGGTATTTTATAAAACCTCCAATATTCATATTGAGGATAAATTTGTCAACAGTAATTGGGAGTAATTCTCTTATTTGGCTTTCCCGAAGGCCAGTTTTGTCCCCCAGAAGCAAACTGCATCCACCTTCCCAAAGTTGTCCCTTTTGAGTTATCCTAGAGAGGGGTGCTCTTCTGTACAATTCTCGGATCCTAATGATAAAGCAGTCCAGTACTGTCAGTTATTTTAGATTTTCCAAGAAAACCCAAACAGGTTTGTAATGTATTTTTTTGTGGCTTTTCCAAATGCAAGTTTCTATCGAGTCTCTGGATGCCCCTCACAGTGAAACAGAAGCGTCAAGGAACCTGGGTGTCTTCCAGTGCCCACACTACTGACTGAGCAACTTGGTCAGCCGATCCATCTTTGTTGACCACTGTTTCTCAATCTGAAAAACGTGTGAATTCTCTCTTTCCATTTCTAACATTTTTGCATTGCACTGTTTGAAAAATTCGGATGACATTTACAATGTGACTAATGTCACAACACACTAGGCCACTTCAAGAGAGGCCTGAACCAGTTTTGAGTTAAAATGGCAGTGAGGTGAGGCTGGTGAGAGGGGAAGTGGTGTGAGTCCAGTCAACTCGCTCAGAACCAGTCGGGACTTCACTAGGCAGAGGTGGGTGGGCTCGGGGGGACTGGCGTTGACGACAAAAGGCTACTTCCGGCTGTGGTGCGTATGACGTCAGGGCGAGTCAGACCCTGCGAGCCATCGAGAAGCCTAAGAGGGAGGGCTCGCGAGAGTTCAGGGAGGCCGCCCCGAGATTCCGGCGAGGCCGCAGGTCCCACCTCCCGGGGGCGGGGCAAGGGCGGAGCCGGGAGAAGGGAGCGGACAGGCACCCGGCCGGCTGCGGTCCGTGTGGAGGCTGAGCCGGCCGCGGGTGCTACCGGAGGTAGGTGAGTTCGCTGATACGGCGCTCGGCTAGGGGCCCGGCCTTGCCGGGCCAGCTCCAACTCTGCTAGCAGGAGCAGGAGGAGGTCTTAGGTGTCTTTGGGTGTCCAGGGAAAGCCGGGCTAATTCCAGGGCTGGAAATGTCTCCGGGGAAGCTGCGGCGACGGCCTTGGCCCTCTTATTCCCCGGGGTGATACTCGCCCCGTGTGTCCGAAGAGGGAGCCTCGCGCCCGGAGAGGAATCTTTGTCCTTCCCTGCTCCTTTCTTCTTCCACTTCCCGGCCCCCGAGCACCCTACCCCGGGTACCCGCCTGGGCTTCATAAACAATAACAAATGTCGCGGATCCTCTCCGGGTAGCGCCAGCGCTCCCGTCCCGTGCCCTCCAGCCGATGTCACCCCGAGCCAGGATCCAAGGCATGGCTCTTCAATTGTGGGGGTTGTTTGTGTACCGTTCCTAAAAACTGATGCGTCAGATTGCCAAACATTTCTCAAGACAGACTCAGGAAAGCCTCCCAGCTCCCAGAACCCACGGAGTGCTCAAAGCCGGTCTCAGAATCTATCCTTTACCATTGCACCCGTAGCCCCTTCCTTTCAGAATCATTTTCTCCCACTCCTTTTTTCACCTTAAGTATCGAGGTCAAACAAGTGGTTATTGGTGTGGGAATAGGAAAGATTATAACCGATTGTGTAGGGCACGTTTCACCTTTAAAAAGTTGCCAGGTTGACAGCAAAAGAAGAAACTTTATTTTCAAAACCAGTGGCCTCCCGGTTTACTGTTGCTGCTTTTGTTTTGTGGAATAGCTTTTCGGATTCTAAGTTTGGAGGGATGATATAAAAAGAGATGGGAGATGGGGGAAGGGCTACTGGATCTGGAAGTAGTACATCCAAAAGTAGGATGCTGTTGTTTCTCACTTGAGAAATGCAGAACCAACGCTCTTGCCTATTTCACATAACTTGTTATAAGTTTTGGGAGAAGCCACTTAACTCGGAAATGGCTTGAGTACTAGCTTATTTTACCGCTCAAATCTGAAGAAACAGCTTTAAGTGATTTAAGTTCTGCCTCTTGATTGTAAGATGGGGATTGATGAATGAGACTTTGTCTTTTTTGGCGCTGGGGCTTGTATTTCACAAGTTTCTATTATAAGGCAGGGTCTATTATATTAAGCCCATTTTTGCTTGCTCAGTACAGATTTTTGAAAGTTCTTTGTCTCAGTCATATATGTATATCAGGTACTGTAAACATTTTTGAATTTGACTGGCCTTTGTCTCTGTGCCTCAGGATATGTAAAACAATTAAGTTTACTAATGCTCTCTCCTCAGTGGCTGAGAGGTATTGTATATGAATTAGCCACCCTTGTGACAATTTGAGGAGAGAGAAGTTAGTCTAAAATATGATGTTAAATTATGATATTACATAATTTTATTGCATAAGTTCATCAGACTGCTTCCATCTGAAAAGTCCTGATCTCAAAAGAGGCACAATGAATTAAAAAATGTTTTGGTTTGACCTCACTTAGCTTTGTTTTCTCCTTGTTAAGTTGGTTGATAATGTTTCCCATTTGGTTGGGATGTGTTTAGAATGAGAAGCAAAGTTGGGTGTAGTTTTTGTACTCTTTTGAAAGGCCCTGCCATTGGGAATGAAAAAATTAGACTTAGAAAACCCACATTTAATAGAAGCAGTTCTTCTCTAGCCATTTGCTCTTGAATTTGTTTTAAAATAAGTTAATGAATGGAGACTAAGATGATTTGTGCCAACAAATAGATGTTCTTGTCAGTTTTTATGCTGAAAACTCGATTTCTAAAGGTAGGACACTATAAGAACAAAGGAAAAATTGGACTTTCTAAAAAATGGTAACAAAGCAATGGACTCAGTTCAGCTGTTTGCTTTCAGAAAAGTTCTGTTCTCTTAAAGTAAGGAGAGCATCATTGTGTTAGTGAAGTTGGTTAACACACTTTCAAAAGTGCCTCCGCAGAGATCCAGGATAAGTTGGAGGCTTGTTTGTGTGCGAGGCACTTTTTTTTAAGAGGGAAAGAGGGGACAAATCAAAGCCAGAAAGATTTGCATCTCAGTGTATTGTTAAAATGAGTTTATTTTACGTAAATAGTGTAGGGTGAATCAAGCAAGCATATTGTCATCTAGCATCCTTAGGATTACATTACAATCAGCAGATGGGCAAGTTATGATTAGGTTAGACTTGACATATGCAGAAATTATGCTACTGCATTTTTATATTACAAGCACCATGGTTTTTTTGAATGAGATAATGAAAGCAAGCTTTTAAGACATAAGAACTTTTTTTAGAAATTTGAAATATATCTTTGGTTAGTAGTTTAAAAACATGAAGCATATCCTCCTCCTCTTCCCCCCAAATTTTTGTTTAAGTCTTAAGAAAGTATTAGCAAGGTATGACCAGTACTTAAGTGCACTGGTTGCATAAGTACTTTACCTTCTCTCTCCAGGTAAAGGTTTGCTGATTGACAGAGTATTGTTCAGAATCTTAGAGGGAGAGAAATGAAAGACAAGAGTGAACAGTGTTTACTGCTCTGTACACTCGGACAACTGTGGTTGCTGTCTTCAAGGAGATATAATCCAGTGGGAGAGAAATGTACCCACCCAAATAACTACTATAGAAAATGTGTTTCATGAGAAAGCCAAAGAGGAAGGGATTAAATGCTACTAGACCAATTAAGGAAGACTGAATAGGAAAAGTCATTTGTGTGGATGATTTAAGTGATCTAGTCATATGATAATGATGATAAGTAAATACTTTATATAATGCTGCTTCCTGCTAAACCCTTTACATGTGCTACTTACTTGCCTGGCTTTAATCCTCACAACAACTGTACGGAGTAGGTATTTTTATTATTCCCATTTGGCAGATGAAGTAACTGTGGTACTAAGGTTCGATAGCTACTGAGTGGTAGGACCAGGATTCCGATCCAGGCATTCTGGCTTGTACCCATATGGCTATGGTTAACCATAATCCATATTTTCTCTTCCATTCATGATGGCCTTCCTCAGGTCTGTAGTTTCAAACACTTGACTTGGAAAATACATTCTTCTGACATCTCAATTTTGAGGTCAGTTTTCTAGAGTTCCAAAATAATGAACACCTAAGCAAATGCGTTACTTTTGACGTGTTATTTTAGTCCATTTTTGGAAGTCATTCTTGGTGCAAATTAAAGATGGAGTGGGACTTTTTAATAATTTTGACTTACTACCTATAAGTACTCATAAGGACTTAGAAGTAAGAAGTTATTCCATATTAATTCTTTTGCTTTATGGAATGTTTGAATCATTGTATATTTTGTCCTGTAATATATATATATATATATATATATATATATATTTTTTTTTTTTTAATGGTGAAAAGATATACATATATTTAGAATTAGCCAGCTGGACTCAGTTTAGATGATCCCAATTTTGTTGGCAACATCCAAAGCATCGTAATCAGGAGCCAGTTGAACATATGCTTTCTTCTCTCCATCAGGCGGAATCAGGGTGTTGACCTTGGCCACATCAATGTCATAGAGCTTCTTCACAGCCTGTTTGATCTGGTGCTTGTTGGCTTTAACATCCACAGTGAACACAAGTGTGTTGTTGTCTTCTATCTTCTTCATGGCAGACTCAGTGGTCAGCAGAAACTTGATGATAGCTTAGTGGTCAAGTTTGTTTCTCCTGGGGGCACTCTTCCGAGGATATTTGGGCTGCCTCCGGAGTCGCAGTGTCTTGGGCTGCCGGAAAGTGGGTGATGTGTGGATCTTCTTTTTTTGTGGCTGTGGACACCTTTCAACACTGCCTTCTTGGCCTTTAAAGACTTCGCTTTGGCTTCGGCTTTAGGAGGGGCAGGAGCTTCCTTCTTTGCTTTCGGCGCCATCTTGTGAAAAGCAATTTATATATTTTTTAAGACAGAGCCTCACTATGTTCCCAGGCTGGACTCGAACTTCTGGGCTTAAATGATATTCTTGCCTCCTCAGTAGCTGGAACTATAGGGCCACTGTGCTTGGCTTTGTTCTGAAAATTTTTTTTTTTTTTGAGACAGAGTCTTGCTCTGTCTTCTAGGCTGGAGTGCAGTACTGTGATAACAGCTCATTGCAACTCTGCCTCTCGGGCTCAAGTGATCCTCCTACCTCAGCCTCCTGAGTACCTGGGACTACAGATGTGCATAAGCACACCCAGCTGATGTTTAAATTTTTTGTAGAGATAGGATTTCACTATGTTGCCCAGGCTGGTCTCAAACTTCTTGGCTCAAGTGATCCTCCTGACTTGGCCTCCCAAATGCTGGGATTACACGTGTAAGCCAATGTGCCCATCCCTGTTCTGTAATTTTTTAAGCCACTTGGCACTGGATAGTTTTTGGGTTGAATTACGAAGTTGAAACTTAGTTAATGACTGAATGTTGGTCTCAGCCCTTTTAGTTTATTTTCATGAATAACTGCACTTACAATGGCAGAAACAGGGTGAATAGAGTGTTGCACATGTATAAAATGAGAGAAGTTCCATCAGTGATACTTTATGTTGGGGCAACTTTGACAGTTCTTTGGGATTGCAAAATAAAAGGTGCCATAGAAATGTGCAGTGTCTTTTATAGGCCTACTCAGTACTGTAAATGTCCACCTGATTTTATTTATAAAGTTTCAAGAATAGTCCACATTTGTTACTGTTTAAGAATTGGAATCACACATTCAATTGGATTTAAAGGTTAGAAAAAAAATATATGTAGGCAGGTAATACAGTGATTGAGCGATGGGAGAGAGGTATTGCCTATCTTTTCCTAACTGTCTAGCAGAATCCAGACTCTTCAGCTTCTTTGTCAGTGCCCCCAGTTGACTGTACCTGTAGTTTAAGTACAGCTCTAGAGTCATAGTCCCTGTGAACTAATATGAGTATTGTCTACTTGACTGAATAGGGTAGGTTCTAGAAGACACCTTTACTAGGACAGTTGATGGTGGATGAGCTTAAAATCTAATGGGAAAAATAGCAGAACTAAAGACAGGATTTAAAGCACGTGTATTTATATTATTGAAATAAGACAAAGATGGCAAAACAAATTTTAAAAGTTGTTTTTTAAACATACCTTAAATTAGTAGTGATGGTATACCATTTCCATTTACCATGCCCTGATTGGCAGATCTTTAGCCCATCATTTCATGGAGATACTTAGGTGTCAACTTTGCTTTGTTATAAAAAGTTTACAAGTTCTTCTAAGTACTGGTGGTTTTGGAAGGTTGTCGTAGTAAAAAGGTGTGTGAGTTGGTCTATCAAAAGGAAACTGGTCGTACTGTTACCTCCTTGCTGATAGAAATTTTAGGGGCATCTTTTCCCACCAGGAATAGTTTTGTCTACATTGAAAATCCACTGAGGCAGGTAGCCTGCCTCTTAGATGAGCTCTGCACAGATCTTAGGGAAGACATTAACAGTTACAGGTCTTGTGGTGACCTGATCATTCACATTCATAATGTATAAATTCACATAGGCCTGGAGCCTTGGCAATTGTCAGTGGTTTGTGATGATAACAATTCTATTATGTTTAGCATTTATTTATTTATTTTTGAGACAGAGTTTCGCTGTTGTTGCCAAGGCTGGAGTGTGATGTATGATTTTGGCTCACTGCAACCTCTGCCTCACAGGTTCAAGCGATTCTCCTGCCTCTGCCTCCCAAGTAGCTGGGATTACAGGCATGTGCCACCACGCCCAGCAAATTTTTGTATTTTTAGTAGAGACAGGGTTTACACCATGTTGATCAGGCTGGTCTCGAACTCCTGACCTCAGGTTATCCACTCTCCTCGGCCTCCCAAAGTGCTGGGATTATAGGCATGAGCCACATGCCTGGCCTATGCTTAGTTTTTAAATTCTTAACAAGCTCCTTGCTTTCCCCTGAATTAACACCAGATCAGTTGGTAACCCAAATTGTTGATTCTCTGGCCACTTATACAGAAGGCTTCCTGTTTTGCTTGCCTTTTGCTGATTCTCATTGATTCCACAGGTATAGAATTTCTACATATTATAATAGATAAGTCTCTGATTCTATGTGCACAGATAGCATCCATTGTTTTCTTTCATCTGTGAGTTATTTACTATCTCTACAGCTGATTCAGGAGAATTATTCCTCTTTTTTCTGATTCCTGGGACACTTTTACTGCTTTTGCAATTCTTGAATAGGGTGGATAATGTTTAACACCTCAAATCAACCACAAGTACAAGACAGTTACCCAGAATAAAGAACAAGATGGGCCGGGCATGGTGGCTCACACTTGTAATCCTATCGCTTTGGGAGGCCGAGGTGGGCAGATAACGAGGTCAGGAGAACCAGACCATCCTGGCCAACATGGTGAAAGCCCATCTCTACTTAAAATACAAAAAAAATCAGCTGGGCATGGTGGCGCATGCCTGTAGTCCCAGCTACACCAGAGGCTGAGGCAGGAGAATTGCTTGAACCCAGTAGGCGGAGATTGCAGTGAGCCGAGATTGCACCACTACACTACAGCCTGGGTGACAGTGCAAGACTCCGTCTCAAAAAAAAAAAAAAAAAAAAAGAGCAAGATGGCAGAAACTAACATGAGTGTGCATGATAGCTAATAGCATCTGTTTTTGGCATTCGGGATTGCTGTGCCTTTGCTGTGAAGTCTAGCTTTCATTCTGTCTATGAAAGTTTAGAAAATTGAGTTTGGGACAGAGAAGCTTCTGTACACATTAATAAGCACTTTTCGGGGGCCTAGTTCTCCCGTTGCTATTCTGCTTTTATGAATACAGTTATTGCTATTCTGCTTTTGTGATTTGGAGGTTTTGATGACATCGCTCTTGATTCCTCACCAATTCTAGAGACACAGTAATCTGTACATTTAATATGAAGAATACTTGGTGTAATTTATATTTCTCAAACTTTGTCTCCCAGTGGTAATATATAGATTTAGCTCTCTGAATATCATCTTCCCCTCTTATATGTTTTGATTACTTTTTCTTTCTGAATGTCACCCATTAGGGTACAGTTCTAATAATTTTATCAATGCCAGTAACCACTTATCACTCACTATGCACCAGGCATAGTGCTAAGTACTTTATATGTATTATCTAATTTAATCCTCATAGCAATCCTGTGAGTTATTATCTCTACCTACAAATGAGGAAACTGGAGCTTAGAAAGGTGAAGTGACTTGCTCAGGGTCACACAGGTACATAGTAAGTGGTAGAGTTAGAAATGGATTCTTAAGATCCAGGTTCGCTTTCTCTTATATTGCATTATTTTACTACAAAAACTTCTTCTTTTCTCTTTAATTTATCTCCCTCTTCTAGTCCCACCCCCAAGTTTTCTTTTTTCTCTTTTCTCCGCTCCTTTTTTTGGTAATTTCCCCATTAGGAGTTATTTTGAGTTTTGCATGCCAAACATAAATTCTCTTGGGAAACGTATGCAGAAATAATTCAATTATATTCTGATTTCTTATAGAGAGGGTTTATTCTTAGCACTTATTTTAAGAATAACAGGAGCTCTTATATTTGTATTACGTTTATAGTTTCATGAAGCATTTTTACACATTTCCTTACTTACTCCTCATAGCAGTCATGTGGTATAGGCAGTGACGGTATGACTATTACACCTATTTTCAGGTAGAGAGAGGAACTCAGATTAAGTGACTTGTCTGAGATCTCAAAATAACAGACAGAGCCTGAATTTAAACTTGGCCTTTTGACTCTAATATAAACCCTTTATTTAACACACTGGTCTTCCTTGTAGATTAAAAGCTACTACAGGCAAAGTGTTTACTAAGGGCTCTACAAAATTAGTTGATGAGACAAGGTTTTTGCCCTCAACAATTACAATGCTGAAATAAGTGATGTAATCAAATGTTCTGACTTCATTTAAGCCAATTAGGAGTGGCTAAATACTATAGCAGGCATTTTCTAAAGTTTTAAGCCTTGAGCTTTGTATTGTGAGAATTGAGAAGCTAGAATTTTAGTTCTGCATTTTAAATCATGAAATGTTAAAGTCCTTAATTTTTAAAGTTACTGTCTGTCTCATTGTGCACTCAACTGATTACATTCTAACTAAAACAATTATGATAAAGGAATATGGTGAAGGGAGGACAGACAAACAGTGAAATTAAGGAATTGGGAATCCTAAAAGGGCTTGATGAGCTATCTTACAGTAAGCACTTTTGTAGAAAATTGAATATGATCCTTAAAGGAATGGATAAGCTGCAAGTACTCTTCACTTCTGGAAAGTGATAGTATTTGAGAGATCAGACAGCTTATTTAGTGATCCGTTTTTGATCTACTGTCTTGTACCAGTGTCTTGTTTTATTTAATTTTTACTAGCAGTGTTCATTCTTACTTAGCTAAGCATCTACCCACCAACCTGCTCCCATTGTGGAAACACCACACAAGTTTCCACCTTATGACTTTTCTGTATTTGGCAGCAGAGGCTGGTTGCTCAGTTTATGGTACTACTAGGGAGTTGCCCTTTGTTGTGTTTTTTACAACAGCAATCCATTTCATTTGGACATTTTCAGATCTGGTTGACGATGTTTTCCATATGTCAGCTCTTATCTAGCCAAACAGAATAGACTTTTTCTATTTTTGTGGCTAGAGTGGAAAATTTTAGTACTGAATTGCATGTATATGACCCACTGATATTCTTAATACTGGCAAATCCTAAAGGAATCACTACTCCCAATGTTTTAGTGAAGTTAGTCGTCATAATTCGTTACTTATCAGCTATTTGCAGGGTACTGTGTTAGGTGCCATAGCAAAACAGAGACAAATGGATGTTTGGCCTTCCATTTAGAAAAGCTCAATCCAGTAAGAGGTATATTGTATAGGTACAAATAACTGTAATTCAAACAGAAAGTGCTAACAGAGTAACAGGGTACTGTGGGAGCAGAGGAAAGAGAGGTTTCTTCTGGATGGAGAGACTAGGAAAGCTTCCTATATGAACTGAAATATGAATTGACCATTTCAGAGTGAAGAACATGCCAGGCAGAGGGATTAGCATAAATTGGGTGTATCTGTAGAGCACCTGGTACATTCTGTTAATTATCTACTTCTCTTTCTGCCCTATTGGATTCGAACCCGTTGAACTTTGAGAATCTGTGTTTTCCAACTTTTCATTCTCTACTTTACCACCTGCTCAACTTGGTACATTTACTTAGAGTAGTAAATAGTAGTAGTGTATTTGGAGTGAATTCAAGGGAAGAGAGACTAGAAATGGGAAGACCAGTGAAGAGACAAATTTAAATAATCTAGGTGATAATAGTGAAGTTCTAAACTAGGTGAGTTTGGAAAGAAGAGACTTGAATGGAGGGGTGGTGCCCCTTCATGTTGAGACCTAGGGATTTCTTTCACTGTGAATTGTACATAAAGTACACACCCTGTACCGGGAGATGTGGAAAGGGAAAGACACATGGTGCTCCCTCAGAAGCCAGGCAGGTGACTGGAGAGCTGCATTCAAGGGGTAGATATACCTGCAATCAGGCATAACAGCTGTCATGAAAAAGCAGTGGGAGGCACATCTCAGGGATAGGGGCACCTACTTGGGAGAGTGTTCGCTTTCCAGGGATGTGGGAGTGTTTGAGCCTAGACTTGAAGGGTGAGGAGGAGTTTTTCAGGCCAAGAAGCCTCAGAAAGATATCACAGTGATGTAAGACACTGAAGCATGTTAGGGAGCAAGGACCGGAATCTTGCCGTGATGCTGGGACAGGATCAATGAACTTTTTATTTGCTGTGGTTTTTTTGATGTTTATCCAGCTTTAGCACTCTGAGCTTTTGTAAGAAAGTGTTTCTGTTGCCTCTAATAGCCTATTGGAAGCACCTCTTTTGTGCTTCCCACACCCAGCCTGGAATGCAGTGCCACTGATAAATTGTCTCTTGCTTCCATTTTGTGAAATTAAACAGAAAAAGTAAAGATACCATCAGCTAGAAAGACAAAGAGAAAAGTAAATCCACTAAAATCCTTTTCTTTGGTGAATGCCTAGAACCACCAAGGTTGTTATATAAAGAGAATGCTGCATCAAAGCACAGCTTAAAGAACACTTGACTTGAGGGAGGGGATTGTGGTAGGAGCATGATTATTTACCTTTCCCATAGGGTTTTATGGAACTCTTAAAAATTTCCTAAGACCTTAATACCTAATACTAAAGTACTTTTATTCTAGTTCTAGCCTTGATTCTTCTCATCTTCTCTACTCTAAACCTTATTATTTTTTAAAAATAACACAGTTTAATAACTAACATGACTCTAAACTTCAGATGGTGTCAAATATCATCTCTGGTTCTCCTCCATCCTTGTTTGGCCATTCAGAGACCTGTATCTGCAAATCGTGATTATAAACTTTGTATGTATAATCTACATTGGATTGCTAGGGCTAAAAAGCACTATAGGTTACTTTTTTACATAGATTTACTTTCTATAATGGTGATTTTTTTTTTTCTGTCCTGTGGATTGGGCCACTGAAACAGAATATGAAGTTGTTTTCTCAGGGCAACCAAAGAGTTAATGATATTCTCTAATTCAAATTATATCCATTGTATTTCTAGGCCAGAGGCTGGCAGCTGTGTTGGCTTCAGTGCCATTAGTGATAATACTAAAAGTTTATGGGCATTCCCAGGAGGAAAGTGAAAGACAGGAACAGGAGGAGAAAAATCAGGCTTGCAGAGTGGTTAGGAAGAATAGGGTGGGGGCAGGAGAAAAAGTACATATGGTTAAAAAAAAGTCAAGTACCTCTCACATCTGTTCCAGGTACCACTTGGTGGGACCAGTGCCATATTTAAGGATTAAGTTGAACTCCCAGCAGTCCTGTCTGAAAATACGCTGAGTGTATTTTTATGCCAAAAATGGCAGTTCGTTTTAATCAATCATTTCTGGATTTAATTTTAAAAATTGTGTATGAACCTGTGTCTCTCTATTTTTAGAATTGAGCAGAAAAGGAAACAGAAATCAACATACTTTAAATATCAATGAAAATTATAAGCACATTTCTGAAATATAAAGATTTAAGATCTAAATCCATACATTAGCCCCATTGTATAGCCCATTCAGGCACAAGGTGGCAGAAAGTAAAGGGATGAATAGCCTTATTACATGTGTCTGAATTTTTACTGTAGTAAAACTGCATTTTCATACTAACCAAGAATGTAACTGGACCCACAGAAGGAAAAATAGGGTAAGAAATTAGAGCCTGTGCTCTCCTGTTCAAGTAAACCACGTACTCTCTCCCTTTCAGAAAACATTATCAAACAACAAAGAATTTCTTCTTTAGAATTTACACAAAATATAGGACTGACAAAGCCGTTTAGCTTTCTGTAATAGTGGTGAAAAGTTATTTCTCAGATTGTAAGAAATACTGTATTGAATTGAAATTTTAGATTTATTTTCAGAGTTGAAAGATGCATTAGAGGTCATCTAGTCCAACTCTCTGTTGTGAATTTTCTGTATATAATCTCCAACAAGTGGATTTAGTCTTTGCCTAAATATTTAGGATCACAAGATAGCTGTCATTCCCTTAAATGGTTAGTGTGCTCCAGCCTTTTGTCCCCCAATCCTCTTCTCACTCCTTGCACTCTGAGTGTGGGTGATCTTCAATAACTACTCTGCAATAATGACTTCCAAACTGGTGTATGTTGCTCAGGTCTCCCTCCTGAGCTTGAGACTTCATTGTCCATTTGTCTTCTAGATATCACTACCTTCGGTGTGTTCCACGGATACTTGAATTCTGCTCACCCTGAGCTGACTTGATCTTCTTACTTCCCAGAACCATTCTTGTGCTCCTTAGCTTTCCCAGTGCCTGATACTGTTCTCTCTTTGGTTCTTAAGCCATAAACCCGGAAATCACCCTTGACCTGTCCTCCTCGTTTATGACTGACATCTAGTCAATTTTTAGGTCTTCTTTAACTACTTTTTGAACTCTGCCTTTGCTCTTCCTCCAGTGCCAGAATATTAATTCAGGTGCCCAGTTACTGAACTAACCATCTTTCCCTGCTACCAATCTTGCCTTCTTTCAGTCTATCTTCCATGTGGCTGCCACAAGGACTGTCCTAAACTTGAATCTATTATGTAACTTCCATCCTTAAAATTTGTAGTGACTCTCTCATGGCCTCTTCCAGGCTCCTTAGTGTGACATATGAATTCCTTTTTAGTTTTCCAGCCTTATTTTCCATCACTCCCCTACTCACCTCTCCAACCATGCTAAACCACTAGCTTTCTTGTATCTTCAGTCTCACACACTGCTTTCTGAAATTCCCTTTCCAAAACTTTTTGGCTAATGCCTGTGCTTGCTTTAGTATTCTGCTTAGGCATCTCCTTCAGGGAGGCCTGCCTTGATCTCTTACCTCTGGAAGGGTTAAGTGCCTCTCCTAGGCTTTCTGACAGTGTCTAGTATGTATTTCTTTCATGTTTTTTAAATATCATAAACTACAGTAAGAGGTAATAATGTTGGGTATTGACTATGTGTCAAAACTTATTGAGCATTTGCTATGTGCCAGGCATAGGACAGTGCTAACTGGAAAGTTTTTTTCTTGGGTAATTTTCAACTGGTTCTCATCACAGAATTGGAGATAATTTTATGTCACTACAAGAGTAATATTTGAAGATGGCTATCTTACATCTTCTCTGTTTCAGGCTAAGTATCTTCATTGAATTTGTTCAAATATGGATTTCAGACCTCTTGCCTTCCTGATTACTCCCATCCATGTGTTTTGTTTTCTTTCTTAAAATATGTGGCTCTGTTTGAGATCAAATAGAGTTATCATAAAGAAACACAGGGCTTCTCAGATAGGTAGAAGCTAGATATGGATTGTCATATTTAAGGTATAGACCTCACTTTTCCAGGTCTGTAGCTGTGAACATTTTTCTTTGTGTCCAGAAGTCATCAGAATTATGGGAATTTACTTATATTTAGCAAGTGATGGAGAGACTGACATAAAACCAAGAATGCCAGCTAGTATATTTATTAATATAACTGTGAGTGGAATGGAAGCTTATAGTTTGCTGAGCACACTGCCATCACTATAGGAGAATCCAGAAGGGAAGCCAGCTCTTCTAATCAAATGAGTAATCTTAATGGGGAGTGTCACTAAGCCAGAATAACCTGATGGAGAGTCTTTATAAGGATGCAGCTGTCCAGCGCTGCTCTGAGGGTATGGGTATGGTCAGTGTGCTTTCACCTCAGTGTTGGGAGCACATAGGCAAAGTCTTCCTTGTTAAACTCCTGTTTCCCCACTACCCTAGATTAATATAACCCCCTTCTGTTAACATAGTTGACAGTGTTTCAGCTTTTTAAATTCACATTCCAATCCTGTCTCCCAGAAACTACACTCTACTCACTTTTGACCAGACTTGGATATCCCCAGCCCTTTTCAGTCACACATTTTCTTGGAATTATTTATGTTAATGGCTAAATTCCATCATTCTATTTGATTCAGGCTGGTGTTACTCCCAGAGGATGACTTAATTTTCAAATTATGAGGACATTTATTTTGCCCTTTGTATGACTATAGGGCATCACTAAGTATTGAATAACTTTTCCAGATATGAGCCAACTAGTACAGTGTAGAGTATAGCATTCACCTTCCTTGTGCCTGACCTTATTTATATGTGTGTGTCAACTCAGCCTCAGATTAAGATTGTATAAATTTTAGGAGTAGCCACTTCACATTTTTAATTTATGTCAAGCTTTTTTTTGTTTGTTTGTTTGAAGCGAAGTCTTGCTCTGTTGCCCAGGCTGGAGTGCAGTGTCATAATATCAGCTCATTGCAACCTCTGCCTCCTGGATTCAAGTGATTCTCCTGCCTCAGCCTCCCGAGTTGCTGGGATTACAGGTGTGCACCACCACGCCCAGCTAATTTTTGTATTTTTAGTAGAGATGGAGTTTCACCCTGTTGGCCAGGCTGGTCTCGAACTCCTGACCTCAAGTGATCCGCCCACCTCGGCCTCCAAAAGTGCTGGGATTACAGGTGTGAGCCACCATGCCCAGCCTATGCCAAGTGTTTATTTGACAAAACTCTTTAGTTCTTTTTTTAAAATGTAATTTAAAAAATATTTTAATAGAGACAGAATTTCACTGTATTGCCTAGGCTGGTTTCAACTCCGGGGCTTAAGCAATTCTCCTACCTTGGCCTTCCAAGGTGCTGGGATAGTTGCCTTTTTTTGTATGTTTTTGAGATGGAGTCTTACTTTGTCACCCAGGCTGGAGTGCAATGGCATGATCTTGGCTCACTGCAACTAACTTCCACCTCCAGGGTTCAAGTGATTTTCCTGCCTCAGCCTCCTGAGTAGCTGGGATTATAGGTACCTACCTCCATGCCCGGCTAATTTTTTAATTTTTAGTTGAGACGGGATTTCACCATGGTGGCCAGGCTGGTATCAAACTCCTGACCTCAGGTGATCTGCCCGCCTCCCAAAGTACTGGTGTTAGGCGTGAGCCGCTACACCCGGCCTAGTTGCTTTTTTATGTATACAGCAGTTTTCACAGTTTACATTTAGCATTTGATTGTTTTGAACCCAGATATAATTGTTTCCATTTTCTCTATTAAATTTCATTTGTTAAAGTTAATATTCAGTTAAAATTGTTTTAGATCTGACTGTGCTCTCCTCAGTTTTATTATTCTCTCCAGGCTCTGGTCATCCCTACATTTTGATAAGGATGTTGGCAAAAGTTTTATCCAGATCATTGGTAACACTATTGTCCAAGCCCTGTGAATACTGCAGAACTTATTTGATGAGCATTCTGAGTTTTGTTGTTTAATTGGTTATGAAATACATGTTACTCAGCCCATCTCTCTTCCTCTCAAAAAGAATTGGAGAGTGGAGCTTGGTAAAATACCTTTCAGTGAATCACATAGATTTGTCTTATAGCTTTGTCCACAAAAGGAATAAAGTTACTTGGCAAGACTTGTTATTCCTGAACCTATACTGATTCTCAGTGATCACCCATCTTTGTCTATTCAGAAACTGTTTTATAATCTGTTCTAGGATTTTCTTCGGGCTGAATAATAAACACAGAGTTAGTATTTTGCAATGTTCATATTCTGTTGTTATGTTCGTGTTTTTCCTCACTCTGAAAGATGGAGTGCTTTGTCTCCTGTCTTAACCTCTGTGTTCTTCCTAACTTGTGTAAAAGTTCTTGTAGCATTCAGCAAAATTCCCATGTAGGCTCACAGTATACGACTGGTCAAGTCAAAAGATTTGCAGTGTGTTGGGGGCAGGTCTCTTATGGCTGCTTCACTTGTCATGGGCATCAGTTCTTTCATCCCAACACTCCAGTTTTTGCTGTTGTTCTCCCACACTGAGAGGAGAGGCAGGGCTTGAGTGCTGGACACTGGACTGGAAGTTCTGTTTTATAAAATAGGGGTGATACCTACCTCTCCAGGCAGAAATATGTAAAAGGTCTTTATAAACTGTAAGGGGGTATTCAAGTGTAGAATTTTTAAAAAGCAAAATAGAAGTGAAGGGTTTCTTTTTTTTTTCTGTCATGTATTAACTACACTATTTGCCTTAACCAACATATTTAGCCTTTTATGTATACCAGGCCTTTTGTAAACTTTCTCTTCCAGACATAAATTCAGAAATCCCTTTTGTAGCCCTTAATGATTTTCTTAAGTTCAGCTCATTGTGGGCATTTTACTTCCTAATACCATCCTGTGTTTCTTTTATAGGCATCCATGTTATTTGTCCCTCCTTTCTTTTTCTGTGTCTTTGAAAATCTGAGTTCATTGAAGAGCTCTTTGTGCAGCCAGTCTTTTCAGAATCTTCCCATTTTCCGTCATTAATATCCTTTGTAGTTTATAGCCAGAACTCTGTTTCTTAGACCAAGTTTTAATCTTTTTGTTGTGACTAAAAGAAAGAGGATAGGAGCAGTACTGCTTGGTTATGCAAGTCCCCCTGCCATGTTTTTCTGACTTACTCTCTTTCCTTCATCTTTCTTTCCTGATTCTTTTTGTGATATAACTTTAGGAATTATTCTAAAGCTCACAAGTTTCAGTCTGGTATTTTATCAGATCATGTATAGATAATGGAACATTTCCTTTGTTAATTCTTTTAAATTCATTTTCAATTTATAATTTACTTCCAACAGAACTTAAAATGACACTGTCTTCAGGGTAATAATTATGTTTACCTTCCTTTGTATTTTTCTCATAACACCTAGTAAAATGTAGGTATTTAAGAGAGCTTTTAGTGAAGGGGAGCCTAATTAGTGTGAATTCCTATGGGCATAATGCAGGAGTAATACAAAGTCCTTACTGTCTTTGCAGGGTGTTACATATTCTGGCCCCGTCACCTCTCTCAACTCTTTCTCACTCCGCCCCCATTACTCTGTCTGTGCCTGTGCCGTACTGAACTCCTTGCTGTTTCTTACTGGCACAGCCCTGCTTCAGGGCGTTTGTATTTACCATAGATGCTGTGTGGTACCCTCCTCCCTCCAGATTTCTAAATCATTCTTTTTCACCTCATTCAAACCTTCTTCTCAATGAAACCTCTTTTGATGACCTTATTTAAAATTTTAGTGCCTCTCCCAGCCCCTGTACTTTTATCTACCCCCTTGCCCGACTAGAATATAAGATCCATAGGACTGGTATTTTGTGTCACTTATATTTTTATATGGTGCCAGGAACAGTATCTGGCACATGGTGGATGCTCAGTAAATATTTGTTGAATTAATTAATCAAGGCTAGTTTAACTAGACTTCTGTTCTTGAGAGCTTCCTAAAACAGATGACTCATGTTTCTTTTTTGAGTCTCAGGCAGGATTTACTTTTCTTTTCTCTGAACATTTTGTAATTTTTGTTCCCTAATTGTGTCCCATGTTTCCATTCCCAGCTATTGTAACAAACTTGAAAATTCCATGGTAAATTGATCTCTGGTTTCCAAATACTTCCATTTATCATCTGATTTATTCCCAGTGGTCACATTCATTTTCCAGAGTATTTCTTTTCTCCTTTGAGAGGTGGAAGGGTTAGCAAGGCGTTTATCAGAGGCATTGATTTTAGCTGTGGAAGAATTCTAGCAGATATCCCAAAAGTTGAAGTCCCCATCACAGCTTATTTGCATAAGTCTCTGGAATACCAGCAATTTTTATGCTTCTACTTTCCTTGCTTTTGCTCTATTCTAGGGTGGAGACCCATTTAATCAGATCTCAGTGATGCTTAATGGTATCATATTAACTTATTTGTAAATTGTTGGTTTTCTTTCTTCGTTTAATACCCCTATTCTGGGCATGAGTTTCCAGAGACCTGAGATCACATTGTTGCTAACACCTTTCTCATGTTTTTCTGCAACAAATAATTTACTCAAGTGTTCCCATTATTTTCAGGTTTTTTTTTTCCCCCCCCCCAGAGGATGCCCAGCCAGCTTCTTTCATTGTTACAGTAGTATCTGAACTTTTTCTATCTCTTCTTCCATTTCAACTTAAGCTCTACTTGACCAGTTAATCCAAATTACATCATGATTAGAAAAAGCTCAAGATCCACCATTTTAACTGTGTGACCTGAAACAAATTAAATTTCCTAAGTTCTCTAAACTTGTTTTGTATCTGTAAAATCAGGAGTAGGGAGCAGTAATGCCTGCTCCTTGTCTTCAGAATTGAGTGATATGAAGATGATGATGATGACAAACTTTAATGTAGGGTTTACTATTTCCCAGACATTGTTTTAAAAGCTTTACATATTATTAACTAATACAGTATATTTGGTATATAGTTCTCTTTGTTAGCATATGCATGGAACGTGGAAGCAGTCAGTAAATGCTAGTTTTTAGCAGCAGCAGCAGCAGATCTCTGGCTAAACATTCTTTTCTTAGTTTTTGCAAGACGTACTTCCTCACCAGTGAAGAGTCCATTTCAGATAATTGTATGCTAAGGTATGAACCAGACATTTATGTACCATGTGTCCCATTTTTGACACTATTCATTTGCTATAAGAAACCACAGAAATCTCACAATAGTCCCTTCTCTTAAAAAATTATATTTTAGGATTAGAGCCCAGACAATAATCATGCTTTTATTGAGAATCCAGCCATTATGCACTGAAACTGTGTGTAATATAAATTATGTCTTTAAAGTAAAATTTCAACTTAAAAAAATAGAAATTTTATGGAAAATTAGTTTTTATACTTTACATTTGGTAAATTTCATATATCTTCACTGATTCAATAAAAAATGTATAAATCAAAATACCTCTTGAGAAAGCACTATAGAAATTTTGCTAGGTATTGAGGTTAAACCTCCTAAAACATTACATTTTCCATGGCAGAAAACTAATACAATCATTGAGTAGTCAATTTCTGAAATGTTTCTTAATTTGAGAATAATATCGGTAAACAGCCAGGTGCAGTGGCTCACTCTTGTAATCCCAGTGACTCAGGAGGCTGAGATGGGAGGATCACTCAAAGCCAGGAGTTTAAGGCTGCAGTGAGCTATGATGGCACCACTGCACTCCAGCCTGGGTGATGGAGTAGGACTCTATCTCTAATTAAAAAAATAAAAAAGAAGGAATAATATGGGTAAATGTATTTATGTTTGTTTGTTTGTTTTTCTGAGATAGAGTCTCACTGTTGTATAGGCTGGAGTGCAGTGGTGGGATCCCAGTTCACTGCAACTTCTGCCTCTCGGGTTCAAGCGAGTCTCCCATCTCAGCCTCCTGAGTAGCTGGGATTACAGGCGTGCACCACCATGGCTGGCTAATTTTTGTATTTTAAGTAGAGATGAGGTTTCACCATGATGGCCAGGCTGGTCTTGAACTCCTGACCTCAGGCGATCCGCCCTCCTTGGCCTCCCAAAGTGCTGGGATTGATTACAGGCTGAGTCACTGTGCCTGGCCAAGACTCTGTTTTGATAGAACACTTTGTGTCTCTCTCACCTTGCATTTAGAAAAGTTACAAAGTAAAGGATAATGTATAATAATGTATATAGAAAGTCTTTTGAAGACTCTGAAGAAGTTCATAAATATGGGGACCTACAACTATGCATATGAAAATATTTCTTATCTGTTGGTAGTTACCACCTCTTACAGTAGCATGGAATCTCTTGAGTTAAACCAAGGCTGAGTGAGATTTGGTGATTAATGTAGTGTCATTTTATGAATAAGCAGTACTCTACTCAGGACTTTTATTTTATTATACTTCTCTTTGACATTCACCCCAGTCAAAGAACTCTTTCAAAGGACCGTGTGCCTGTTCTCATGGAGATTCAAAGGTGTTAGAGTCCTTTTTTCTTATCTCCTTGGAAGATACTTTGAGAACCGCAGTGATGAATCCCAAGAAGTCTGTCTCCATTATCCCTGGTATAGGGTACCTCATCACTCCAGTATTATCCCTAAAGGGCCTTCATAATAAGGTGCTTAAAGAGTCCCCTATTATATCCTTTAGGATGGTGCTTGACTTGCCCAGATTGCTACGTACATGTTAAAGAGAGGCTGAACTGAAGTTCATTTCTCACTGGATCAGTCAACAGGATTGAGCACTTTCTGTGTGCTCTGCATCATGCTGAGTACTTTGGGTGACAGAATAAGGTGTGGCTCCTGCCTTCAAGGACTATGAAATTTAGTAGAAGATGACAACATACATGACTGTAAATCTTTCTACATGAGAGTGCTTAATTGTGAGATTCATAATAAGTGCAAGATAGCTTCTGAAAAAGTGAAACATATCCGAGCTTGAAGAAATTGTGAAAAGTTTAGCAGAGGAGGAATAATTCATCGGGTTCTTTAAATACAAGTAAAGGGGAAAGGAAGGACCATTTTTAAGTTTTGATATTCCAAGGGTTAATGGTAAGGTTGATTATAGTATGTCTTCTCGTTGATGAGGGAGGAGACTGGCGAATAGTGGAAAATAAAGTTAAATAGCTAGAGTTGGGCCAAATTACGGGTTTTAATAAAAATCAGGCATAGAAATTTAGATTGGGGTGGCAGAAAAAGGAAGGCTTTAAAAGTTTTTGAGCCAATGAATGACATCATACAAGTTCTATATAAAGAGCAGTGATTTCAGGATTGGAGAGAATATCATCAGGAAGACCTACTTGAATGCTGGTAAGTAGTGTTACTAACAGTGCCATAAGGGCCTGGACTGATGTGCTGATGGAAGTGAGAATGAAGAATAAGGTGGAACGAGAGTCTTTGACAAGAGTTTTTTAATGAACCTGAAACAGGAAAGGGCGAGATTAATTAAGCCTGCTTCCCAAACTTTCTGACTGGAAGAAAGGTTCATGCCATGGACAGCAATGGGGTTGTTAGAAGATTAGCTGTAGGGGAAAAGTTATGCATTTACCTTTGGGCATAATTAAACACAATTGGCCCTCCATATTCATGGGTTCTGCATGCACTGATTCAAACAACTGTGGGAAAAAATTGTCAGAAAAAATAATACATCAGTAAAAAAATGATATAAATAAAAACCAACACGATATACTATTTATATAGCATTTATATTAAGTATTACAAGTAATCTAGGGGTGATTTAAGGTATATAGGAGGAGATTTGTAGGTTATATGCAAATACTACACTGTATTATATCAGTAACTTGAGCATCCATGGATTTTGGTATCCGTGGGGGATCCTGGAACCAATTCTCCATGCATATTGAAGAACGACTGTATGAGTTATCTGTAAAATGTTTCAGCTGAAATGTTTAGAAAACAGCTAGAAATATAAGACTAGCTGTTGGATGAAAAAACAAAGGACTAGGAAATTTAGGTGTGCTAGTCTTTTTGGGTATTGCTTAAAGCCATGGGAAAGGAGCTCTCTGTGAGTTCCACAACAGAGATGCAAGGATTGGGATGTACAGCTTCTAATAGAGAAATCCGAGGAGTTCTTAGTATGCATGTTGACTGAAATTACTTTAGAAGTAATTTTTCTCCTGGTGATAAAAGGCATGTAAGGCTATTTTAGGAAATTGAAAAATGGAAAAAGATATGAAGAAAAAAAGATAATCATTAATAGCACTTTAGTAAGCAAGATTTGACTAAAGATACGACTTTCCTTCTGCTTGTTTTCTTACACATATAAAGGGATAGGAAATATGTATGTGTTTATGTGTGTGTATAGGATCATGCACTATATATAGCTTGCTTTTTTTTCATCATGATAATTTTCCCATGTCATGAATTACTGCTTGCAAGTGCTGTTCTTAAAGGGCTGCATTATTATTTATTATTTGGATTTATCATTATTTAATTGGAGCTCTATTGAGCATTTAGATTGCTTCCAAATTTTTTTGTTCTTTTTAATATATTATAATAAACTTCTGTGAAGCACATACCCTTCACCACATACCCTTCACCTGCTACTTAGATATGACTTCTGTAAGCAGAGACCTCTGTATCCCCAGTACCTAGAAGGTTACCTGGACATAGTAGTTGCTTAATTAAAAAATATATATATATTGATTGAATGAAAGAAGACTTTCTCTTTCATTATTCCTCTTTTTTATTCTGATTCCCTGTGTATCCAGGGGCCTCTTATTTGGCTTCTTTTATCAGTTGGCTGTAATGAAAGTATTGGCTTTGTATGACCATAAACAGGCATTCCTATTTCTGTCACAGTTACATTTGTCATTCTGTATTAATGTATCTATATCCTGATTTCTGTTGAAGCTTCGTTAATGTTGTTTGCTTCTAAGCAATGTAGCTACCTATTGATGCTGATAAAAATAAATTTCTGAACCTATAAGACTGAGGATTAGGCCTAGGTTGTGGTAAATTGGCAAGATAATGAATGCTACCCTGTCAAGAGCCCTCTGAAGAGAAAAGTCTGCTACCTTTCACCAGGTAGAAACTCCTGGCAGTGCCACATTTTCCAGTTTGAATCCCTGTGGTACCCTGAAAAGACAGATGTTTGACTTTTTTCAAATAATATTTTAACATATTTCAAGATGCAAAGGCATTGTGTCAGACGTTTTTCTTAAGAATGTATTTCATTGCCACTCAGAAGTTAGTTTCCAAAAGGAATAAATGTGTGCAAAGATTTATGATAGTGATGTAGAGAAGTTTTTAAAATAAATGTGCATCTTTTCCTATGGTAATAAAAGCACATTATGAAGACTTTATAGGTCCAGTTCACAGATACCTGGTGCCTGGGGTAGAAAATTAGATAATTTCTAATTTGATTGGGGGAAGTCTAACAGAAAAACTTTTTAACTGAGAGATCTAATTTGAAACATGAATTTCTCTGCTGGAAGTGTCTATCGAACTTTACTTAAGAGATCCTCTGTCTGTCAGTCCACCATTACCCTAACAATAGTAGAAATTCTTTATATTACACCTAGGTCATTTTTTTGTTGAACTTTTTTTTTTTTGCCCCTAGGGGAAATCATGGAAAAACTGTATAGGAAACACATTTCCCACATGTTCATACAACACACAGTGATTATCCACTTACTTCCTAAAGAGTTGTATTTGGTTATGGGGTCTGATCCCAGTTGTCCAGGGTTTAGGTCAGCTATTGAAGATTAGGGTATCTGGGTATTAGGGTATCTAGAGTATCCATTCCTGTTCTCACTTCATTCTTGGGGGCAATATTCAATCTGGTATGGCCTCTGTGTTATAAAATGTTTCCCAAATTGTGTTTATCTGAAATACAAATCCTAGAAGAAGAAGCATGGTGTAAATTGCCATGTAAAAAAGATTCCAGAGTCAAGAGCTTGAGAAGTTCTGTTCCTTCCTTCACAGGTTCAGTTGTTTAACCCAGACATATTTTACTCTTAGAACCTCTTTTTCCTCAGACTTAAGAAAATATTTTATAGAACAGGCTTGGACAAATGATACTTTATATCATTGCTTTGTTTTTTAAATTTTAGTTTGACTCAATTTTAAAGTTGCAGATTTTATTTCTGTTGCAGGTTTTAAGCTTTTAACCTTTATTCTAAAATAAATGTTACTCTCCTAGTCTGAAATCTATACATTGTTTCAGTAATGAATTCATTGTGTAAGTTTCCCCATCATTCATCTAAAGGGAATACATGTTAAATTGTTTTTTAAATTTTGACTTGTGTCACAAATGAGACTATAAAGTATATCTGTACAATAAAGGAAAATGAAACATCAAAGTGTCTACCACAGGTTAAGCAGCAGAACTTGGCTGGGCATGGTGGCTCACACTAGCACTTTGGGAGGCAGAAGTGAGAAGATCACTTGAAGCCAGGAGTTGGAGACCAGCTTGGTCAATAAGGGAGACCTCACCTCTGACAGCAACCACCACAACAAAACATTAGCCAGGCATGGTGGCTCATGCTTATATTCCCAGCTACTTGTGCAGCCTCAAACTCCTGGCCTCAAGCGATTCTCCCACCTCAGCCTCATGCTCTAGTGAACATTGTTATCAACTGTCTCCTATTTTACATGTGTGGGAGTATTTTTAAGTATATACCTAAGAGTGGGATTGCTTTGTCATTGGGCATGTGCGTGTTCAGCTCTATTGAGTAGCATCAAACTGTTCTCCAAAGCAGTTTGTACCAATCTGTATCCTTACCAGCAGTGAATACTCTTCTCATTGTTCTTCTTCCTCAACAAATCTAGATATTGATAGCCTTTTAGGTTTTTGCTAAACTAGAATATGAAGTGGTATCTCTTTGGGGTTTTAATTTTTATTTCCCTGATTAGAATTGTAGATGAGCATCTTTTATTATGTTGATGGGCTATTTATGTTTTCTCTTCTGTGAAATTTGTGGGGTTTTTGCTCATTTTAAATTTTGTTGTTTGTGTTTTTCTTATTGATTCATAGGAATTCTTAATGCATTTGAGACTCATGTGTATTGTTTAGAATAGTACCTGAAAGGTAGAAACAACTGTGTAAGAATAGCTATCATTGTATTACCATTGTATTTAATACTTTGTTTTTATGTATTACAATTATCTTCTGCTAGTTTGTGGCTTATTTTTTATTCTGTGATGCTAATTTTTTTATCCTAGTATTCTATTATTTGAAAAATACACAATCTTGAATAGTCTACATGTTCATAACCATGACATATTCATGTTGCATATGTTCTATGTCATAACCCATAACTTTCAATCTTTTGTTTTGTTTTGTTTTGAGACGGAGTCTCCTCCTGTCTCCTAAGCTGCACTGCAGTGGTGTGATCTTGGCTCACTGCGACCTCTGCCTCCCAAGTTCAAGCGATTCTACTGCCTCAGCCTCCAAGTAGCTGGGATTACAGGTGCCTGCCACTATGCCTGGCTAATTTTTGTATTTTTTAGTAGAGATGGTGTTTCATCATGTTGGCCAGACTGGTCTCCAACTCTGGACCTCAGGTGATCCGCCCACCTTGGCCTCCCAAAGTGCTGGGATTACAGGAGTGAGCCACTGAGTCTGGCCCTTATAAATTTTTTTAATAGAGATAAGGTCTCACTTTGTTGCCCAGGCTGGTCTCAAACTCCTGGGCTCAAGGGATTCTCCCACCTTGACCTCCCAAATTACTGGGATTCAAGGTGTGAGCGACCATGCCTGGCTTGAATCTTAAACTAAGATTTTAGTTCAGTCTTCATGATGTTATTTGTAATACATAACTTGCTGACCAAACTGTCTATGAGTTACTTCCTGTAGCTTAGTAGAGAGATCCTAATTATTTTTTGGTAGATTTTTCCACATACTGTAAGGGTGACAAAAGGGACCCGTTAATAGTGTAATTGTAAAGGTAACAATGATGATAGCAATGATAATGATAACGATAATTTCTTCAAATTGACCCTTATCATGAATCAAGTACTGCCCTAAGTGCATGACATATATTAAGTCACAACAGTCCTTTTGATCTATGAGAAAACCAGGGTACAGGCAGATGTAGTAACTTGTCTAAGATTACACAGGCAGCAGGAATGGAATTAGGGATTCAAACTCAGTCAGACTAGTGGCACAGTTTTAGAAGTAGATTCATAGTTATTGGCAACTTGGTATCTGAAGAAATACTAATTCATTTTTAGTTTTAAAAGAAACATTCATCTAAGACTTTGTTTTTTAAATGTGATGATGAGGGAATGGGAAAATACATTTTCAGTGTGGTTGGTGGGATCTAGTACTTTTAAGGTAGAGCAAAACTTGGAGCTGGAGTTGTCTAATTGGAAGTGTACAGTGGATCAGGCTTTCATTATGAAGAGTTTTGGCTCCTCATGAGTGGTTGCTGGCCTCTGAAAGATTTGAGAAAATTCATAGCTTGTAATTGAATCCCCTGTATGCCATATGCAAATGTTCGGAGGACAGTTAGTGGAGAATGGTTTTAAATATTCCACAGAGGACTCCAGTTGGCTTTTAAGCTTGGATAGTTACTGTCCAGTTGAGATAGAGCCATTCTAAAAGACTATAGCTATTTGGGAAATAGCTAGTCATATTTGAAATATGTCTACTCGTTAGCTTTATTTTTGTACTTTTTATTTTGAGACGGAGTCTTGCTCTGTCACTCAGGCTGGAGTGCAGTGGCACGATCTCAGCTCACTGCAACCTCCGCTTCCTGAATTCAAGAGATCCTCCTGCCTCAGATTCCCAAGTAGCTGGGACTACAGGTGCATGCCACCACGTCTGGCTAATTTTTGTATTTTTAGTAGAGACGGGGTTTCACCATGTTGGCCAGACTGATCTCAAACTCCTGACTTCAAGTGATCCACCTGCCTTGGCCTCTCCAAGTTCTGGGATTACAAAGGTGTTAGTCGCCATGCTCATTAGCTTAAGGTTAAAAGTTATTTTCCCCCCTCTGAATCTTTATTTTGGATTTTAAACACTCTCGTTGGCTCATAAAGCAGTTTTCATTAGGTTGCTCTTACTGCTTCAGCTCCTTGGCTATATTTAGATAGAGTTTTCACTCAGCTGTGGTTTGTTTATTTAGCTGTAAGTAAAAATAAATAATAAAGTCATTGCATTTACTGTAAAAATTGTAGGGTTAAATGGCTAAGCAAAAAGAATGAGACCTTATAGCTTCTTATGCATTCAGTTTTGTGTAGAATTAGCACACCATTGGAATGGCCATGTATAGGAAAGATAGTACTGAGGTGATCCACTGTAGGATATTATGCTGATGATTTAGCTAGGGTGTGTACATTAGTGGAAAAGTTTAAAAACTTTGCCATGGGATTTAAATATTATGCTTTTTTCCCTCTATTGATTTCCCCCTCAAGGAAGGACTGGGAAAGTAGCTCTTTTCCCGTCTTTATATGGTCATAATAAAGGATTGCAAATTAATTAGCTGCATTCACGGCATCACTCAGATTGAATTCCATATTTGTCTCGGAGGGGAAGTCCAGACTTCTGTCTGGGGTGACTGAATCTGCTTTGTGAAACTGGGTGCAACTTCCGTGTATTCAAGGGTGGGATCATCTTGTCAACAGCCAAATGCCTTACAAGATGTAAGTTACTTAGAAGAAATTATCCCCCCAGATGTGGTTTGTTTTTAATGTTTCTTTCAAAACCTCTCCTCCTCCAACACACACAATGCAGCAGAGAAAAGTTGCACCTGCCTGCTACTTGGCAATAGATTCTGCGAGGATTGATTGTAGCCATTGTTTTTTATGTGGGTTGGGGACAGAAAATTGCTCTTTAACCTTTTGCCGGGTCTCTGATAAGTACTGGAAACTTTGGCAGTTAAATGTGGACTGTAAAAGAATCAAACAAATGCTGGAAAAACAAAAATGGACTCATAGATTAGAAAGCTGAAATGCATGATTTTCTACACTAGCTTCTTTGGGGCCCTGATGGTATCAGAAGAAACTTATTGGCTTTTTAATTTTTTTAAAGATCCTCATGACCTTTATGCTATGTTGACAAAGCCAGTTTGTTTTTGATATTTTTTCTTCCTTATTTTGTATGTTTATCTTTTATTCTTTTAAACAAGGGTGGAGATTTTCTAATTTGTTGATCCCTGTGAGTGGCTATGATTTATTTTATGGAGAAGGTCCAGTATTGGAGGCAGAATGGGAGGGGTCCTGTACTGGGAGCTGAATGGTGGCTCCATTTCTAAATGTGTGACCCTAGACAAGGCTTGCCAACTTCCTGAGCCTCAGCTTTTTAATCTTTAACTTAGGGATATTAACACCTGCCCACCTACGCATGGCTTGGGAGATCAGTATTGCATAGTGTGAAGAGTCCTGGACTAGTGAGTGTGACAGGCTTGTTTTAGTTTTATAACATTTAAAACATATACATCTTCTCTGAGCCCATTTTTTCTGTTGCAAAATGGCTGTAGCATTATGTACCACTTCTTAGGGCTAATGTGAGGATCAAAACCAAATGAAATAACATATATAAAGTATTAAGCACATTACCTACGACATAATTAATGTATAGTTAATTATTGTGAATTACTTATTTTTATTATTGTCAATAACATAGAGTGTTAGCAGTTAATAAAGTTCTGGGTATGGAATAGAATGATCAGATTTCTAGGTTTTGATGTTTGGTACTATAGCCTCACTGCTGAGAAAATCTGGAAGTATAAGGAGGTAATGGTTAAAAGATAGGCAGAATTTTCTAATTTCAGAATAATAGTCATTAACAGCAGGACTTTGTCTAGATAATCTACCTTTCTGTGCATTACTTTTTATCTTTGTTCAAATAAAGGTAATGTGTTTTAAGGAAACAGTATTGCTGTTATTTTATAAAAATTGAAACACAAGTCCATGTGCTTTATGCCCATGTGCCAGCACCGAGGACTTACTGGCTGCTTCTCTCTGATGCTTCTGTTAGAAATGCCCTTTTTGGAGCTCAGATAAAAGATACTCTGTAATTTGTAAGAAAAAAAGGTGTCCTGTTGGAGTCTACATGTCGGTAATAGTCTAAATCTTAAGTAACAAGAGGTTACCTATCCTCTGCATTGTTTTAAGAAATGATGGTGAGGATCGTCGCTCATACGGTTTTCAAATCTGGGGGGGAAAGATTACAGAATAGTGTAAAAATAACCTAGAAAGAATTCTTTTTGCTTGTGCATTTTATCAAGTTACTACAGTCTAGCCAGCAGGGAGTTACCATCTGTACTATTTGGCTGTGACCAGAGAAAACAATTTTATGTATTTAATAATTTATCACATTCACACATAACCCACATTTATTCAGTATCTACTATGTGCTAGGTGCTGTGCTTGAAGCACATAAGCCATTCATGATGAATACATCCTGTTGTTCGATGCTGCAGTTTCTGTTATCTTGAAAGAGAAATATTAGAGTACCTAAAATTTGCATTTCTAAAATCGTCACTTTTATACTTTGAAAAAGGAACTTGTTACCTTTATTGTACATTAATGATTACTTACTCATATGACTCACTATGATTTCTTGTCTCTACTTCCAAACTCAAGAAAGCATTCTAACAGTATCTCAGCTAACCCTGCGTGGGTTCAGTCATATCCTGCTAGACCATTTTAGTAATCTCATAATTACTGTAAACCTCCCTCCCATTCTTCACCTCTTCCTCCATTCCTCAAACATTGCCAGCAACTACCAAATCTACCTTCCTGCTTCAGCAATTAATCTAAAATGTAAATTGGACCACATCATTTCCAGACTTAAAATCTTTTAAGTGGCTTCCTTGTCACTTTTCAAGGTAGCATCCAAATTCCATGGCATCACATTCATGGTCCTTCTCAATCTGGTTCCTCCTTTCCTGTCCTCCCTCATCTGCCACTTTCTCTCTCCCCACCCTCATACAAAATCATTTACAATTCCTTGCTCTCTCACACTACTAAGGCCTTTTGGTATTTTCAGCTACATCACCCCTATCATTGTACTTACTTTGTCTTGTTGTTCATTTGTTTTTACTTCTGTCTTCCATGATTAGACTGCATCTTTTTTTTTGTGATGGAGTTTCATCACATGCTACCATGCCTGGCTAATTTTTTTGTATTTTTAATAGAGATGGACTTTCACTATGTTGGCCAGGCTGGTCTTGAACTCCTGACCTCAGGTGATCCACCTGCCTCGGCCTCCCAAAGTGCTGGGACTACAGGCATGAGCCACCACACCAGGCCTGATTAGAGTGCATCTTGGAGGCAGAGATTCTGTGTCACTTAACTTTGAATTCTAGCCACATATCATACTGCCTGGCACATAGTATGCATTCCCTAAATGTTTCTCAAATAAATAAATAAATGAGGGATGAAGATACTCCCATGTCGTCATAGTGTACCATTATAACATTTGCAGTTCTTACTGTATTATACAATATCTGTAAGCCAGTTTTATAAATCCAATGATCATGATATGGCTAAAAGGGAATGTAGATATCTCATCCATAAACCCAAAACCAAAGAGACTGAGTAACTTAAGAGCACGCAGCTGACTAGCAGTGCCTCAGGACTAACCTGGCCTGGCTGCCTGATCCCCTTGCCATGGATAGGCCTAACAAATTGAAATGTGTGCGAGACTTAATATAATGATATTTAAATCATTTATTTTAGCTTTGGGATTTTTTTTTTAAACTTCATTATGGAAAAATTTAAGTATACACAAAAGTAAATAAAAAAGTAAACTGTAGCCCCCTGTGTACACATCACCAGCTTAAACAGTTACCAAAACATGACCAATCTTGTTTCATCTATACCCACACCTACTCCCCCTCCACATTATTTTGCAGTAAATCCTTGATGTTGTATTATTTCATCTGGAAATAGTATGTATAGGACATGTTTTTAAACTTCTAAATATGAATCTCTCTGATATTGTGGAAAGTCATGATAATTGAAATAAAATAATGAAGCCCACTGAAGACAAAAGTGCAGAAATCTGGCAGCCTGTCCCTGTGCTTTTTCCTCCATCTGTGAAGCTGTTCCCAGGACCACCACTTGCACTGAGCCCATCTCCTTAAAATTCCTTTTGTTCACATGCCCTGGCAAGAGTTGTGCTTTATTATTTAAATTCTGCAAGGTGGAGGTGCAAGGAAGAAAAGCAATGGTTATTATATGAATAAGAGTAGACACTAGTTAGTAAAAAGCAAGATACTCTATGTATAAGGTTAAGTAGCTTTAAAAAATGATCCATAAGAAACTTTTAAAATTCCTTGGAATCTTTGTCATTTCTATTTTATCACAATTACAGTATGAACTAGTAACTGAAGTTTATATTATGAATTATTGCAAACATATACAAAGTTATGGATAAAAATACAAAGAATATTCATATATCTACTGCATATCTTTACCACATCTTTTATTTTGCCCTGTTGCCTCAAATTTTCTTTAAGTAACAAAACATTGCAGGTAGAGTTAAGATGCCTTGGTAATCCTTCCCTTTTCTCTCTCCTAGAAATAACCATTACCGAAGATGTAGATTTATTGTTTTCATGCATGTATAACCTTACGTTGATTCGTTTGATCTTCACAACTCTTGAAGTATTTATTTCACTTCTAAATATGTACAAACCAAATTACCCCAATTTCACTTAATACAAAGCTATAAGGTATGAAGTGAATTAGTGTTTTATGATTTACAGTGTATCATCTCATTAGAAAGAGTCCTGAGGCATGTGTGTGAAAACTTCACACCGTGCTTTGTTTCTCTATTTAAAGAACCAGTAATTACCTTTAAAAAGTATAAAGCACTTTGGGAAGCTGAGGTGGTAACATGTCTTGTCCAGGGGTTCATGATTCAAGATTAACCTGGGCAATAGACTAAAACTTCCTACACACACACACACACACACACACACTACTGGAAGTAACCTCAGAGGGTTAGTCTTTAACTCCCTGATTTCAGTGAAACTGCCTTAAAACCAACTCACAGGTAAGTTTTCTGTTCATTTTCAAAGGAAATACTTGAGGAAGAAAGAGCTGTCTATCCTCCCTGAGTAGTGTTTTCTGGAATAACAGGTAAATCATGGAGATGTCTTATCTCATCATTCTTTAAAAATTAAATAACTGTGGAGTTCGTATATAATTTAAAAATGTTAAAGCAGATTTCCACTCTAGTTTCTCCTGATCAGTTTTTCTAGCCATTTGAGCAGTATTTTTTGCTCCTTGGGAGGAGATACAGTGTTCATCCTGTTTATTCAAGTAAAACTAAAAAAAAAAAAATTCCCCCTCCTTAAAAAAAAAAGTCTAGAGTTGGTAAAGATTTCTGACTCAGTAATTTTGGAAAGAATTGCCTCTTTCCACAAATAGATGAGTTTACATACTAGGTCTTCCAAGTGGACTAGTAAATTTCCATGATGTCAGGAAACTGGGTGGAGTTTTAAGAATGCAAGTCCAGTGGAAGAGGACTTTTCAGGTCATGTATAAGGAGGGTAGGATCAGGTTCTGGTTTTGAATAGCCTATAAGCCATGAAGCATGGGGATTTCCCATTGGGTTAATTTAGTGCTGGCCACAGTTTATCCATATGACCTGGAGTAGCTGCTGCAAGAACAATTAAGACATGCTTGCTTATAGGATCTCTGCCCTTTTATTGGGAGGCCATAAGTGTAGCCCAGCCTTGATTTATAAACCAACTAGACATAATCACTGTTTTTCTTCACATGGACTTCTGAATAGCTGTCACTAAATTTTGATTATCACCAGGCATTTAGTTAAGCTAGAGCTGAGCTATTCCATCTATTAGTTTTTATTGGGCACTGCAGCCCACACTGAGCCAGCCCACACTGGCTCCCTCTTCTGGAGCCCTGCTTATATCAGAAAAGCCACCCAGGCTAATTGTTTATGTGCTAATTGTTTATATGGGTTAGTCTTAATTTTTTTTTTCCAACAATTTTATGGGATCTTAGCATGCTCATATTATCTCTCTTACTATTTGGGTCTCTTCCTGCTATCATATTGCCTGATACATTGACAGGCGCTAGTGATGTAACTATTTGATTGGCCTTACCTAAAGCCAATGGAACTATTAGCTTAATTGGCTTCTTCCAGGTTTGTCTTTATTTGGTCACCCTGAAAGCCTGTGTGTCTTACAAACACTACCTACGAGGTATGTTGAATATCTTTGTTTTCTATAATCAATAACAGACCCTCTAAGTTTGGATGCAGTTTTTTAAAAGGATTTTAAAAACCTTCACTCTCAATTTGAATACTTGTCTCCTAGCTGGCAGAGATATCTTGGCAAAGTAGCTATAGACAGCCCTGAAACTGAAATCAACTGAGGCTGGATAGTGTAAGTCATGCTTTTCCTCTTCTCAAAAGATGATACCAAATTGAAATCTCCATAGTAATTTAAATTGAACTAAGTAGATTTCTAGAATTCACATGAAAAAAGTATAAGAATTTGGAGGATAAAAAAGGAAAAAGAGCAGGGGCCTGCCCAAACAGATGTCAAAATACAGACAGTCCCTGACTATGATTTTTCAGCTTTAGGTTGGGTTTATTGTGATATAAGCCCATCAAGGTGGTCCTTGTGATGTCTGCTGAATGTGCCTCATTTTCAGACCATCATAAAGTCGAAAAATTTTAAGTTGGGGAATGTTGCTCTGCTGCCACTATTAAATGCACTTTCTACTTAGCAATGTTTTCAACTTAGGATTGGTTTATTGGGATCTAGCCCCACTGAAAGTTGAGGAACATCTTTTTATTATACAGCTGTGAAAATAAAATGGTTAGCTGTGATAATAAATGGATAGATTAAATGAACAGAGTCTCAAAATGGACTGTTTCTTGTGCAAAAGCTGTATACTTATATTCATGCTTCTAAGTCTAGTAAACTCCAGCCAGGGCAACAGAGTGAGACTCCATCTCAAAAAAAAAAAAAAAAAATTTACTACATTTTAAGTGTGACTCTCTTTAGTTTTGTAAAACAGTGAGGTGGTTGTTTTTCCACAAGATTTATAATGGAAAGAGATGAGAAAAATACAATTTATTATAAAGAACTTACGCTTTCTAGAACAGCATACTCTGAAAAGGGAAGCTTACACATTTAAAAAATAAAAGTCTGATGAGAGACCATATAGCTGAGGGTTCTGAGCTTAGGGAGACAGGTTCTATTTACTGGCTGTAGATCTTTGGGATGATGACTTAACTAAGTCTACTTCCTTATTTGTAAATGTGGAAGCGCCTACTTTATAGAACTATAAAGATGAAAGAACATCATGCATGTTAAACCTTTAGTTCTGTACCTGACACAGAAGTATTTGATTAAAGTTACCCGTTGTTATTATTTTTACTAAAAAGACCTTTAAAAGTACTATGAAGGGTTTCTGTTTCGAAATTCTAAGATACATAGTAGTCATGAACATTTCAGAAAGGCAATGTTATTTTCAAATTAGTTTCACAGTTTTCTTGAGGGAGATAAGCAGTTCTTCCCTTAGCAAAATAAGAACTTTTGATTATGCAATGAAAGAGAATCAAAGAAAATCAGTACTGATTCCAGCTACCTTTATTTTCTGTGAGAAATTGAGCAAGTTACTTGCTACAGTGGTGTTTTTCATTTTTATAGAGAATAAATAAATGAATTAGGTTTGAATTTCAGTGGGAAATAATTAGGTTAGATGTAAGAACTCTCCGATTGTAAGGCTGCCAAGCAGATGAGAGGGACTCCATTGTCACCATTAGGAGACTGCGCCAGAGGAGCTTTTTCTTTTGGGCCTCCTGAGGCTACTTCAGGGGTCCTGGGAACCCATCTAGATGCACCTTAAACCTGGACTTCAACCCTGACTCCCTGTGATGGCATCTTTGCCAGGATTCTGGCTGCCATTCAATTTTGGTTAATCTTCCTGTTCATATAGAAAGCATTCTGATACTTTTTTCCTATTTAGATAAGTGAATGAAGAAGGCGTAAGATAGACAACACGTATTTTAAATAGCCTGAAATAATTGCATAGATTTCCAACAGATTATAAAACTCTTTAAAAAGTGTATGGAGCTGTTTGGCAAGAAGGGCAGTTTGAAGTCGGGAGGAGCAACACAGCTTTGTCTTTGTTAGAAAGTTAGACATGTTGATCCTTTTAAGTTTCTTTAAAACAAGGAATTCTAAAACCATTTAAGATTTACTGAGAATAAATAAGGTGATAACGTAAGAGAAGGCCAGTAATTCTCTTGAGTTGCCTTTAGGAAGTAATAGATTTATTTTTGGCTTTAGCTTTATTTAACTGACTCTGGTCATAAAAAGTAGGCATGGGTCATTAGAACAGCAGCTCTACAGTGAGGCAGGGTTCACATCCCTGCTCTAATGTTTTCCAGTTGAAAGTCCTCTGGCAAATTTGAGCCCCAGTTTCCCATTTCCAAAATAGAGAAATAGTACCTACCTCATAGAGCTATTGTGAAGATTATATAAGATAATGTACAGTGTACTGCCTGGCACACAGAAGGTGTTTTATAAAGGTGTGATGACAACGATAGTGGTGATAAGGACAGAGATACGGATAATGCTTAGTTGATTTCCAGACAATCATGATCTAAGCTGGGGAAATTTTCTGTCAAGGAGTAAATTGAGGCTGAGTGCAGTGGGAGGCCAAGGCAGGTGGATCACCTGAGATCAGGAGTTCAAGACCAGCCTGGCCAACACGGTGAAACCTTGTCTCTACTAAAAATACAAAAAATTAGCTGGGCGTGGTGGCGGGCACCTGTAATCCCAGCTACTTGGGAGGCTGAGGCGGTAGAATTGCTTGAACCCGGGAGGCGGAGGCTGTAGTGAGCCAAGATCACACCATTGTACTCCAGCCTGGGTGACAGAGGGAGACTGTGTCAAAAAGAAAAACAAAAACAAAAAGAGTAAATTGACATTAATTTTTAAAAAGAAATGATATATGCTGGTCCAAATAAACAATGAAGTCAATGTCACATCTAAATCACAGAAAATCTTAGTTTGGAAAATGGTTTCTACTTACCTTCTCAACTTTTGAGTAGGGTGACAGTAGTTTTGGTTTGATCCTATTGATTTATGGGAAAGTGTCTACTTCTAATATAATAACTATAGTTCCTGCATAAGCTAAAGCGCACTCTTTTCTTCTGTTGTATAAGTTGAAATTATTTAAATATTGGCATTATGGTATGATGTCAGCTATTTAAAATGATAATTACATTGTTCAGTTATAGTTGGAATCTCTTAAAGAATGAATTTTTCAACAGAAAAGTGGGCAACATTCTTAAATCAAGCAGCTTATAAAAGAAGAAATAGTTATCTAAAATATATAAAAACATGCTTAAGTCATTGTAATCAAAGGAATGTATAAGCAAAACTAAGGTTTTTTTTAACCTATCAAGCTGACAAAGATTAAAAAGATGGACATTGCTTAGTGTTGGTGCTCTCATATAACTATTGATGGCCAATTGGTATTGTCTCTCTGGAAAGCAGTCTGGCTGTGTATATCAGAATTTTAAATGTGAATGTTTTTTGATTCAACAGTTGCCCATCTGGAATTATATAATAAGGAAAAGAGAAAGAGTACATAGTCTGTGATCCTTGATGTTTATTATAGCATAGCTAAAAATACCCCTAAAAATGGAAACCATCTAAACATGTGTTAATGGACGTTAGTTTAAAACTGTGGCACCTAACAGAAGGTCAATATGCCTAATCGCTTAGTTTAAGAGAAACTAGGGTTCAAAAGCTGGCTTCACCACATCTAGCTGTATGATCTTGGGCAAGTAACTTAATCCAGCTAAGTCTCAGTTTTCTCTTCTATAAATTGGTACATGCTTTTTAAGGATATCATGAGGATTATGTGAGATGATACACATAAAGCACAATGTCTAGCAGAAATAACTCATTATATGTTAGCAACTATTATTACCATGTGCTCCTTAAAAAGGATGAAGTAGATCCATTCGTATTAATATTGAACACCTTTCGAAAATGCAGTTTACATAATAGCTTATATAAGCCCATTTGTATTAAAACTGTGTGTGTGTGTGTGTGTGTGTGTGTGTGTGTGTGTGTTTATGCATTAAAGTTTTGAAAGGACTAACATTTAATGAGTACTTGACTGAGTCTTAGGCACTATTTTAAGGGCTTTAACACATATCAATCAGTCACTTGATTAAAATTAGTTAATATGTTTTAAGTGCTTGGAACAATATCTATGCTTTGTAAAACACTCAATAAACAGTTATTAATTTTTATATGCTGTCATTATCTCTGTTTTGTAGATAAGAACACTGACACCCTGAGAGTTCTCACAGTTCGTAAGTGGCAGAACCAGAATTTAAATCCAGGGAGTGTAACTCCAGTCTCTTACTCAACAGTTAAAACTGGATATTATGGGAGGTAGGATTGTGAGGTCACTTTCACTTTGTAATTTGTATACTTATGGATATTTTCACATTTTTACATGCAACATTTTACTTTTACATATGGGGCAGAAGATACATCCAGTTTGGAAAGAAAATAGTACATTTTTATATTTTAGAAATATTTTTTCACCTCTGTTATTAACTACCTATGGCATATTCTAGAAATCTGAATATATGTACACTTAAGTTTGCCCTCATGCTTAGGGTCCTGAACAAGGAGTTCCCCACGACCCCATACACTGTATAAGATTTTGAGAACCCAACTTTGGGGCACACAGCTAACTCTACATTTAGAGGTAGAGTCCTAGGCTAAATCTACATCACCGAATGGTGATCAACTTCTATAATTGAAATCTTAATAGCTTTCAGGAAACTTTTAGTCATAATATTTTGGTTTCCAGCAAGTTTGGGATGAAATTGTCATTTTTTAGTCATCCGAAGAAAACAGGCAGAAGCCAGTTTGATCCAAAGATCTGTAATCATAAGATAGGAAGTAGTGACTTAGATACGGACATCAGTGTTAGATATGGACATCAGAGTTAGGGCTAATAGATACTACATAATCCAGGACTCAGCCCTGGCTATCAGTATTCTGATATCCAACTTTGCTGCAGGGGGCAGTACAGTGTCCTGGAGTGGGCACTGTACTGTGGACACTCAGCTAGAATGGGAGCTTCACCTGAAGGTTAAGTGACATGGTCTGATCCAAGCTTTTCCACTAAATAGCCAAATGTCTTTGGGCCTCACATCCATAAAATGAGGGAGATGGACTAGATAATATAGTCTCTCTCACGTAATGACAGATAAGATAGTCTGTACATCACTTAATGGTGACCAGCTTCTGTAACTGAAATTGAATTCAACTTTTATGATTCTGTTGGCCTTGCTTCTTGATGAACTACGTTTGCAATCTTAGACCTGTAGTAGAGTCTAGAAAATTGCTAAATAGAATTGAACTTATAAGCTGATTTATGGGAGGGTTTGCCAGTGTATTTACTTGAATTACAGGATATCCTTGATGACAACCAACTATAGGATTTACTTTTTATTCCATTTTAGGTATTTTTTTCCCTTTCCTATATTTGTTTTCCAAATAATCCAGAATTGTGTTCTAAAGATCACAAGTTTAAAAAAATGGTGTGGTCCTGTTCATTGCTTAGGTAGTAAGTTGTTCAAGTATTAATGATAAAGGTCATTACCACATAAAAATTTCCTTCCTGCCTCAAAATTTTTTGTATTCTGGTATCTTAATGAGATGGATGTCTTCTCTGTTTTCTCATGGTTGCAGAAGTCAAATGGTATGTGTGTTTAACACAGTATCTGAGTCTGATGAGTCACATGGTATGTCTGCTTTTAGTTAGGAACAGTTTTTTTTGGTCACTTGTGATGGTCAAAAAAGTCTCTTGGGAGAGTTAAAATGACTCAAAATTACCAAAAATAACTCATAGCTACTTAGGTCTTAAAATTATAAGCTTCGTGATACCATATTTTAATTTTAGTCTTATCTAATGTTTGCACCCCCCCAAAGGACTGCTGCTTCTGGCTCTTAAGTTGTTAAAACATTAGTCTCATCTCTTTCAGGGGGTGGTTTTCATTTGAAAAGGAAGAGCAAACAAAATAACACAGCATAGTCGGGTGTGGTGGCTCACGCCTGTAATCCCAACTACTCAGGAGGCTGAGGCAGGAGAATCACTTGAACCTGGGGGACGGAGTTTGCAGTGAGCCGAGATCATGCCACTGCACTCCAGCCTGGGCAACAGAGCAAGGCTCTGTCTCAAAAAAAAAAACGAAAAAAAAAACACACACACAAAAAAACAAAAAACCACAGCAATTTAAAAATTAAAATTAAGAAATAAGGAATTGGTACAACTGAGAAATGCTCATAAGTCTCTCCTAAAGCTGTTTAGTGATGTAGAAGCTTTGAATGAATGGGAAAATTAAAATTTGAGTTTGTATTTGAAATTTATATTTTACATCCTCACTTAACTCAGTCTATTTTCAAGTTTTGTTGTGTGTGCAAGTGTCTGGTTGGTCTGTCTGTCTCACGCTCTCTCATTCCTGTTCAAAGTTTACCTTTAAGAAAATGAAAAGCAAGTGTTCCATGGTGCCCAAGCTTTGTATAGGTTTATGTGTTCAGGCTGCTTCCCAAGCTTGCTCCTCCCCTTCCCTTTGCCAGGCTGTCCCCGCCTCTCACCACTCATCCTTTTCCTGCCTGTCCATTCATTAGTTGTTCTCTGGTCACACACACCAAACCTTCACTTTTTAGCTCTAAATATTCATTTTGGGCATACTGATGTTTTGAATCAGGCATTATCTCCCTTAAAACAGGCAAGGAAGGAATAAAGGGGAGTGAGCATCTTCCTTAACTAGAGCATTCACTTTGTCTCTCTCTTCTTTGTATGATTTTGAAGGAGTATTTCCTTTACCTTAAATAAGATTTGACGATCATTTAACTAACAGTTGTGCTGTTCTGCTCTTTGGTTTTGATATGGGCCTTTCTAGTCACCAGTGGAAAAGCTATTTGAGAAGAGAGTGATAGTTTGAGCCCTTGTAGATATGCACAGGTGGGTATAAGCCACCGAAAAATGGTTGTCCTAAAAGCTCAAGTGTAAGATATGACCAGAAAACTTTCTTCAAATTTCCCTTTATTATTATTCTCATTTGTCTTTAGTTTTGTTCCATGACATCCAACGTTGTTTTTTTTGTTTTTTGTTTTTTTTTTTCCTGTTCTTTGTAATCCTCCACTAAACCAGAACTAAGAATTTGGTTTATAGGAAAAAAAATCCAAGTACAGTGGTACCTGAAAAACCACCTCTGTGTGCTGAAAGGTAGTGCAACTTGATTCCCCTCTACCTCCCCCCACCTCCAGCACTCTCCCAGGATCACTCTTAAATGTTTTCTTTCTGATTATAAAAATGGCTGTTTTCCTGTTATTTAAAATTTGGAAAATTCAAAAAGCGATAAAAGACAAAATTTAAATCATCCATAATTTCACATTGTTCTTACATCACAATTTAACTTCCCCATTTTTGTGTAGTTAAGTTCGTACTGTACTTGAAAATAGAACTTTATATCCTGCTTATTTACTTAACATTTTTCATGTTGTTAAAATTTGCAGGGAAAATTTTCTTCTGTGTTCTTTCTATGATATTTTATACTATCATCATTCCATCAATCATTTCACTTAAACATTTGGTTTAATTTGTTTGCTATTTAAAATAATGCTTTTATTAAAAAAAAATCTTTCCTGCAATTTTGGTTATTTCCTTGGGATAGACTCCTAAAGTTGGAATTATTATGTCAAAAAATAAAAAATCTTTATGGCTCTTGGTATAAATTACCATATTGCTTATTAGAAAGGGTCACATCTCTGCCAGTTAACACAAGTGCATATGGTAGATAGAAAGGTACCTCATGACAGACTGGACCTCACTAAGGGGATGTTTTACCCTTAAATTGTGACTACTTTCGTATAGGGAACATATTGCATTATTTTAAAGTTTCCATGTCTTTGATTTACTAAATTGAACATTTTAAACTATTCCTATTTATTGTCAAATAGTGTTATTTATCCATTTATTAGGGTCTTTGCCTCCTTACAACTTTAATATTAAAAAAGTTATGTATGCACTTATTTGATAAATATGTACATTTTAAATATATGCTTTTAAATATATATATATATTTTTGAGACAGAGTCTCACTCTGTTGCCCAGGCTGGAGTGAGGGATGCGATCTTGGCTCACTGCAACCTCCGCCTCCCAAGTTCAAATGATTCTCCTGCCTCAGCCTCCCAAGTAGCTGGGACTACAGGTGTACACCATCACGCCTGGCTAATTTTTTTTTTATATTTTTAGTAGAGATGGGGTTTTGCCATGTTGGCCAGGCTGGTCTCGCACTCCTGACCTCAAGAGATCCACCCATCTCAGCCTCCCAAAGTGCTGGGATTACAGGTGTGAGCCACCACACCCAGCCTGCTCTTAGATATACTTAGATGTTGTTATTTTACAGTGTTTTTCTCCAAATTATTCTTTTAATCTTTTTGATATACAGTATATACATATGTATATTCCAAATTTTTGTATAATGAAATGTAGTATAAGTTTTCATTTTGATGATTTTGAGAAGAAAATCATCAAAGAAAGCCCCTTCCTTCTGAAGATCCAGTATTCATCTATATTTTCCTGTAATTTTTTTGAAGTTTAATTTTTTTAACTTTTATTTCTTCCGCTCCTTTCCTCATTCTTTCCTTCCTTTAGTTTTTATGTTTGTCCTTTTGAAGCATTTGCAATTTATTTTGCATTTTGGAGTGAAATAAAATCTGACTTGATTTTTTCCCAAAATGGATAACCAGTTGTTCCAATACTATTAATCGAATGTCTTCTCCTCTTCTCTTCCTGCCACAATCTATGATTATGTTACCTCATTAAAAGCCAAGACTTTTTAAAATCAAGGTTTTGTTTGTTTGAGACAGAGTCTCGCTTTGTCACCCAGGCAGGAGTGCAGTAGTGTGATCTCAGCTCACTGCAACCTCTGCCTCCTGGGTTCAAGTGATTCTTGTGCCTCAGCCACCCAAGTAGCTGGGATTACAGGTGTGTGCTACTATGCCCAGCTAATTTTTCTGTATTTTTAGTAGAGATGGGGTTTCACCATGTTGGCCAGGCTGGTCTTGAACTCCTGACCTCAAGTTATCCATCTGCCTCAGCCTCCCAGAGTGCTAGGATTACAGGCATGAGCCACCATGCCTGGCCAAGATTATTCTTACGTATTTTATAAATGTTGTACTCCATCTCCTCCTTGCTACTTTTGTGAACAGTATTGTTTTTCCATTTCTAAGTTTATGTCTTTAAAGTTAACATTTTTAAAGTATACATTTATTTTAAACTCTTAAATTTCACTATTTAAAAAATCATTTGTCTTACTTTTAACTAACCCATATTCTTTATAACAGAAGTGAAAAATATAAAAGAAAACTCATGATGTTGGGCTGTTGGACATATTAATAGATGGAAGCATGGCTCAGCTGACAAGCAAAGGGAAGGATAGATCCTTCTAGGTACACTAGCTATCATCTCACTCATCCAAATCCACACTTCAGAGCCATAGTTTAAATCTGCTGGTCCCAAATTCTCTAGATCACTGTAATGTCTGTTGTTTCCCCACACCATGCTCTCATGCTTTCCAAAAGTTTCCCTAGGCTACTTAATTCATCTTTATGAATTCTATAAATTTCTCTCTCTCTCCCCCCCCCCCCCCCATATATATATATATATTTATTTATAATTAAATATGAGTAACAAATATACATCATTTTAGTTATATATATATAATATAAATTTGTTTTTTCCCAGTTGTTTTTGTTTTGTTTTACCTCTGAATATTTCCTCCTTTAATAATGTTGACATACTCACTCTGGTCTCCCTTCACCCTCATTATCCATCATCTCCTTCCCCCCTACCCTTTACTCCCCTTTCTTGCAAATTGTGGCTTTTTTCTCTATTATGTCAGTTACAGCAATTATTTTTTTGTATGTGCTTGTGTGTGACAGTAATAGAAACTGATTTAAAATTCTTTTAAGGATGCCTCTACTATCTAAAAGTTGGCATTGATTTTTTTTTTTTCCCACTAAAGTGTACTAGATTGTAAATACTTGAAGTTAGTGGCATTTCTGCTAAGGTAATTTTTTAAAGTTAACTATGATGTGGTAGATTCAGCCGAGCATTTTTTTGCAGACAAAATCTAATGTGTTACTAGATAGGCATATGGCAATAGAACAGTTTTGTAAGTATTATAAGAGTAGACTGCTTTTTTCTGAATATTTTTGAGAAAAACAGGGTGATACTGTAAACATTAAGATTGGTAAATAGAATTTTAAATAAAATTGCTCCTTTGGTAAATTTACCTCTTAGTTTAATGGTTTACATTTGGTTTATAAACACTTTCCCTTCTCACTGCAAATTAAAAAACAATTAAGTTCAGAAGGATTTCTAGTAATTATTTGGACTAATAAAGCCAGGTAGTCTGCCATGAACAGCATTACTATAGCCAAATGAGCTTTCAGATACTCAACCACTGAACTATGTTTTTGTCCGTAGGAAAACTGTCTATTTCTAAAACGGTTTTGAAAATAAAAATGGTAATGTTGAGTTCAGCACCACTGTGCCATTATCACCAACCTTAAGACTCACAGAAGGAGCAAAGACAAGTGTGTCTGTTAATGAAATGTGTTCCTCTGGTCTAGTGATCCAGGCATACGCCACATGGAGAGGGCCATGTTAAATAAAAACAAAAACAAAAGCTATTAACAGCAGACACAGTAAAGAGATTATAAATATATTGGTGTGTGTTGCCTCATGAGAATCTCTCTTTTATGAGAAATGGTTCTTCCATGGAACACTTCTACCTCTAGTTCTACCCTAAGTCATTGCTAACTTTTAGTAAGGCTTCTACCAAGAGTTATTTACTTTAAATATTTCTTTTTGATGCATTTTTCTCCCCTCTCCATTAAAAGCAATCTGATTTGTCAAATGAAGTAGGCTAAGATCAGAAGAGAGAGCGACTATCTATTGGAGACTAAATTTATAAACTAACTTACTATGGTAGCAGCCCATAGCAGGAGGGATGAGCAGGAAGATTGAGCAGGGAAGGGAAGAAAATTAATAATTTTTAAGCATTAACATGAGCCAGGAGGTAATTTAAAAATATTTTTCACTTATTTATTGATTTATCAAACCCATGACTTATCTCAGTCCTTTTACAAATACTAACTTAGAATTGTCTTAGGTCTTATATTAACATAATAAGAATGCACACAAGTTGGCTGTTATTATATTTATTTAACAGGAAACTGACACATAGAAAGTTTAAAGTTTAATTTTCCTTAAGTCACACAGCTAGTGAATGGCTGGGCCAAAATTCAGACCCAGGCAATCTGGCTTTTCATCCTGTGCTCTGCCACCATCAAAGCATCATATCAACCCTATAAGGTTGGCATTTATGATCTCCATTTTAGAAATGTGGATCCTGACTCAGGTTAAATAACTCAGACAGGATCAGCCTTAAACTAACTTTCTTTCTCCACCAAGTTAGCTTTTCTTATACTTTCTGACCTTATTGATGGTAGCATCATTTACCTAGTCACCCAAATCTGAAACTTAGAAATAATTAGATTTCAGTCTTTCTAGCTGACTGAGGCTTCTTTTCATCACTTCTGCTACTGTCTTAATTAGGCCCTCACTATTCTGTAATCTCAAATGTACTGTAAAGGAAGCAGGTGGGCAATAAAATGAATGAAGGAGTCTGGGCATGTGAGAGTGGTGGTCAGGTGGGATGTGGTATTATAAGGGGCTGGCTGTGGCTCTGCTCCAGCTGTCTGTGTGCAGGCAGGAACAAGAGCTCATTGTGAACAGATCAGACTTTTCAGGAGGAACCAGAAATCTGGATTTTCACGTGAAACCTTCTACTTTCTAAATTGTAGCACAAGCCAAACAAAGTAAGTCTGCAGGCTGCCGGGTTGTAAGCCTTGACTATTTGTTATTGAGGCCTCCTGAGCAGATTTATTTCCTCTAGTCTGATCTGTACTTCTAGCCTTTTGGCCATCCCCCTCCGTGTACCAGCATAATCTATCCAAAGGGCAAATCAGATAGGATTTGAAGGCTGGTTAGGGGAATTAAATGCTTCTAAGAATGTAATATTCTTAGAAGAATTCTTGGTACTTGGGTAAACACTCAATAAATGTTCTGTAATTGCTGTTAGGTTTTCACTAAATTAAAAGCCTTGAGTGATTCCCATTTATACTCAGGATAATTTTTTTAACATGACAAAAAGGTCTTTATTTCTACCTTCATATTCTGCCATGCAACCAAAAATGCTCAGTCTATCTGTATGCTTAAGTGTGTCAGTGTATTTCATGCCTTACAGCTAGCTCTTCCTTCTCTGAGAGTCCATCTGACTGGTGAACTCCTACTACAGCCTCTTCCCCTCCAAGATTCAGTTCAGGCATCACCTCTTCTATTAAAGGGTAACCTTTGATTACCCTTCCTCTTGAAGAGCTGATTTCTCCCTACTTTGTGTTTCCATAATATCATGAATTCCCTAAGGACCAGAACTGTGTATTATCAGTCTTCTCAGCACTTCATACAGTCAACATAGTATATATCTGCATTAAGTGTTGCTTGACAATAATACAATTAGTAAAAGTTAATGCTTGGATTTGAATCTTCACCTGACTATGAATTTCTTGCTTTTTAGACTGTGCCTCACAAAGGAAAGAAGCTGTGGCTGCCCTTTCATTAGGGATCCAGTTTATACAGTGTCCAATCTGAGGACTAGGGCAGTGTGATTACAACTAGAGAATTGAATTTAGGAGAATTTTTATACTACAAGGCAATATAGTAGCATTAAGCACACTCCTTCCTCTGAAATGTAGTATGTGAAAACTAAGGTGAAATCACCAGTTAAATAATTTGTTTTACAGCCAGGTAAAGCTGTTCTGTTTTCTTCCTTTAGAAGTTTGATGGTAAATAGTTGGAGATACCACATCTATTTATAAATGGCCTGAGTGCCAGATTTGTTATCTCCTTTCCCCAGGCTTGATAAAGTAAAGAATGTTGGACTTAACTATTGGTAGTGTCTCCATTAATGAATAGAGCAGTCTGGAGAAAACACATGTGAACAGGAAATTCAAGGGCACCTTGTGTTGTTTTTATCAGTCCAGGAATTCTAGACTTGCAAATTGTATCCTGTTCTTTTTCTGGCCAAAGAAAGGGCTTTAATAAAAGAAAAAGAACAGTGTTAAATCCATTAAAGGAATAAATTTGCAATACAGTAAGTGCCAGTCATCTAGACCATTCTTTGTAATAATTTGATCACTTCTTAGTTTTGTATAATTAAAATTTTTAAAAGTTGGTTTGTGTCTGGTAAAAAGGAAATAAACTTTTATTGTTTTTAAAACCAGTCTCTACAAAGATACTGTATAACCATGCATAAGGATGGGATTTTTGTTTTTTTCTGCAAATGTATTAGTAAGATTTATTTCTGAAGGTTAATAGAATACCAAATGATTCTGTATTTCTTAATCCAAATGAAATTATTTTATATGAAACACACATATAATTTAAAATCTATTACTTTAGAGTTGAGTTACCATCACTTACAGAATGCCTATGTGTGCCCAGCACTTTGCCAGGTACTGTGATGCTTTCATTGCAAAGATAAATAGAAGAGATTTTGCTCTTACTTGGTTTTTAAACAAGGCATACATGTCTAACTACAATGGGAAGAACATCATAATCATGACTAAATTATGTAGTGTCTGAAAGTAGTATTTCATTACTTAATCATCCACTTCTGATTTTGGAGTAAAACTCATTACACTTTCTTATGATAGCAGAAACCTCATCTTCTGTTTATCTTCTTTTATATAGACCACAGGTTCATAAATATTTATCTAAAATGACCTCATATGTATTTTTATATTGTTGGGTTTTTGTTTTTTTAGCCTGGGTCTCGCTCTGTTACCCAGGCTTGAGTGTAGTGGCTATGCATAGGCGCCACCATAGTGCACCACAGCCTTGAACTCCTGGGCTCAGATGAACCTCCTGTCTCAGCATCCCGAGTAGCTGGGGCTACAGACATGTGCCACTGTTTCTATACCGTTAATGCAGATAATTTCGTTATTTGGGATTATTTTGAATTCCCTAGCACGTCTTTATGTTTCACAAAAATTTACTCAAAAGTTTTGCTCAATAATGTTCCTCAGAAGTTCCACCTCTGGCCCCCCCAGTTTGGCTTCATTCTTGGAAGGCCTGGTCAGTAGCACACCATCTCCTACAGCCACTCTCCAGTGGGCCTAGGCGCCCTAGGCAAGATAGCCATCAGCCTTGTGTTTTTCAAATTCTACCTTATCCTGATGCCATTAAACATTTAAATTGAATAACAGTTCTCTTTGTTTTGATGCCATGCTTGCCAAGCAGTCTTCTGAACCTAATTTTTTGTCACTCAGTTTCTTACTGTGTAAATCGATACGTTGCCATTCTATCTTGTATATTTGTCTTCTGTGAACTTTGTTAGGATAAAGTGGATTCCAGAATTTGATTGCCCTGAGACAGTGGCAGCAGAGGGCCAGATCTTGCAGCTTGGCAGACCAGGCAGGGCAGCCTGCCTGACAAGGCCCCTTGGCAGACAGTCAGCTCCCTCCAAGGCCACACCCCAAGTACAACATATGTCTTTCTTTCCAACTTCTGCAAGCATTATGAACAACATAACTGTGAGTGATGTGTTATTTTTTGTGCTTTTTTTCAAGAGGCACTAAAAAGTTTGTTTTTTGTTTTTCACCATTCACTTTTTGAAAGAAATATATAAGGCCTTGGACAACTAGAGTTGGGTCTTGACCTGTTGTAAAGGCAAACCTGTAAAGTGGCAAACCACTTTATAAATTCTTATTGGCTATAGATCTTCCAGACATTTTCTCTGTTCGCTAGCATCTGTTTGCTAGAACAAATACAAGGCAAGTCAGAAACCATTCTACAATCATAGGGTGTTGCTCTTTGATGGAACTTTTAAGGTTCCTTCACCTCAAATGTTTGTTGAAAAAGTAACAGGCAGTTGTTTACCAAAAAGCATTGGAAGAGAAGTATCTATGAACTTCAATTTTATATGCCTAGGGGAGGTTCACTAGAATTCTACTGCAAATTGTATACCTATCCTCTTTTTGAGGGTTTAGGATGCATGTTAGCATATTAAAGATGCTGGGAAGGCTGGGTAAGGTGGCTCATGGCTGTGATCCCAGCACTTTGGGAGGCCAAGGCAGGCGGATCACTTGAGGTCAGGAGTTCGAGACCAGGCTAGCCAATTTGGCGAAACCCCATCTCTACTGAATATACAAACAATAGCATGCACCTGTAATCTCAGCTACTGGGGAGGCTCAGGTGGGAGAATCCCTTGAACCTGGGAGGTTGAGGTTGCAGTGAGCTGAGATTACACCACTGCATTCCAGCCTGGGCTACAGAACAAAACTGTGCCTCCAAAACAACAACAACAACAACAACAAGAGCAAAAACCGAAAGATGCTGGGAAGTGTTATAGTAAGAAACTTATGTAACTTTGTATAGTCTAGGTTTCTTAAATTTGCATAAATTCCTAAATTTCCCGTCCATCCTTCCCTTCCCACTCCAAGTCCCAATTAACAATTGTTATTTGATTTGAGAGATGTTTTCTGTGTACCATCCCTGTTTCACTTTTCCTTCTTCGACCTTTTTTTTTTTAAAGTTAGAGACAGGTTCTTGCTCCATTGCCCAGGCTGCAGTGCAGTGGTACAATCACAGCTCATTGTAACCTTGAATAAAGGTTCAGGCAATTCTGCCTCAGCCTCCAGAGTAGCTGTGACTGCAGGTGTGCACCACCACACCCAGCTAATTAAATTTTTTTTTTTTTTTTTAGAGACGAGATCTCAGGCTAGTCCCAAATTCTTGACCTCAAGTGATCTTGGCCTCACAAAGTGCTGGGATTAGAGGCATGAGCCAGTGTGCCTGGCATTCTTTGACCTTTCTGCATCTGATCCTGAAACAGAACATGAGGCCAATGATGCTGAAATTTCCAAAAACGGTTTGACAGGATTGTCTTAGATAGCAATCCAGTAAGAGCAGCTTAATTGTTTTTTTTGTTTTTTTTTTTTTGAGACTGAGTCTTACTCTGTCGCTCAGGCTGGAGTGCAGTGGCGCGATCTTGGCTCACTGCAACCTCCGCCTCCTGGGTTCAGGCAATTCTTCTGCCTCAGCCTCCTGAGTAGCTGGGACTACAGGTGCGTGCCACCACAGCTGGCTAATTTTTTTGTATTTTTTTAGTAGAGACAGGATTTTACCATGTTGGCCAAGCTGGTGTCGAACTCCTAACCTCATGATTCGCCTGCCTCGGCCTCCCAAAGTGCTGGGATTTCAGGCATGAGCCACCATGCCCAGCCAGCTAAATTCTTAAAAATCACTTGGCCATGATAATTCTTGAGTTTATTTTTCATTACTTATTGTTTTAAAAATAATACTCATTATTAGTAAAGATTTAGCACAATAAAAAGATTAAACTAGGTACCTAGAATAGTATCTTACATTTGTATAAGCCATTGTGGCTTTCCTGTGTGTTATCTCAAATGGCCTTAGACTAGGTCTGTGAACCAGGCAGAGCAAATATTATAAGCCCTGTTTCGGGAAAAGTGACTTGAGTTAAGGGTGTTCTGGTGATTTGAATAAGACCATATGATCAGTTACCAACAAGGCTGGGATTAGATCTTTTAATTTCTGACTACCTTCTGTAATTTCTTTTCCAGAGTTGCTTATTAGCCAGTCTTTATAGAGTACTTTACTGTTGGCTAATTCTTTCAACTACTCCTGCAGCAGCCCCCCTCCCATTAATAGGTTGTCTCATTCATTCATTTATTCATTCATGCCTACTCTGTGTCAGAGACAGTGCTGTTGTGGGGGAGTTTTGAAAGATGAATCAGAAAGAGTTCTTGCCTGGAGGCATTCCTGGTTTGGTGGAATAACTGTTAGGGTTAGGGTTGAATTTTTCTTAGAAGTGATAAGCACCAGTGCCAGACTGCCAATGTTAAAGAACATGCACAAAAAAATGAGAAATGTGATGCCTCTTCTGGTAAAGCATGTTAGAGAAGTCACCACAGTAAGACTTCAGCTAAACTGGGCCATAAAGGATCAGCAGGGTTCCTGCAGAGAGAGTGGTGGATATAACTGCTTCAGGGATAGGTCATGCAAAAGCTTGGAGGCCTGAAAGAGCCAGGTATGTTGGGAAAAGAATAAGTGGTGAGGAAGAGCAGCAGATAAGGATAGAAAAGATAAAAAGCAACAGATAAGGATAGCAAGTTGGAGTCCTGACTCCTCATCACACTAGCTATGTGACTGTTCAAACTTCACTTCCCTACTTTGCAGGGCTGTTGTGAGGATGAAATGCAATCATGCATGGCAGGTGCCTCTATCTTAAATTCTCAGGAGAGAAAAAGGGGAAAATCAGTGAGTAAAATATCATAAAGTTCCTGATATTTACACACACTCAGTGTATGTGAGTTGTTCTTTTTATTATGTTTAGCTAATTTAGCTTGTAGTAGGCAATGAGGAGCCATGAATGATTCTAAACAAGTGACATGATCAGCTTCTCGTTATGAAAATATTTAAAGCAGTCAGCAGAGGAACAGATTTATAATGCCAAAACAGTAGATTCTGTTTTAGACATAATGATTCTGAGGCTCAAGCAGTACATTGAGGTATAAACCCCCAATAAGACAACAGTAGAACTGGGGATTTGCCATAGATAATTGTTTGCTTTCAACCTATACTTGACTTGCTTGACATCTTTTGGTTACTTCCATCAACCCTGGAATCTAGTCCAGTTCAGGTCCACATATAGGGCTCTGTATGTTTATGTAATTAAAGCAAGTTGGATGTTGGGACATAGATGGCAGGATTGGGTGAATACTTTTCAACTAAGAATGCCTTGGATGGTCACTGTTGGCAAGCTGGATCTTCTTTGGAATGGTCTATTATGATTTTCATCTAGATGAGCAAAGCCTCTTTAATGTATGAACTGTTCTAATCTTTTTGTCCAGATGTGCCTGTGATAGGCAAGTCTCTTAGGGTCAGTGCCCACCTGCCACAGCCACCAGAGTTCAGTCTTCCCCACTTTGAAGCAGACATTTTGCTACACTCCTTATCTAATAGTCCAGATTATCTTCTTTGAACCAGTACTTTGTTTGGGTGGCCCCGTAATCTCTAAAAGTTAGCGCTGGAATGCCTTTAAGCAGACATACATCGTCTAGTTAAGGCCATAGAGCTTCCCTCTTGTTACCTGGCTTCATTCATATATTTCTGTTTCCTTCTTGGTTCCTATAGGCATTTGAGTTTCATTTGAAAACGAAATGGGCTGCACAGTCTGGAGAAGTCTACTATACCTTGTTATAACACTTTTTGGAATGACCCAGAATTCAGAATGAAATGGGGCAGCTATGGGCCCCATACAAAGAGTCCTGCTTCTAAAAGTAGTTACCCCATACAGTATATGTAAAAATTGCTTTAGACTGGTGTTTATATGCATATTTGATACAAGATTTCATATTTCATATAATTCATAAGGCAGAAGCTACTTAACTACATTAACTCTTTGGCGTTTATCAGGGATATAACTATTAGCACTGTCTTACAGATTTTATTTAGTAATGAAACAACAAAGTAGATGGAACTTTTCTTGTTTTGAATGATTATTGAATGTGACACAATGTATATAAATGTGTCTGTATTATGTATGAGTGCCACTGGTCTCCTCTTTGCTGTCATTCACTCCTGGTTTTGCCATCACAATATGAATTTCTCTTGCTTTGGAAATAGTGCTTTTTCTTTCTCCCCTAGCTTTGTATTATTTATAATGTGAAATCTTTGGATGTGTTAACAGTTAGGGTAGAATTTTTCTTAGTTAAAATTAAACATTTTCAGAGTTTGTTATAAAAGATAGGTTTTTTTCCTACTGAATAATTTGTTTCCTTTGTTGTTTCAGTTTCCGTTACTATGGCAATGACGGCAGGGACTACAACAACCTTTCCTATGAGCAACCATACCCGGGAAAGAGTGACTGTAGCCAAGCTCACATTGGAGAATTTTTATAGCAACCTAATTTTACAGCATGAAGAGAGAGAAACCAGGTATAGTAAGGGCTAATGAAAACTTTTTTTTAGTTAACTAAGCTGTTGTGCTGTGAGTGGAGTATAAGCTTGTTTTCCATGAATAATATGAATATTATGGGTCCCTGCATGCTGTTTGTAAGTTTCCTGTACTGATAGTGCACATAGACACTTGTTTTATTTTCACAGAGTAGTTTCCTGAGGTGCCCCAAGTCTTGTGCATCCATATACTTATATCACATGTCAAGTATGTTTTAAACCTTTTCCAAACATGAAATTATATGTTTGTATATTTTCTTTTAAAGGGATGCCTGGCTGGGTGTGGTGGTTCATGCCTGTAATCCCAGCACATTGGGAGGCTGAGGCAGGCAGATCACCCTAGGTCAGGAGTTCAAGACCAGCCTGGCCAACATGGTAAAACCCTGTCTCCAGTAAAAATTCAAACAATTAGCTGGGTGTGGTGGTAGGTGCCTGTAATCCCAGCTACTCAGGAGGCTAAGGCAGGAAAATCATTTGAAGGTTGCAGTGAGCCAAGATCACATCACTGCACTCCAGCCTGGGGAACAGAGTGAGACTCCATCTAAAAAAAAAATGTAGGGGGAATGCTTTATGAATGACTTAAATCCAAAAAACATTTAGTGTTGTGTGCACATCAGTGGGAATAGAAGAATAAAAAAAGAATGACATGTTATTTTGCCTTTAGAAAATTTATAGTAAGAAAACTTATAATATTACATGAAAGAGTAAAGATAATATCATTAAAATAAGAACAAGGAAGGTAGAATGTGCTTTTGACTAAGGCAATTGGGAAAGCTTCATAAATAGTGGTGGCATTTAAACTGGGCTCTAAAGGAAAAGTGTTATTTATACATGCATCAAAGGAAGGAGAAGGAGGCAAAAGAGCAGGAGGAAGGATATTAGAGACAGAGGAAATCACCAGGTCAGGCAGTGTCCAATTTGGGTCAAGCACAGGATGTGCCACATTTCAACATCCTGGGAGCCTTGGATGCTTTGTTAATGTAGCTCTTTTCATGGTAGTGGAGAGCCTTGGATGTTTTTGAGCTGAAGAATCAAATGATCACAAGTGTTTCTCTGGAAGAGAACTTTAGTTGTGATACAGAGAATGGTTTGGGATCCAGGTGGGGGAATTAGAAACAGGAAGGACTAGTGATGTAGTCCAGGTAAATGGAAAGGAGGCCTGAATAAGAATTGTGACAACGACAACAGAGAACTGACAAGTGAGAAAGACTGACAAAATGTGGCTACTAGCCAAATATGAAATGTGAGGGAAATAAGTCAATGTTGCCCCTGAAATGTCATGCCTGGACAAACTGAGAGTGGTACAGTTTAAATGAAATAGAGAGGAAGAGTCTAATTTAATTTTGGACTGGTTTAACAGCAGATTAGATACAGGTGTATGGTGAGAATTAGTGAACTGGAAAATAAGTAATTATTCAGAAATCAACTTAGATAGGAATACGTGAAAGAGAGTTGAGAAACATGGAGAATCATGAGAAGAGCTGACCTATCTCTAAAGGTTCTGAAAGGGTAGAGAGGAATGAAAATGGAGCAGAGGCAAACAAACAAACAAAAAAGTGCACCAGCAGAAATTCCAAAAGTTTCCATTTAGGCAGAAGGAAAGTGATCACAAATAGAAGATCTAAATGGTAAGCAGGTAGATAAACCTCAACAAAAATTCTATAAAGCAACAGAAATAATAGTGATAATGTCTTACACATTAAAGAAATTAAAGTATAATATTTTCCAACAGAAGAATATAATTCAGGAAAGAAGTAATTGGAATTAACTTAATGACCTTAGTAGAAAGGGCATAGAAATTAGCTTCAGAGTTTGACAAATTATGTTGTAATTTCTAGAGTAACCATAAAATGATAAAAATAGTTTGTAACTTCCAGACTAGTAGAAGGAAAAAGTTGGAACGAGGAAAAAAAAAAGTCAGTTCAAAATAATGCAAGAGAGAAAGAAAAGCTGAAGTACCAAAAATGGAAAAAAATGAAATACCAAAATAGCAAAAAATAAGTTAGAAATAAATCTAAATATATCAATAATTAAATGAATTATAAGGGTAATTAAAGTCTCTGGAAGTGATCAGATCATCCTGGGAGCAGGCACTTAAAAAAAATTCATCAGAATTTAAAAGGTTCATTGTCTTTACTTGCTGCGGTGTTAAAGTAATTCAGTTTGCTTTTTATTGACAAATAAAAGAAAGTAAGAATAAGATTATCTGCTTTATTGAAAAAAAAAGTAGTCTCAGCTTGGTGCCACTGGAAGTGAAGTCAGACAATTAGCTCATTTTCTAAAAGCTTATGCTTTAAGAAAACATGCGATGTATTTTTAAGGCTTAACTAATTGGATAAATGCATATGCTCAATAAATTTCTAATCAGAGCAAAGCATAAGAGTATTTTAGTTGGAAAACTATTTTTTAAAAAATGTACAACAGAAGTCATGGATCTTCCTGTTTAGATATGGTAGAAATGGATAAAAGTTACTGTATCTCTTCCAGAATGAGGAATGATTTCATGAAGTGTTAGTCTTAGCAATAATTGAGGAAAGGGGCAGTGGAAATTCAACAGAAGAATAAAGTTGCTTATATGTTGATAGCTCCTCCTAGAATAATGGTCCTCTTACTCTCTGGATTCTCTCTGCAGAGGAGAAAACTGGAAATCATTCAACAAGCAGCACTGAAGTGCCTAGGGGTAGGTGATGGCAGCACAGATCTGATGTTAGGAGCATATTCCCTTCTAAGGGTTGGGGCCTAGGGGAAATAATGTATAAATAAAAGATAAAAATCAGTGTAATAAGCACGAAGATAGGTGCCTATGACAATCACTGAGGGAGTATGTGGTGGAGAATATGCTCTTAGGCCTCATCCTCTGCAGTGGGGTGCTGATGTATCAACAGGCTTTAAATGTTATAAATCTTCCATAAGAAGGAAAATTAAGTGATCTTAATGATGGTTTAGGAAAAAGCTTACCTTTGGACATATAGCCATGAATAACAAATATCAAAAAATTTGTGGGAGGATTTCAATCCTTAACCCTTATACCCAAATCCTGGAAACTTAGTGTTATTCTGACACACTCCAAAACTAATTAGGAGGAGTTCTGCTAGGTTTATATTTAGGGAAAACTAATACAATAGAAATAAAATACTAATATTCACTTGGAAATGAGTTGCAAAATGTGTTTGACAGCCATCTCTCTAGCTTTAGTTACTTCATCCACACTGCCCTCACCCCAAATGCTTAGCTTAACTAACTTCAAGGATGCCATTTTTAAAAAACTGAATAACTCAACCTGGCTGTACTTAGAAAAGCAGATGTTCTGGTAGCTAGTAGGTTTTTAAAAATACACATGTATGACTTTACAATTTTCAAAGAATTTTAATACAATAAAATACACATAATTACACTGAATATTTTTCCTTGATAAATGAAGGAAAATTGAGCTTCAAGTTTAAGTGAGGGACTTAGCCAAGCTCATTTAGCTAGTAAGTGTTAGAACCAGGGACAGCTACCTTAAAATTTTATACTTTTAGTCATTATAGTCATCTTTTTATATTTCTAATGTAAACATTGAGAAATATTAATGATTTTGGTGGATTAAACATTAGATAGCAGTGTTTTCCATATTAGAACATCAGTTATTGCCAACAGTTCATTTAGGCAGGAGAGTGAAGTAAGCTTTAGAAGTAAATTATTCATTTGGCCAATAGGAGAAAGAAAAATCTGGGTTTGTTTTTTGAGAAGGAAAACTATTCTTAGTGATTATCTTTATCCAACTTGAAAGTTTTTTTGTTTTTTTTTTTAGCATAGCAAACTAAAGTGGTTAACTTGAATAAATAAATGCATATTTCTTAAGTAGGAATACTTAGGAATGTGTTTAAAATTTAAATTATTTTTTCCTTTGAAAAGGCAGAAGAAATTAGAAGTGGCCATGGAAGAAGAAGGATTAGCAGATGAAGAGGTAATGTAATTACCTATAATTACTGTACAAAAGCACCCCCAGTGACTTTTTCATTCATTTGACGTCAGGTATTTTATAACTTAAATAATGTGGATTTTACCATTTGAATATGGGCTTCTTTGTTGCTGTCATGGATATCTTTTATGGATATCTTTAGAAGGAGGCAGTTTTTTTGTTTGTTTTGTTGTTTTTTAAATTCTAAGAACACATATTTAGAGAACATTACCTACTGTATTTTAGGTGTGTGGAATGAGAAAGGTAGGCTCCAGGAGGAATAAACTAATTGCTAACTCTTCTAAATTTTTTTCTAAATATTCTTTTAAAGCCATCTACTTCTCTAGTCCAGTGCTATTACCCTAGTTTAAACTACCATATATTTTAACCTGAAGAATAACTGTCCCCAGCTGGTCTCCCCTTTTCCCACACCCAGTTTTTCTGCATACTGCAGCTAGAGTAATCAATCTAAAAATAGATTTGATCACATCACTCCTTTGCTTAATAATCCTTCCCTGGCTCCCTTATCTTGGGATGTGGACAAGCTCTTTAACGTTGGTATACATGACCATTCACTAGTTGTCCTCTGCTTATCTCTCTCTAGCCTTGACTCTGTCACCTGTCCCCCAGGTTGACTAGTATGAATTTCTTTGATTTTCCCTATCTTGCCTGTGGACCTTTTCACATGCTCTTTCTGCTGCTTGGAACTCTTCCTTACTCCTACCCAACTCCCATTATTCTTCAAGAATCTTTAGTGTGGCATGGTGGCATGTGCCTGTAGGCCTAGCTACTTGGTGGGGTTGAGGCAGGAGGATCACCTGAGCCTGGGAGTTCGAGGTTGCCATGAGCTATGATCATGTCACTTCACTCCAGCCTGGGCAAAGAAGCAGCTTTAGGCCTCACATCAGGCATCACTTCCACTGGGAAATCTTCCTTAACCTCTCAAGGTACTTCTGCATTCTACTGTTTCTGTCCCCATGGGAGCCTTAAAATACAGTCTTCCCAGAGACTAGACACTATAACGTCTTGTTGAGCATTACATCTCCACAGCTGGCTGGCAGAGAGCTAGAATAAATATTTGGTGAATAAATGAACAATGGCGTTTACCCTCAAGGAGTTTTAGATTAGGAGAGAGTGAGTGAATGTATGTAAAAATATGTACATATGATAGAATGTGGTGAACTTTGAAAATACACAGAAGACTTTTCCTCTAATTCAGAGGATCAGAAAAGATTTCATAGAAGAAGTAACAATTGATTTGGATTCTAAAGAATGGGTAGTATTTACATTAGAGGTAAGAGGTGTATATAAATAATGAATACATATACAGAATAATTAATTTACATTTGAGCTATAAAGGGTGTAATGAAAGGAAATAGTGAGGTAAGTTGATAGCACACCATGGAAAGCTAGGTTTAGAATAGTTTAGTAAGAAAGGTATACTTTAGTACTAGGCAGTAGGGGAATCACAACCTAGATTAATTAGTTTAACATGCCGAGTGCAGCGGCTCACATCTGTAATCCCAGCCCTTTGGGAGGCCAAGATGGGAGGATTACCTGAGTCCAGGAATTTGAGATCTGCCTGGACAATATAGTAAGACCTCGTCTCTACAAAAAAATTTTTAAAATTAGCTAAGCATGGTGTCCTGTGTGTGTAGTCCCAGCTACTCAGGAGGCTCAGGTGGGAGGATCACTTGAGCTCAGGAGATGGAGGCTGCAGTGAGCTGAGATCCTGCCATTGCACTCCAGCCTGTGTGACAGAGTAAGACTGTCTCAAATATATATATATATAATGGTTTCAATGATGAGAAAAGAGTTTCTTTAAAGAGTAGACCATCAAATGATTAGTTGAAATCAAATCAATATTTAATCTTCCCTGTACCTTTCCTAGGACTGTACCTGTTCCTTATAGTTGCAATGTTTAAATCAAATACAGTATTTTATTATTCATATGAAAGGTGGTAACTTTGTTAATTAGTAGACTCAATCTAGAAAACTCAAATGTTTTTACATTTAAAATTATCTTATTTACATGTCATTAATATAAAATTCTTATAATTAATAACCATATAATCATATTAATATTATACATCATTATTTTGATATAGAAATCTTAAACATAAGATCTTAATTTGAAGTGTAGGGAAGAGACTACAAAAACAGATGCCCAAGCACTAAGCAGGTAACATAAGTGAGACAAGCTGGCCAGGTCAGTTTCATAGTGGCATCTTAGGTTATATTCTTTTGATCCAGATATATTGTTTTCATATTCAACTTACATGATTCTTTTTGCTTCCACAAAGAAATAGATTAATCTATTTTCTTTTTAAAAAAGATTTATCATTTTCCTAAATATTGATCTCGGTTTATCTGTTGGCAAAGACATACCACTTTTCACATTGCTGTAATAAAACAAGAGTCCCAGCCTACTTGGACATGTCTCCTTGGGACTGGCATCAGTGGTGGGGACTGACAAATTAGGGAACCAAGGCTCATGTAAAGGGGTTTGCTACCTTTGGCCCCTGTGACCAAGGACCTGTTTTTCCAGAGAAGCTGGAAATCTGGACTTTTTTGCGGAATCACCAATCACCTGTTTTGAAAAACAACTTGCAGTTCAAATCAAATATATCTGTAGGTTTGTTTATTAGGCCACATGCTAGAGCCTGGATTGTATCAAATTCTATAAAATAGACAAACTCTCTCAACCTTAATATGAAGTACATCACAGCTATCTTTATGTGGGGTGGGTTTTATAAAAAATAAAATAATTTCATAAAAATAAAATGAAGTTGCTAGCTGAACCCTTTTACATCTGAAAACGTTTGTATGCACTGTCTATCTTACACAAATACTGGCCACCCTACAGTTCGAGAGTTTAAGGAGCACCCATTTAAAAAAAGGAATGGAGAAAGGAAGAAAATCATTTTCTAGTTTCATCTCACTTAAGCAAATCCCATCCAACATGGAATGTTGTTTACTCTAATGAAAAATGAAAATAAGCGGTTGATCCAAGATGGCCGATTAGGAGCAGCTGAGGATTGCAGCTCCCAGTGAAAGCGCGGAGGGTGAGTGGACGCCGCATTGCCAGACGGATTTTTATTGCCCACAGACCAGGAGATTCCCAGGGGGAGGAGCCCCACGGGTCGCCAGCGCGGCTGGTTTGGCCGGCACAGCAGTTTTTGCCGGCGCGACTGTTTTCGCCAGCGCTGCTGTTTTGGGCGGCGTCCTGGCGCAGCGGTTCCCCATACAAAATACGTGGGTCCGGGTGCCGTTTTAGCTGGCAATTGGAGCTCCGGGAAGGCAGAGCCGCCCATTCATCTGATTAAAAAAGGGGACTGAAACAGGTAGCCAGGCCGGGAGATTTCCCGGGCAAAAAACGCCACGAATCTCCGCGCCCCGCGGTTTCAGCCAGCGCAGTGGGTCGCCGCACGGGAAATCACACAGATCCCCGGCGCCTTTTCAACAGGCGGCTGGAACACCTGGGAGACTCTGAGGCAGGGAGCCAGGTGATCAGGCTCGGCTGGTCCCACCCCCACAAAAAAACAGCCATCGGAAACGCTCTGGATCTAGAGTTTCACAGCAAGCACAGCTGAGCCCGAGACGGCCCAGCTCTGTGGGGGAGGGGGCGTCCGCCATTACTGAGGCAGTCTGCCGCTACAGAGGTAGTTTGCCATTGCCCAGGCAGTTCTCACTACACCGGTATAAACAAGACTGCAGGGAAGTTCATACGGCAGCTGGGCGGAGCCCACAGCAGCTCAGCAAAGCGTCTGTAGGCAAACAGTGACTAGGCTGCCTCATCGCTGGGCAAGGCAGCCCTGAGAAAAAGGCAGCAGCACCAGGGAAACTCATAAATAAAGCCCTAACTCCCTGGGACAGAGCACCTGGGGGAAAAAGGGGTTTATGAGTTCTGCTGCAGCAGACTTAAACGTACCTGCCCAGCAACTCTGAATGAACAACGGAGCTCACAGCTCAGCACTTGAGCTCCTATAAAGGAAACTCTGTCTCCTCAAGCAGCTCCCTCATCCCCCGTATATCCAACGAGTCACCTCACAAAGGAGTGCTCAGACGGACATCTGGCGGGTATTCTTCTGGGACAAAGATAGCAGAAGAAGAGACTGGCAGCAACCGTTACTGTTCTGCAGCTGCTGCAGGTGATCCCCCAGGCAAGTAGGGCCGGGAGGGGACCTCAGCAGTCCTACAGCAGAGGGGTCAGACTGTTAGAAGGAAAACTAAGAAACAGAAATAAATAACTTCATCATCAACAAACGGGACGTCCACTGAGAGACCCCATCTGAAAATCACCAACCACAAAGACCACACATAGATAAATCCACAAAGATGGGAAGAAACCAGCACAAAAAGGAGGTAAACACCAGAACCAGAACGCCTCTCCTCCTACAAGGGATCACAACTCCTCACCAGCAAGGGAACAAGGCTGGATGGACAATGAGTGTGATGAAATGACTGAATCAAGCTTCAGAAGGTGGGTAGTAAGAAAACTTCTGTGAGCTAAAAGAACATGTTCTAACCCAATGCAAACAAACTAACAACCTTGAAAAAAGATTTGACGAAATGCTAATGAGAATAACCAACTTAGAGAGGAATGTAAGTGAATTGATGGAGCTGAAAAACACAACACAAGAACTTTGCGAAGCATACACAAGTTTCAACAGCCGAATTGACCAAGCAGAAGAAAGGATATCAGAGGTCGAAGATCAACTCAATGAAATAAAACGAGAAGGAAAGAGTAGAGAAAAAAGGGTAAAAAGGAATGAACAAAGTCTCCAAGAAATATGGGACTATGTGAAAAGACCTAATCTACGTTTGATAGGTGTACCTGAATGTGAAGGAGAGAATGAATCCAAGCTGGAAAATACTCTTCAGGATATTATCCAGGAGAACTTCCCCAACATAGGAAGGCAGGCCAATATTCAAGTCCAGGAAATACAGAGAACACCACAAAGATATTCCTCAAGAGAGCAACCCCAAGGCACATAATCGTCAGATTCACCAGGGTTGAAATGAAGGAGAAAATGCTAAGGGCAGCCAGAGAGAAAGGTCGGGTTACCCACAAAGGGAAGCCCATCAGACTCACAGAAGATCTCTCAGCAGAAACCCTACAAGCCAGAAGAGAGTGGGGGCCAATATTCAACATCCTTAAAGAAAAGAACTTTCAACCCAGAATTTCATATCCAGCCAAACTGAGCTTCATAAGTGAAGGAAAAATAAAATCCTTTGCGAACAAGCAAGTACTCAGAGATTTCATCACCACCAGGCCTGCTTTACAAGAGCTCCTGAAAGAGGCACTAAACATAGAAAGGAACAACCAGTACCAGCCACTCCAAAAACATACCAAACAGTAAAGACCATCAACACAATGAAGAAACTACATCAACTAACGGGCAAAACAGCCACCTAGCATCAAAATGGCAGGATCAAATTCACACATAACAATATTAACCCTAAATGTAAATGGGCTAAATGCCCCAATTAAAAGACATAAACTGGCAAACTGGATAAAAAGCCAAAACCCGTCAGTGTGCTGTATCCAGGAAACCCATCTCACATGCAGAGATACACAAAGGCTCAAAATAAAGGGATGGGGGAAGATTTTACCAAGCAAATGGAGAGCAAAAAAAAGCAGGAGTTGCAATTCTCATCTCTGATAAAATAGACTTTAAACCAACAAAGATCAAAAGAGACAAAGAAGGACATTACATAATGGTAAAAGGATCAATGCAACAAGAAGAGCTAACGATCCTAAATATATACGCACCCAATACAGGAGCACCCAGATACATAAGGCAAGTTCTCAATGACTTACAAAGAGACTTAGATTCCCACACAATAATAGTGGGAGACTTGAACACCCCGTTGTCAAATGTTAGACAGATCAACAAGACAGAAAATTAACAAGGATATCCAGGACTTGAACTCACACCTGGATCAAGCAAACCTAATAGACATTTACAGAACTCTCCACCCCAAATCCACAGAATATACATTCTTCTCAGCACCACATCGCACCTACTCTAAAATTGACCACATAATTGGAAGTAAATCACTCCTCAGCAAATGCAAAAGAACGGAAATCATAGCAAACAGTCTCTCAGACCACAGTGCAATCAAGTTAGAACTCAGAATTCAGAAACTGACTCAGAACCACACAGCTTCATGGAAACTGAACAACTGGCTCTTGAATGTTGACTGGATAAACAATGAAATGAAGGCAGAAATAAAGATGTTCTTTGAAACCAACGAGAACGAAGACACAACATACCAGAATCTCTGGGACACATTTAAAGCAGTCTCTAGAGGAAAGTATATAGCAATAAATGCCCACATGAGAAGCAAGGAGAGATCTAAAATTGACACCCTATCGTCAAAATTGAAAGAGCTAGAGGAGCAAGATCAAAAAAACTCAAAACCTAGCAGAAGACAAGAAATAACTAAGATCAGAGCAGAACTGAAGGAGATAGAGACACGAGAAACTCTTCAAAAAATCAATAAATCCAGGAGCTGGTTTTTTGAAAAGGTCAACAAAATAGACAGACCACTAGCCAGATTAATAAAAAAGAAAAGAGAAAATAATCAAATAAATGCAATAAAAAACGATAAAGGGGATATCACCACAGATTCCACAGAAATTCAAACCATCATCAGAGATTATTACAAACAACTCTATGCACATAAACTAGTAAACCTGGAAGAAATGGATAAATTCCTGGACACATGCATCCTCCCAAGCCTAAACCAGGAAGAAGTCGAAACCCTGAATAGACCAATAACGAGGTCTGAAGTTGAGGCAGCAATTAAGAGCCTACCACCCAAAAAAGCCCAGGTCCAGATGGGTTCACAGCCGAATTCTACCAGACATACAAAGAGGAGCTGGTACCATTCCTTCTGAAACTATTCCAAACAATCCAAAGAGAGGGAATCCTTCCTAAATCATTTTATGAGACCAACATCATCCTGATACCAAAACCTGGCAGAGACTCAGCAAGAAAAGAACACTTCAGGCCAATATCCATGATGAACATAGATGCAAAAATCTTCAATAAAATACTGGCAAACCGATTGCAACAGCACATCAAAAAGCTTATCCACCATGATCAAGTAGGCTTCATCCCGGGGATGCAAGGCTGGTTCAACATACGCAAATCTATAAACATAATCCACCACATAAACAGAACCAAAGACAAAAACCACATGATAATCTCAATTGATGCAGAGAAGGCCTTTGACAACATTCAACAGCCCTTTATGCTAAAAACTCTCAATAAACTAGGTATTGATGGAATGTATCTCAAAATGATAAAAGCTATTTACGACAAACCAACAGCCAATATCATACTGAATGGGCAAAAACTAGAAGCATTCCCTTTGAAATCTGGCACTAGACAAGGATGTCCTCTCTCACCACTCATATTCAATATAGTACTGGAAGTTCTAGCCAGAGCAATCAGGCAAGAAAAAGAAATAAAGGGTATTCAAATAGGAAAGGAGGAAGTCAAATTGTCTCTATTTGCAGACGATATGATTGTATATCTAGAAGACCCCATCGTCTCAGCCCAAAATCTCCTGAAACTGATAAGCAACTTCAGCAAAGTCTCAGGATATAAAATCAATGTGCAAAAATCACAAGCATTCCTATACACCAATAACAGACTTCAAGACAGCCAAATCAAGAACCAACTGCCATTCACAATCACTACAAAGAGAATAAAATACCTAGGAATACAACTAACAAGGAACATAAAGGACCTCTTCAAGGAGAACTACAAACCACTGCTCAATGAAATAAGAGAGGACACAAACAGATGGAGAAACATTCCATGTTCATGGCTAGGAAGAATCAATATTGTCAAAATGGCCATACTGCCCAAAGTAATTTACAGATTCAATGCTATCCCTATCAAGCTACCAATGACCTTCTTTGAAGAACTGGAAAAAACCACCTTAAACTTCATATGGAACCAAAAGAGAGCCCGCATAGCCAAGTCAATTCTAAGCAAAAAGAACAAAGCTGGAGGCATCACACTCCCGGACTTCAAATTATACTACAAAGCTACAGTAATCAAAACAGCATGGTACTGGTACCAAAACAGAGATATAGACTAATGGAACAGGACAGAGACCTCCGACACACAACACATCTACAACCACCTGATCTTTGACAAACCTGACAAAAACAAACAATGTGGAAGCGAGTCCCTGTTTAATAAATGGTGTTGGGAAAACTGGCTAGTCATGTGCAGAAAGCAGAAGCTGGACCCCTTCCTGACACCTTACACTAAAATTAACTCCAGATGGATTAAAGACTTAAACATAAGACCTAACACCATAAAAACTCTAGAAGAAAATCTAGGCAGAACCATTCAGGACATAGGTGTAGGCAAGGACTTCATGACCAAAACACCAAAAGCAGTGGCAACAAAAGCCAAAATAGACAAATGGGACCTAATCAAACTCCATAGCTTCTGCACAGCAAAAGAAACAGTCATTAGAGTGAATCGGCAACCAACAGAATGGGAAAAAATTTTTGCAGTCTACCCATCTGACAAAGGGCTGATAACCAGAATCTACAAAGAACTGAAACACATTTACAAGAAAAAAACAAACAAGCCCATTCAAAAGTGGGCGAAGGATATGAACAGACACTTTACAAAAGAAGACATACATGAAGCCAACAAACATATGAAAAAATGCTCATCATCACTGGTCATTAGAGAAATGCAAATCAAAACTACATTGAGATACCATCTCACGCCAGTTAGAATGGCAATCATTAAAAAATCTGGAGACAACAGATGCTGGAGAGGATGTGGAGAAATAGGAACGCTTTTACACTGTTGGTGGGAGTGTAAATTAGTTCAACCATTGTGGAAGACGGTGTGGCGATTCCTCAAGGACCTAGAAATAGAAATTCCATTTGATCCAGCAATCCCATTACTGGGTATATATCCAAAAGACTATAAATCGTTCTAGTATAAGGACACATGCACACGAATGTTCATTGCAGCACAGTTTACAATAGCAAAGACCTGGAACCAACCCAAATGCCCATCGATGATAGACTGGACAGGGAAAATGTGGCACATATACACCATGGAATATTATGCAGCCATCAAAAACGGTGAGTTCGTGTCCTTTGTAGGGACATGGATGAACCTGGAAACCATCATTCTCAGCAAACTGACACAAGAAGAGAAAATCAAACACCGCATGTTCTCACTCATAGGCGGGTGTTGAACAATGGGAACACATGGACACAGGGGAGGGGAGTATCACACACTGGGGTCTGTCGGGGAAAAAGAGGGAGGGATAGTGGGGGGGTGGGGGAGTTGGGGAGGGATAGCATGGGGGAGAGATGCCAGATATAGGTGATGGGGGAGGAAGGCAGCAAATCACACTGCCATGTGTGTACCTACGCAACAATCTTCCATGTTCTTCACATGTACCCCCAAACCTAAAATGCAATAAAAAAAAAAAGAAAAATGAAAATAAGCAAGTGCAAGCTATAAAAGAGACTTGTGAAATGTTACGCTGTCCACAGATTTTGTTGTCTTCTTTGGAGAGGAAAGGGTATGATTACCACAAGAATACTATTTGTCTTTCAAGGCTACTTAATGTATACAGGTTGTGAGTAGACATATAAACAGCTTTTTTCTTTTCTTTTTAACATGAATTTGCTTCAGCTACCTCTGGACTGCACTGATTCTAAGACTAAAATCATGGAATCGATATTTTTTTAAGTAATGTAACAATGTTATAGGTGATGCTCACTTTTATAGAATTATATGTTCCATTCAGTTGTGACTCTCTCTCTTTTGCTATTAAATGGCTGTGCCCAAAATCACATAAATTGTTTCCTTGCTGCATTATACAAACTACTAGACAATTTATGAAACTGTATAGCAAGGTCATCTTTTCCATTCAGATTAGGCAGGATTTCTGCAACTATATCCATCTGTACTGTTTTATAATCTATAAAGGGAGAGACTCAAGATATCTTTCAAAATTCTTACACTTATTCATTTATGTAATTAAAAAAAAAAAAACAAACTCCTCAGTACTTCCATAAAGGACATGATACTATAGTGCCACCAAGTGGTCCTTTAAAAATTAGTCTTAAAATTTAAAATCAGCTACTTTTTAGAGCTATCTTTTGTTTTACTAGTAATTCTTTTTTATATTCAAAAGATATTTTGAACACCTGCTATGTGCAGAAAAGGGTATTCGTCATTGCATTTATGTAAAAAGAAGCAAAAAATAGTCTTCCCTATTGCTTTAGGTCACATTTTTTGTTTTCTTAATTATATCAATGTAGTTTTAGCTCCATAAAACATATTTAAAAGAGAAAAAGCACTGTAATTCCATAATCAGGGAAATCTACTCTTTAAACTAGCCACTAGGTCTGGATAGTATTTAGGTGAATAGAGTAATGTTTATTATGTCCTTATAATAGTTACTTAATTTCCTGAATCACCTGACTTTTTTTTTTTTTTTTTTTTTGAGATAGAGTCTCGCTCTGTAGCTCAGGCTGGAGTGCAGTGGCACGATCTCGACTCACTGCAACCTCTGCCTCCCAAGTTCAAGCGATTCTCCTGCCTCAGCCTCCTGAATACAGGTGCACGCTGCACGCTACCACACCCAGCTATTTTTGTATTTTTAGTAGAAATGGGGTTTCACCATGTTGGCCAGGATAGTCTCCATCTCCTGACTTCATGATCCATCCTCTTCAGCCTCCCAAAGTGCTGGGATTACAGGCGTGAGCCACCGCACCAGCCTCAGTTCTTTTTTTTTTTTTTTTTTGGGGATGGAGTCCTGTTCTGTTGCCCGGGCTGGAGTCAGTGGTGCATTCAGGCTCACTGCAACCTCCACCTCCTGGGTTCAAGCGATTCTCGATTCTCCTGCCTCAGCCACCCGAGTAGCTGGAACTACAGGTGTGCACCACCATGCCCAGCTAATTTTTGTATTTTTAGTAGAGATGGAGTTTCACCATATTGGATAGGCTCACTCTCAAACTCCTGACCTTGTGGTCCACCCACCTTGGCCTCCCAAAGTGCTGGGATTACAGACATGAGCCACTATGCCCCGCCTGCCTCACTTCTTACTGAAAAAAAATTATCTTTCATTGTTGCTTGCTTACTTTTTCCATAGTATCATTGTAGTTTATAATCAATATCAGATGTGGAAAAAGACATTAGGCAAAGTCTGTTAATTTGTGTACTTGATTTTTATCCTTCATTACTGTCATAATTTTTACACCATTGGTGTGGCTTGGTGTGTAACTTCATTTAGCTGTTTGAAGACATAGCTTCTTGATTTCAACTTATTAGATTAACTTTGTTAGAAGTATCAGAATTCCATTGCATTGATAATACAGGTTTACATATTTCTAATTAATAGTTCACCTATCCCTTTTAAAAACAGATATACACAGGAGTAGGGAGGGGCTATACCATGAGCTGCATTTAGAAGCAGTGTTTCTAAGCTGTTACTGTCATTTTGATTTGTCTCTCTCTCCTAACTGAACCACTAAAAGCTTGATAGGATTCAGTTGAAGATGAACAGGAGTTAAATTTTTTTCACTGATATTGTTTTCCATGTAGTGTTACCTGTACTAGGAACTATGTCAAAAAACAGAATTTTAATTGCTGAGGGGGAAAAAATGAAGTTTAGAACAATAAAATAAATGCCTGTTCCAAATGTAACCTTCAGGTATTTCACACTGTTACTTATTAATGGCAGTTATTTTTTGTGGTCTTTTTAGAATCAGTTATGAAATTACTGACTTGCATATTTTAATAACTTTTATTTTTTGAGACGGAGTCTCACTCTGTCGCCTAGGCTGGAGTGCAGTGGCGTGATCTCGGCTCACCACAACTTCCGCCTCCCCGGTTCAAGCAATTCTCCTGCCTCAGCCTCCTAAGTAGCTGGGATTACAGGCACCCGCCACCATGCCCGGCTAATTTTTGTATTTTTAGTAGAGACAAGGTTTCTCCATGTTGGCCAGTTTGGTCTTGAACTCCTGACCTCAGGTGATCCACCCACCTTGGCCTCCCAAAGTGCTGGGATTACAGGTGTTAGCCACCATGCCCAGCCATTTTAATGACTTTTAATGACTTCTTCTTGTAATTGTTTTTGCAATTTTATATTTTCAGGAAGTTGTATGCCAGGTCTCAAGCAGTTTTTAAAAATTTGCCCAAGAGTAAACTCTACCACAAGTAAATCTCTATGGAAATACTACCATTATTGTCACAAGTCTCAGTAATTGTGAAAGAGCAACCTTGGAAATTAGGGAATTGAAACAAAGCACATTTCCTGACAATAAAAATCAGTATCAGAATACTCTTAAAATTTGCTAACATTTAATTTTTATTTATGGAATTAAGTTACCATATAGATTAAAGAATAAGTTATACATACATACACAAATATGATGGACTAGTTAAGTGAGATATTTAACTTTCCACCTTGAGAGTGGAGATTGTTAGAAATTTTAAAAAGTTCCCTTTCCACCACTAAAAAATAAGGACAGAGAGAAGAGAAAAAAAATTTTTTTTTAAGTTTCCTTAAATTGTTTTAGTCTAATAGTATATTACATATTAGTGCTATCATTTATTTTTATGTGTATCATCTTTTAATGCTATAAGTTCCTTCAGCCTGATTATAAAATCATCTGTTTAAATTATTGTTTTTTAATAGAAAAAGTTACGTCGATCACAACACGCTCGCAAAGAAACAGAGTTCTTACGGCTCAAAAGGACCAGACTTGGCTTGGATGACTTTGAGTCTCTGAAAGTTATAGGAAGAGGAGCTTTTGGAGAGGTGTGCTTCTTTTTAAAAGTCACTACTGCTGCAAATATATATCTTAGGATAATTAAAATGTGTGTTAAAATATAATTCCTGACCAGGTATGGTGGCTCACACCTGTAATCCCAGCACTTTGGGAGGCCAAGGTGGGTGGATCGTCTGAGGTCAGGAGTTTGAGACCACCCTGGCCAACATGGTGAAACCCTGTCTCTACTAAAAATGGAAAAATTATCTGGGCATGGTGGCGGGTGCCTGTATCCCAGCTACTCAGGAGGCTGAGGCAGGAGAATCCATTGAACCCAGGAGGCGGAGGTTGCAGTGAGCTGAGATCACCATTGCACTCTAGCCTGGGCAACGAGCGAAACTCCATTAAAAAAAAAAAAAAAAAAATATATATATATATATATATATATATATATGTATGTATGTATATATGTGTGTATATGTATGTATGTATATATGTGTGTGTGTATATATATGTATGTATATATGTGTGTATGTGTGTGTGTGTGTGTGTGTATATATAAAATTCCTGAAATACCAACACTGGCAAATTCCTGCTTTCTTTAAGGGAAGCTACTTTTGATTCCTGAACAAATAGTAGTGACTGTTTAACATTTATAACATATTTTTATATTTTAGGTGCGGTTGGTCCAGAAGAAAGATACAGGCCATATCTATGCAATGAAGATATTGAGAAAGGCTGATATGCTTGAAAAGAGCAGGTATGAGTTCTTTAACACATGTAATACAAAGGAGCATCCACTAAGTAGGTGTTAGAGTGTTTATGTTAGAATTTTTAAGAAGCAATTTACACATCTTACTACATAAGCTATTAATTTTTTGACAGCCTGTTTTAGTGTTTCTCAATTCTTTTAAGGTTTCTTCCAAATTTATAATCTATGTATTAGTCTGCATAGACTTCCATAACAGAACACAACGGGCTGGTTAGCTTAACCAACAGAAACTTAGTTTCTCACAGTTCTGACTTAGTTTCTCACAAGTCAAAAATGAAGCTTCGGCCAGGTTTTGGTTTCTGGTGAGGCTTCCCTTCCTGGCTTGCAGACGGCCCCCTTCTCACTAAGTTTTCACATGGCCTTTCCTTGGTGTATGTGGGGACACACACTCCAGTGAGAACTCTCTGGTGTCTCTTCTTATAAGGACACTAATTCCACCCCTATGACCTCATTTAACCTTAATTACTTCCCTAAGGGCCCATCTCCAAATATAGCCTCAATGGAGATTAAAGCTTTACTCTATAAATTTTTAAAGAGGCACAAACATTCAATCCATAACTTCTGAAATACCTCCTTTTCTGACTACAGTGAAAATAAAGGACAGTTCTCAGCACCCACAATCCCTATCACATATCAAATAATCAAAACTTGTCTTCTGAGAATTTTGCTGATTTTTACATATTTCTAAAATCTGTAACTTTGTAAATATTCTGGGCTCTCTTCATGTTTCCTGTGCCTTAATGCAGTTCCAGGGGGGTGAGCTTTGAGTAAAGAAGGAATGACTTTTTGAAGATTTAAGGAGGGAAGTTGTGAAATGGTCATTTTTAGGTGTGGGAAAGCAGACCTGCTAAGGAAATGCAGTTGAAGACTCACTGAGTTTTGGAGTCATGAATTTAAAGTGAAACCTGTTAGCATAGTTGGGTGATCTTTCACCCTAGTTTCAGTTAGGGTAAGAAGGTAATAGGAACTATCCAGAGACAGGGTTATAAGGGATTTTGTTGATGACAGGCTATGATTCCCCAGAGGGAAGACGTTTAGAAAGCAAGGAAGGTTAAGATACTGAGTTGGATTAGAGAACTGTAGATAATGATGGGAGTAAGGATGTAGGTAAAGATGCATAGCCTCAGAGACAAGCAGGTCAATAGGAATCTAACTTAGCCATAATGGTATTAGTCCTACAAAGGGTATAATAGGAAGGACAGAAGGAAGCAATTAGTTCAAGCCGTAGTATAGACACGAGTCACCCTACTGGGCACAAATGGAGATATCCAGTAAATAAGACTTGGTGCAAAAAAAAAAATGCCATAAAATATTTCAATGATTTTTATATTGATTACATATTGAAGTGATGATACTTGGATATATTGGGTTATATAAACTACATTATTAAAAATAATTTCACTCTGTATGTGGCTTCTAGAAAATTAAAAAATTACGTACGTGACTTTTATTACATCTGTACTGGACAGCCCTTGGTCTAGAATATTTTGTGGGAAGTTAAGGAGCCTCTGGACTACTGCTCTTTCCTGTGGGGAGGTGGGGGGGCAGAAGTTTCACTGTAGCCCAAAGTCTTGTTGCTTTTGCATTTGGAGGTTGTTTTTTTCTTCTGTATGAATTAATTTGCATTTGTTACCACTGAATTTTGTTTAGAAACCTTTTTCTACTCAATTCTAATACATCAAGATTTTAACTTTTATCACATTTATTTTAATGCAAACCACCCCACAAAATTAAGTAGCAACTAATCTCCCCCACTATTGTGGTACCAGATTAACATAAGTCATACTTTCCAACCTTTGGGTCCTGTTTTGTAAACATATCCTGTAATTTAAATTATTTTTAAATGATTACATATCCTGTAATCATTTAAAAATAATCACGCCAAGTTTATGTTGTAGTTTTTCTTACACACCAGATGCAACACCAAAGTTTAGGACTTTTCCTTACCACCTTAAATTGCTTAATGAAAGGTAACAGGTATGCACTCTTGGTACAATTTTTCACTTAATGAAACAGATCTGTAGAAATTATAGAGTATTTTCATGCCAGAAAACAAGTTCTTACTCCTCAGCTCTTACGCTTTGATCTCCGAGTATTTACTGCACTAGGCAGTAATTCCAAATATGGTTTTTTAAGCAGATTATATTTTATTATCATGAAAAGGTTTACAAGTTTATGTTCTCATGTGCTTTGGACCAGAGTTTATAATAATGCACAGTGAAAATAGCAAAAGCGTAAGTCAAATCTTATTATTAACCTTTGAAAAAAGTGTGTGAATATATGAATGCAAAAGCACCTGCAAACTGACCAGTTATACCAACCCCATAAATTATCCAGTTTATAAAATATTCCAGTCCGTAACATTTTCATATAATAGTATCTCTAGTGATTATGTGTCCAAGAAATCAGTAGCAAAACCCCCAAAAGTTACATGAATTGCTGTAGCTACCATTTGTAGATATGATAGAGGTTTTATATTATAACAATAACTTAATATAAAGTTACTATAATTGTTACTACTTCTTAAAAAAAAAAACATAATCTTTGTTTAACAGTTAAAAATAGTTTGCTATTTTTAGCCAAGCTTGACTTTGCTGTACCAATTTACAGGGCATTGCTTATTACGTTTAACTTTAAAAGTCACAATAGTGCCCTAAATGTGTATGACAAAGCCAGGATCCTAGGCTGGGTAGAGGTTCTGGTTAAAAAGTTTTGAGAGTGATTCTTACTCTCAGAGGCCTTAGCTTCCCATAATATACCTGTTGACCTCACCTTTTCAGACTTAAAGATATAAACTAAAATAAACTATTTCTTGAGGTTCTCTATATTTGATGAGAATATGAACATATGTTTCAAATCTTCTGAAACTCCATCTTTCTTTTATTACTGTTATGGATGGTTAAGTGTAAGAGATGAGCTTGACAAACATATGATGTGTTTACAGTAATTTTTTTTCACAAATATATTCATCTAGGTGGCCCATATCCGAGCAGAAAGAGATATTTTGGTAGAAGCAGATGGTGCCTGGGTGGTGAAGATGTTTTACAGTTTTCAAGATAAGAGGAATCTTTATCTAATCATGGAATTTCTCCCTGGAGGTAAAAGCAAACATGGTATCAATGACAGACTGCATACAAGCACATCTTTATATGCAGTAATAAGTTTATTGATGAAGTTTACTTTTATATTCCTTGCTCTGAGGTTTTACATAGTCACAGTTTAAAAATATTTACTACCATATTGATGCTCATTTTGATTACAAAACAGATTATTTTGAAGAAATGATAAAGTTAGCACATTTTAAGTATTATCGTTCTGGGTTCACTGTATATAATTAGATTGTTATAAGTTGTGTTACTTCATTTTGTGTTGTTAGAAGGAAATAGCTGAGACTGTGTAATTTATAAAGAGAAGAGGTTTATTTGGCTCATGGTTCTGCAGGCTGTACAAGCATGGCACCAACATCTGCTCAGCTTCTGGTGAGGACTCAGGAAGCTTTTACTCATGGTAGAAGGTGAAGGGGGGAGCAGGTGTGTCACATGGCAAGAGAGATGCCAGGCTCTCTTTTAATCAACCAGCTCTCATAAGAACTCAGAGTGAGAACTCACTTGTTATTGTGGGGAGGGCACCAAGCCATTTGTGAGGGATCTGTTGTCCCCATGACCCAAACATCCCCCACTAGGGCCAGCCTCCAACACTGGAGACACATTTCAACATAAGATTTGGAGGGTAGATAGCCAAACTATATCATAAGTCACGAGTTAAGAAAAATAAGTCAATAAAGAAAAAGACAACCGAAGGGCAAATGATAGACAACGTACAGAAGAGAAACTCTGTCTGGTCTGTAAATATATAGGAAAATGATCAACTTCACCAGTATTCAGAGAAATGTGAATTAAAACAAAAATGAGATGCCATGTCATACTCCTCAGATTAGTAAAATCACTGAACATCTACAATACTGAGTATTGGTGAGGCTATGGGGGAAGCTGTCCTCTTGTAAATTATCTCTAACTTTTATGAAGAGCAGTTTAGAGATATCCAGTGAAGCTGAAAATGCATGTGTCCTGAGATTCAGCACTTCCACAACCAGTTGTGTTCCCTAGAGATTCTCTCTATTATGTGTCACAGTGGTAAAAAATTGTTGCAAGATAAATGCCCATCAGTAGAAGAATGGATGGTCAAATCTGGCATACTTATGTGATAAAATATTTTACAGTAGTTAAGTCGTAAGCTATATCTGGTTCAACAGTAAGATCTCAGAAACAGAGTATAGTAAATAAACCAAGCTGTGGAATTACACGTACAGAGTGATAACATTTATGTAAATTTTTCAAAAATGCAAAAGACTATAAATCTATTTTTAAATATATATGTATATGAAAACATATTTTTAAAATAAGCTGGAAGGATACACACCAAATCCATGATAATCATTGCTTAGCAAAGAGGGCAAGGGGAAAAGAATGGCAATGGAGGGCAAACAATTCTTCTACCTGTTTATTTTTTTTTTTAATTTTTATTTTTTGAGACAAAGTCTCACTCTCTTGGTGAGGCTGGAGTATACTGGTGTGATCTTGGCTTACTGCAACCTCTGCCTCCTGGGTTCAAGTGATATCCTGCCTCAGCCTCCTGAGTAGCTGGGATTACAGGTGCCAGACACCATGCCCAGCTAACTTTTTTGTATTTTTAGTAGAGATGGGGTATCACCATGTTGGCAGGCTGGTCTTGAACTCCTGACCTCAAGTTATCCGCCCACCTCAGCCTCCCAAAGTGTTGGGATTACAGGCGGGGGAGCCGCCATGCCTGGCCCCCTATTTTTCTTTTTAAAGCCTCAAAAAACATATTAAAAAATGTAATCAGTCGTCAATTCTGTGTTGTAAGTGCACCAGTGTTTACAACAGATAAAACTGTTAAAACTTTTTAAATTCCTTGAAAATAAAAGAATGTCTGCAGGTGCCTTTTTTAGTGCGATAATGTCCCACTAAACTCTAAAAGAATATATTTGGTTTCCAGGTGTACTTATTCTGATTTTTTTTTTTTTATATACAGTTTGACATTTTCCTCAGCAGTTAATTATAGAAATTCAGTGGTAGATATTACTTCATTATCAGCTCTGTTGTCATTTGATTTCATATAGTCTCTGCCTTAAAATCATTGAATGTCATGAAACTTGTGTTTATGCAATGGCACTTTTATTTGGCCCAAAATATGGTTAGAAATATACTGGGTAGATCATAAAATGCAAACAGGAAAGCTAGCTAGTTTGCCTCAGCCTCCCAAAATGCCTGTAATCCCAGCATTTTGGGAGGCTGAGGCAGGCAGATAACTTGCAACCAGGAGTTTGAGACCAGCCTGGCCAACATGGCAAAACCCTGTCTCTACTAAAAATGCAAAAATTAGCTGGGTGTGGTGGCACACACTTGTAATCTCAGCTACTTGGGTGGGTGAGGCACGATAATTGTTTGAACCCTGGAGGCAGAGATTGACGTGATCCATGATCACACCACTGCACTCCAGCCTGGGCAAGAGTGAGACTCTGTCTCAAAAAAAAACCAAAAATTTTCAGTAAAGCTTTTACAAGGTATTCCACCTTCGAGGCGTTTTCAGTAATAATATATTTAACTTTCCTTTATTTAGGTGACATGATGACATTGCTAATGAAGAAAGACACCTTGACAGAAGAGGAAACACAGTTCTACATTTCAGAGACTGTTCTGGCAATAGATGCGATCCACCAGTTGGGTTTCATTCATCGGGATATTAAGCCAGACAACCTTTTATTGGATGCCAAGGTATGTGAATAAACTGGTGAATTACTAGGCTGTTGGTTAATTTTTAGAGCAGTAGAGCTGATTTTGTGATTGGAAATCCACAACTGCAATTTAGATGATTGCTAAACATTATTTTATATAATAAGGTACTAGGAGAGAACTTGGGAATGAAATGATGACAGGGAATATGAATATGGCTCTCTATCTCCCTCCATTTTCTACTTTTAAAAATCAGCATCATCAGATATTTATAATTTTACATTTTACTTGTATAAATCCCAAGCTAACAATATTTATAATTGGCATTTAACAGAGGAGTTTATAATAAGGCTTTTTGTTTTCAAAGTTCATATAATCTGATTTTACTGGATTTTTTTAGGGTCATGTAAAATTATCTGATTTTGGTTTATGCACTGGATTAAAGAAAGCTCACCGGACTGAATTTTATAGAAATCTCACACACAACCCCCCAAGTGACTTCTGTAAGTTTTTTTTTTTTCTGGTTAAGATATAGCTGGTGTTTAATTCAGTACTGTAGAGAACTGAAGGTTCTTTCCCTTTCTCCACTCCTTAATCCACTGTGTTTTAGATGTAAATGTGTGATTTTGTTTTTGTGGAGAGCATTTTTCCCCTCATGATTACAATTCCATATTGTTGAAATTAGCATTTCAGAACATGAACTCAAAGAGGAAAGCAGAAACTTGGAAGAAGAACAGGAGACAACTGGTGAGTCAACCATGTTTTTAAGAAAGAATTTTGTGCCTTGGTTCTAAAATCTCACCTGGTTTAACTTATTTGTATCTTTATAATGATTAATATTTACTGCCTCACAATAATAGCTCTTTTTCTGGAATCACACAGTTTTCTTAGTTTCTCTGTTAAGTTTCCTTGCCTGTAAAGCAAAATGTTGGTTTTTACTTTATAACTTTACAGTACTTTACTGAGCATACTTATGAGTAAGCTGTTCACTAGAAATGAGCACTTTAAATAAAACTCACTGAGGTGAATGTGATTGTATTGAATGCCTTGTGATTTCCATTTTTCATATCTGTGTTACAAATCCTGATACAACAAATATCAATCAGCAAGTAAGGTGGTTGTTTCTAAGAACTTCTTTATAAAGAAAGTGAGAAGTTTGGGATGTAAACAGTGTTACAATAAAACAGAAAAATTAGAAAAAGCTGGCTTTGCCACAGATAAACTTAATTACTCCTTTAATATAGAATCACATTATTTTTAACCCCATACTATTTCCCCTCTATAACTGAGCAAATAGAATTGCTTCCCATTCTTCCTCTTTCCCTTTGTCCTGTTAATATGGTCCATGAACATTCTGTGGGTTAAGAAAGTGCCTTTGGATTTTGTTTTCCTAATTTCTTATAAAATGCCTGGCACATATGGACACTCTGTAAATATTTGTTCAACCAAGTGATAAAAGGAAAACTAATTCAGCATTCCCTCAGGAAAGTAAATAGACTGAAAAATAATAGTCTAATACTCTCTAAAACCAAATAAAGTGACCTTTGCATTATTGAGTTTATTATCTCATTAACCTAAGTAATTGCAAACTTCCTATGCTTGTAAAAATATTTCTGTATTTTTAAATGTATTGAGTTATGCATTAAGGAGAAAAACTTTGTTCTACTTTTAAAATGTGCCCATTTTAGATCAGATTTTGCAATTGAGAATAATTGCAGTATTTCCCATTTTTATAGGGAAAAACTGAATGCTGCTTAAATATATGGTAGGGGAATTCTGTACCCCCCTATTTACGCAATATTACTCAGGTGTGTGTTTTATTATTCTCATGGCCAACAGTCACCAAGCCTTAGATCAAGCGTTTCCCAAGGGAGAAGTAGAGAGGACTCAGTGTTTAGGACAGGAAATGTTTTTAGCACCTGGATCCCCTGCCCTCTAAATGCCAGTTATGTCACTGAGATGACAAACTCTGCAGTCATACATTTCCCATGGCCCCAGAGTACTACTACCCCTAGTTGAGAATTACTGCCTTATAGAAATCATTTTTGTAAGATTTTATATAAATTAAGAATTCGAAACTGCATAGCTTCCTAATAAATAAGCAGTAGTACCCTGGAATTACATTTCTAATGAAAATACCTCATGCTTATTTTTGTAGTTGGTAGTTTACAAAGCACATGCCTTTTATTGTTTCATCTTTTTATCAACTCTCTTAGGGCAGGTATTATTATTCCAATTTTATGTAGGCAGAAGCTGAGCCTCAGAGAAACTGAGTAATTTGCCAGAGAACACATTAGTAGTGAGTGGGGAAGCCAGGTCTTCTAGGTTCAACTTTTTCATTCTATTTGAAATAGACTGAAGGCTATATATATAAACTTAATTGAGTTTCTTGGGGGAGGGCAGAAATGATACATTCTTATAAAATGCCTGGCACATATGGACACCCTGTAAATATTTGTTCAACCAAGTGATGAAAAGAAAACTAATTCAGCATTCCCTCAGGAAAGTAAATAGACTGAAAAATAATAGTCTATAACATATTATCTGACTCACTACTTACCACTAAGCCTTGCACATGATAAACATGTGAAATAAATATAAATGAAAATTTAATGCCTCTATATATTGCTTTTTCCAGTAGTAAGCCATCCTCAGATATATGTTTTTTAAATGTTAAGAATGCTGGTTTGACAAGCTGCTCCTTTGTAGGCATATTCTACAGTTGGGACACCAGATTACATTGCTCCAGAAGTATTCATGCAGACTGGTTACAACAAATTGTGTGACTGGTGGTCTTTGGGAGTGATTATGTATGAAATGCTAATAGGTATGTTTTATCATTCATTTATGTACAAAATATATACATTTCCTTGAGTGCCATTGTTTGAACAGATGTCATTGACTAAAATATTTGAAGTCTTTTAAACTTAATTCTGATGTCCCCCCCAATGTTAAATGCATACTGATCAATACCAGTGAGCTCTCCAGGGATCCTGTTTCAGGAAGGCAAGTATTTAACCCAAACTCCCACGTATAAAAATTGTTACCTGCATAGCTTTTCATGTAAAAGGGGAGGCAGTACTTTAAATCTTTTATCTTATTGACTTTATTAGCAATTTTATTGTAAATTGATGACTGGTGGCATTTTTGACTGTTTAATAGAGCACTTGGTTTGGTTTCTTATAGCACATGTTTGGTAGGTATAACTTCACTGATCACAAAGCTGATGAAACATTTTTGATTTCTTTGATACATAGGTTATCCACCTTTCTGCTCTGAAACACCTCAAGAAACGTACAGAAAAGTGATGAACTGGAAAGAAACTCTGGTATTCCTCCAGAGGTACCTATATCTGAGAAAGCCAAGGACTTAATTCTCAGGTTAGTGGCTAAATTCCTAGAGGAGTTCACAGTGTCTTCAAAACTTCCTAAGTACCTAAACAACTCATTTCACTTTTGTTGGGGAAGAGCGGATACCACTGATGTATGGATACCACTGATGTATACAGTCAAAGAGATCAATAAAGGTGTTTTTAAAAATGTGAACTCTTAAAAGGAAGTATACAGAAAAAAAATGTTGGAATTAAAAAGAGGGAGGAGATCTTGTATTGCTTCAGTTACTGATATATGTAAAAGCAAAAGGTCACTTCTGTTAGAATGCAATGACCTGATTCCATTAAAGAGAAAAGGGAAAATGTTAATAGCAGATTCCTGTCATGAAAAGTATATATGTGAAATCTTTTAGGCAAACATTTCCATGTGTTCCTCAAGTAATATGAAATGTTTTGGTACTGTTGTGAATGGCTAGAAGGACTATAAATTGGGGCAACTTGTGGGAATAGCCAGTTGGCAGCATACTATTTTAAAAAAATCCCTAAACTATATATGACCTTTGACCCAGAAGTTCTACTTCTAGGAATTTTATTTATGCAGATAGTCAGATATGTGTAAAGATTTAGGTACAATATGTTTATCATGGTATTTAATATTGAAAACTATTTAAATGTTCAACAATATTGGACTGGCTCAATAGTAGACTGGCTATAGTATTTCCATATGTAAGTTTTAGGAAACAAATTTATAGAAAAACATTTAGTGACTTTGGCAGAGTTTCTCAATATATCAAGTAAAAAAAAGCAGACCTAACATAGTAACTATAGTATCAACACAGTAGTTTCAATACTATAAAAGATTAGATTAGAATATTTATAGTCGTTATCTCTAAATAATGCTATTACAGATGATTTTTATTTTCTTTCACATTTCCTACAATAAACATAGTTAACATCAATAAAAAGAAAAATATCATATTGTTTAAAAAAAATATTTGAAGTAATCCAGCTAGAATACTTTAGATGTAACTTGTGTCTGATAATTTTTCTGTTTCCATGTTGTAGATTTTGTATTGATTCTGAAACAGAATTGGAAATAGTGGAGTAGAAGAAATAAAAGGTCATCCATTTTTTGAAGGTGTGGACTGGGAGCACATAAGGTATGTTCCTAGGCTTTGAATGGGAGAGGTCTGAGTAAAAACAAATTTCTAGAGTTAGCAATTAACTTACCTCTGATTCTGCTAGTGTAACATATAATGTCATTAAGTCCAATATTTTCTGGTTATGTAAGTGAGTGGGACTGTTGTGGCTATAGCTAAATGACTCATTTTAGGCTTACATTCACTTTCAGGGAAGAAAATTGGGCAGCTGTTTAAATTCTTACATTCATACTCACACAGTGAAGGCTGTTAGCATATGAAAGATGTATTTACATTTCACAATGTGACCTCTCATTTTTGTCCTTGCTGTAATATACTACATAGTATCTCCTTAATTAATTTACAATAAGGTACAGTCCCTTCTTTAAACATTAGTTGGGGGGTCATTAAATAATACAAGTAACTTTTAAGAATTTGCTTACAGTTGTTAATTGTGAGCATTGGCCTTTTTTCAGTTTATGGCCAAACTACCTTCAATAGTTCTGATCTGTTTTCCACACAGCAACAGTTTAGAAGCATAAATCAGGCCATGCCACTTTCCTGCTTCCCTTTGTACTTGGAATACAGGGAAAAGGCTTCACTGCTTTCTTAGGACTTCAGGGTATAGCGCTTTGCCTCATCTGCAGAAGTTGCATCTCGATGGCCTTTCCTACTCCTCTTCCCACCTCCAAGTTTGGCCATTTGTTATTCATTCTGACTGAAATGCCCTCTCCCCACTACCTCTACCCCTACCCTGCCTAGCTGGCTCCTTTGCATCTTCCAAGACAGCTTATGTGTCATTTCCTTGGTACAGATCTTCACTGGAGAACCTGCTGTGTGCTAGGCACTCTGCCTATTATTATTATTTTTTTGAGACAGGGTCTCACACTGTCACCCAGGCTAGAGTGCTGTGGCGTGATCATGGCTCATTGAAGCCTCGACCTCCCAGCCTCAAGTGATCCTCCCACCCCAGCCCCACAAGTAGCTGAAACTACAGGTGCTGTTATTATGCCCAGCTAATTTTGTCGTGGTCTTTTTTTTTTTTTTTGTAGAGATAGGGTTTCACCATGTTGCCAAGGCTGGTCTTGAACTCCTGAGCTCAAGTGATCCAACTGCCTCAGCCTCCCAAAGTGCTGGGATTACAGGCGGCCAGCCCACTCTGCCTATTATAATAATAGCTAGTTTTAAAAAATCACTTATTGTGTATCCAGTACTGTTCTCATTACTTTACTTGTATTTCTAATCTTATCCTCATATAAGCTTTATAAAGTAGGAACTGTTATTATCCCTGTTTTACAAGTGAGGAAACTAAGGCATAGAAAAGTTAGGTAATGTGCCTACAATGGGCAGCTAGTAAATGAAAGAGCTAGAGTTGGACCCAGGCAGTTAGATTGGATCCAGGCAGCGTAATGATTAAGAGTTAGTGGAAGGCCTAACTCTTAATCATTATGCTGTGTAATACCATACACACACAACTTAATTGAATAGAAAGAACTGTGATATCCCCCCCCCTTTTACAGTGGAAAGGATGCTTAGAGACTGCCAGTTCTCCTGGTTTTATAATGAGGGAATAGTCATGGCACAGGGACTTGCCTGCCAAGGTCATACTGCTAGTTAATAACAGAAAGGTTAGATCTCAGTGCTCCAGGGTTCTTTCCACTAAACTAGGTTTATTAAATTAGTACATTAAGTATAAATGAGTTGGAATAATTCTGGTAAAAAATATATATGGTTTTATATAATTTGGTAAACTTACCACCTAATAAATCCAATAAATATTTGTTGAAAAAACAGAAGTAATAACTGATAGCTTCTTTTAACTATCTCTATAAACCTTTTAGTATGATAAGAAGGCATTTTCATGACTGGTTCTTTTTTTTTTTATTGAGATGGAGTCTCGCTCAGTCGCCCAGGCTAGAGTGCAGTGGCACGATCTCAGCTCACTGCAACCTCTGCCTCCCTTGGTTCAAGCAGTTCTCCTGCCTCAGCCTCCCAAGTAACTGGGATTACAGGCATGCGCCACCATGCCTGGCTAATTTTTTGTAATTTTAGTAGAAACAGGGTTTCACCATGTTAGTCAGGCTGGTCTCAAACTCCTGACTTCATGAATTGCCCGCCTTAGCCTCCCAAAGTGCTGGATTGCAGGACTGGTTTCTTTTAACTATCTTTGATCCTCTTAAAATTTATATGACAGAAGTTTTTGTATTCAGATTTCATCACAAATAGTCCCTTCACCTGTGTGCCCCTCATTTCCCCAAATGATTTTTAATTTATGGATTGTTACTAGAATTCTATTCCTAAATCAATTAAGAAGGATCAGTCCTTAAAATATCTCACATACTTTATACAATTATACAATCTTTTAAATAAAACCTCTTTTACTTTTCATTAGCTCACTTTTCCACTTAAAAAAATAGTATGAGAAGGTCTTGGTACAGAGATATAAAATGGCAAGTAGCTGGCGATGCTTAATGGGTAAAAAAAGGAATGAATAAGACCTACTATTTGATAGCACAAGAGGATGACTATAGTCAATAATAACTTCATTGTACATTTTTTTAAAATTTTTTTCTTAGCAAGGACTTAAAGTATGGAAGAGAAAATTGTACATTTTTAGATAACTTAGAATGTAATTCGATTGTTTGTAACTCAAAGGATAAATGCATGAGGGGATGCATACCCCATTCACCACGATGTACTTATTACCCATTTCATGTCAGTATCAAACTATCTCATGATCCCTATAAATATATATACCTACAACATAATCATAAAAATTAAAAACAAAAATTTTTTAAAATTCCAAGTAAATGAAAACATTTTTTCTTTTTTTCTTTTTTTTTTTGAGACAGAGTCTCACTCAGTCACCAGGCGCCAGGCTGGAGTGTAGTGGCACGACCTTGGCTCACTGCAACCTCCGCTGCCCGGGTTCAAGCATTCTCCTGCCTCAGCCTCCCGAGTAGCTGGGACTACAGGCGTGCGCCACCACGCCCAGCTAATTTTTTTGTATTTTTAGTAGAGACGGGGTTTCACCATGTTGACCAGGACGGTCTCGATCTCTTGACCTCGTGATCCGCCCGCCTCGGCCTCCCAAAGTGCTGGGATTACAGGCGTGAGCCACCGCGCCCGGCCCGAAAACATTTTAATAAAAAATTATACTCAACTATTTTGAACTCCCTTTTACTATTCTCAAATCCACAATAAATTTCCTTGACTTTTCTAATATCTATAGTATAGTATACAGAATTTACAAGTAGACTTATTTGTTGGAGATTGAGAGTTTCAGAAAAGTTACCATGCCTACTCAATACCTTTTTATAGGGAAAGGCCAGCAGCAATCCCTATAGAAATCAAAAGCATTGACGATACTTCAAATTTTGATGACTTCCCTGAATCTGATATTTTACAACCAGGTAAGACAATCTATAATGTAACTAACACTATTAAAAGTCTTTGAAGATGATGGCATTTCACTAATGAAATTCCTTTAATTTTTCTCTTTCTAGTGCCAAATACCACAGAACCGGACTACAAATCCAAAGACTGGGTGTTTCTCAATTATACCTATAAAAGGTTTGAAGGGTTGACTCAACGTGGCTCTATCCCCACCTACATGAAAGCTGGGAAATTATGAATGAAGATAACATTCGCCCATAACCAAGAGAACTCAGGTAGCTGCATCACCAGGCTTGCTTGGCGTAGATAACAATACACTGAAATACTCCTGAAGATGGTGGTGCTTATTGACTGCAAGAGGAAATTCTACAGGATTAGGATTTCTAAGACTACTATAGGAATTGGTTGGCAGTGCCAGCTAGCTCTTTTTTTTTTTTTTTTTTTAATATTTTATTATTTTTGTTAACTTTATTATACGAAGGTACTGGAATAAAAGCAACGGACATCCCTTTCTAACTGCACTGCCTACATGCGTATTAAGGTCCATTCTGCCTGTGTGTGCTGTGGCTTTCAACTGTAACACCTCTAATCAATTCAGGAGAAACATATCATTTAAAGCAACATAGGCTAACCTGTAGGTAACACTGCAGTATTGATGTTTTACTGCAAATCTTATGGGTCTAGATAATCAGTAAAAGCCATCTTCCATAGTTGGTGTTAGAACATTGCCCTATTGGTTTGGACATCTGTAGAATATATATGAAGACATTTTCTGTAATGGTTTTAAGAAATCTAAAAAGAAATACACTGGTTCTCTAAAAAAATAGAATTTATCAAGTTATTACACAAACTCCACAGTAGGGAGTCACAAGTTTATAATAAGCAAGAGAAAGTTTAACACCTTCACTCAAGCACTCCACTAATATATTTATGTTGCATTCAGAAATACTGATGACCTTTATATACGTAGTCTGTATACTCATAGGGAGACGTACTGTATTATATAACATGTAAAGTTTTTTTTTTTGTGACAAGAGGACTTCTTTTTTAACAAGAGGACATGGCATTATTTTAATTTGATTATGGTGAGTTGAATTTAAGAAATGACCATGAAAGCTGCTTGTAGAATTAGTGTATTTTTATTAAACTATTTTTTTAAATGTCAAACTTCTATTATGTAAATGGACTTGTAGAGAACAAAAAGCTATTTACTTTGGTTTTCTAGAAAGTTGTTACATATCATGGCTGGTTAACTTTTATTTCTTTTGATGAAAATGTTTCCTTTGATAGTACTTGTATTATTGTGCCATTATTTTCATATGCTCCAAATGTACCAAAGATCTTCAATAGTGGATGCTCACAACTAGTAGAATTTTCCTTTCCTGTGGGAATGCTGTATTCAGACCTGACAGATCTTTAATAGAGGTCAGTTTATTCAAGGGCAATATTGTTCATGTTTAGCTATATCACTGTGGTGAATATAGATGGAATTAAGGAAGTAAATGCAGGCCAGGGGGTTGTGATGAGAGTAATGTCAGCATCAAATTCTTTGGGTATCGCCCTAAGAATTAAATAATCTTTTCTAGCTTAATATTTTAATTCTAATTCAAACAACTCTGAGGTTTTGGTTTCATTAGTACTAGTTGAGGAATAATATGCTAGCAAAGAATGGCCTAATGTTTGTCTTAATTGTTAATGGATAGAATTTTAAAAATATACAACAATGATAACCATTATAATTGATCTATGATCAAAATCTAAAGTGATGATTTGTTTGTAGGAATGTCTTCCTAATGGGGAAGAACTGCATAGGAGCATTATGCAGATCTACAAAAGCCTTTATAAATGTTGCTGCTAGGTAGCTCCACAGTGTTTTCATAAGGCCATCCTGTTTCCTCCCACTCCCCTATTTTTGGTTTGTTTCTTTTAAAATATTTGTTGAGTACTTCTGTGTTTATCTAACAGTTCATTTCCATTTTTCTAGTTGGAATTTTTTGAGTATTTAGGAGAGAGCTATTAAAAACCCTGGGGATACCTCAATTTGACCAACTCTAATTTTTCTAATTATAACTGCCTTTAATTAAAATAACATTAACTTTTGCTGAAGTTTATGAGATTTCCTCACCCCACATTGCTCTCCCCCTTTATTTTTTTTAAAAAAGGACTGTTTTGCTAGTGTGATAATGAATAGGTAAGATACGAGGTAATTGCAACATTCTCTAGTCCTAGTATGGTTAACTGTTCTTGAAATGGTATTGAAAAATGCCATTAATTCAAATTGACAGAGATTGATAAAAAGAAACTAATTTACCTAAGTTTACTTTTTAATTGCATAAGAATAGAGCATTTTTTTGTTTTGAGTTCCCCTCATTCTTATTACCAGAAAGAGCTTGCAAATTGGCACTGGAAGGATAGTTCTGGAAAGCTACTTTGTTGAGAGTCTCATTCTTCCCTGGAGTTAATAGAGTGATTCACAATCTTTGAGGTTTTCTCCTCATCAAAAGCATTTCTTAAGTGCCTATCTAAAAGCAATTAAAGACTGTGTCTGCCCTTTGAAAGCTAAGAATTTGATTCATGATGCAAATTAACTAGATAATTTGCAAAGTACCCTTGAGATTGAATTTTCTCTATTATACATTTCCCATATTTCAGGTGAATAATTATTTAAATGATAAAACCCTATCTAATCAACTGGGCATAATGGCATTTTCTTTAAATTAGACTCTATTTTGAATTAAAAGAGTTTTATTATAAACTGTGTTTTTGGTTTTTCTAAGTATATAGAAAGCTTGTATAATTCAGATTTATCAATTTCCTGATTTAATGTAGACTTTGACTTTTTAATTAAAAACCTTTGTATTAAAGCAAGTTATGTTATTTTTCTTTATGCATTTATTACTAACATAGCTTTAAATCTTTAAATGTATTGAAGCATTGTGCTGTCTGAAAATAAGGAATTGCTTATAAACCAGCCACTTCTGAATAGAGTATATAGCTGATTTAATAAGCTAGTTAGTGAATGGAAAATAAGTGTGGGGTATTAAAAATGTTCTTTGGTTGGTAAGGCCTAAGATAGGGTTTCATTTATTTCTATATTTTTTCTGTTTTTAAACACCTGCAGAGCTCTGTGTAAATCTCTAAATTTTAAATGTTTTTAAGTACATTTATTTTTGGTGTTTTATTGTAGAAAACCTTAGACAATCAGTTAGTTTTTTACTGACAGGATCAGCAGCTGTCTTTTAATGATCTACAAATAAATGAATTGAGATTTTAGTCTGTAGAAGTCCCTGGCTACCAAACACATTCTCTCTTTGAATTGTTAAAACTCAAAACATTGAAAATAACTGTTTTGCTACAACCATGATTATTTTATTTAAATTTATTTTCTCTTTAGAGGTGCACTTATTTCTGAAAAATCTTAGTGAAACAAATGCTTAGAACAAATACAAGACACTTGGGACTACTAGAGAGATATTTAGATTTTTATGAAAAAATGTGAGGGAATATTGCTGCTTAAAGGAATAAAGTAATAAAAATATATCTTAGTTATTTTTTTAAAAGCAATATAATTCAGCAATTGTCTAGAAAAGTAATCATCAGGCTACTGAGTTTGGTGTTCAGTTACCGAGTTTCAAAAATGTTTTGGTGGCAGGACTTTTTCATTGAAGGTAAGACAAGAATAAAAACTATGTTTACAAAATTTCTGCTGGTGAGGTTTTTTGGTTTTATTTTTGAGTTTTGAGATAGGTGTTACCGAAAACTCAAGAAAGACTATTTACTTAATATAAATTACTGATCAGCTTTTACACTTGAAAATCACATCAAGAACAAAATATTTGAAGTTTATATTTAAAATCTCCAAATCTGTAGCTAAAAACATATTGGCTACATTTTTTAGGTACTTACCGGATGTATAGCTTATATACAACTACCGAACTTGGTCAAAACTAATTGGCAAGCACTAAATTGATGAAAATGGTCAAAATAGCATAGGAATATAAGTGGCCCAGGTACCACAACCTCCTGTTCTGTGGAAGACACTGACAATCATGATGACTTTTTCCACTGAGCCTCAGGGAGCCAGTGAGAATCCCATTCAGCCTCATTTCTCTCCAAGTGTTCCTTGACATACATCATTTCAATAATGTCATTGTAAGACACAACAGTGAAAACACTGAATGTTAAAATTTAGGCATTATAGCAAACTTGGAGATGCTAAATTCATCTTTCAAAAACATCTAGTGATACAAAGAACTTGTATTTGTACACAAAATGCCTTCACTTATTTTTTACAACTACTCTGTAATTACATAATTACCATCATTTTATAGATGATGAACATGAGGCGGAGTGATCATGACTTGCCTGAAACACAAGTAATAAATTGCCCTTGAACCCAAGTCCAGTGTTGCCTACTCCTTCAAATCAGAGTGAACTTGATTGAAAAAATAGCTCACATGCTTCTATGATCTAAGGACTATACATGGAGTGATAGGGACAGAGTTATTACTTTGCATACTTTTGACTACAAGTGACAGAAAACACAAGTAAAAATTGTGTTGGCTTCAATGATAAGGAAAGTTTGTATATTGTGTAACAGTAAGACACAAGATAGAGAGCTTCCAGAGTAGTCATTTTAGCATCTCAGAAACATCAAGGAATCCAAGAGCACAAGAGCAGTGGTATACACCTGTAGTCCGAACTACTCAGGAGGCTGAGGCAGGAGGATCCCTTGAGGCCAACGTGGGCAACCATACCAAGACCCCATTTTCCATTTTTCTGCTTTATCATGACAATTGTATTGGCTTGGCCTTGGTCTTATTTTCTCAGAGAAGCTAGATGGCTACAGAGAGTCTAAGCATCAAATCCTCACACAATATGTAAGGCCTTAAAAAAACAAATACTTCTGCATCTCACTTTTTTTTTTTTTTTGAGACAGTCTCACTCTGCTGCCCAGGCTGGAGTGCGGTGGCACGATCTTGGCTCATTGCAAGCTCCTCCACCTCCTCGGTTCAAGTGATTCTCCTGCCTCAGCCTCCCAAGTAGCTGGGATTACAGGCATGTGCCACCATGCCCAGCTATTTTTTTTTTTTTTTAGTAGAGACAGGGTTTTGCCATGTTGGCCAGGTCTCAAACTCCTGACTTCAGGTGATCCGCCTGCCTCAGCCTCCCAAAGTGCTGGGATTACAGATGTGAGCCACCGTGCCCAGCCTTGCATCTCCACTTTTTAAGAGCAAGGAAAATCTTTTCCAGAAGCATTCTAAGCAAAGTAACCCTCGCATCTTACAGTCCATGACTGTGCCATCCATATAGTCCTAAACAAGTACCTGATGGGCAATTGATTTAAAACTAATCAAGCATCACATCCCTGCTACTGGGATGAGGCTCACCTAAGGAACATGTCCACATGGGTACCAGAACCAAATTAGGGGTGCTTTCGACAAACTAGGTAATCAAGAGGATGCCACACAGCTTTACTGTAATGATTCTTACCTGAAGCCATTGCACCTAGATTGTGGTGTTGGATCTGCTGTTGCCTACATAGGAACTGAAGGTTGGTCCATTAACGTTTTTCCCCAGAATAGAATTGGGCCTCTGGACATCATACAACAGGATGGACATCATACAAACAGGCCTTGGTCTTTTTAGTGCTTTTGCCATTCCTCCCAGATCCTATTAATCAGAGTAGATAATTTATTGGTCCAACTCCTCCAGAGCTCATATCAGAAATAGGGACCCTCATCAACTTATTTCCTCCCAAGATCCAGCCAAGGGCGGGGTGGTCTAATTACTGTTAGCTCAGTTGCTCTGTCAAAATTGGGAAGATGATCTTTGACTAATGAAAAACACTTCTCAGGTGAGATTGCTAACTAACATCAAGTTATCTGAATTACTTTACCTTTTTATTAAAACATTCATCATCAAACTCCTAAACACAGGAAGACTTTTAAGTCTCTTCCAAAGGGAGAAATTCATAGTAGGAAAGGTAAACTGTCAATACTCAGCCTAGTATCTTTTTTACTTTTTTTTTTTTTCTGAGATGGAGTCTTGCTCTGTTGCCCAGGCCGGAGGACAGTGGCACAGTCTGGGCTCACAGCTACCTCTGCCTCCCAGGTTCAAGCAATTATCCTGCCTCAGCCTCCTGAGAAGCTGGGATTACAGGTGCTCGCCATTGTGCCTGGCTAATTTTTGTATCTTTAGTAGAAACAGAGTTTCACCATGTTGGCCAGGCTGGTCTCAAACTCCTGACCTCAGGTGATCTGCTCGCCTCGGCCTCCCAAAGTGCGGGATTATAGGCATGAGCCACTGCACCTAACCTTTTTGTCTTCTTGGGTAAAAAAAATCAGGAACAGAACTTGGAGAACCCTCTTGTACAATTCTGTGTGATGCCGAGAGGACTGAGGAAGACTTGGGATACTATATCTGCTTTAAGAGTGTTTAAAACCTGCAAAAGTAAACATTAGTTGAGTCACTGACACTTACAAACACACACAAACACATAATCCCTAAGGGAAAAAGAAGTGTAAGCAACTCCACATAAAAGATGAGTGCACAACTATTTCCTCATTCTTGTCCTAAGTTTTGTCCTTCTCTGCAGTTTGCTCAGAATTTTAGTGTATTGCTATTCCTGTCCTCTAAGAAATACTGCTTCCCCTCCCCCGCCACTTCCCCGTTGTACATACCGTACTGCAAAAACCCAGACTTAAGAGAATTCATTTTTGACAACTTAAAGCAGTTTTTCCTAGAGTAGAGTACTCAGAGCAACTTTCAAAATCAACTAGGGAGCACATTTAAAATAAGGACTTAGTGGCCAGGCACGGTGGCTCATGCCTGTCATCCCAGCACTTTGGGAGGCCAACGCAGGCAGATCACCTGAGGTCAGGAGTTTGAGACCAGCCTGGCCAACATGGCTAAACCCCATCTCTACTAAAAGTATAAAAATTAGCCAGGGTGTGGTTGTGCGTGCCTGTAATCCCAGCTACTCGGGAGGCTGAGGCATGAGAATTGCTTGAACCTGGGAAGGCGGAGATTGCAGTGAGCCAAGTTTGTGACGTTGCATTCCAGCCTGGGTGATAGAGTGAGACTGTGTAAAAAAAATAAAAAAGAAAGCTATCAAATTTCCACTCCTTATGGCAGCTGCCACCACCTCCTTTACCGCCTCTCCCTCTTTCAGGAGTAGACTGTCCTCTAGTTACCTCTCTGCTTTTCCTTCCCTTAGGCCATGTTCAAGCTGATCTTTCCTGTACCAGAAGTCCACCATAGACCCCCCTCTCTCCCTAAACACATATAGGAGAGTGTTGGCCTACTTGTTTCTCCAAACTGCACTCATTCATCAATCTGCCCAGCAAATCCAAGCATCTTCCCCAGGATTCACCCTCCACAGGATGCTGGAGCCAGGGTAGGAAGAAAAAGGTAGTTTTAAACATTAATAATTTATTTTCCCCAGTCACTTAGGACATCAATAATGGGTAGCTGATATTTATTTTTTTTTTAAATTTACCATCTTTACCACTTTAAGTGTACAGTTCAATGGTAGTAAACATATATATCCTTTTTTTTTCCCTCCTTACTGTTTTCCACACCCTCTTCTCTCCCCTTCCTGGTTTCTGTGTTATTTATTGTTATGCATCATGGAAACAGTATCTTCAATTTAGCTACACTCTGAAGCAGGTGTGGTTTTTTGTTGTTTTGGGTTTGGGTTTTTTTTTTTGTTGGTTTTTTGGGGGTTTTTGGTCTTGGACCAAATAAAATATCTAAGTGACTTTAGTCCCCTCCCCCACCAAACTAAGTTATATTGTTACAATCCCAGCAGGAGGTTAAAAGGACAAGAGTTTACAGCTGTGAGGCAGTGGTTCCTAATTCCAGATGGACAAAGGAATATTTGTTCTACCTTTAAAATATTTGTTCTTGCCTGAGTACTTAGCAATGGAAGAAGATTAACGAACAAATTAAGTTAAAGGTAAGCAATGATTCCTGGAAAGCAAGGCTGCTTCCGGGCTTTTGGCAGGGGAACCATGCTGATCAAAATGAACCGCGTGCATTCTATTATACAAATCATTCAATCGCCTTTCTCACATTTTCTTTCCAAGGAGAAAATATGAGAAAACCACTCATTGGAAGTCAGAGGTTACCTTCCTATCCATCTGGCAAGACACTGTGTCTCTTTGCCTTATCCTATGGAATATATAGCCACTCTTTACAAAACAAAAAGTCATGTTTTAGAAAGCTCCAGAGCATAAAGAAAAGAGCAAGCAGGATTTAAACCTGAGCAGTAAGGGGAATACCTATTAAACAATGAGAGGGTTGCACCCCATGGAATCCTGTGGGCCGGCTTTGCTTGTGCATTACCCTTTCTGCTTTTGTATTTTAGATTCTGGATTCCCCTTCTCTTGCTTTTAGACTTTGGTGGAAATGAATCATCGTTTCTAAGAAATGGCGACTGCAGTGATTCACAGGCAAGCTTACTGGACACCACAATAGGAACTCCTAAGAAGGAGACCTAATTTTCATGTTCGTGCTTCTACTATCTACTAGCTGAGTGATCCTGGCTGAGATTGTCATCATCTCTGTATTTCTGTTTCCCTACTAAGACAGGAATTAAGAAAGAGGTTGTGAACCAATAAGGGGAAAAATGCACTGTAAGCAAGGCCATGTATAGAATAGTATTTACATTTTAACCAGGATCTTAGGGCCCAGGTCTAATTGATTCTACCTCTTACCCCTTGGTAAACCACCTCAAAATAGCATACACTTGTCTGGAAAGCCAAGGTTTGAATACATCTGGGGGGAGCCCTCTGTGGAATTACTGTTTCTGAGCTGCCAGGAGAAGTTGGTGTTGGTAGAATTTGGAGTGGAGTTCCAAGTCAAAGCTAGGGGTGAGATGTTTCAAGAATGGTTTTGATTAGGGATGTGTCTTAGTGTGTGTTACCCAGGACAGCACAGTGTTCAGCAGGCGTCCCTTACCTCTAGCTGCATACAGTCCTAGTCCCCTGCTTAAGTCTGCAACAGTTTTCTCCTGTCATGCCTACTGGTCTTGGGAACATACTTCCAAACCCCCTGCCCAGACTCTAACAATGGCCCTAAGTACTGCCCTGAGGACACATAAGCTGCTGGTTAAGATGCTGGAATTGAGTCCATGTAGGAAAATTATTACATGTAGGCTGGTTGCAAAGCTTGATTTTGCGTCTTCTCTATTGTGCCTTTCCTTTACTACTTCTACTACATTACCAAGCAATGGGTCTAGGGACTGCAAGGTTCTTTGAACTGGCCACACCATAGACCATACCCTAAATCGAGCCATGGTGACCCTCATGACCCACGCATACACCTCTGGATGGCCTCCGGGAATTAGAAAATGTTTAGTAACTGGAAGATCACAAAAAGGGGAAGAATGATCCACCCCTGCAGTGCCTAATTAACTTGAGACATTCTTCTATTGTTCCTTATTCCTGCCTCAATTGATAAGGCAATTGGACTTCATAGCCGACCTTAGTCAACCTCGTGACTCCAGACCCAATGACCCCTCCCAGCTTGCAAAAACCGCCCTAAACTGTAACTTCTGTAACTTTCCACTGCCTACCCTAAACCTATAAAACCAACTCCAATCCCACCACCCTGCACTGACTCTCTTTTCAACTCAGCCCACCTGCACCCCGGGTGAGTAAACAGCCATGTTGCTCACACAAGGCCTGTTTAGGGGGGTCTCTTCATTCAGAGCACGCGTTTAACAGGGACCAGTGGGTGGGCAGCGAACCAGTGTATTCTAGACACTAGCCATAAGGATGTAGGGCTGTCAAGTAATCCCCAAAATATCTTGTTTCTGGATTTACCCAACCATTCCAGGCGGCAAAACGACTTCCTCGGGGACCCTCTCCGTCCTCTACACCCTCGTCTCTGCAGGTAAGCCCTTCCTTAAGCAGAAAAGAGCAGGGTCTCTCGTCCAGCACCCGCCCCCCCTCCCCCTCCCCCGCTAACCAACCCCAGCCCCGTGCCCTCCGCTAACCCGCCGTGCAAGGATCTTCATTTACCCTTTACCTCTGCCCCGAAGGTCTACAACTACAATCTTCGGAACGCCGGGGCAAAGCCTACTATGAGCATGGAAACCTGTTTTCAATGGGCGGGTTGCCAGAAAGACTCAACTGGCCTTTTAGCACCTTGCGGCTCGCGGGAGGGCTCGGCGGGGCGGTGTCCGCGGCGACTCCGCCCTTCGCCCGGGTCCCGTTCCCGCCGGGGGAGCCCTGGGCGGCTGGCCCCAGTCCGCATGCTCAGTAGCCGCGGCCGGCCGGGCTGCTAGGCAGTGTCGGCTGCGCGCCCAGGGGCTGCGGTGGCGACCGCCGCGGCACCGGGCAGGGTCCGCCAGTCCCCGCTTCCCCGCTCTGGAGCCGCCGCCTGGGCCAGGACAGGGCGGGCCCGGTGCTCCTCCATGCTGCCAGCCGCGGGGCTGCGGAGCCGGCCGGGTGGCTCCTGCGATGGCGGCGGAAGAGGAGGCTGCGGCGGGAGGTGAGGTTGCGGGCGGCGAGGCGGCCACCCCGGGTGGGCGCGCGGCGCCTGACGCGCTGGGAGCGCCCCCGCGACTCCAGGTCTGCCTCCTGTGCCCCGAGGGGAGCGCCCGCCCCTATCCCTTCGGGCCGGGCGTCGCCTCCGAGGGGCGCTGGGACAGGGCCGCCCCGGGGGGGCACAGGTGTGGCGCGGCGCCCGGCGCGTCCTCCGGGGGCGCGGGACGTGGGGAGGGGACCCCGGGTCGCCGACGGCGCTCAGGACGCTGTGTCTGTCTGGGTCCTGAGCTGGGCGCATTGGCGAAAGAGAGCCGGCGACGGACCCTGCACCCTGGGATGGGAGCAGCCGCCTCCGCCCACCGCTGGGCGCCCGCCTCGGCGTCGGCAAGGCTTGCACTGACGCGGGGACTTCCTACGTCTCTTCTTTCTTTCGTGTAAAACAATTGTCAGCAGCCGTGGACGGAACCCGGGTCGTGCGAACCGCTCCCCCTCTCAGCTGAAAATACTCGCGGCTTCCAGGTTTGAACCGCAGCCCCGCGAAGGAGCGCGCAGGCGGGCAGGTGCGCGTGGACTGGGGGCCACATTCCGGGACCGCGACAGCTCTCCGTCAGCGACGCCTTCCACCACTGCAGCTTCGGGAAAGTTGTCAGTGGAGTTAGCTTGTTCGATGATATATTTCTGAGGTATTTTTGTGAACAGAGTAGGAAGTTTGCTGTGCTTTTTCCTTCTCGCTGGTATTCGCCGGCCGTATTCTGTGGTTTCTTACAACGGGGCCTTTGGGACCACTGCTCACAATTATGGAATGATTATGAAATAGCTGTTAAGACCAATGGGAGGCAGGAAAACAGAAATAACTAAAGGAAGATTGGCAGAGAAGTTCAGGGAAGCAGTTAATTCTCCCCTTTCCTTTTGGAATAAGGTAGAGTTTTAGATATTTCTCTGAAATAAGGCCGTGAGAGAAGGTGGCTTTCGAAATTCTAATATAATTGTGGGAATTTAGATCGTGGAGAGATTTGAGAAATTCCATCATTTGAATATTAGTAGTTTTAGGTAAACCCTTTGTTGAAAATAGAAGATGGCATGTGTGGTTTTAAGCTCTTGACACCCTTTTTGCTCTGTCTTGTGATTGAGTTCTGCCCCTTACTGTCTGTGTCACCCAGGTTATTTGAATTCCCTTAGTCTAAGTTCTCCCATCTGTAAAATGGAGATAACTATGCAGTCCGCCTTATGGGATTGCTAGGATTAAATGAGATATAAATACAAATAAAATGCTTAGCCCAATGCTGAGGCAATAGTGTTTCATAAAACATTAGCTTAATGTAGTTATTAATTTACAACTCCAATTTGCTTTGTGAAATTGGTGAGTCCTGTCTGGTCCATTAAGAAAGGGAGGGAGAGGGGGAAGGGGAAGGGGAAGGGGGGAAGAAAGAAGGAAGAAAATGCACCTACTAATTCAAAGAACAACTTTCCCCAGAGAAGTCTTACGGACTTAAGACAGACAAGCTTTTAGATAAAGTTTATTGCTATTTATCTAACTATTTTGGATAAATAGTTCATTGCTGTTTGCCTATCAAATGTAAAGTTGGGAATAATAACAATTAAATTTTCTTAGTTAAGGGTAGCAATGTTTCTGTGGAGGCTGGGAGAGCCCGAAGGTATGATGAGTATCTAAGATGTCCCAGACATTTCACAAGGGGTGCTTCCGTTAGTCTTACATCAGTTTTGTCATGTAGGTGGTATCTCCATTTCACAGATGAGAAAACTGAGGCTGGCTCACAGTTATACAGCCAGGACGTGACAGAACTAGTTAAAATCCATGGCTTTCAATGATACTGCTTTGGTTTCTTTCCCATCTGAGTTGGTGGTGCTAATGAGCAAGTGTGCTCACTTCCAGACACCTGTTTATCTAAAGAGTGGTAAAAATAAAATAAAATTCTCAATGGAAGGCTCTAGGAAAAAAACAATGTATGTATATTTTTACTATTTCTCCCTAATCCCCCAGAGGGAAAACATAAAACAGGCCTCTGGGCCAGTTGGTGGCCCTCTACAAAACTAGCCCTAAGGTTTTTGTTTTAACAGCATAAGCCAAACTGTGGGTTTCCCCATCCCATCTGTTTTAGATGGTAAACACCGAAATTGAGCGTGCTGCCAAGTGACTGGGTGTCCTCCTGATAAATGATTCCAGAATCCTTGGAGTTAGGAAGAGGGCGGTCTTGGGGAGCAGCACATTTCCAAGACTGGTGGCCAGAGATGGTCTGGGGTCAAGGCATCTGTGGGGCAGCTTTCTCACCTTCCTTTTTCTTACCATTTCATGTTTTCACCTATGATATTATAAGATCCAACTCTTTTACGTGTAGTTCTGCAACTATAGTGGTTTAAATTCATTTTGTGAGTCAGCAGTCAAAAGTCATGTCCCAATCAACCTTGCATAAGCTCCTGCTCCTGGCATGGATCCTTGGGCAAAATTTCTGCCAGAAATGCTTGACTCAAGATAAACTAGGATAGGCTAATTAATATTGAAGGGGGGAGGAAAAGAGAGAAGGGAAGCAAGAAAGAGTGAGAGAGGAGGGAGAAGAAAGAAGGAGGAAGGAAGAAGGAAGGAAGGAGGAAGTGTGAAGTCAAGAGAGGAGGAGAGGGAAAAGGAAGAGGAAGGAGAGAGTGAAGGAAGGAGTTGGAGGGGAGGGGGAGGGACTGACACTCCATCAAAGTTTGACTCCAGGAAAAACAAAAACTGATGTTTAAAATGTATAGGGAAGGCCAAAATGTCAGTAGGATTAGAGTGATTTCAGTGTACTTTATCCTTGTGAAATGACTCCCTGGTTCTTAAAAGCATGATGGTGTTCTGTGCTGTGGACACTGAGGTAGCATCCTTTTAAAATCTCCCTTTGTCATGTTCAGAAAATCATAAATGAGCCAATAACAATTCATTCTAGTAGCCCCAGTTTCAGTTGTCCCATTTAATTGAAGACCTCCACTTCACTGCAGTGACAATTGAGTTACTTGGGGTGCTTGGGATCTGGGTCATTAGTCAGCATCATCATAGACATAAGCATTACCAGGGGCCTCAGAGTATGCCATGTGCCCTACAGGAAGCAAAGGTACCTGAGACATCTGCCTGCTCTGTGAGACAGTGATTCCCTGCCCTGGTTTTTGCAAGTTTACTACCTGGAGTGGCTCGCCTGGTTCTAAGCATCCCATCCCTCTGTAGCCCCTGCCTTGCCCAGTGCCTCGCCCCTTCCCAGTGGCAGGAGCCTGTGGGAACTAAGAGCCTTCAGTATAAGCCCTTATTGGGACTGTAGGTGGGATATATTCTCTGTAGTAGCGTGTATTATTTCTAGATATTTATGCAATTCTTAGCTATGCATGCCCTGCCCCACCCTGTTTCCTTCTCTTACTCAGGTGCTGTCACACTTACTGGTCCCTGACACATACTATTTATATTGTATCACGCTAGGCTACAATATCCCATTTACCCACCCAGTTTTTTAACTTAAATTTTTTTTTTTTTGAGACAGCAGCTCATTCTGTTGCCAGGCTGGAGTGCAGTGGCGCGATCTCGGCTCGCTGCAACCGACTCCCTGGTTCAAGTGATTCTCTTGCCTCAGGCTCCTGAGTAGCTGGGACTACAGGTGTGCGCCACCATGCCCAGCTAATTTTTGTTATTTATTTATTTTTTTTTTTAATTGAGATGGAGTCTCGCTCTGTAGCCCAGGCTGGAGTGCAGCGATGCCTCCCGGGTACCGGTTCAAACAATTCTCCTACCTCAACCTCCCAAGTAGCTGGTATTACAGGCACGAGCCACCATGCCCAGCTAATTTTTGTATTTTTTAGTACAGACGGGGTTTCACCATGTTGGCCAGTCTGGTCTTGAACTCCTGACCTCGTGATCCACCCGCCTCAGCCTCCCAAAGTGCTGGGATTACAGGCGTGAGCCACCGCACCCGGCCTAGTTTTTGTATTTTTTTAGTAGAGATGGGGTTTCACCATGTTGGCCAGGATGGTCTCAATCTCTTGACCTCGTGGTCTGCCCACCTCGGCCTCCCAAAGTGCTGGGATTACAGACGCGAGCCACCACGCCTGGCCCAACTTAAAATATTTTTAAACCTGGCTGGGTATGGTGGCTCACGCCTGTAATCCCAGCATTTTGGGAGGCTGTGGCAGTCCGATCACTTGAGGTCAGGAGTTCGAGACCAGCCTGGCCAACATGGTGAAACCCCCTCTCTACTAAAAAATACAAAAGTTAGCTGGGCGTTGGTGGCACATGCCTGTAATCCCAGCTACTCAGGAGGCTGAGGTGGGAGAATCGCTTGAACTCAGGAGGCGGAGGTTGTAGTGAGCCGAGATTGTCCCAGTGCACTCCAGCCTGAAAAAAAAAAAAGAGTATTTTTAAACTTAAAATATTTTTAAACTTCTTAAAATCAGTTCAGTTATACAGTGTTAACATTCTCACCAGAAAAAAAATGGTTGGCGTGATAGGACATTTGATATTTATGTGGCTAAATTATTTGTATTTCATTTCTCTAGTCTTTAAACTTATGGTTTAAATCTCTAGATAGTACCATTACAGAGAGATTAAAAACAAAGACGTCTAAAGGAAAAGGAAATGTAAAGAGAATCATTTTTCTACTCTATGGTTTGCATTAAAGGATATTTAGAATTGAAGGTTAAGACTATTGAAATAAAACAATCACTTCCAAGACATTCAAAATGTTTTACTTACAATATTTCATGCATTTTTAAGTAGATGAGAAATACACTTTATCATATTTTTCAAGCATAGGGAAAGTAGAGAACCATCTACTACCCTTCTTGACCAAAGTCCCTCCACCTTTGTCTCTCTGATATATCCTCTACTCCATTATGTGAAGGGACCTGCCTTTCCCCAACATCGTGTACACTTTCCCCACCTCCAGACCTTTCCTCAGGCTGTTGGCTGTTCCCGGAATGCCCCTGCCCTCCCTCTAGATAGGCCTGGAAAATCTTAACCAATCAGGCTTGAAGGCTGAGCGCAGTTGTCACTTTTTTTGTATGTGTGGAGAAGATCTGGTATAGGAAAATCAGTATAAGCTTTGGAACTAGGCCATTGGGCTTGCTATTTCTGGTTTCATTACTTATCAGCTATGTAAACTTGGCCAAATTTTAAAACTTCTCTGAGCCCTGATTTCCTTATCTGTAAAATAGGGATAAAATACCTAACTTGGAAGGTTGTTGTGAGAATTAAATGAGATAATGATTACAAACTATTTAATGAACTCTGACCTTCAACAAATGATTTTCTCCTTTTCCTCATGCAGCCTTCCCAGAACCTCCTCGTAACCCAAATTGAATTTATTCTCCCCTCTTATTTTCACACTGTAGTTTTTTTCGCGTGCCTATGATAACACTTGTACCTGTTTGCCACAAGTTATTTGGTTTCTCAGCTCCACCTTTAAGTTGCACATTACTAGGAGGCCAGAATTGGTTCTTACTCATCTTTATAATCTCCAGTTTCTTGCACCTATTAAGTACTTAATAAAGGCTTGCAGATTTTGAATGAAGGATGGTTTGTTTAAGGTGTGGAAGGGGTTAGTTCATTCTTAAAGTATCCATTAAATACACACCATTTACTAGGCAAACAGAGAAGCAGAAATGAATAAAGCAGGTGAAGTGGTTAAAGAGCTTACAAAATGTATTAGGCTGGGTGAGAAATGCAGCCAAAATATTTGTAATACAAGATAGGAACATGGTACAACATATGGGCTGTTAGGAGTTAGCCTCCTCCCCCACAGTTGGGAGAAATTACATCTAGTTCATGAAGGAGGGAACCACAGAAGGCTTTCAGAGAAGGGGCTAATTTTAGTGTTGATGGAAGGATAACTCTTGGAGAAGCAGAAAAAAAAATTGGGGGGAAGGTGTTTTACAGGGGAACAGAGTAGGCATGAAAATAGAAAATCACCAGTGACATGCATATAAGAACTGATGTTAGTATCCTTTGGCTGTGGATAGGAACACTAAAAAGAAAGAATTGGTCCACTAAAGTTTCATCATTTTCTACTGGGCTTCCCAGTAGATCTGTGATGCAGCGTGGACTGTGAACACAGGCAGCCTGTCTTACACACAGGTGATTTTCCTACTTGACTAAAGGAAGGATACATGCATCTTCTTTGGTTCCTGGCAACAGAGCTTTTAAATCACCTTGAAAGGCAAATTATGCATATTTCTGATAAGTAAGAAAGCCAGAAAGCTTACTGATTCCTGGTTCCTGCCAGATGGTTGGCTGTTAGGTTTTAGTCTTCACTCCAGGTTATTTGGGCTTCTTTCTTTCATCTTCTTTTCTTTCCTGAAAAGGGAACTACTACTATCTTTTTTTTTTTTTTTTAACTTTTAAGTTCAGGGGTACATGTGCAGGTTTGTTATATAGGTAAACTCATGTCACAGGGGTTTGTTTTACAGGTTATTTCATCACCCAAGTATTAAGCCTAGTATCCATTCGTTATTTTTTCTAATCCTCTCCCTTCTCCAATCTCCACCCTCCAATAGGCCTCAATGTGTGCTGTTTCCCTTTATGTGTCTATGTGATCTCATCATTTAGCTCTCACTTATAAGTGAGAACATGTGGTATTTGGTTTTCTGTTCCTGCATTAGATTGCTAAGGATAATGGCCTCCAGCTCCATCCATGTTCCTGCAGAGGACGTGATCTCATTCTTTTTTATGGCTGCATAGTATTCCATGGTAGATATTTACCACATTTTCTTTGTCCAGTCTACCATTTATGGGAACCTAGGATGATTCCATGTCTTTGCTTTTGTGAACAGTGCTGCAATGAAATATGCATGTGTCTTTATAATAGAACAATTTATATTCCTATGGATATATACACAGTAATTGGATTACTAGGTTGAATGGTAGTTCTGTTTTTAGCTTTTTGAGGAATTGCCACACTGCTTTCCACAGTGGTTGAACTAATTTACACTTCTACCGACAGTATTTTCTCCGTAATCTCGCCAGTATCTGTTATTTTTTGACTTTTAAATAATAGCCAGTCTGACTGGTATGAGGTGGCAATCTGATTGTGGTTTTGATTTGCATTTCTCTAATAATTGTTGATGTTGAGCTTTTTTTAATAGGCTTGTTGGCCGCCTGTATGTCTTCTTTTTAAAAGTGTCTGTTCATGTCTTTTGCCCACTTTTTAATGGAGTTGTTTGCTTTTTTTCTTGTAAATTTAAGTTCCTAAGAGATGCTGGATATTAGACCTTTGCCAGAAGCATAATTTGCAAAAACTTTTCTCCCATTCTGTAGGCTGTCTTTTCACTCTGTTGATAGTTTCCTTTGCTGTGCAGAGGCTCTTTAGTTTAATTAGATCCCATTTATCAATTTTTGCTTTTGGCACAATTGCTTTTGGTGTCTTGCATAAGGAAATCTTTGCCTGTTTCTATGTCCAGAATGGTATTGCCTAGGTTGTCTTCTGGGTTTTTATGGTTTTGGGTTTTACATTTAAGTCTTTAATGCACTTTAGTTGGTTTTTGTATATGGCGTAAGGAAGGGGTTCGGTTTCAGTCTTTTGCATATGGCTAGTCAGTTATCCCAGCACTATTTATTGAATAGGGAGTCCTTTCTCCATTGCTTGTTTTTGTTAGCTTTGTTGAAGATCACATGGTTGTTGGTTTTTAGCCTTGTTTCTGAGCTGTCTATTCTTGTTCCATTAGTCTATGTGTCTGTTTTTTCTACCTCTCCCATGCTGTTTGGTTACTGTTGCTTTGTAGTATAGTTTGAAGTTAGGCAATGGTGCTGCTTCCAGCTTTGTTCTTTTTACTTAGGATTGCCTTGGCTATTCGGGCTTTTTTGTTGTTGTTGTTCCATATGAATTTTAAAGTAGTGTCTTCTAGTTCTGTGAAGAATTTCATTGGTAGTTTGATACGAATAGTTTTGAAACTATAAACTGCTTTGGATAGTATTGTAACTGGGTTTTTGCTTGGGTGCTGGTGAGGCACAGCTCCCCCAAGAGAATGCTGTGGGTTCTTGGTCTCCAATCTCTTAAAGAATAAGCGATGGGACCACTGCAGGTGCCGTATGCTTGTAAAAGTAAATACTGTACCCAAGAAATGTTGCAGAATGGTGATTTTATTTAGGTAGAGAAAAGAGAAGAAGAGAGAGACTTCTACGAAGAGTGTGGAAGGGAGATTCCAGAGGGGAAATCTCAGAGGGGAAGAGAGCTCCCACCATGTGGGAGAGGATTCCAGAGAGCTGGAAATCCAGTGTGGGTGAAGGAGCAGGGGAATTTATCCGGAGACATTCCCACCTTCCCAAGTTCCTCTGGCCAATGAAAGGAGTTCCTTTAAACTTCCGCTGTGTTGATTGACTCTTAGTTTCTTCCTGTGCCCGTGAAATTCAAACATAAACCATTAAATCTCCCAGATGGAGAGAGATGGGAGGGGGGCATGGTGCTGGGAAATTCTTGCCCTTAAAACTACACCTCCTCATGGACCCAGAAAGAGAACACCTTCCCTCACTATGTCCAATTTTAACAATATTGATTTTTCCTATCCTTGAGCATGGAATGTTTTTCCATTTGTTTGTGTCATCTCTGATTTCTTTGAGCAGTGTTTTATTATTCTCATTGTAGAGGTCTTTCTCCTCCCTGTTAACTATATTCTTTGTATTTTATTCTTTTTATGGTGATTATGAATGGGACCACATTCCTGATCTGGCTCTCAGCTTGACTGTTGTTGGTATATAGGAATGCTAGTGATTTTTGCACATTGGTTTTGTATCCTGAGATTTTTGCTGAAATTATCAGCTTAAGATGCTTTTGGCCCAAGACTATGGGGTTTTCTAGATACAGAATCATATCATCTGCAAAAAGGGATAGTTTGATTTCCTTTCTTCCTATTTGAATGCTCTTTATTTCTTCCTCTTGACCAACTGCTCTGGCCAGGACTTCCAATACTACATTGAACAGGAGTGGTGAGAGAGGGCATCCTTGTCTTGTGCCAGTTTTGAAGGGGAATACTTCCAGTGCTCATTCAGTATGGTGTTGGCTGTGGGTTTGTTATAGGTAGCACTTATTATTTTGAGGTATATTTCTTCAATACCTATTTTGTTGAGGATTTTTAACATGAAAAAGTGTTGAATTTTATCAAAAATCTTTTCTGCATCTGTTGAGATAATCATGTGTTTTTTTGTCTCTAGTTCTGTTTATGCAATGAATCTTATTCATTGATTTGTATATGTTGAACCAAACTTGCTACCTAGGGATAAAGCTTACTTGATCATGGCGGATAAGCTTTTTGATGTGCTGCTGGTTTTGGTTAAGGCAGCTGCTTCTGTGTTTAAATACACTTAACATTCTTCTGAAAAGCATAAATACTATTTCATTTATTTCCATGGCAGCCTGTTGGGAAGCAGGTATCTGCACTTTCCACATTTATTCAGCTTAATGACCTGTGTTGTTCTACCATACCCATCACTCTGTGCCCTTCATATGGGCATGTGCTCCAGGCATGCTTGCAGAAAAGAACTTAAAATGCTCACAGACTTTTCCTGTGCAGCTCCATGGGACAAAGCTGAAGACCCTTAGCCTTAACTTCCAGTACAAACACTTAATGAAGGTTTATAAACAATAAGAAATCCAGTGCCCTGCATCAGAACATACTCCTAATGAAGTGGAGCACTCATGGAAACACCTAAGTGTGGTGACAGGAGATTTTTTTTTTTTTTTGAAACAGAATCTCACTCTGTCACCGAAGCCGAAGTGCAGTAGTGTGATCTCTGCTCACTGCAACCTCTGCCTCCTGGGTTCAAGTGATTCTCATGCCTTAGCCTCCCAAATATCTGGGACCACAGGTGTGCACCACCGCAGCCAGCTAATTTTGTATTTTTTAGTAGAGACAGGGTTTCACCATGATGGCCAGACTGGTCTCGAACTCCTAGCTTGAAGTGATCCGCCCACCTTGGCCTCTCAAAGTGCTGGGATTACAGGCATGAGCCACTGCAACCAGCCAGTTGTTCTTATTTTAATTCAGTTACAGTGCAGAGGATCTCTGGCTTAGAAGTTCCTTGTAAACAGAAACTCTCTCTATATAGCAAAATACATCATCTCTTTTTCTTAGAAGCAGAGAATATAGGAAGAATATATTATTGTGTCTAGAGAGTACTTAAGCTGTAAGTATGTTTTATAGAAATGAAGATTTTAAGAGCTAGATCAGTATACATCTGATCTGTAGATTGAATTTATACCATCTATACAGTAGATGGGATTGAAGTTGATTGAATACTTGACAGAATGTGTTATCAATAGATTTTAAAAGTAGAAGATTATCAAGATTAATAGTTGTTTTGTTAAAGATCTAGAGAAAAGTTTTGATGAAACAATGAACACAATCTGCAGCTCTGTCTTCTTTCGTTGAACATGTATCAGCTCCCCTGGTTGGAGAATTAAATTTCCTCTCTGAGTTTACATGGCACCCAAAGATAGGCTGTGCTTACACTACCATGGAAACAAACAATATTGCATTGTAGGTAGGCCATCTCTTCTATAACAAGTCACCCAGGCAACCACTCTGACCTAGAAAGAGACTAAATCCAATTTTCCATGCATCATGCTGCTAGTGGCTTCTTGAGGACAATTCTTCTTTTCTTTAGTTTTCAACTTGAAAGTACTTTTGGCTTATCACTTCCTTTCAACAATAATCATAGCCACCTCTGTGGTATGCGGTCATAACCAAAATAGCCCAATCTTAGAGGGATGTTCAATTCACACCTCAAAGCCTTGAAGGCATCCAGGGCAAATTATTTAGCAAAAGGTTTAGAAATAATTTTCATAAAATATTTTTTAGGAAGCAACTTTGGATTATGATCAACATCGTTACTAGGGCATGTTATGCCTGGATTGTATTAAAGCCCTAGATATCACTTTGGGTTTTATTGCTTTTAAAATCTACATTGTGCTTAAACATTGTATTTGTAAAACTTTAACATTTGCTTGTTGCAGTGTCCTGCTTCCTTTTTTTTAAAAGGCTCTTTCCTTTTTTCTAGAATAATCACCATTCAGTGAAAAGATATACAAATATTTGTATGAACACTGATGCTTTTTCCCCCCAAAGTTAAACAGAAGGTGTCTCATCTTGTTGCTACTTGAGTTGTCAGGAATCACCTATCTTTTGTAGGCTTTGTGTAGAATTTGGCATATCCAACATGCCTGACTAATGTGAATCATGATAATGGCCTACCTTGTGTCTACTGTTTGCTCATAACCTGCAGGAATTGTATTTTGTTGAGCTATATTTTCCAGTATATAATGGTAAACTCGGTGTAGACCATCCAAATCTAAATACGTTTTTGTGCCTTTGAAAAAACCTGCTGATGTTGAAAATGTTAAACCCTGCATTCTTCTTTTGTGTGGGGGATCAATCAGCCCTAGAACAAGTTAGGGAACTTTTCTGTGTTGATATGGAACTGAAATTCTGACGAACTGTGATTTCTTGCTTTTGCCCATCCCTGGATTAGATATAATGCCTATGAAATGCTGGCCTTTTCTGGAATGGTCATAGTCAGGGAAGCATTCTTCAGTGCTTACATCATTCTGATTATATTCTACATCACAAATGAGTGGTTTCCTCCCTTGACTCCAATTTCCTTGTAGTCATCATGAGTGTTTCTCCTCCCTCTTCTCCCTGTTTCAAAAGCTCAGCATCTATAACTCTGTCTTTGGTTCTGTTAAAAAGTTAAAAAATACTTAATCTTTATTGAGTATTTACTATGTGCTAGGTGTTCTAAATGCTTTGCATGGTATAACTCATTGAATCACCAGCAACTGATGAGGTAGGTACTATTGTTAATCCATATTTCAGATGAGGAAACTGAGGCATAGAGAATTTAAGTACATTGCCTAAGGTTAAGGTGGCAGAACTAGGGCTTGAACCCAGGCAGAGTGGCCTTCAGAGCTTTTAATCTTGCCCTAGATTGCATTCCTTTAGTGTCTGCACATTTGGATGTGGTTCCATTTCTGTGGAGTGCTGATGTTTAAAACTTCTGGGAGGGAGTGTGGCATACTGGCCTAATTTGACTTTGAGAGCATCTGAGGTCTCTCACTTAACAATTGTGTGATGTTTGGCATGTGTATTAGTCAGGGTTCAACCAGAGGAGCATAACCAATAGGAGATATATATTAAGAGATTAATTGTAAGGGATTGGTTTATGCAACTGTGGGGCTGGCTAGGCAAGACTGAAACCCACAGAGCAGGTTGTCAGTAAAGGCAGGCTGAACTCCAGCACAGGCTGATCCTGCTGTTCACAGGTGGAGTTTCTTTTTCTTTTAAGACCTTCTCTGCTTTTAAGACCTTTCAACTGATTACATCAGGCCTACCCAGATTAGCTAGGATAATCTCCCTCATTTACAGACAACTGATCATGGGCTTTAATCACATCTACAAAATACGTTCATAGCAACACCTAGACTAGTGTTTGACAGAATAACTGAGGACTATAGTGTAGCCAAGATGACATAGTGAAGTTGCTTTATTTCTCGAAGCCTTGGTTTTCTCACATGCTAAGTGGGGGATAGTAAACACCATACACCTGTGAGGATTGTATAACATATGTAAAGTATATAGTGCCTGGCATGTCAGGATTCAGTAGCAGATGATATTATTTGTGGCAGTGGTGGGGATGTCAGCAGCTGCAGCTGTGGTCCTACCTATGGTAGTGACTGCCTCATTTTCATCACTCTCTTGGTCATTCTTGTTCACTGCAGTGGATGGTTTCCTAACCAGTATTTCTGCCTCAAACTCTTTTAATCCATCCCCCATTTTTTTCTCAAGGCTCTCATGAAAGGCTTAAAGCCCACTACTCTCCAGCTTTGAAAAATATCATGATGAAATCCAGATACACTATGTTTATAGATTTCCTCAATCAGTGCAAACTACAACTGCTTCCCCCCCAAGATTCCCCCTGCTCACGTGCTAGAAGGTAGTGCTGGGGAGGGCTGCATTCTGCAGTGGCATTGAAATTCATCCTAAGAGTTTTTTATTCCTTTTCAGTTTCTATAGTAAATGAGGATGGGACATGCATGAGAACTGTTTTGAGTTCTGTTTTTTTCTCTTTATTTAAACTAAGATGTAAAACACAGCTGGGCATATTTCACCACTCTGAGCCTAAGTTTTCTCAGCTGTAAGATAAGTAAATTGGACAAGATAATTTCTTTTTTTTATTGTTTATTTTATTGAGACAGGGTTCACTCTGTTGCCCAGGTTGGAGTGCAATGGTGTGATCACGGTTCACTGCAGCCTCCATGGCCTTGGGCTCAAGTGATTCTCCTGTATCAGCCTCTGCCTTTGGAGTAGCTGGGACCGCAGATATGCACCACCATGCCCAGCTAATTTTTGCCTTTTTTTTTTTTTTGTAGAAATGGGGTTTTGCCATGTTGCCCATGTGGGTCTCCAACTCCTGTGCTCAAGCTATCTGCCTATCTGGGCTTTCCAAAAGTGCTGGGATTATGGACAAGAGCCAGCATGCCTGGCTGGTAATTTCTTTTGTTCCTTTTTCCTTCTATTAATCTTTTATTGCAAAGTAAGAAAACCAGGTATGTTTTTAGGATTTTCTCCAAATGTTTAAGAGCAAGACTACTTTATTTTTCCCTATCAAACCAAATATTTAAAAGGCAATACTTACAGCTGAATCAAATGAGAGATTTTAAAAATTAGCCAAAAAAACCTTCTGCTTTTCTATTCCATCAGATGAGAGACAATGTGTGAACAAATGAATGATCTTGGGAACCATTTTAGTCTATTGGACTTGATAACTGTTTTTGCCCTTACTATGAACTGCTTGTTCAAATCCAACTCACACTAAACTCCCTGCCTTGTTTCTGACCTTTCTGTCTTATAAACATTACCTTCCTACTTATTCCTACTTTATCTTATCTCTTGAATGTGATGATTAAACCTTTGTTTTCTTTTTTAAAAAAATTTTTTCTGAGGTAGAGTCTCATTCTGTCGCCCAGGCTGGAGTGCGGTGGTGCAATCTCAGCTCACTGTAACCTCCTCCTCCGAGGTTCAAGTGATTCTCCTGCGTCAGCCTCCTGTAGCTGGGACTACAGGTGTGCGTGTCGCCACACCCGACTACTGTTTTGTTTTTTTAGTAGAGACTGGGGTTTCTCCATGTTGGTCAAGCTGGTCTCAAACTCCCGACCTCAGGTGATCCACCCACCTCAGCCTCAGCCACCGCCCCTGGCCTATATCTTTGTTGTCAAAGTTTTGCTTCTACCCTTTACCATGATTCTCACTTTTCTCTGGCTATGTGGCTGTTGTCCACCAATGCTAGAGAGAGCATTCTGTTCCCATAGTCTACTGTCAGACTGTGGCTCCCAGGTGATGTCATGGTTTTTGAAAATATACTTTAAGACTCTTCAAATTCAAAACCACAGGTGTATAGTTGCAATGGTTTGGATGTTTCTCCCCTTCAAACCTCATGTTGAAGTTTGATCTCCAGTATTGGAGGTGGGGCCTAATGGGAGGTATTTGGGTCATGGGGTGGATCCTCCATGAATAGATTAATGTCCTTCCTTGGGGGGTAAATGAGTTCTCACTCTATTTAATTGTTTGTTAAAGCTGGTTATTAAAATGCCTGGTACAGTCTGACCCTCTTGCTTTCACTCTCCCCATGTGATCTCTGCACATTCTGGTTCTTCTTTACCTTCTACCTTGAGTGGATGCAACCTGAGGCCATCCCATCTTGAACTTTCCCACTATCAGAATCATGAGCCAAATAAACCCTTTTTCTTGATAAATTACCTAGTCTCCATAGCAACACTAAATGGACTAAGAGTAGTTTAGTACAGTAGTCAAGTACGAGATAGACCCAACATCTTTGGCATTGAATATCACACAGGGAAGTGATATGGCTATGTACATCAAAACTTCAAGATTATGTGCTGCATTTTCTTCACTATATGCATAAATGATATTATTTCTCAATAATTTTGGCCTCCTTCATTTGCCCATGCCACCAGAGGCATTCAAAGCCTTTGATTAATACCTGGTAGAACTGCAGGATACACAGGAAGATCTGTTTGATTTTTGAGTTCCATGAAGGATTAGTCTCTTTGTCACCATCACATCCCCATCCCTCAGCTCAGCATCTTGTTCATAGTAGGTGCTTGAGGCATATCTACTAATTGATCTGCAGGACATTATAGGACCACAGCTGACAAGTACCACCCATTCACATATGGTGGCCATCCAAATAGGGGAATGGGCTAGCTTTTTAAAAATCATATCCTTTCAACCAGGTCGTACTGCAAACTGGAAAACTGGTTTGAATATATTCTAAGGTTTAGAACATAAACATCACTTTTCTGATGTTCACGCCCATGCAGTTGGTTTGTTTTACCCTGAGTGCCATGCCCTTAGGATCAGCTAGGAAGAACCAACCTTAGTATGAACTGTGCAAGAGATCAGGGCACCTGCTGATTTTAAGGCCGTCTTTAGTACACAGTCCAGTATGAGCAATACAAGCAAATCCACATCTTATCTTAAACATGCTCTAAAATATATGTGCTGTTGCATTGAGCAATCCTGGGAGATTCCCTGGCCTATCCTTACTGGTAGGAAAGATGTGTCATTATCAGGTAACCAGATCCCCTATGGCTCATTTTAAATGGTGAGGCTAGCACAGCATAATCCATGGGGCTCTCTGATACCTTGGCATTGTTTACAGTTTTACTCCCAGACTATTTACCCCAATCCAGATTAGTTCAATTTTCCCACCTGCTGAGTGATTGTCTGAGTCAGTTCCAACCATTCATATCTCTTTCCTCGTGTCAACCTTTTACTTTCCTATAACTCTGCCTGGGCTCTCACTTTGCCTGAGTTGAATATGGCTATAGTGAATAAATTCCCTGCTGTTCTCTCTTTGGCTTTTTTGTTCAGCATGATAGCCAGTCAACTTGGCTTGAAGATGGTGATGTTCTTGTGGTCACTTTTGCACATAGCCTGCTTTGGGGAAGCTTAGAGAGGAGATAGATATAATCTGAATCCAGAAAGATATTGATAGTGTGATAGCAAAATTGATAGGGTGATACCAAAGAAGATTTAACTTAACAGAAGAAAGCTAACGTTTGTGTTTCTTTTCTTAAATGAAGACATAATGAAATATACAGATGTGGCTTAACTTACCTAAAGCCACTTTTTAGACTTCAAAAATCTCTCCTCACTTTAAGATTATGACTGTTCACCTCTCTCTATATTTTTTTCTTATACTTTTGTGGTTTTATTTCTTTACATTTAAGTTATTTATCCATCACAAATTCATGATGGTAAATAGGGAGAAATAGAGATTTAACTTTTTCTGAATACTCTTATAGAATTGACTTAACACAAATTATTGAATAATCCACCATTTCCTCAATTATTGAGTGTGGGCAGTGTGTCAGGGATTGTGTTAAACTGGAAATAAAAACATGGTTCCTGCCCTCAAGGAGCTGTGCCTGGTAAGGAAGACTGATTAGTGAAAAGAGAATTAAATGAAGTGGGATGAGCTCCATGATGGCATCAATTACAAAGTGCCACCGTATAATGTCCGAGGGCTTCCAGGTGGCAGGTTTTGATGTTGGGAAACAGTGGGTAGAGAGGACTTCTTGTAGGAGGGAACATCTGACTTTATCTTGACAAGTAAGTATAAACTGAGTAAACCTGATTTTAGAACAGGGAATTCCAGGTGAGGAGAAGCAGAACCATAGGGGGACCTGAGATGATTGGGCAGCATCATGCAGTGCTCTGAGGCCATTGCCTGGGTTAGGAGTGAGAATAGCCTGGGATGAGGCTGATGGGAATGCCTCATATTTCATATTTCATGTAATTTTAAACTCAGTGGGGCCCACAGTTGGGTTTAAAGCAATAGAACGAAATAACCAAAGCTGTCGTACAATAATTAAATTGTTGGTAGTTTGCATATTGAATATTCTCAAGCGTACTACTTTTAATTCACAGCAGTGCTTATGATTTTGAATTGTGTTTGTCTGATTATAGATGGTTTCATATTGCCTTCTTCAAAAGAGGAAGGAAAAATTTATGTTTCACTAATTACATGAGGAGTTTCATGTGGAAATCTGAATTACCTGGCATTATAGTTCTGATTTAATCTTGCTCCACAGCAGTCCTACCCCTTAATTTCACTCAGACTTCAATCAGCTTTAATATTTACACCTTTCAGTCTGACCATTTATATGAGGATGGAAATGTACAGTAGTGTCTGTTTGGATCTTATACCTGGTCATAAGCCCACTACACTCAACTCAGATAAGTAATTAATGTATTACTGAATATCTGCCCAACATAAGTTCATAGATTCCAAAATCCTCAAACATTTGTCTCAGTGTTTTCTTTAAACACTCTATGAGGTCACTACAGTCTTTATTATAACTTCTATGTTACAGATGAGGAAATGACCACAGAGAGGGTAAACGACTTACCTAAACCCATGCACAGTAAGCTGGGGGACAAAATGCTCTTGCTGTGCCTGGTGCTGCCTTCTTGCCATTCAGTCCATGGTCAGCAGAGGCGGTGAGCTCCTTACATTGGGTGTGAGACAGTGTTCTCGTTGTGGTAGGGGCTTGCACCTGAGCTTGAGCTAGGCATCCTGACCAGTGGATATTTTATGGAGTTCACACAGTTATTAAGTTCTTCCTTTAGAAAAGTCCTGGCATAGATTGTCAAAGTCTACTTAGTCACTCCCTGTGAAAAAGCAGGTGCTTTTGGCAGACTACGAGGCTGTTCCCTGCCTCCAGCAACAACTCTTTGTAGACTCTTTGATGCCACAGTTATTTCTAAAGCATTAAACACAACACTAACATGCTTCAGTTATCAGGTATGGAATATAGGCGATTAAAGCCATGTGGCTACCACTTTCTGAAATCAGTACACTTATCCCTCACTCACAAAGGGAATCGTTTGTAGGCAGGTAATCCTTGTGGAAGGCTCTTTCTTAAGTCCCTTAAATACTTTTGCCAAGAGACCTCTCTTCCACAGTACAGGAAAAGGGCCAGTCTGGAATCTTGCATTTGATTAGAAACTCCCTGTCCTGACTATTTGGGAAAACATGAAGATGTTCCACGGAAGTGGCTCAACATGGTCTCGTATCTTTAGCAACGCAAAGTTCGTAGCATCAGCTGTCCAGAGTTGTTCTTTGGGTTTAAAAACAAGAAGGACCATGTACATGACTCTTGGAATAGTGACATCAATTTATCCTTTCAAAGAAATGCCTAAGGTTGTGAATGTGAATAACACAAGAAAACTTTTTAGTATATTTCTTTTTTTTGGAGACAGGGTCTTTCTCTCTCACCAGGCTGAAGTGTAGTAGTGCAGTGGCTTGATCTCAGCTCGCTGCAACCTCCCCCTCCCAGGTTCAAGTGATTCTCCTGCCTCAGCCTCCTGAGTAGCTGGGATGACAGGTGCATGCCACTAAGCCTGGCTAATTTTTGTATTTTTAGTAGAGATGGAGTTTCAACATGTTGGCAGCTGGTCTCAAACTCCTGACCTCAGGTGATCCACCTGCCCTGGCCTCCCAAAGTGCTGGGATTACAGGCATGAGCTACCACACCTGCCTTGTTTTTTTTGTTTTGTTTTGTTTTGTTTTGTTTTTGAGACAGGGTCTTGCTCTGTCACCCAGGCTGGAGTGCAGTGGCATGAACATGGCTCACTTCAGCCTCATCCTTCTACACTCGAGGGATCCTCCTGCCTCAGCCTCCCAAGTAGCTGGGACTACAGGTGTGTGCCACCACACCCAGCTAACTTTTTATTTTTTTGTAGAGATGGAGTCTCACTATGTTGCCCAGAATAGTCTCAAACTCCTAGGTTCAAGCAGTCCTCCTGCCCTAGCCTCCCAAAGTGCTGAGATTACAGGCATGAGCCCCTGGCATCTGGCCTTATTTTTCTGAATTTAAAAAAGTAATATGTGTTAGTTGTAGAAAAGAAAAGGTAAATTAAGAAAAATATAAATGTCTTAACCATGTCTTTTATTTTCTATATTTGGATGCTTTGATATCTGGGCCTTGCTGACTTTGGAGGGACTGTCCCTCCCAGGATTAGCCAATACCTAGAGATAGTAGACAATTTGCCCTTGAATACATTTTTCAAATATAAACCAACTAGTCCAGAGCCCACTACCCAACCGTCTCTTTTATTGAGCCCTTACAGTCTGGGCTACTATCTATCTAACCTAATCACCCCAGAGCCAGATACCAGATCTCTATGAAGGGACAGCCCCTGTTCCTCAGAGTCTGCTGAAATTATTCAAAGTAGCCAATGCCAAGCTTGCTTAGCCTGCCTCACGTTCCTGCAGAAACCAGAATCAAGACTCTTCCCCACAGTTCTCTCTCTTCCTCTGACTGCCCTCAGTGGTGTAGCATGCACACTCCGCTTGGGAACAGCAAGTAACAGTCTACCATTTCGATGGCAATAAATGTCTCCTGATTGGTTGACCCTACTTTATCTCAAATTTCTATTAATAGATTATATTTTAAAACTAAAGCGAACAATATGCCATGTAAAATTTAATATCTTTAAAGCATTTACTATTTCATAAATAATTTGAAAACATTGTATTTAAAGTCAGCAGAGGACTCCATCACATTATTACACCCTAATTTTTTAGCCGTTCCCTTGTTTGCCAAAACTTTTAGATGGTTTTCAGGTTTACACTGCTGACGTATTTTTATTAATTTCTTTGTACAAAAGTCTTTATATCTTTAATAATTTCAGGATAAGTTCAAAGAAATCGATTGCTAAATCAAAGGAAAGCATGTGTTTGTGCCCCTGGATATAATTTTTCAAATTACCTTCTGGAAACATACAGGATGAGCATCTCTAATCTAAAAATGCAAAATCTGAAGTACCAAAAAATCCTAAATTTTTTGAGTACTGACATGACACCACAAGTGGAAAAGTTCATACCTGACCTCATGCGACAGGTCAGAGTCAAAATGCAGTCAACATCAACAAATTAGGCGTTGAAGTAACATACTTCAAAATAATAAGAGCCATGTATGACAGACCTGCAGCCAACATCATAATGAACAGGCAAAAGCTGGAAGCATTCACTCTAAGAACTGGAACAAGGCGGCTGGGCGTGGTGGCTCACGCCTGTAATCCCAGCACTTTGGAAGGCCGGAGCGGGCAGATCACCTGAGGTCAAGAGTTCGAGACGAGCCTGGCCAACATGGTGAAACCTCATCTCTACTAAAAATACAAAAAAATTAGCTGGATGTGGTGGTGCACGCCTGTAGTACTAGCTACTTGGGGAGGCTGAGGCAGGAGAATCACTTGAACCCAGGAGGCAGAGGTTGCCGTGAGCTAAGATCATGCCACTGCACTCTAGCCTAGGTGACAGAGGGAGACTCCATCTCAAAAAAGAAAGCAAGAATTGGAAAAAGGTAAGGATGCTTCCTCTCACCACTCTTATTCAACATAGTCCTGGGAGTTCTAGGCAGAGCAGTCAGGCAAGAGAAGGAAATAAAAGGCATCCAAATAGGAAAATAAGTCAAATTATCTCTCTCTTCACTGATAATGTGTCTCTACCTAGAAAATCCTGAAGACTCTGCTAAAAGGTTCCTAAGCTGATAAATAACTTCAGTAAAGTTTCAGGATACAAAATAAATGTACAAAAGTGAGTAGCATTTTCATCCTGCTAAGCTGAGTGCCAAATCAAGAGTGCAGTCTCATTCACAATAGCCATAAAAAAAAATGCCTAGGAATACAGCTAATCAGGGAGGTGAAACATCTGTACAGAATTGTAAAACACTGCTCAAAGAAATCAGAGATGATACAGACAAATGGAAAAACATTCCATGCTCATGGATAAAAAGAATTAATATTGTTAAAATGACCATACTGTCCAAAGTGGTTTACAGATTCAGTACTATTTCTATTAAGTTACCAATATTATTTTTCACAGAATTATTAAAAAACTATTCTAAAATTCATATGGAACCAAAAAATGAACCCAAATAGCCAGAGAAATCCTAAGCAAAAAGAACAAAGCGAGAAACATCATACCACCTGACTTCAAACTATACAACGCAACAGTAACCAAAACAGCATGAGACTGGTACAAAAACAGACACATAGGCCAATGGAACAAGTTAGAGACCCCAGAAGTAAAGCTGTACACCTACAACCATCTGATCTTTGACAAAGTTGACAATAACAAACAATGGGGAAAGGAGTCCCTATTCAATAAACTGTGCTGGTATAACTGGCTGGCCATATGCAGAAGATTGAAAGTGGACCACTTCCTTTCACCATATACAAAAATGAACTCAAAGTGGATTAAAGACTTAAATGTAAGAACTAAAACTAGAAAAACCCTAGAAGAAAACCTAGGAAATACCATTCTGGATGAAGGCCTTGGCAAATATTTCATCATGTAGTCTCCAAAATCAATTGCAACTAAAACAAAAAGTAGGTAAGTGGGACCTAATTAAACTAAAGAGTTTGTACACAGCAAAAGGAACTATCAAAAGAGTAAACATACAGCCTGCAGAATGGGGTAAAATATTTGAAAATGATGCATTCAAAAAGGTAAACTATCCAGAATCTATAAGGAACTTAACCAGCAAAAAACAACTGTATTAAAAAATGGGAAAAGGGCATAAACAGACACTTCTCAAAAGAAGACATACTTGCAGCCAGCAAACATGAAAAATGCTCAACATCATTAATCGTTAGAGAAATGCAAATCAAAAGCACAATGAGATACCATCTCATGCCAGTCAGAATGGCTATTATTTAAAAAGTGAGAAAATAACAGATATTGGCAAGTTTGTGGAGAAAAGAGCACACTCACACACTGCTGATGGGAATGTAAATTAGTTCAGCCACTGTGGAAAATAGTTTGGAGGCTTCTCAAAGAACTTAGAACTACCATCTGACCCAGCAATCCCATTACTAGGTATATACCCAAAGGAATGTAAATTGTTCTACCAAAAGAGACATGCACTCATATGTTCATTGCAACACTATTCCCAATAGCAAATACAGGGAATCACCCTAGATGCTCATCAGTGGTTGACTGGATAAAGAAAATATGGTACATACACACCATGGAATGCTACACAGCCATAAAAAAGAATGCAGTTGTGCCCTTTGCAGCAACATGGATGGAGCTGGAGGTTGTTATCCTATGCAAATTAACACAGGAACAGAAAACCAAATACTGTATGTTCTCACTTATAAGTGGGAGCTAAACATTGAGTACACATGGATACAAAAGGGGGAATAATATACATCATGGCCTACTTGTAAGTGGAGGGTGGGAGGAAGGGTGAGTGAGGGTTGAAAAACTACCTATTGGGCACCCTACCTGGGTAACAAAACCATTTGTATAGTAAGCCCCAGCAACATGCAGTTTATACATGTAACAAACCTGCACATATATCCCTTTAATCTAAAATGACATAGAAAAAAACCAAAAACTCCTCAGTGTTACATCCAGGGCCCTTCATGAACTAGTGCAATCTATGTTCAAGCTTGATCTCACATCAGTTTTACGTTGTGGCCACCCATACTGATCTTCTTGCTGTCCTCCAATAGTCCATATGTCTTTTCTCTAAGTTGCGTGTATGTCTTACGAAAGTAAAACATGATACTTAGAAAAGTTTGGAACAATATAGAAAAGTAGAAAGGAGAAAAATCCTTTGACTGACTACTGAGATGAAACTCCTGGAAACAATTCATTGCGTGTGTTTTTTCTCTCCCTTGCAAATGGAATTATTTTTGTGTCTTGTTTTTTCATAGTCTTTGATCCTTTTTAAAAACTAAACATTGCATAAGCATGTATTTTTTACTTTTTATTTCCTGGGGGAACAGGTGGTGTTTGGCTACATGAATAAGTTCTTTAGTGGTGATTTCTGAAATCTTTGTGCACCCATCACCTGAGCAGTATACACTGTACCCAATGTGCAGTCTTTTATCTATCACCCCTTCCTCCCATTCCCTGTGAGTCCCCAAAGTCCATTGTATTCTTATGCCTTTGTGTCCTCATAGTTTAGCTCCCACTTATGAGTGAGAACATATGATGTTTGGTTTTCTATTCCTTAGTTACTTCACTTCAAATAATTGTCTCCAATTCCATCTAGGTCACTGCAAATGCCATTATTTCATTTCTTTTTATGGCTGAGTAGTATTCCATTATGTGTATGTATGTATGTATGTACACACACACCCCACAATTTCTTTATCCACTTTTTGATTGATGGGCATTTGGGCTGGTTTCATATTTTTGCCATTGTGAATTCTGCTGCTATAGACATGCATGTGCAAATATCTTTTTTATATAATGAATTCTTTTCCTATGGATAGATACCCAGTAGTGGGAAAATAAAATACTTAGGAATATACCTAACCAAGGATATGAAAGACCTCTACAAGGAAAACTACGAAGAACTGCTGAAAGAAATCATAAATGACACTGACAAATGGAAACATGTCCCATGCTCATGGACAGGTAGAATCAATATTGTGAAAATTACCATATTGCCTAAAGCAATCTACAAATCAATGAAATTCCCCTCAAAGTACCACCGTCATTCTTCACAGAACTAGAAAAAAAATCCTAAAATTCATATGAAACCAAAAAAGAGCCCACATAGCCCAAGCAGGACTAAGCAAAAAGAGCAAATCTGCAGGCATCACACTACCTGACTTCACACTGTACTATTAGGTCATAGTCACCGAAACAGTAAGGTACTGGTATAAAAATAGGCACATAAAGCAAAGGAACAGAATAGAGAACCCAGAAATAAAGCCAAATACTTATAGCCAACTGATCTTCAATAAAGCAAACAAAAACATAAAGTGGGGAAAGGACACACTATTCAACAAATGGTGCTGATATAATTGACTAGCTACACGTAGGAGAATGAAGCTGGATTTTCATGTCTCACCTTATATAAAATTATCTCAAGATGGATCAAGGACTTAAGTCTATGACCTAAACCATAAAAATTCTAGAAGATAACATCAGTAAAACCCTTCTAGACATTGGCTTAGGCAAAGACTTCAAGATGAGAACCCAGAAGCAAATGCAACAAAAGCAAAGATAAATAGATGGACTTAATTAAACAAAAAAGCTTCTGCACAGCAAAAGAAGTAATCAGCAGAGTTATAGACAACCCACAGAGTGGTAGAATATCTTCGCTATCTATACATCTGACAAAGATTAATATCCAGAGTCTACAAGGAATTCAAACAAATTAGCAAGAAAAAACAATCCCATCGAGAAGTGGGCTAAGGACATGAATAGAGAGTTTTCAAAAGAAGATATACAAATGGCCAAGAAACATGTGAAAAAATGCTCACCATCAGTAATGAGCAGGGAAGTGCAAATCAAAACCACAATGTGATACCACCTTACTCTTGCAAGAATGACCATAATCAAAAAATAATAGATGTTGGCAGGGATGTGGTGAAAAGGAAATACTTTTACACTGCTGGTGGGAATGTAAACTAGTACAACCACTAAGGAAATCAGTGTGGAGATTCCTTAAAGAGCATTTTCTGTATTTATAAAATTCATACTCATCATTTTAAATGATGGCATAGGATTTTACTGAATCCACTTGCTACCTCCTATTCATAGTGTTCTTGAAGCCTAAACTGCCTATCCAGAAAAATGTGTTCAGATGTTACCCCCTTCCCCAAAACAGAATTAAGTGCCTTTATCTTTGTGTTCTTGCAGCACAAGCGTGTACCTCTATCTAGGTCTAACATCATTCTGTATTTGGTTAATATGTCTATACACTTACACATGTACAAAAATATACAAGATTATAAACTTCTTGAGGGTAGGTATTAACTCTTAACCTTTTAAGGCGTCTACCACCTGGATTAGGCTCTTAAATACTGTGAAATATAGAATATTTTTAATCTCTGTTGAGCAAAAGCTTTTTCAAATGTAATTTATGTATACAATCTATACTATGTATAATACCATCTATGCATGGCCTTGTTCTTAAATAGTGCCAATTAATACTTCATTTCTATTTTTCATGTGACTAAGCATCTTAATGTGTCAATAATAAGAAACTATTTGGTTTCCATTTTAATGCATTAGCACAAACCTATAAAACAATGACTGCTTGTTATTCTAGAAGGCTTTCCAGAATGCCAAATCCTATACCACACAATGCCTTTTTTCCAAAGCAGACAATCAAGTGTCTTTTTTCTTCTGTGAGAGAAAAATGATACAAGTGAAGTAATGGTAGAAAGTAAGCCTCCTTGTTTGTGAAGTAGGGATAGCAGGGACTTCCACGTTTCTTGTTGCAGGAATGATGAAACGCATTGTGGCTTCAGCCCAGGAAGGTGAAACTGGAATTTCTGATTTCACATCTTTCAGATTCTCTTTTGGATGTCTGGGGTAACAAAGTGAATGTAACTTGGTCTCTGAACAAACCCACAATACGTACTGTGGGGCCGGGCATGGTGGCTCATATGTATATTCCCAGCACTTTGGGAGGTGGGGAGTTTGAGACCAACCTGGTCAATACAACAAAACTCTTACGGAATTTTTTTTTTAAAAAAACTAAGTTGGTGTGGTGGTGTGTGCCTGTAGTCCCAGCTACTTGAGAGACTGAGATAGGAAGTTCGCTTGAGCCCAGGAGGCAGAGGTTGCAGTGAGCCATGATTGCACTACTGCACTACAGTATGGGCAACGAAGTGAGACCGTGTCTCAAAAACAAACAAAAACATACTATGTGTCAGGCACGTGCTAGGATTTGGGGATAAAGATAAAGAAGCCTGCTGTGATCCTCAAAGACTTTCCAATATTGGAACATAGAGCCTTATGGAAGATCTCATAAACCTTTCCTCTGCCACTTATGTTGCTTCCATGAGCTGAACACCATTGGAATCCAGAGGAGCATGATCTTAATGAAGCAATAAATACAAACAAATTAGCTGGGTGTGGTGGTGTGTGCCTGTAGTCCCAGCTTCTTAGGAGGCTGAGGTGGGAGGATGGCTTGAGTCCAGGAGGTGGAGGTTTCAGTGAGTTGAGATTGTGCCACTGCACTCCAGCCTGGATGACAGAGGGAGACCCTATCTCAGAAAAAAAAAGAAAAGTACTAGCAGCAGTAAAATGTAAAAGAGAAGGCATTTAGCACTGAGAAGGGTACAGCATCATTTTTGTGGTATTCTTGACCAAAGTGCACAATCTAAATTTAGTCATGAGGGAATGTCAGACAAACTTAAGCTGGAGGACATTCTACAAAATAACTTCCCAGTACCCTTCAAAAGTCTTAAGAAAGACAAAAGAAGCATGAGGAACCATTACAGATGAAAGAAAACGGAGGACAGGTGGCGGGTGCTAAATGCACTGTGTGATCATGGTTTGGATCCTCGACCAGTAAAAGGACATTAGGACAACTGACAAAATTTGTATAAAGTCTGTAAATTAGATAATGGTTGTATATTGGTGTTAATGTCCTGATCCTGATAATTATGCTGGGGTTAAGAAAGACATTATCATTTGGGGAATCTTAGTGAAGGGTATATGGGAATTCTTTACACTACTTTTGCCAGCCTGAAATTATTTCAGAATAAAAAGGTTAACAGCTTTATAATTAAAAATAAAGCAACCACATTAACTCAATGGCTTTTCCTAACTGACACCTTAGGCATCTACAATGGCTCACCAACAATGTCAGTGCATTTTTGCTGGGCTAGTTACTTAATTAGCATCCACAAGCTTCTGGTTTTCAAACAGATTTCATGTATATTCTTATTAGATTCTGAAACAAATGTGGTTTGTGGGAAATTTCCTCCATCTTAAAGAAACAGGGTTGGTTATGTTAAGTGATTTGTCCAAAAAAAAAAAAACAAAAAAAAAAAACAGCATTACTAACAAGGTAATGGGTAGATGGGACCAAAAAGATTTTCTGGGTTTGGACTCTCAGAAGTTAAGAAGCAAAGGCCATTTTCATTTATCAAGGAAGTAATTCAAATATTTACACAGAATAAATTATTTTAACCAGAAGTTATTTACAAGATAATGAAAATTTATAGGAATTTTAATATATAGCACACTATTGGCTATGAAAGTAGGTAATAGAACAAAAGTTTTAAAGTTTTATGAAAAATGAACTTTTCTCATCCTGCCATGGCTTCTGTGAATGTGTGTGTGCATGTGCGTATATGCAGTGTGTGTTCTCTTTCAAGCAGAATGTCAAATTCAAAATTTGAACCCCTTTGTAACTATGAGCCTATACCAAGTGGCTACTTGGCTTCCCTAGGTTATGACTTCCAAACAGCTGCTCATCTCCCATTATTTATTTTCCTCCTTGAAGAATTGATACTAAATAGTAGACCTTTGAAATATTGCAAGATTAATTACCGTCAGCAGGAAGATAGACATAGAGTGGAGTGAGATTTAATGCTAATCTCTTTCTAAGTCAAATCACAAACTTCCTTTGTAAAAAGGCAATCACAGTATCTTTGTTTAATCTAAATTCTGTATTATTTTATTGAGTGTTAAGTAACACATATTACACTCACTACTGAAAAGTGACTCAATTTGGCGAGGAAAGACAATATCAAAATATTAAATCATATACGTCCAAAATGAGTTATATAAAAATGAAGCTGAACTTCAGTTCCTAAGACATGGTCTCATCTTCTGCAGATATATTTGTGGAGGCAGAAAGTCAAGTAAACTTGAAGGTTAAAAATGAAATCTTTACTCCTTAAATTATGAGTCACCTCCTAACAAAAATAATCTACAGCATGGAGATTATTTCCAAAGAGCAGATCCTTTCAGCTAAAAATAACTAGTCTCACTAACCCAGATTTTCCTTTTGCTTACAGAAAGCCCTCTGTTTCGAATGCACTTCTACTGACATAGAGTCAATGGAACATAGCTAATTATAAGGCAATATTTCCCACCCATTAAAGAACTTAAAGATCCTTAAAGCTTCAGATTTTTATTTTGTGAAGAGAAGACTATTCTGCCTGCCTAAATATAATTCACATTTCTTATTTAAAGGTTGATAAGGAAGTAGGATAGAAACATGTGAAGATCATGCTTCCCAGAATGGGAGACAAAAAAATCTTCATTTTATTTCTGTCTCTGAACTTATGTGAGGGAAAGAATGCGCTTGCAGTGTGTGTTGTAAGTAGGGGGAATGGCTGGGGGTCTGGTATTACATATTCTAGGGTATGCTATGGTTTAATGGGAGTGAATTTTTCTTTTTGATTTGTCATTTGATGAAAGAAGTTGTCTGAACTTTTTCTGTGGAGACAGATGGTATTCTGTTATTCAAAATCCATTAGAATGAAGTCTAGGAGCTGAAACCATATTTGATCTCACGTGATATGTGTTGATCCTGAACTGGTCCCATTTAGAGAATCCAGGCTAGAAGTCTTGAGATGTCAGACTGGAAACTTAATTCTGAAATGACCCACAATCACTGGTAAAGTTATTCTCCCCACTTCTTTATTGTGAGGTCTATTATACCTGTGGAAATGGGAAAAATAATGTGTGTTGTTTAAAGAATAAAGGTATTGATCTGTGAAAGACGCCGAACATGAATTCCTTAGAAGTCCCTGTGCATCCCTCATGGTCACCCCCCAGCCCCCGCTTTCTTTTCCCAAAGAGAACCACTGTTCTGACTTTTGTCTTAACTACCCCTTGCTTTTCTGTGTAGGGAGATATCTCTATACAAAAAATCTCTAAAAAATTCAGATATCCCTAAAAAACTGATTATTTTACTTTTAGTTTACTTGATTTTGAACTTTATATAAATTATTTAAAATATGCAATGTGCTTTTGACTGTGACTTTTTTCCCCTCAGCATTATGGATTTTTATGTTTTTTTTTTTTTTAATTTAGAAGACAGGGTCTCACTTTGTCACCCAGGCTGGAGTGTAGCACGCTTACTATAACCCGCAACTCGAATCCTCCAACCTCAGCCTCCTGAGTAGCTAGGACTATAGGTGCACACCACCATGCTTGGCTAACTGTTAATTTTTTTTGTAGAGACAGCATCTCGCTGTGTTGCCCAAACTGGTCTCAAACTTCCAGCCTTACGTGATCCTCTTACATTGGCCTTCCAAGTCTCCATGCTGGGATTACAGGCATGAACCACTGCACCTGACCAGCATTATATTTTTTGATTCATCCGTGTTGAGTATAGCTGGACTTCATTCTTGCTGCTGTTAGTATTCCATTCAGTAAATAAACAATATATCCATTTTGCTGATGGAAATTTAAAGTTTCCAGTTTTCTCAGGTTTTTGTTGTTGTTGTTCAATTACAAGCAATGGTGCTAATGCATTTCTTGTACCTGTCAGCTCATACACAGTAAGAGTTTTTCCATTTACCCAGAAGTGGAATACCAAGTCATATGTTATGCATGTGTTCACTTTTCTTAGGTAATGCAAAAATGGTTTCCAGAGTGGCTGTACGAATTTGCATTCCTGCTAGCAGAGCATGAGCATTTCCGTTGCTCCACATCCTTACTAACACTTGATATTATCAATTTTTTCAGTTGTAGCCATCATATATTAGTATATCGCTACGGTTTCTGTAGCAGTTTCCTGGTTACCAGTAAGATCGAGTATCTTTTCATCCATGTGTTGACAGCTGGAATTTCTTGTATGAAGTGCCTATTCGAGTATTTTATCCAATTTTCTATTGAGTCGTTGGTCTTTTTCTTATTGATTCAAAGCCATTCTTTAGAAAATAAATATTAACCCTTTGTTGTTTATATGTCTAACAAATATCTTTTCCCAGTTTGTGGCTTGTGGTTTCATTCTCTTTATAGAATCTTTCAATCAACATTAACTTAAAGATCATCACATTTAACAACCTTTTCATTTACTATTTTTACATTTTATGTCTTGGGAATTTCTTTCTATGAAATAACACAAAAGTACTCTCTCCTTTAGAGTTGTCTTAGTCCATTGGTGCTGCTGTAACAAAACACCTTAGGCTGGGTAATTTATAAACAACAGGTAGTTATTTCAGACATTTCTAGAGGTTGGGAAGTCCAAGATCAAGGCACAGGCAGGTTCAGTGTCTGGTGAGGGCTGCTCTTTTTGCTTCTACAATGGTGTCTTCTTGCTGCATCCTAACTTGGCAGAAGAGGCAAAGGAATGGAAGGGACAGACTTGTCTTCTCAGCCCTTTTATGGTGGCACTATTCCCATCTGTGAGGGTGGAGGGTGCATGGCCTGATCACCTCCTAGTGGCCCTACCTTTTAATATTATTGAACTGGGAATTAAGTTCCCACATGAATTTTGGAGGGACACAAACATTCAAACCATAGCAAAAGTTTTCTCTGTTATGTTTTTGTTTTTTACATTTAGGTCTCAAATCTAACTGGATTTGAACACAGGGAGTCCAGTTTCATCTTTTCCACAGAGAAAAGCAATTGGTCCCAGACCATTTATTAGAAAGTGATTTTTCCCCCACATTGATGTGAAATATCACCTTTGATATTTAGCAGATGTGCATATATACATGTCTGGGCTCTTTGTTCTCTTCCATTCATCTATCCTTATACCAGCACTACACTGTCTTAATTATTGTGGTCTTTATAAGTCTTGATGTCTGATAGGACCAGTCTTCCACCTTCTCCTTGACTATTCATGACCCATTGCTCTTCTGTATACAGTTTGCATAGTTGTATATTCTGCTCAAGAGGGTCCACCAAAAAATTAAGTATTTTGAGAGGAATTGTACATCTATTTTAGGAGAATTTACATCTTTAGTATATTGAAGCCTCCACTTCAAAAGCCTGGCATATCTTTCCATTTATTTGGATCTTTTAAATGTTTTTAAATAAAGTTTTATAGTTTTTTTCCATAAAGACCTTATACATTTATTTGATTTATTCTTTAGATGCTATGTATTTTTGAGATTATTATAAATTCTACATTTTAAATATCATTTTCTTACCATTTGTTACTTTGGATAGAAAGGCAATTAATTTTTATGTATTGATTTATATACAGCCAACTTGCTATATCCTCTAACTTTAATGATTTATATGTTGATTATTTGGGGTTTTCTATGTAGTCAATTATATTATTTCCAATAAGAGAAAAGCAATTTTATTTCTTAATTTTGTATTTCATTTTTATTTTTCTTGCCTTACTCTACTGTGAGGTCTTCTAATATAGAATTAAATAACGGGGGTTCTTGTTTCTGATCTTAAAAAGAACACTGTCAATATTTCTTCATTAATATCTCTACATTTACTGAGATGCTTGTGTAGTTTTCCATTTATCTGTTACTGTAGTAAATTATATTAATTAATTACTAATATGAAGCCACTCTTGCATTTCTAGGATGAAACTGTCTTAGTCATAGAGGATGATTAGTTTTATACATTTCTAAATTTTGTTTGATAATATTTTGTTAAGATTTTGTATTTTTGTTTGTGAATGAGAATTGGCATGTAATTTTCCTTTTGTACTGTCATTTTGAGGTTTTAATATCAAAATTATGTAAGCCTCATTGACAAAGAAAAGTTGAGGGTCAAGGTAGTCTCTCATTTTTCATATAGTGTAGTAGTTTGTGTAAGGAAGAATATAGGAATATTCAGGTTTTTATTTCTTTTTGTTTCAATTTCTGTAAGTTAAAATTCTGTAGAAAATTTTCCATTCCTTCTAAATTTTTAAATATTTAGCATGATTTTTAACGATATTTTATCTTTTAAATTAATAGAGAATCTAAATTATGACCTCATATTCATTACTATCTTTATTTGTACACTTTTTTTTCTTTGAAAAACCTTGCCATAAAGTTGTTAGAGTTTCCAATCAGTTGGAAGAAACTTTGTTTAGCTTTTTTGATCTGCACTCTTATGTGTTTATATTCTGTTTCATTATTTCTGGTCTCATTATTATGATTTTCTTTCTTCTAGTTCTTTGGATTTATTTTACGGATCTTTTCCTGATTTCTTAAATTATTATTAAATTTCAATCTTTCTTTTTTTAAACATTGTTAAAATTTCACTCTAAGTAATGTTTATGCATCTCCACACATTTTTATTATTTAATCCCAAATATTTTGTAATTTAACATTTGAATTTCCTCTTGTCTCATCAATTATTTGTGGGTTTCTTAATTTACAAAGATATAGGGATCTTCTGGTTATCATTTTGTTACTGGCTTCCATCACAATTACACTGTAATCAGAAAATTTTTTATGTATGATATCAATTTGTCAAAACCTTTGAGACTTGGTTTTTGGTCCAGTATATTGTCAGTTTTTATAAATGCACCATAGTTGGCCAAAAGCAATTAACACTGGTGTTTCAAGCTGCTAGGCATAGTGGTCCATATATGTCTGTTATTATCAAGCTCACTGATTGTGTCAATTAAATCTTCTGTATCATTATTTTTCGTCCTTGATCTGTCAGTTACGGTAAGATGTGTTAAAAATCTTTCACTATTATTGTAAACTTATTACATTCTCCTTGTAAATATCGTTATATATTTTCAATCTTGTGTTATTAGATACAAATTACTTTAAACATTTTACATGCATTTTAATATGAGAAATATAGTTAATTACAGGACTCAAATTTAGACTATAGATTATTTTGGTTCAGTGATTCTGATTTTTATATTTTGTAAAACATTTAATAAACCCCACTTGAAACAAAAAAGATTTTTTAAAATCACACTTAGCAATTCAGAGTTAAAAATATTATTGATGTCCCTTGACCTTGTTAACCCATTTCTGGGATACTATCCAAAATAATCAGAAGTAGATAAAACACTTTATATACCAAAATATTATTTGTACTGGCAAATAAAATTAAATGTGGATTCTAGCAATAGGAGAGTGGTTAAATAACTGGACACAACTACATGATAGTGTATTATGCATCCATTAGACTCATTTATAAAGAATTTGTAATAAAACTGGAAAGTTACTCTGTCACAGTGATATGTAAATAAAGCTGACTACAGTAGGCCCCTCTTACCCGTGGAGGATACATTCTGAGACTCCCCAGTGGATACTTGAAGCTGCAGATAATATACCAACCTCTACATATATGAATTTTTCCTGTACATGAATACCTATGATAAAAGTTTAGTTTATAAATTCAGCATAGTAAGCGATTAACTACAGTAATTAATAATAGAACAATTTTAATAATATGCCAGCATCATTACTCTTGTGCTTTGGGGCCACTATTAAGCAAAATAAGGGTTCTTTGAACACCAACACTGTGGTACCATCACAGTGGATTTAATAATCAAGCCAGCTACTAAGTAACTCACAGGCAGGTGGCATATACAGCGTGGATATGCTGGACAGAGGGATGACTGTGGTGTGAGATTTCATCATGCTACTCAGAACCGTGTGCGATTGATAACTTACGAATGATGTATTTCTGGAATTTTCCATTTAATATTTTTAGACCGAAGTTGACTGCGGGTAACTGAAACCACAGAAAGCAAAACTGCAGATAAGAGGGGACTACTGTATGCTGTATGATTTCAATTACCTTAATGATAACTATAGAAAAAAATGCTAAGAAGAAATATCTCAAAAGAATTGTAACATTGGTTGGTGTAACATTGGAATTGTAACATTGGGAAAAAAAATTTGTTGTATCCTCTTTCTATTTTTCTGTGTTTTCTGCATTTTCTACCATATTCAAACTTCTTTTAAAATTATATGGGGGAAAAGCCTTAAAGACATGGACTAACAAATGCATATTTAATTAATATTTGAGTGTACATAATTAGTCTTTCATTCTGTTATGTTGGTTTTGGCTGGTGTGTGTGTTTGTGTGTGTGTGTGTGTGTGTGTGTGTGTGTGTGTGTGTGTGTATATATATATATTTTTTTTTTTTTTTTTTTTTTTTTTGAGAAGGAGTCTCACTCTGTTGCCCAGGCTGGAGTACAGTAACGTGATCTGAGCTCACTGCAACCTCCACCTCCCAAGTTCAAGGGATTCTCCTGCCTCAGCCACCTGAGTAGCTGGGATTACAGATGCCCGCCATTATGCCTGGCTAATTTTTGTACTTCAGTAGAGATGGGTGTTTTGCCATGTTGGCCAGGCTGGTCTTAAACTCCTGACCTCAGGTGATCCACACACCTCAGGCTCCCAAAGTGCTGGGATTAAGGCATGAGCCATCATGCCCGGCCTTGGCTGATATTTTTAAAATATCAAGATAGAAAAGTCATTTAAAATGTGTGATATGGATATGTACCAAGTAAAAGTTAATGTTTAAACTAAATATCTTGTTTTAATCTGCTGCCCATAGGTAAAGTGTTGAGAGAGGAGAACCAGTGCATTGCTCCTGTGGTTTCCAGCCGCATGAGTCCAGGGACAAGACCAACAGTTATGGGATCCTTCAGCTCACACGTGACAGAATTTCCACGAAAACGCAAAGAAAGTGATTCAGACCCATCCCAGTAAGTGAATTTGTTCCTCTAACCTGGTGAGATTTTTGACTCTCTGAGAAGAGGAAAATATTCCTTTTAAAATCATTATTTCCAAGTTCATAGTAACATTTGGAAAGGGGAGATTACTTATCCACCCAGCTGCTACCTTTGTCAGTGACTGACTTGGAACTTTTCCATCCAGCTCTGAAGAAAGGTATTTAGGAGGGTCAGCTGGAGTCTGAAAGAGACATAGGAACATGAGTTTATTCTGGGTAATGTTTATGATCATGGCAAGGTACTTGCCTTCCTTATTAAAATACTTATAAACATGAGGAGAACACCTTGATGCTTGACCTAAAATAATAATTACTACTTCTCACCTTACTCATCATGTATAGAGTAACCAACCCTTGGTTATCTGTGGTCAGTTTTAATAATATACAACTCTTATTTTCCATATTTATTAAGTCAAATTGATAATAAAGTCAATGTTGAGAATACCCACTATCTCCTTATTTATTTTTGTTACCCCTGCAGCTTCAGTCCTAAATATTCTTTAATGACTTCCGCAAAGCTAGAGTTTATATGGTGAAAACATTAGGGCAAGCCAGGTACAGTGGTACATGCCTACAGTACTAGCTATGCGGGAGGCTGAGGCAAAAGGTTCGTTTGAGCCCAGATGTTTGAGACCAGCCTGGGCAACATAGCAAGACCCCATCTCTAAATAAGTAGATATAAAATTTAGAAAACATTAAGGAAAAATAATGAAAGCCATCTAGAGCAACGCATCTTAGGCTGGTACTTCACATAAATGTGAGAGTTGATGACAGTTCTCCATCATGAATAAAGGGAAAAATCCTGAGTTGGGGGTCAAGATAAGGACATAGTAAAACATCCTAGATCTTTTTAACTCAGTTCTGTCCAATACACTTTATACTTTAGCTTTAGTTCCCAAGACAGCAGAGTCAGTGTTACTGAAATATAAATACTGAAAGCACTTCCCAAGCCATATATAAATGATTGGAAGGTTTTCTACTGTTTTTGGTTGTCTCTATTCTCTTAGTCTCTTCTATTAACATGGATGCTTTTGAAAACTACAGTTGATGAAGTGACAGTCTATTTAGACTATCTAGCTATTTTCCATCCTAATTATCAGTCAATAGCCCCCCACTTATCTTGAGCTAAAAGTGACTGTTAGTTTTTTTTATTTTCTTCCTTATTCTTCAGAATCATAAGCACCACTCTTCTTTCTTGGTCTCTAAATATGATTTTAGCAATTGAAGTGGGAACAGTGAATATAGAGGTAGCCCAGTTTTGTGCCACATGGGGGGCACAGATGAGATCTTGCAGTGGTTTTGGGGGTGAACTGGAAATTGAGGTCAGTGCTAGCAAAAATATAAGAAACATGCAAAGTACTGACAGTACTGGCATTTTTTTTGGCAGCAAACAACCCTGAAGATTATTTAGGTAACGACTCACATTTTAGAAAAGGAAGAAGCTAGAATTCAGAAATGTCAAGCTGCTTGCTCTGCATCACACAGCTTGTTAGAATGCCTGATTCTGGATGTAGTATTTTCTCCACTTCACCCAGCTTCCTGTCACTGGGTAACTGGACAGAGTAGGCCACTATCTCCATTTGAGGACAGTCTTGCTGTCCATTCCCAGAACATCTGGGTAGGGGGGTGACCCAAGGCCTCCTTCCTTCCAGGTCAGGAATCATGACAGAAAAAGTGGTGGAAAAGCTTTCTCAGAATCCCCTTACCTATCTTCTTTCAACAAGGATAGAAATATCAGCCTCCAGTGGCAGCAGGTAAGTCCTGGACTGACTTTGACATACTCCCCTACTTGAAGAGGGCATAGAGTAGCAGTGAAAACATACACTGATGTGCTCATCATCTATCCCAGAGCTTCTCCCTTCTGCCCCAGTCCTTCCTTTATCCTACCATTTTCTATTCCCTTTAATGAAATTATGGTTGTCCAAGTACGTGGTGCTGATTATATAGTGTCCTTCCCCCAGGACTCAGTGAAGGAAAGCCAGTCAATAGGTGAGAGTCAATATGTGACAGTCAGTAAACTAGGAGAGACAGAGACACAAAGGTACAAGAAACTTGTGCAAGTGGAAAAGATACAAACAATTATTTTACACCATCATAACTGCTATAATGGAAACCCTGGGTACTATGTCAGCAATTGTTGGGCATTTAAACAAGATTTAAATACTTCTTGGAAAAGTTGACTTAAGCTAAGTTTTAAGTAAAGAATAGAAATATGTCTACAGCCAGGCGTGATGGCTCATGCCTGTAATCCCAGCACTTTGGGAGGCAGAGGTGGGAAGATCGCTTGAGCCAGAAGTTCAAGGCTCCAGTGAGCTATGGTCATGCCACTGCATTCCAATCTGGGTGACAGAGTGAGACCCCGTCTCTATAAAAATACATGTAAAACAGAAGAGAAGAAATGATTCTACAGAGCAGGAATGGAGAAGATATTTTAGGTAGAAAGAACAGCCATGCAGATGTACAGGTATGTAGTTGCATACTCCTGCTCAGGAAATGAGTGGTTGTCACCATAGAGCAGAGGGTGCACTTAGAGTCGAGTGAGCTATGAGATTTGAGGGATAAACACAAACTAAGTCATGAAAGATCTGCTGAACTGAAGAATCTGAAAACTATCTTGAATGTAGTAGGAAAAGTGAAGAATTCTAAGCATGAGAAGAACTTGATCAGATTTATATTTTTTAAAGAATTGATTACCTCTGCACTTTTTCACTTTTATTATGGTGAATATATATATCCACACACATGCACACACATAAATAACATGAAATTTGCCATTTGAACCACTATTAATTGTACAATTAATTGGCATTAATTATATTCAGTATTGTAGCATCACCTCTATTTCTAAAACTTTTGCATCACCCCAAAGAGAAACTCTGTGCCCATAAACAATAGCATTCCTATTCTCCTCTCCTTGCATCCCCTGCTGACCTCTAGTGTATTTTCTGACTCTATGAATTTGCTTATTCCAGGTATTTCACATAAGTGGAATTATATGCTGTTTGATCTTTTGTGTCTGACTTATTTCACTTAGCATAATGTCTTTAAGTTTCATCCATATTATAGCATGTGTCAGAATTTCATTCCTGTTTATGGCTGGATAATATTCTACTGTGTGTATATACCATCTTTGATTTATCCAGTCCTCTGTTGATGAGTTATTTCCAGTTTTTTGCTATTGTGAATAATACTGCTATGAACATCAATGTACAAATACCTGTTTGAGTCCATTCTTTTGGATATATGCCTTTGAGAGAGTTGCTGGGTTATATGATAATTCTGTTTAGTTTCTGAGGAACTGCTATACTGTTTTCCACAGTGGCTGCATCATGTTAACGTTCCCATGAGTAGTGTACAAAAGTTCTGTTTTCTTCACAGCCTCACTGGTACTTATTATTTTCAATTGCTTGATTATAGCCATCCTGGTAGGTGTGACTGGTACAGTCTTACATTTTCAAAGAATCACCCTGGAAACAGCATGGAGGATGGGCTGAAGGAGGAAAACCCCACAGACAGACAGAACAACTGAGAATAGCTTTTGCCAAGGACTGGGTTTTCTCAGCATTGATCAAAGAGAGTGGCCCTAGACAGGAAGGGCAGGGAAAGGAAGGGACATATGACACACTTAGAAGATAGGATCTCTAGGACTTCATGATTGTTGATTGAGGAGAGGATATAAAGTGTGCCCAAGTTTTCTGTCTTGGGCTCCTAGGTGGAGGGTGGTATTTTCATTAACTTAGATTGAGGCAAAGATGATGAATTCAGTTCTGGACACACTGAGAATGGGATATTTCTGGACCCTTCAAGCAGGAAGTTGGACATGAGGATTTGGAACTCAGGGTGGAGGCCTCGCCTGGAGTTAGAGATTCAGGTATCATTAATGCACAAAAAGTACTTGAACTGATGATGTGGGTGACGTCACTGGGAGAACCACGTAGAGTTGGGGGGGGGGACTGGGGGTTGAGGATATACTCTGGGGGTGCTGACCTAAAGACAGTAAAGGACGACAGGGAGCCTGCGCAGAATATGAGAAGGCAGGGGTCTGAAGTGGGAGTGGCTCACCAAAATCAAAGGAAGCACATTTCAAAAAGAGGAATGTCTGAAAAGTGGGAAATCTGGAGAATATTTTGAGATTGCATCTGCCTCTAACTTTGTCTTTTGCTGATTTAGAAAGAATGCCTACATTTCATTCAAAATGCGGTGAAAATAGTTTTCAAGAAAACTTTACATTTTGTTTGGAAATTATGTTACCGTAATGTAAGGTGCTACACTAAGAAAATGTATCCAAGTAATGTGAACATTCTTAATATCAGAAAGCTTATTAAAACTTATTTGTAAAAACTTGTAAAATATTAGGATTATAGACCAGATTTACTAATTATCTAGATTTGTGCTACAAACAAAGAAATTTTTTGACTAACAAGAAATTGTTTGACTAACAAGGATCCTGCCTTTATTCTGCCAGGGGCCATTAAATAGAAAGGTATTTGCATTTAGTAAGTACAGTATATTTGAATTTCACCGAAGAAGCAAATTCATTCAGTGATTTCAGTTGCTAAAATGCCAGTAATCAAAGCAAAAACATGATTTTAAAAGGTATACTGACTATATATATGTATGTTACTTCAATTTCAAAAGGTAAACTTTTAAATTTTACCTTTTGAAATTGAAGTAACATGCATATATATATATATAAGTCAGTCCTTCATATCCATGGGCAACCAACCAAAAATTGAAAATATCCAGAAAAAAAAAAAAACAAGTCTGTACTGGACATATCCAAACTTATTTTTCTTGTTATTATTCTGTAAACAATACAGCATAACAACAATTTACATAGCATTTACATTTATTAGGTATTGTAAGAAATCTAGAGATGATTTAAAGTATATGGGAGGATGTACACCGGTTATATGCAAATACCATGAACAGACTTGAACATCCACAGGTTTTGATATCTGCAGGAAGTTCTGGAGCCACTCCCCCATGGATACTGAGGGACAGTTATATATAATCCCAGACTATTAGGAAGAAAATTATTCACCTGTGTAATTGTTTTCTGTTTGTTCTTTTAAGATGGCTAAAAAGAGAAAAGGGAAAAGAAGCTTACTTAGTTTTGCCTCAGAGAAGCTGTTTAATTTTATTTTACAACCACACAACAGGCTGGCAGTATTGAGAGAAATGGCCAGGTATGGTGGAAGGCACACCAGCTTGTGTCCAATAGGCTTCACTTGGCCTTCTACTAGTTATAGGACCTTGCACAGTCATTAACTTTACCTAACTCTGTCATCTGTAAAATGGGGACAGTAATAACTTCATCACTGTGCTGTGAGAATCAAATTGAGGAAATATTTTTGATAAAGTACCATAAATATAAAAGCTCTTCTTGATTTAAACTGTAAAAAGGAAAAGCACCACTTGATTAAGCGTTTGTCTTAGTTGTCCTTTTTATTTGGAATATTTATAAGCATCTCTTCATATATTTGATTAAATTTTCTAGAAGCATTGTCTTTTTTCAGTAGAAAAATATTAAAACCTCAAAAGAGTTCAACTGAATAAAACAGTTCTAAAGTAGGCCAAACTTTTCTCAAAGCCTGAAAAATGTTCATTGTTAAAAATCTGTAAAGAAGGAAATTTGTTAAGATGAATCAGAAGCCTTAAAATAGTTATCCATAAATTGTACTTCCAGGAATTTATCCTAGAGTATAATTCAAGATGCACATACTACAGTATTATTAGCCATATTGTTTATGATATTGAAAATATTAGAATGTTGAAATATCCAACAATAGCAAATGAATAAATTATGATATAACTAATCAGTGGGCTACTGTTTAATCATTTCAAATTATGTTCTTCAAGAATATTTGAAACTATGGAAATATGTTAGGGTGTTAAGTGAATAAGACAAGACATGAAAATTATGTACTATGATCTGAGTTTTATTTATTATGTATGTAGAACACACAGAAACATCTACATGGCATCCACACACCATGGCTAAGTTAAATAATCATTGTATGTATCTACATGTTTAGGAAAGGCTGGAAGGAGACATGTTAGAATATTAACTGTGATTACTTCCAGGTGGGATGATGGGTGCTTTTCCTGGAATTTTTCAAATCTCCCATAGAAATGATACATTTGGAAATATATTTTTTAAGATTACATATTTTTAAAAGCTACTCTGCCTGTATAATTTTTAAATGCTGAAAGTCTTCTGGTACCACCAATGTATTTCATTTTAGCAATGGTCTGGTGAGTACATTTCTGATGCTAGGAACTATACTAATGTGAAAATTAATATTATTGGCAAGACTTCCCAGTTTTCAATATTTCTTACCATCTAGATGGGTCTTTAGCCAAAATACATTCCTTTTGATTAAAGGTCTGGAATTCCTAATCCATTTTCAGGCTATTTTAATGCAGCTATATTAAAGTTTTTGGTTAGACCATCAATGATCTTAATAACTTTAATGTTAATTCTGTGAAAATCTTATTCTTGCTTAAGTTTGCCATGAGATCATATCTAAATAGCATACCAGTTATTGTTTACTGTCAGTTAACATAACTTTTGTTATCCTTATGGGAATGGGTTTGCCTGTCAGCATTAGGAGGAGAATGGTTCATGTACCCTAATAATCATTTCAGGTTATTAGGTGCTCAAGGTAGCATTTACCGCTAAAGATTTTATAGGAATTAGGACGATTGGACTTAATCTCACATTTATTTCACTCTCAAGAATTACAGAAAAGCTATTTCATGTAGTTTGATATTTTATCCTGCTTTTTTGTAGAATGGAAGATGGTGAACACCAAGTTAAAATGAAGGCTTTCAGGTACATTGACTTGTTGAGACGGTACATGATGGGTGGAAAGGTAGACAAAGGCAAGCCTGTAGCCTAAGGCAAAGGTGATGCCAAGATAGAAGGGCTTCAAGACGATGCTTTTCTCTCTTGATATGTTCTGAGAAGCAATGTTATCAGGCACCTGTCATCTTGCTTTTCTGTCTATTTAGATAACATTTTGGCTTTCATCCCTTTAACTTTCCCTTAGAATAGCTTTTTTTTTTTTTTTTTTTTAAGAAAAAAGCTGTTATTTTCTTTAGCACTAAAGAAACATTGATTCATGATTTAAACAAATCAGAGTAACTTACGAGGAGCATCTGACTGTTAGAAACCCATCCTCATAAGTTCATTGTCAATTATTTCAACATATTTTTCAACAAAAACAAAAAAATATTTTTCTACATCTGGCAACATGGCCTATCAGAGTTATGCCTTTTCTCCATTTATTTTGTTTCCTGAAAGGATTCTGCAAAATACTGCCATGGTTCAAAGCGGCAGTAACTGTAGACTGAATTAGGAGCCAGAGCTCTGATGAATTATTAAGCAGAGAGCTGGCCTCTGGATAAATATGCCTTTCCTTAAAGAAAGCCTCCAGAAACCTTTTCAGGTGCAGCTCCTTCAAGTAAAGTACCTTATTCAGATGTTGGTTCTTTCACCTTGCCCTGGGTTTCCTGGCTCCCAGCATCATCATTCACCTTCTCCACAGTGGGCTTTCTCCTACCCTGCTCTCATCTCTCTCCAGATCCTGGCTCAGAGAGAGTGCTCCTTCCTCTGCTAGACATCCTGGAGTCAGGCTCCTCTATCCATCACTGCTGTCCAGGCTGACAGGAAATACTGTTAGAAAGAAGAGGTGATCCTTCTAGTGAGAGTGTAACTACAATATTCTTTTAATTATAACATTTTAATTTTAATCAAATTGCTCTGTAATCCCAGCTCCTTGGAAGGCAGAGGCAGGAGGATCACTTGAACCCAGGAGCTTGAGGCTGCAGTGAGCTATGATCATACAACTGCACTGCAGCCTGGGTGACAGAGTGAGACCCTGTCTCTAAAAAAGAAGAAAAAAATCTAATTGCTCACAAATAGGACAAAGTATGAGTAGATAACTGAATTCACATATAATTTGAATCCTATCCATTTCACCCAACAGTATGTATTTTGTTCCAGGAGTATCATTGCCAAGAGTGAATGGTTGGGGCAGGGAGTGTGTTAGCTCCCACAGTCTTCATCAGTGTTCCTCCCTACCCACCTCCCTACTCTTTCATCTGGAAAAATTATATTTTCTTTTATCCAATTTAACGTCTTTATAAAAATAGATTAAGGCAGTCTCCCATTTATCCTCTTTCCCATCAGATTGCCCCCTAAACTGTCCTTATAGAGAAATTCTGGAGTTGCTGTGTGTTGTGGGAGAGGGATTTACAGCAAAGTGTGAGAAGTAAAATCATGTAATTCTTGAATCTAAGATACACTTTTCCCCCTCTACATTTTATCTTCTGTGGAAATTTCTTATCATCAGTGACATCTTCTTGTCAATTGGCAGCATTTCTTTCCCTTGTGATGCCTTAAATAATAGTACATCTTACAGTTGGTGGCTCTTAGAGTTGATGAAATAATGGTAGTGGTATGAAAGGTACTGAGGTGGCTTAGAGAGAGTAGTGATTAATCATGCAGTAGTCAGAGAAAGCTTCCCAGAAGAATAACTGAGCTGGGTTTTAAAGAAAGAACAGGATTTCTCCAACAGTTTAGTTGGAAAGGACTTTGTAAGTCTGGTAAAGAGCAATGCGTGGAGGAGATGTGAGAGAGCATGGCGTGTGTGAAGATGAGCATGTCTTCGGGCACTGCTGCTGTGTAACATTTAGAGCTGTCGGGAAAAGTCTGGAAGAGAGAAACTGGAGATGAAGACCTGAGGCAGTTCAGGGAGAACCTTGGCATGTAACTAGGGAATCTGGCTAGTCTTCTTGGGCAGTGGAAATGCAATGAACAGTTTTATGCAATGGGATTAGGTGACTTGATGTGTTTTGTTAATTCCAGAAGTCATAGGATAGATTGGGAGAGGAAGGAACATCAGTTTAAAAGGTTTTAGGATAATGCAATGAGCCTAAATTAAGGTGGTGACAGAGGAGATGGAGAGGAAGAGAAGACGTATTTAAGAAGTATTTTAAGATCTAAAATCTACAGGAGTTTGTGATTATTTGACTTCTTAGGGTGAAGAGGGAAGGTTCTAAACAGGAGTATCCAATCTTTTGGCTTCCCTGGGCCAAAGGGAGATTTTTTTGTCTGATTTTTTTTTAGCTCATTAGCTATCATTACTGTTAAAAATCACACACACAAAAAAACTTATAATGTTTTTAGAAAGTTTATAAATTTGTGTTGGCCATATTCAAAACCATCCTGGAGCACGGTTTGGACAAGCTGGGTCTAGACTGAGTCTAGTTGTGTTACCAACCAAGATAAACCCTCTAGAAGGAAGAATAAATCAGGAGTAGTGCAGGAAGAATTGAAAACGGGGTAGATTGCAGATAATACATTCAGTTTGGGGTTTCTTGAGTTTTAGATTTCTTGAGAATCATTTAGGTTTGTAATTCTAGTTTCACAGGTCAGGAATTGAGTTAAGTATGAATGAGATAGGGTTATAAGAGCAAGTAAGTAGCTTATGAGTAGCTGTAAAGTCTTGTGAAGGAATGAGATCTCAGGGTGAATAGTGAGTGAGGAGAGAGCAGCCCTGAGCGGGGGAATCTTAGTGCACACCAGCATTTAAGGATTACGTAAGAGCTGGGGGAGGAGACAAGGGGACTGAGCCAAGCAGGGAGAGTGGAGGAGGACGAGGAGCCAGAGAGGCTGTGGAGAGCAGCAGAGAATGAGAAGTGTCAGCAGTGTCAGATTCAAGGCATGGGTCAGCAAGATTGCAAGAGAGAAGGAGGATGTTTGCTAGGACAGTTTTAGTGGAGCAGGGGTTGTGGAAGGTTGATGTTACAGATGGACAGAATGCCTGAGAAATGAAAGACTGAGTGGAAACTGTAATTTTTAGGGACCTTGCTAAGGGGGGAAGACAGCAGCAAGAACAAAAAACAACTAGAATTAGGAAAAGGGTTTTTTTCAAGGGGATGAGACTTGAGCCCATTTATAGACTCATGATAAAGAGCTGTGAAAATAATGAGGTTAAGATGCTGATGACTATTTATGCAAATACCAGAGAATAGTTCGCTTTGAACAGAAGGGCACCCATTTCTTCCTCTAACATTGGAGACAGGTAGAGAAACCCCCTGGGCTCCCCGACAGATGTCTTTGTTCTTAAGGATTTTGGAAAACGAGGTAGGAAGGGACTGACCAAGGGCAGCGAGTTTTATGAATGCCATTCCTGGTGTCAGCAGCACTTTCCTCTTCCCTCAGTGGCAACTGCAGGGCCCAAGTTAGGAGGAAGAACAGTGTGTGCCTACTGGGCTCAGCCTCTGCTCCAGGGACACCCCGGTGTGACTAGGGGTCTGCTAAATGATAAATGTAAAGGAAGTTCTTTTTCCCTCTTAGAGAAGCTCATAGCCAAACTGAAAAGCGGAGGAGAGATAAAATGAATAACCTGATTGAAGAACTGTCTGCAATGATCCCTCAGTGCAACCCCGTGGCGCGTAAACTGGACAAACTTACAGTTTTAAGAATGGCTGTTCAACACTTGAGATCTTTGAAAGGTGAGTTTGACGACAGCTGCCACAGTTAGATATGTGAAATCTCCTCTGTCAGTGAGGTCTCTGATTGGTTCGCTTTGCTGTCAGCTGTTGAGGTTCTATCCGGATGTCTCTTTCAGCTTTACAGGCGTTCACTGGTGTTTGTCTGTAGTCTATATGTGGAGAGAATACTGAATTGGATGCCAGAAAACCTGGTTCTGATAAAAGCTTTGTATCGAACTCACTGTGCAACCTTGAAGAGTCTTTGCATTTCTGCTTCACGTATAATATGAAGAGAATATCACCTGCCTTTCATAATTCTCAGTTTTTTAGAAGTTCTGAAGTAGAGCTGGGCATGGTGGCTCATGCTTGTAATCCCAGTACTTTGGGAGGCTGAGGCGAATGAATTGCTTGAGTCCAGACTTCGACACCAGCCTGGGCAAAAAATACAAAGATTAGCCAAGCATGGTCATGCGTGCCTGGAGTCCCAGCTACCTGGGAGGCTGAGGTGGGAGGATTGCTTGTGCCTGGGAGGTGGAGGTTGCAGTGAGCAGTAATCATGCTACTGCACTCCAGCTTAGGTGATAGCCTGTCTCAAAAAAGAAAAAAAATGTTCTGAAGTATAGTAATAATTACTAAGTTACTGGGAGATTTCTATCCTTCAAAAATAAAACTTCCTTAAATTCTGCAGTTTCTTTGAAAGCTTCATTAGATTTATGAGTAGTACCTTATGATGCCTCACACATTGCTATTCCAGGGTATCCTCACATATGTGAGATGCTGGGAGAAGGAGCTCCTTGCCACTGCCTCTCGGTGTGTGGGTCATCATTTCTGGCTTTAGCAGTTCCCCAGCTTGAGCTTGAATTTTAAATCAAAGTGTAATAAATGTGTATATGTATATGTGTCTTAGTGCATTCTTGCATTGCTATGAAGGAATACCTGAGATTGGGTAATTTATAAAGAAAAGAAGTTTAATTGGCTCACGGTTCCATAGGCTGTACAGGAAGCACGGTGGCTTCTGCTTCTGGGGGAGGCCTCAGGGAGCTTTGACTCATGATGGAAGGCAAAGCGGGAGCAGGCGTCTTACATGGCAGGAGCAGGACCAAGAGAGGGTCAGGGAGGGACCACACACTTTAAACAACCACATCTCATGAGAACTCGCTGTTGCGACACAGTACTAAGGGGAAAATCCACCAGTGTGATCCAGTCGCCTCCTGCCGGGCCCCACCTCCAGCACTGAGGATTATTATTCGACATGAGAGTTGGCCAGGGACACAAAGCCAAACCATGGCAACATGTGCAGTAGAAATCACACCTGGTCTGGGAATAATCCCAGTCCAACCTGGGGGACAGGGTGATGGAAGTGGAATAGTTTTGATTTACCAATGCGGATGATGTAGATTTCCACTGAGAAGATAAGACCTGGCCAAGTAGCAAGCTGAAGACTCCAGAGGAGACTCTGAAAGTTCAGATTTGTAAAGATCTAGATGATAATATTGAAATTTGGCTCAAAAATCGTAAAAAGTGAGTGAGCAAAGGATGACCAAGGGTCTTAGTTTAGATCTCAGACACTGCCAGGAAAAGGAAAATCTATTTCAGGGTAATGGAAATTATCTGGGCACAATGCAAAGACTTTACCAAATCAAGTTAGGGTGGCTAAGAGGAGAACAGCATTAACCTGGACTCCTGGTGAGTCCTGTTGGGAGCATGATGGGAGATCTTATTTTCACAACAGTCTGTTGTGAAATAAGCTTCTCTTTTACCCACAGCTGAGACTTGCAATATTTTCCTTAAATCCTTCAGCAATGAAAATTTACAGGCTCAACTGAGGTCATTTGATTGCAACCCTAAAATTAGCTGAGTATTTTCATATTAGCAGTGTCCTAAGGGAGGAGGACCTAAGGGAAAAGCCATGAATCAGTTGACTAGTTCAACAAAACATGATCTGCATATCAACTGCCTTCCTGTTCTGTGCTGAGAATATAAAAATTCATGAGGTAAGGTCTCTGGCCTCCAAGGGTTTGTAGTCTGACTAGGAGGAAGAGATCATCAGAGTCTAATGTGATGAATGTTACAGCAGTGGTATGAGTGAGAGAAGCTCGGCAGGGAGGAGGCACTGTCAGAGTCCAGAAGAGATTCCTTGAAACACGGTGTAGATTTTTGCCGTCAGCTCTGCTAAGCAGAAGTGACGTGGTTAAGTACTCATCCCCGCAGTCTGACCAGATCTTTTGGTCAGTGCTGTTCACAAGCACTGCTCACACGCACTTAAGGCAACTGGATCTGCATTCCAGGGTATTGTCATGGTATCCCCCACACTTGCTGGGCAAAAGATTAGAAGCTGGATCAACAGAGGGCTGCCTGTGGATCATGTTATTTTGGTCCACAGCATAATTAGGTTAAAGGCAGAAGGATGGTGAAGGGATTTTTTTTCACTACACTCTACATCAGTGCTTTTTAAATTATCTGGATAAAGAACAGGTGTTTCTCCCATCCACCCCCAGTTCATTGTAAAATACAATTAATTATGAAGAAATGATCACGGGCTTGGCTGTCACAGCAATGTTGCATTTTTATAAAAGCCTCTAAATGCTTACTCTTAAATTCTGCACTTGACCTCACCACAGTTTGCTGATGGCATTGGTCTGCAGACCGCATTTGGAGTAGCCCTGTTCCACAGCATGAGGTCCTGTGTCTGCGATCTGATGACCAGGCGGCGCAGGGGAGTGGTTCACAACTGTGCGTCCTGAAGGCAGACCTTGCGGTTCAAATCCTGGCTTCCTCCATCATAGCTATATGACTTACTCAAGTCATTCGACATTCTAATCCTGTTTCTGCATCTGTGAAATAGGGATGAGGCATTTGCCTCCTGGGCTGTTGTTAAGAGTAATGCATGTAAGGTATAGCACAGTGTTCACTAATGGTGGGGGTGGGGTAAGAGGAGGAGGAGGAGTTGTTACTGTCATTTTGATTTTTTTTTTTTTTTAACCCAGTGAACATTGTGGAAAAAGTAAGCGATCATGTTGCCTTGTTGGTTTTTGCCCCGGGAACTTTGAGAGCCAATGTGTGGGCAAGTGTGTGGACACCACAGCATGCATTTACAGGCTGGCCTCTGCCATGCCTTAGTGCCGCTCTCACTGCCCTCATTTTCTCCCAAGCACATCCCCCACTCACTCACCAAGTCAGGGCTGGCCTGTGCTGGCTGATTTACACCCACAGGGTTTCCCAGCTCACTTCTGCCTGGTGTGCGCTGCCAACCTTGCTGCAGGGCAGACCTGAAATGTCATTACCTTGCTCAGAATAGATTTATTGCTGTTCCCTGGCCTAGCACTCAGAGTCTGCATCCTTCATCCCTTCCTCAGCTCCCTTCCTCAGCTCCCTCCAGGCTGCTGTGCAGTAATATTAACAAGAAGTCATTGGGAGAATTCCTTGAGCCCTAGGGTGAAGGTAGATTCCAACAGAAGAGATGTTCCTTTGCCTATGCCAGGCTCTTAAGAGTGCTAGGAGTCTGAGAAAACTGTACCGAATCATAGCATGAGGCATTTTGACTTTCTGCCCCGCCCACTCACCTTGCCATTACCACCGCTTAGTTCTTTGGTGAGTTTGGCCCATAGATGCATCCAAGGACCAATGTGTGGTTAAAATGTCTAAGGATGTTACCCCATATTTCTCCTGCAAAAGCAACTTTTCTTACAATCCCCAGGAAGATTGGATAGGAGTCAGGAAGGTTGGGGAATATAAGGAAGGGAAAATTGACTTGCTTCTGAATCACCCTTGCCCTGGGGGACAGCTTTCTTGGCTTTGTGGGCAGGGCACTGTCATACGCCCCATTGTGGCCATGAAGGGTTTTGCGTGTCTGGGTTGGCGGATGCCGTCATGACACAAATGGTTTTGGTGCTTCCTTTACTCCTCTCAGATCAAACATTTCCCTTGGTTTTGACCTGATAATTCTACATCATTTTGCAAGCTCTTCAGCTGCTTTAGAGACTCTCATTTTAATTTAATAACTCTGTGCGAAGGGCTGAAAATGAATTATTTCATTGATACTTTATACATGTTTCTAATAATCTGTGTATTTTCAAAACAGAGGTCTCCATATTGACGTTAAAGGGTTTTTTTTACTGGAAACTGTCATGAATCCATAACATTTGTTTAGAATTCCAGAATATCACCATTCAGGGTAACTCATATGATCAGTTTTAATTAGCTAAGAAATTATCTAAGTAACTATAGTAATCCCCCTCTTATCCATGGGTCATATGTTCTAAGACCCTGGTGGATGCCTGAAACCGTGGGTAGTATTGAATCCTAGGCATAGGACGTCTTTTCCTGTGTGTATATACCTATAATAAAGTTTAACCTATAAATCAGGCACAGGAAGAGATTAACAACAATAATAAACTAGGACAATTATAGCCATATACTGTAAAAAAGTTACATGGTCTCTCTGGTTCTCTCAAAATATTGTATTGTGCTCACCTGTTTGCAGACCGTGGTGGACCACAGGTAACTGAAACCACAGATAAGGGGGGGGACTACTACATATCGATTCTTGAATATTATTTCATGTACATTTTATTATAATGTTTTTATATATAGATCTTACTGTGGATATTTGAGTATAAAGGAATAAGTAGTTCCAAGAATTCACAATCTAAAAGAAAGAAATTTTAATCAAGTGATAATGAAGAAAAAAATGATTAGTTGGGATTAGTGGCTCACACCTATAATCCCAGCACTTTGGGTGGCTGAGGTGAGTGGATTGCTTGAGGCCAGAAGTTCAAGACCAGCCTGGCCAACATGGTGAGAACCTATCTCTACTAAAAATACAAAAATTAGCCGGGCATGGTGGCACACGCCTGTAATCCCAGCTACTCAGGAGGCTGAGGCACAAGAATTGCTTGAACTCAGGAGATGAAGGTTGTAGTGAGCTGAGATTGTGCCACTGTACTCCAGCCTAGACAACCAAGTGAGACTCTGTCTCAGACTAACTAACTAATTAAATAAATAAAATTAAAATTAAAAAAAGAAAATGATTAGAAAAAATGCCTTAGAATGTGCCAAAGAGAAAATACCAACAGCAGCAGCAGCATTGCTAATACTCATTGAGCACTTACTATGTTGCCCTCTCTACTATATTTCCAATAACTCTTGATTCCTTTCTTTTTAGGCATGACAAATTCTTGTGTGAGAAATAATTATAGACCATCATTTATTCAAGATAATGAACTCAGACATTTAGTCCTTAAGGTAACTAACGACATATTTGTCTAAGTTGTATATGTCTTTTCATTGCTGTTTGAATAGGAGGCAGATTTTCTTCCATTTGCTTCCTGTTACAAACCTACCAGACTCCATATTACACCACATTTCCCTTAATACAGAAATTCAAAATAGAGAAGTGGCTATGTCTTACTAGTGTGTGTTAACGAAAGTAGAGACAAAGGATAGGCACTTTCCACACTAGGGAGCAAAGCTTGTGTTCCGTGCTGAGCATTTTATACTACCCATCTCTCACACACGGCATGTATTCCCCCACGATCACCACCTCCTCCAAAGCTGTCTGCCTGGCATCCTGTTCCCCTCGGGATCCCGGACTCCTCGGAGGCCAGTCACTGCTTACTTAGATTTGTTAGTCAGGGCTTTGACATTTCTGTCCTCATCACTTCCTGGGCATGGCTTTTCGGATTCACTGGTCTAGAGGTTCATTTGACATGGAAAATATGATCATGTGATTGGCTTCTCATGCCCTCAGAGGTGATAATGTCTTGGTCATGTGCTGTGTGACTGCTAGGTTTTAAGCCATAGTAGAATTAAATAGAAAGATTCTTTATACACGATTTCGTCATTTTTCCTTTAATTGAAAAAGCCACTCTTTTATTTGAACAGCTGAATTTAAATATAGCATTTATGGCCAGGATATAAAGGATATTGTGCGGACAAAAAAAGATTTTTGAAGGTGGCAAAATGTACGTTTTGCTTTCGAAGCTTTCTCACCAATCTGTCCATGCTTGTCAGTCATACCTTCATGGAACCCTGGTTCTTCCCTGCAGAGCATGCCCAGCAGGAGTGCCAGACCCATCCTATGTGGCCATACGTACCCACTTCCATGGAGGCTGCTTCATGGGATTTGCTGGGTAGACCTTATGAGAGTAGCTGACACATTCGAATTTTTAAGTTTAGTTTAGAATGAGTGATGCCTTATTATTATTCAAAAATGATAACAAGGTATACAGTACGACGTCTTCATTGCTTCCTCATCCCCAATCTGCACAGTTCTCCCTCAACACATCCACAGGCAATCATTGTTCTGCATGCAGTATAGTAGAATTTGGTAAATATAATTTTATTATTATTATTATTTGAGACAAGGTCTGGCTCTGTTGTCTAGTCTGGAATGCAGTGCTGTAATGTTGGCTCACTGCAATCTCCACCTCCCCGGCTCAAGTCATCCTCCCATCTCAGCCTCCTGAGTAGCTGGAACTACAGGTGTGCACCACCATGCCCAGCCAATTTTTGTATTTTTTGTAGAGACAGAGTTTCACCAATGTTGCCCAGGCTGATCTCGAACTTGTGAGTTCAAGAGATCTGCCTGCCTTGGTACCACAAAGTGCTGGGATATAGGCTTATTTAGTACTGTGTATAGGCTCATATACAACCCCTGGCCTAATTTTGATTTTTAAGAAACGTCTCAATATTCTACAGCTGAACTTTTCATCTCCAACACATTAATTTAGAATGGAATTTCAACTTGACATTCTTTATAAATCTGTTTGTACCTTAAGAATATTTCTTGAAGTTAATTTTACTAGCTTCATGACTACTCTGTTAGTTTTATTGCCATAATAATTTCCTCAGAATCTGAGTATGTGTCTGTGTGTGTGTGTGTGTGTGTGTGTGTGTATGAGAGACAGACAATATTTTAAAATACTCATTTTTATTTTTTTAAATCCTAGACTGCAGAAGGCTTCCTATTTGTGGTTGGATGTGAAGAGGAAAAATTCTTTTCGTTTCTAAGTCAGTCTCCAAAATACTTAATTACGATCAGGTATCCAAAACTGAGGATATTTTCCACACAATGTTTAAGTTTTTGAACAAACACATATTTTTAAGCTCTTTTTCTGAATACCTTCTCCCCACTGGGATATGGGATTAGGATCTGCTAAGTTAGAATTCCAAGAGAGATGGAAAGATGTATGGAAAGAGTAAGGATTTTTATTACTGACATTTGTGTTCCCTTTCTGACCTTCAGCAAGTTACCTAATATTACTGAGCCTCAGCTTTTTCCTATGTGAAAAGTCAAAATGATTATACCTGTCTCTCAAGATGTAAAGACTAAGTGAGGTATCATATTTAAAAGTGTCTGAAGTATTAGTCACCCTTCTCTGTTCCCTCCAAGAGACACTTATTAGGTTGTTATTAAGTCACATGCATTGCATTACAGCCTTTGATCTAATCTCTGTCAACACTCTCTGAAATACATCTTTCTCATTTAACTAGTTTAGTAGTTACTTTACCTCCTTATTACTAAACAACATTTAATGGAAACTAGCAACTCAAAAATTATAGCATTGAAACTAACCCAAGTGAGTGAATAAACAAGAAATCAGATAGATCACATCTTTGATTTTTAATAACTCCCATTAGTTTTTACGATGTTCAGAGATAATGAGTTAATTAACAGAAGTAAGTAAATATTATGAGCCTATGTACGGGAGGATTGAAAACCGTTGAATCATGCAGCCAGTTATAGCTGGGGACACAAACCTCATGATTCCATGTTCTAATTGGAGATGGAACATACACACACACACACACACACACACACACACACACACACACCACTGACAATTTAGGGTAGCGCTTAAGCTTCAAGTTAGTGACATGGAATCCAGTCCTACTGGACACTGACTTTGCATATAAGAGGCCGTTAAGAGACTTACTGGCTGCTCAGGGGCCCACAGAGATTCCCATGATTCAGGGTTTGGTCCTCAGCTCTTCAGATTCAGAAACTTTATCTGCCCTAGAGAGTTCTGGATATAGACTTATATTAACCACACAGTATGTTTTAGAATGAAATATCTCACTGCCAAACAATTCAGCCTACTTTTATCGGCTGGTCCATTAGTCCTGTTGTTTTTATAAGACTGTTTGCTTGGGCAATACAGGAATTCAGAAGAGGGGTGGCCATTGTGGGTCAGGGAATGCTTCACACATGAGGTAGGATGTCTGCCAGGCTTGTCAGAGCAAGGTGTAGAGAAGGGGGAGGAAACATTTCAGGCTGGGAGAAGGAAGTTGTGGAACTCTAGGGAGTCAAAGGCAATTTGGCTAGAGTGGCCAAGGTATAGGGAAGGGGTAATGAATTCTAAGGGATGGGACTGTATCAGCAAAGGCATAGACCTGGGGATGCTGTGCATATTGGTAGTGGTGGAATGGGAAGTGAGAGGTATTCTGGGTTGGATTTTACTTATCAATAATATGATAATTTTTAAAACAGTATGGTAAATGTCTGATAAAGCCATAGATATTCTGTGATTTCCATATTATACTATGATGTAATCTCTCTCCTTTTAACAAGGACAAAAAAGTTCAAAATAAATCACAATCATTTAGAAGTAACATGTGTTAACAAGAGTTAACAAGATTTAGCAGAATACTAGCAATTAGTGTTTGTATATGGTTTGTGTATGTCCAGGTATGGTTCTATACACATGTATTTTTTTCTGACTACAAGTATCACCCTACTTTGAACACTAAGTTAATGCCACATAGTGTTGTGGACATATCTTTGAGCTTGAGAAAAATCAACCTTTAACGAAAAAAAGGACATTTATTGTATGCATCAAAAAATGTAGAAAAATCATGGTACTGATTTTAAATGAATGTCTACCTTATAAATAGGCTAGTTTGACTGGACAAAGCTTATTTGACTTCTTACATCCAAAAGATGTTGCCAAAGTAAAGGAACAACTTTCTTCTTTTGATATTTCACCAGGAGAAAAGCTAATAGATGCCAAAAGTAAGTGTCCATTTCTGTATGCTTATCATTTTATGTAAATGTAATGATCACCTAAAAGTTTAGCTGTACAATATTTTTTAAATGGCTAACTAAGCTTTTATCAAAAGGAGATTTATTTTGTAAACTTCACATCATAGTTAATAAATATATACAGCTATATAGAAAATTTGTATATATAGACATATATAAACACAAATGCATTCATAGGAAGATGCTTTGTTTGGGGAAAATATGATGGCTTCCTATTTGCTATTTTTCATATGCAAATAAATCTTTATAAGAAAGTATCATTTTGGATAAAAAATTGCTAAAGTTCCTGTTATTTAGCTATATGCTGAAAGAAAATTATTCTATTTTTTAATATGGATTAGGTCTTTCCTGTATGAAAGACCTTGTATAATTGTGTTTGGGAAGTATAAGTATTTTTTTCCTTCTCTGAAAATGCCTATACCAAATAATTGTGTAAAATATAAAACAATGATGTACTATGTCATTGATTCCTGTAATAGTTGAGGGTTTTTTCATTTTTTAATTTAATTTTTATTTCATTTTACTTAAATTAACTTTGTTCTTCCCTGCTTGGGAAAAAAGAAAGATAAATTGCAAATGTCTGTAAGTTATCAAAATGTGATTGCTTGTCAAATAACATTTTTTGGGGATGTTTCACTTCAGGACTATATAATCATGCCATTGCTTTAAAAAACGATTTCCTTTCTCAGTAATAGATAATCTGAAAGTGTTAGGAATATAAATTTCAAAATTATTTGTCCATATTCTTTTCCACCTATTCTCTCGCACCCTTCTGCTACAAAAGCTGGTTTGCAAGTTCACAGTAATTTCCACACTGGAAGGACACGTGTGTATTCTGGCTCAAGACGGTCTTTTTCTGTCGGATAAAGAGTTGTAAAATCTCTGTCAAAGAAGAGCATGAATGCTTACCCAACTCAAAGAAGAAAGGTATCATTTTGAAATGTCAAGTGATATAAAGCATAGATATAAAATTAATGTCCTAAATATTTTCTGTACAGAAAAAAGTAAAATATATGATCAAGGGAAATATTTGAATCCAAAAGCACCTTTAAAATAAGATTTTTTTTAATCAAAATTACTTAGATTGGGTCATCATATCTTTTGCATTTATCAGGTAATTACATATTTGCTTTGTTGTCCAAGATTTTAATGGTTTATTGAAATTGTAGTTTGGGCCGTATCAAATGGAAAAAAAATGACAAGAGATGGAAATGAAACTTTTGCTGTGAAACTTCATTATTACTTTTTAAAATACAAAAGTTAGATTTAAAAAAAAAAGAAACTTCAATAGTGCAAGAGCCTGATTTTACTAATTTTGGTGGAAGTTTCTTAAAATGTCCAGTTATTATTTTAATTTTTTATGAGATGGTGATTCTTTGGTAAATAACTCATTTGCTTTCATATTGTCCTTTGCTAGATTTGTCTTGCAGATGTTTACTTTTTGAGTTGATCAAATAGTCATCTATTTAACTTAATTGGGAAATTTCAGGGACTAAAAAATATCTCATGACTTTTTTGCCTCAGAGCATATTAAGCTATTAGATATACAATTCCATAGGCAAATTTCAACATGGGATTTGCTTTCCTATTCTTTAAAAGGATATTTATATAAAGCTGCAAAATTCAATTTATTTACAAGTTTTGGTCAGAATCTTTTTTGAAACACCTAAAATGATCATTGCTAATACCCATTTGCTAAACACTTACCCTGTGCCAGATACTCTGCTAAGTGTTTTAATCCTCATGGAAACACTATTCTTTTTTAAAAATATCAATGTTTATTTTAGATACAGGGATTACACGTGCAGGTTTGTTGCATGGGTATATTGCACTAAGGTAGCGAGCATAGTACCCAGTAGGTAGTTTTTCAATCCACACTCCCTTCCCTCCCTTCCCGCTCTAATAGTCCACAGTGTCTGTTGTTCCCATGTTTATGTCCTTATGTGCTCAATGTTTAGCTCCTACTTATAAGTGAGAACATGTGGTATTTGATTTCTGTTCTTGCATTGATTTGCTTAGGATTATGGCCTCCAGCTCTATCTACGTTGCTGCAAAGGACATGATTTCATTTTTTTAATGGCTGTGTAGTATTCCATGTTGTATATGTACCCCACTTTCTTTATCTAATCCACCATGGGTGGGGACCTAGGTGGATTTCATGTATTTGCTCTTGTGAACAGTGCTGCAGTGAACATATAGTGCATATGTCTTTTTGATAGAATGATCTGTTTTCCTTTGGGTGTATACCCAGTAATGAGACTCCTGAGTCAAATGGTAGCTCTGTTTTAAGTTCTTTGACAAACCCCCAAACTGCTTTCCGCAGTGTCTGAACTAATTTACATTGCCACCAGAAATGTAAATTAAGCAGAAAATACTTTTCTTTCTTTTTTTTTTTTTTTTGTCATAGAATTTTGCTCTTGTTTCCCAGGCTGGAGTGCATTGGTGTGATCTTGGCTCACTGCAGCCTCTGCCTTTCAGGTTCAAGTGATTCTTTTGCCTCAGCCTCCCAAGTTGCTGGGATTGCAGGTACCTGCCACCATGCCCAGCTATTTTTTTGTATTTTTAGTAGAGACGGGGTTTTGCCAAGTTGCCCAGGCTGGTCTTGAACTCCTGACCTCAGGTGATCCACCCGCCTCAGCCTCCTGAAGTGCTGGGATTACAGGTGTGAGCCACCACACCCAGCCCAGAAAATACTTTCCTTATCTCTGTTTTAGGATCAAAGATGAATGACTTGGAGAGATTTAGTAACTTACAGAAAGTCAAATAGGTAAAATTCACAATGAGTCATAAACCCCCTACTCTGTGTTACACTGTAAAGAAACAAAAATGGAAATGAACCAGCAGTCCTCAGGGGGATCTGTTTGAGGACCATCAGTTTCTTCCCCTCTTGCCGGTGGCTCTGAGTGGTGGAGAGCTGTCTAATGTCACATATGAAACTTCCTGGGCTTGAAGTCACAGCTGAACTGGAGGTAAAGAGGCTGTGGAATCCAACCAGTGGGGGATCAGATTTTAGCTCTACCACTAGCTAGCTGTGTGATCATAAGCAAGTTTCTTAATCCCTCTGATCTTCAGTTTCTGTTGCCTTGGATTCTTCCTCTCATTTTTTTGTGGAATTCTAGGACAACACATGACTGAATATATACATTCTTGGAGGATTTTTCCTAGATATGGGAGCTCAAGTCAGTCACTGACGATAATCTCGGACACATAATAATCTGTGGTCTCTTAACCCTTTGCATAGATACAAGAAGGCAAGTAGGATGTCCTCTGTGGAACTGCATAGCCCTGCTATAGTATTTTGAAGCGGTCTTGTAAATATCCAATTTTTAAACAAAAATGCATGTATATAGCCATAGGTTTAAAAAAAAAACAGCAAACAACCAAGCAGCATTCTTGAGAATGTACTAATCAAATTTTAGTCCTTCCATGGGGTTCCTAAAAGGATTTTTTATTGCAAGTTTTAGAGATTTATAGAAGAGGTAGGAATGATTTCTTTCCTTTGAAATAAATGATCATCTTATGGGGAAAATATAGATATTTCAAGAATACCTGGCAAATGGTCAATTAAAGTTAATTTGTAGTTGAATTCTGTGAGGAACTAAACAAACAAATACATTTTTGAGTTGGTCTGCTGTTCCAGGTTCTCCCACTAGACTCTGCCTCCCAACAGCCATGCTGTAGGACAGAAGTTAGGACGGAGTAGAAAGGGCCTGGGCTTTGAATTCGGTGGGGTTTTAGTGTCAGGTCTGCTGCTTAACAATTGTGCGACCTTAGGCAACTTTCTTTTCATATATGGAAAAACTGTTTTCCCCTAAAGTTTGTATGTTGAAGGTCTAGGCCTCAATGTGACTGTATTCGTAGTTAGAGCCTTTAAAGATGTAATTAAGGAAAAATAAGGTTTTAAGGGTAGACTCCTAATCCAGTATGACTGGTGTCCTCATAAGAAGATGAGAGATACACTGATGTTCATCCACACAGAGAAAAGGCTATGTGGGAACCCAGTGGAAAGTTGGCCATCTGCCGTGTAAAGCCAAGGAGAGAGACCTCAGTAGACACCAATGCTGCCAACACTTGGATCTTGGACTTCTAGCCTCTAGAACTGTGAGAAAATACATTTCTGTTGTTCAAACCACCCAGTCTAGAATTTTGTTATGACAGCCTGAGCAGACTAATACAGTGGGTAATAACAGCATCTCCTAAGAGTGTGGTTAGGATTACCTGTGGCTCATGCAGTGCTTGGCTCCTAGGAAGCACTCAATAAATGGTAGCTATTTGCAGCTCAGAAAGAAGAAAAAATGAGAGAGAGAAAAGAGTGACTGAATAATTATTAAGATTCTACTATATGCCAAGCATGTTGCATAATTATCCAGTTTAATCCCCGTAACAGTTTTGTGCAGAGCATCCCTGTCTTGCAGATGAGGAAACTGCACTTTTGAAAGATTGTGTAATCTTTCTAAAGTCCATAGAGAGTAACAGAGTAAGGAATCTGGCTTTAAAATCTGTATTGTTTTCACTATGCCATGCCGCCTACTAGAGTAGCTTCCTAGATGCCGGAAGGTTTCAGCAGAGGTTTTGGATGATTTTTGCAGCAGACACACGACGAGGGAGTGGGCTTCTGCTGTAGGAATGTGTTCCTGCGCACGCAAGGATGTTCACTCCCGCACCTGGCTGGGCCAGACAGATGCCTGCACTCAGAGGCAAATATCTTTTCAAAAAGGAGTTTTGAATCTGCTCAAGCCCTGAAACCAAGTATTCACTTAACACACCAAGAGTTCTATACCAAAGGCACAGGCCTCAGCAATGGTAAAGGAATGTGTCAGCAATCAGTGTGGCCCTTTCTTGCAGGGCCTGGTTTGAGAACTGCCTATAGACGGCTGGGCCAGGATAAGGTAACTGCAGAATGTAAACCCTGATTCCCACCTGGATGACCTTCGTGAGGGTCATTTTGTCTTCTGCTTTTACCAAGGAGAGTGTCTGTCGAGTGAAATTACATTTTGCATATGTTTGCTTTGAAATTACTCTTTTCAATAGTAATTAACCAGTGGAATTCGCAGTGTTTGTTTCTTTGTTTGTTTGTTTTTGAGATGGAGTTTCACTCTTGTTGCCCAGGCTGGGGTGCGGCTCACCGCAACCTCCGCCTCCCAGGTTCAAGTGATTCTCCTGCCTCAGCCTCCTGAGTAGCTGGGATTACAGGCATGCACCACCATACTTGGCTAATTTTTTATGTTTTTAGTAGTGATGGAGTTTCTCCAGGTGGGTTAGGCTGGTCTCAGACCCTCAACTTCAGGTGATCTGTCCGCCTTGGCCTCCCAAAGTGCTGGGATTATAGGCATGAGCCTCCACGCCTGGCTGGAATTCACTGTGTTTTAAGACCCCTCACTATTAACGATGAAAGCCTGTGATTGGTAAAGGTGTTTTTCTTCCCTTTTACCATGACTTGTCAGTTACATTTAAACTTAAAGGAAGACTAGCAAGCAGCCCTTTTTATGCTAATTGGTAGTTGAATTTAAGATTTATGGAAAGGCCGGCCATTTTCTTAAGATTTCTCAAGATGAGTTACCAAAGTTTATTTCTGATTTTGCCTTATGTTTGAGATTTTCCATAATAAAATATTTTTTAAAAATAAACAACATTGACGTTTTAAAAAATTATTTATATCCTGAATCAAACTTTAATGTCATGTACTCAAACTTTGAAAAAGTTTCTAAGGTAGAGAGACAGTTACTCAAGTATCTGAACTTGTGAAACTGGAGGCCGATGTAGGATGGATGAGTGCTACCAAATGTCTTAGGTGTTTCTTAAATTTATCTTTGTAAGATAATTGTACATGAGGAAGAAGTACAACAGTACACCCAGAATCCACTTGTTTCTTGTGCATGTGTGGCAGATGCCATCTGTCAGTGCCCCATGGGTCATCCCCCACAGCACCCACCACTGCAGATGATGTGCCACTGGCTTCCGGAGTCCAGCGCTGGGACTCTGCCTGACCTCTTCCTCGGGTCTTTGGAGCCAGTTTTGCCTGTGGCTCCAGGAACTTACAGGTTTCAAATACTTTATTAGTTTTCTTCTCTTCCCTGTCTCACTTCCCAGTTCCTGCCAGTGTTTCCTGGGACCACCCCTCAAATAAACTTCTTATATTTGAATTCTTGTTTTGGATCTGCTTCCTCAGGAATTCAAATGAAGACAGCAAGATACCGAGTTAAGAGACCCAGCCTGCAACGTGTTGAGGAAAAATTTGATAAAGGATTTTGAAAGGATGTCCTGTAAATTAAGGCAATGTTTGGGGTAATACAGGCTTTTTCTCCCTCCCTTCACCTCCACACACTTTTGAGAAATCATGGAGTAGATGACACTTGAACCTAGCCTGTGGAGCCGGTGTAAGTAAATAGTTTGGCAAGGATCAGGCCTCATGACTCCAATATTTAGATAAAGATCTAAAGAATGTTTGGGATAAGAGTTTTTAACCCATTTCCCATTTGCCCTGAGAATACTACTCTGGCAGCAAGCTGCACTTTTTCTTTTCTAAACAGGAAATGGATTGAATGGAATTTTTTTTAAAAAAAACTTCAGATCACTGATCAAATGAATTGCAGTTGATAGAATTACATAATTCCAACTAGAAATTTGCCAGCTGAATAAATGTTCACAGTGAGAATTGAGGGACAGTTTGATTTGGAAATATAGATAGTAACCTGTTGTAAAAGAGAAATAAATGCTAGGTTCTGTGTGATGAGATTCCATAAATAAAAAATAGGGACTTTCTTAAGTCTGCATTTTCAGTGGAGTGGAATATTTTTAGTCAGTATCATTTGTAAGTTTACAGAAATGCTGAACCTGATGTATAAGCCCTTTTATTTTTAACTGCCCTCTAGTTTTGTTAATATGAATGAAAACTTTTATTCATAGTCAATTTTAACTCATTTGTGGTATTTGAGTTGTTAGGGGGAGGTAAAAGGGGGAGGTTGTTAGGAGGAGGCAGAGCCTAGGATGACCTTCTCTTTGAATTGCCTGGATTGATTGTGGCACCAGTAAACAGGGTTGGGAATAATAGGTGATAAAGACTGGGTTTGAGGTTGGAAGAGATGAGTTTTGTAATTTAGGGTGTCTGTGGCCTGGGAAGGGAGTGGTGTTTGCTAGGTGTTGGATACAATGTTTTATGGATGTCTTACAGCCTGTCCTCTGTTCCTGCTTTATTCTCCAGCCTTCCCCACTGCAGTCTGTGCCTCAGCCGCATCCCGCATCTGACCACTCTCTCAGTTTTCATTGCTTATTCCCTCTGGCTGGAACACCTTTGTACCCCTCCCCTTCTGTCACCCAGGCAACTCCCATTTGAACATCTTTGGTGACAGAGCACTCACTATCAGCAAATGGTGTGGCATTGGTGGTTTAGAAAGTAGACTCTGGAGCCAGCCTGAGTTTTAACCCCAGCTCCACCCTGTACCTGCTGTGACTTTGCCATTAACTCAGTTTCCTAAGACAGTGGAGATAACAGAACATCCCATAGAACTATTAAGATTAAATGAGTTACACATTTAAAACACTTAAAATAGACTGTGATGCAGAAAGTGTTCTCTAAATCTTTTCTATTATTGTTGGCGACTATGTTATATGACAGTTCATATCATCGTCTATTTAGAAAAAAATTTAAAGGATTTTTTTTTTTTTTTTTTGAGATGGAGTTTCCCTCTTGTTGTCCAGGCTGGAGTGCAAATGGCACGATCTCTGGTCACTGCAGCCTCTATCTCCTTGGATTCTCCTGCCTCAGCCTCCCAAGTAGCTGAGATTACAGGCACCTGCCACCATGCCCAGCTAATTTTTGTATTTTAGTAGAGATGGAGTTTCACCATGTTGGTCAGGCTGGTCTCGAACTCCTGACCTCAGGTGATCCACCCACCTTGGCCTCCCAAAATGCTGGGATTACATGCATGAGCCACTGTGCCCAACCTTAAAGGATTTATTGTAGTGGCAGTTTTATCAAATAATGCCGATTTAAAACATTGATTGTTCTAATCTTTTCTAAATCTTACCATAAACAGCTGTTTCAAATAATTTTTATCAGGCTTTTCCTCTACTTTTTACCTTTAAATCACTTTTGTGGCATGCCATAATCTGTATCCTACTCATCTTTTATGCCAGTGGTGGATTCATTATTTGCTTAAGCATGATATTTGAGTATATAGATTATTTCCAGTTTTTTATTCTGGTGGGCATGCTTGACAATCTTCTTAGTTAATTGCTTGGGATTCTCCTAAAAAGTGAAGTTTATTTTATTTTTATACCTTCCATTATAAATTTCTCCAAGTGTTCTTTAAGATGTTTCTATAATCTATAATAACCTTATATAATTATATGCCATGATAAGCTCTAACATAAGAAATTTAAGAATGTATGCATGACTTAAATGTCTTTTTATACTTTTGAATCTAAGTTACAATATATTACAATCTATCAAAAAACTTAAGCTGAAAACAGTATTACAAGGGGGCATGAGGTTTAATTTTTTCTGACAGAAGTAAATTACTGTAATTTTAAAAATTGACTCAGAAATGTGTTAAGTCATAAACCTAGTTAATCCTAAAATAAAGCAACCTGTTCGCTTTTTCATGTAGTACGTGCAATTTAGTTCCTGAGAAAAATAACCTATTAATAATAAAGTCATGAAACAAAATTGCTGATATCTTTTCAATGGAACACCATTCCCCTTTCATATTTTAGCATATTTAAAGAGCATTTTATAGCACAATTGTAACTATTATAGATGTCAATATAAGAAATTTAATGATTTGTTTATAATGATCCAATTGTCCTTTTTAAAAATCTTTGACTTAGAGCATAGGAAATTCTATACTGTCCACTGCACTGGTTACTTGAGAAGCTGGCCTCCAAATATTGTTGGAATGGAAGAAGAAAGAAACAGTAAGAAAGACAACAGTAATTTTACCTGCCTTGTAGCCATTGGAAGATTACAGCCATATATTGTTCCACAGAATAGTGGAAAGATTAACGTGAAACCAACTGAATTTATAACCCGGTTTGCAATGAATGGAAAATTTGTCTATGTAGATCAAAGGTAAACATTTACACGTTATAATGATTAGAATTCAACGGGATATTTGAAGCTATTAAAGACATGTCTTAGTAGCATTGCTAGATGTGTGTGTGTGTGTGTGTGTGTGTGTGTGTATGTTTTCAGAACAAAAAAGAAACTTTAAATGAAATAAGGATATGGACATGTCAGCAAATTTGTTTAGGCCAACATGTAAACTTGGAAGAGTGTCTCCTAGCCAGCTGGTTGCAGAAACTGGGCATGGTCTGTGGTCCCGATTTTACTTGCAAAAGCTAGTAAGAGCACAGCCTGGATTGGGTGGTGGCCTCATGCCTGGGTGTCTGTTCTGTGTTGCAGCTGTAGTCTGGGTCTAGGGCAGCCAAGGGCAGCCCAGTGATGTGCATGGGTCCCCATGCACTTCCTTACTCTCCTGACCATATGTGGGCCTACAGTATTCCGGGAGGAAGTGCACTCACCACTTCTGAAGTTTATTTTCAATTTTAAAACCAGGGCAACAGCAATTTTAGGATATCTGCCTCAGGAACTTTTGGGAACTTCTTGTTATGAATATTTTCATCAAGATGACCATAGTAATTTGACTGACAAGTACAAAGCAGGTAGGTATGCATCAAGCGGAATACATTTTGGGGAATTTAAAGTGACAGCTTTCACTCTTACTTTCTCACTCCTGTGAAATTTGAAATTTTAATGAATCCTCACAACATTGATTTTTATAATGGTAGACTATTATGCTGATAATTATCTTTTCTCGTTAAGTTCTACAGAGTAAGGAGAAAATACTTACAGATTCCTACAAATTCAGAGCAAAAGATGGCTCTTTTGTAACTTTAAAAAGCCAATGGTTTAGTTTCACAAATCCTTGGACGAAAGAACTGGAATATATCGTGTCTGTCAACACTTTAGTTTTGTAAGTAATTTTTCATGTTAAGACCTTTATATTGATTTCAGATGAATATCTTTGCTTTTCTCCTCTGATCTTGCTGAACCATTAAAACTGTTATGATCCTCTGGCCTTTTATTATAACTTGAGATTTATCTTTCAAGTAATTTGTTTACTATTCATTGACATTAGTTCTCAGAATTAAGCTGAAAGTTTTCTTTTTTGTAATATATTCCTCCTTACTTGATATAATATGTGAGGGTAAAGGCATTTATTCAAGCATTTTCTTCCAACTCTCCATGGTCATTCAGTAAACAATGCGGATATGGACTTCTACTGTGCACTATTGTAAGCAATTTTTTTGTCCTCCCCATCATTTTTACCTGCACATCTTGTAAGCCTGGGGTGCCACACGTGTCTGTGTAGGCAGGCCCAGCATGGGGGCGAGCAGAAATCCAGCCCAGGTGTTGCTTAGTAAGCCCGGTTCTGTAGCTGTGTTAGCCTGAAGGGAGAGCCAAGTTTTCCCGATTTTATAGTAGTCTGGGATGGCCCTGTTCTAAATCTTACTTTTTTTCTGTAAATTTCTCTTTGAAATTGTTGTAAGGTTTCCTTGAACCAGTTGTTTCCTTATCTACAATACTGAGTGAAAAATAATTAAAAAAAAAACCAAAGAGTTTAATATCTCCAGTATTTCCTATCACCCATCCCAATAATCTTTGCCTACTTTTTATTAGTACGTGAACTGAGAGTTTGTTACTGTGAGAATGTGTACTTTATAGGGGGATGGGGCATTTGGCAAATGCCATGATACTTAGCACATACAGACCTTAATACTAACAATATGTGTATATAAATCATAAATGAGCCAAAAATTGACACATTAAATATACACAGCTTAGTGTAGCTGCCATAACAGTTTCCTTCACCTTAGAAAATTAAATCACCTATGGTGTTTTTAATTCTAGGGGCCATAGTGAGCCTGGAGAAGCATCATTTTTTCCTTGTAGCTCTCAATCATCAGAAGGTAAGTTTAGTTTCAGATGATGAAAGACGTATTATGAAGATATATTATTAAGACTATTATCTTTTTCTGTCCTGGAGAGGGGAAAATTTGGAGGTGAAATTAAAAGGAGTTCTACAGATTGGGTTATAGGAATCCCAGCATTGGTTTAGAAGAGACTAAATTTAACAGGAAACAGATATCCCATTTAAACTCCCAGAGGTACCACCATATCCCCCTCGAAATTTCCACAGTGCTTTACTTATGTTTCTGTTATAATCTTGCACTGTACTGCAATTAGTTGTTCATTCAACTTGCTTTCCAGTAGACTGAGTTCTTTAAGAGCAGGAATGATGTTTTATCCATTATTCAGCCCTAGCAGCTAACATTGTTCCTTGTCAACTGTGACACTCTTAGACAAATCAATGAGACGTATTAGGGGGGAGCTTTTGCTTATCTGTGTTAGTTTTTCACCACAGCAATATATTAGTGTATTATTTGTAAAAATAGAAATCTTTGGAAACATTGAAGTAGTATTGCTCTGGCTTTAGTGTGCAGATTAAAGTTGAAAGAGACTGGACTCCTGGGTTACAAGTCACGATTGTGCTCTCAGTGACTTCCCACACATTTGATTCAAAGAGCATTATGAATTACATATGTAATATAAGGATGAATGTTTTCTAACATTTTTGGGTGCAGCTAGTCTGTTTCTTTTAAGGAGAGAAGTGTGAAATTATTTGAATTGAAAGAAAGATAAAGTCCTCAACTGAATTTTTCCTTTTGCTGTTACTTAGAATCCTCTAGACAGTCTTGTATGAGTGTACCTGGAATGTCTACTGGAACAGTACTTGGTGCTGGTAGTATTGGAACAGATATTGCAAATGAAATTCTGGATTTACAGAGGTAATGTTTTATTGCTGCAAATATTTTCAAAAGTAAAAATATCATATTTATAAAACCAATATATAAAAATCAGTAGTCTTCCTATATATAAATGATAGCCAGTTTAATATAATGGAAAATATTATCATCTTCACAGTAGCAACAAAAAAAGATAGAAATTTTACAAGAAATGATCATACTAACATGAAAAAAAAAAAAACTTTTAGGTTGGGCACAATGGCTCATACCTGTAATCCCAGCACTTTGGAAGGCCAAGGTGGACGGATCATAAGGTCAGGAGATCGAGACCATCCTGGCCAACATGGAATGGTGAAACCCTGTCTCTACTAAAAATACAAAAATAAGCTGTGTGCGGTGGCATGTGCCTGTAATCCTAACTACTCGGGAGGCTGAGGCAGGAGAATCGCTTGAACCAGGGAGTTGGAGGTTGCAGTGAGCCGAGATCACACTACTGCACTCCAGCCTGGTGACAGCAACACCCCATCTAAAAAAAAAGAAAAAAAAAAAAGAAAAAAACCTTTAAAATTCACAAAGGTACATAAAAGCCAACTCAGATAACTTCAGATATAAGCTGTTTTTCAACAGGAAGACGGAATTGTAAGAATGTAGAAGAAATCTTAGGGGCTTCAGAAAACAAGGAGACTCAATTGAGAGAGGAATTGAGTTGGTGAGCAGTCGGGGTTCTTAACTAAGGTAAAGTCAGGTAGTAGAGGGACTTAAATAACAGATTTCTGCCCAGGGAACTAATATGAAGGAAGCCAAGATGCAGAAGATTCATCTAATAGTAAAGAGATGAGGGGAGAGGCAGTTTCCATCAGGCTAAGTGAACAGGTAGTAATTTAAAAACATGAACAGGGGTGACATCAGATGCCAATAAGATGGCAGAATAGGACTTCCAGAGTGAAGAAAGCCCACAGGACTTATGAAACACTGTCAGGAAAACCAATGTACACATTGTGGGTGTCCCAGGATAGAGAAAGTTAGAGGCAAGGAGCTTATTATTATTATTTTTTTTTAAAAAGGAAAATCCCCAAATTCAGAAAAGGGAATGTTCATTGAACCCAGGGGTTCCAGATTCATGAAGCCCAAAGAACCCCAAATACATGAAATATGAAGAGATCTTTACCAAGACACATTATAATCAACTTCTCAAAAGTCAAAGAAGAAAGGACTTTGAAAGCATCAGAAAGAAACCTCAGCAGAAACCTTGCAGGCTAGGAGAGAATGGGATGATATATTTGAAGTACTGCAAGTAAAAAGCAAACAAACAAACAAACAAAAAACCCTGCCAAACAAGAATACTACATGTGGCAAGGCTGTCCTTCAGAAAGGTAGATAAGGACTTTTCCAGACAGACAGAAGCTGTGGAAGTTAATCATCATGAGATGTGCCTTACAAGAATGCTAAAGGGAATTCTTCACATTAAACTGAAAGGGTGCTAACTAACAAATGAAAGTGTAAAACTTTTTGTAAAGATAAGAATATATTCAAATTCAGAATACTCTAATACTGTAATGGTAGTACATAAATCACTTTGAATTCTAATAAAAATGTTAAAAGACAAAAGTATTTAATTATAGCTACAATAATTTGTTAATGAATATGATATGTAAAACATAAATTGTGACATCAGTAACATAAAATATGGAGAGAAAGTGTAGAATTTTTATGTGCAGGTGAAGTTAAATTATCAGCTTAAAATGTCCTGTTATAATGATAAGGTATTTTACGTAGACCTCCTAATAACTACAAATAACTTCTTTTTCACAAAAGAAAAAGGAATCAAAGAATACCACTACAAAAAAATCATCAAATCACAAAGGAAGACAGTAAGAGAGGAAGAATAGAACAAAGGAACTATATAACAGACAGAGAACAATGAACAATATGGACTAGTAGGCACTTTACTATCAGTAATTACATATAAATGGATTAAATTACTCAATCAAGACTGGCTGAATGGATTTACAAAACAAGATCCAACTGTGTGCTGCCAACCAGTGACTCAATTTAGTTTTAAGGATACACATAGGTGAAGGGATGGAAAGTGAAGGGATGGAAAAAGATATTCCATGCAAATGATAACCAAGACAGTGTAGGGGTGACCATAATTATGTTAGACAAAATAGATGTTAAGTGGAAAACTAAGCTGGGCGTGGTGGTGCACACCTATAGCACCAGCCACTTGGAAGGCTGACAGGAGGATCACTTGAACCCAGGAGTTCAAGACTGTAGTGCACTATTACCATATCTGTGAATGGCCACATTCACATGGCAACATAGCAAGGGCAACATAGCAAGACCCCGTCTTAAAACACACACACACACACACAAACCCTGCAAAAGTGTCACAATTCAAAGAAGCTCATTATATAATGATAAAGGGATCAATTCAAGAGGATATAACAATTGAAAATATGTGTGCACTCAGCATTGGAACACCTAAATGTATAAAGCAAATATTAACCAAATTGAAGGGACAAATATACAGCAATATAGTATTAGTAGGGGACCTCAAAACCTCAGTTTCAACAATGGATAGAGCATTCAAACAACATCAATATGGAAACAGTGGACTTGAACAACACTAAAGACATGAATATTTCATCCAATGGCAGCAGAATACACGTTCTTTTCAAGTGCACATGGAACATTCTCCAGGATAGGTCATATATTAGGCCACAAAACAAGTCTTAAACAATTTAAGAACATGTAAAGCATACCAAGAATCTTTTCTGGCCACAATGTTACGAAACTAGAATTCAATAACAAGAGGAAAACTGGAACAGTCACAAATATGTGGAATTTAAACCACACATACCTGAATAACCAATGAATCAAAGAAAAAATCAAAGAGGAAATTTAAAAACTTGAGACAAAAATGGCAACACAACATATCAAAACATATGGAATGCAGTAAAAAGCATTCTAAGAGGGATGTTTATAGCAATAAATAGACCTATGTTAAGAAAAAAACCCTAGCTTTACACCTCCAGGAACTAGAAACAGAACAAACTAAATCCAAAGTCAACAGTTGGAAGGAAATTATCAGAGCAGAAACAGGTTAAATCAAGATCAGAAAAACAATAGAAATGACTGACAAAACTGAGATGGGTTTTTGAAAAGATAAAATTGATAAACCATTAGCTAGACTAAGAAAAAAAGAAGTCTCAAATTATAAACAATGATAACATGAATGAACCCGCAGGACATTATGCTAAGTGAAGTAAGCCACACACAGAATGAAGCATACTGCATCATCTCTTATGTGCAGAAGGTCAGAAGAAAAAAAAAGCTGACTAAATAAAAATAGAGTAGATAGGTGTTCACCAGAGGCAGGGAGGGCATGGGAATGGGGAGAAGTAAATCAAAAGGTACAAATTTGCCATTAGGTAGAATGAACAAGTCTACAGATGGAATGTGCAGCATGAGAACTAACTATAGTTAATAATGTTATACACTGAAGATTTGCTAGGAGAGTAGGTTTTAGGTGCTGTCAACATACGCATACATATGTAACTGGGGGGGGGGGGGATGAATGTGAATTTATTTAACTGCGGCAATCATTTTACTGTGTATATGTACATTAAACTATCATATTGTACACCTCAATGTCAACTGCCTTCTTGGGAACACATAAAGACATAAGATTGTGTTTATGCCATTTTGTTCTTTATGTATGTGTTTCATTGATTTTTCCCTGAGAGTGATCTATTATAGTAAAAATATGGTACATTTTCCACTTTAAAAAGGTTCCAGAATGTTAAATCTACCCTTACTCTCAGTTCTGCCATTTAGTATCTTGAGGAGGAGCTGAGTTTTGACACGAGCACCTGTTTGAATCTGTGCTGTGTTATTCTATTATTTTACCACATGCTGTATTGACAGATGATATGATTTACTCAAGAGTTTTTACCGGCCAGGCGCGGTGGCTCACGCCTGTAATCCCAGCACTTTGGGAGGCTGAGGCGGGTGGATCACGAGGTCAAGAGATCGAGACCATCCTGGCCAACATGGTGAAACCCCGTCTCTACTAAAAATACAAAAAAATTAGCTGGGTGTGGTGGCGTGTGCCTGTGGTCCCAGCTACTCAGGAGGCTGAGGCAGGAAAATTGCTTGAACCCGGGAGGGGGAGGTTGCGGTGAGCCGAGGTTGCGCCACTGCACTCCAGCCTGGTGCCTGGTGACGGAGTGAGCCTGTCTCAAAAAAAAAAAAAAAAAAAAAAAAAAGTTTTTAACTGAGAGCTTTTCTATTTACTATGGAATGTTTTTCAGCATTCCATAGTCACAAATAAGTCTGGCACCTCGTAAGTCAGTCTAAATGTGAAAACTGCTGTGATACTTGGTTTCAATTTCCTCACTATATTTTTATCAGTAGATTATTATGTATTTAGAGGAGAAAATTTCCTTCTAAAATATGGAAACATAAAAAATGTTTTTTGTATCTTTTAAAGGTTACGATCTTCTTCATCCCTTGATGATTCAAGTCCAACAGATTTAATGAAAGCTGCTCATACCATAAACTGCAGGAATGTAAGTATACTTGTAAATGATAATATTCATGAAATAAATGAACAACAAAATTTGCTCCTTGTTAATTATTTCTTTTAAGAAAAGAAGACATTCTGTCAAAAAATAAAATAAAATAAAATGAACTCATTTTGGCCACTCAGTGATGTTTAAGTGACTTTGTTGAATAGTAGTTATGAGTGAAGTTGTTGGAAGCTTATTATCTGAGTCCAAGTTATGACACTTACTGGGACGTAAGCTTGGGCTTGTTACTTAAACTTTCTGCGCCTCAATTTTGTCATTTGTGAAGTAGAAATAATAATATCACTGATCTCCTAGAGGAGTGTGAGAATTAAGTGCTTAAATACACAAACAAAAACTCTTAGAACAGTGCCGAGCACACAGTAAGTGCTCAATAAAGTGTAGCTCTTGTTATTATAATAGGTTCCAATTCAGTAGATTAAATGTACACCCTGAGCTTTGAAAAAAAGGTTAAAAAAATAGAAGCCACAAGATAAATACATATACTACTTAATTCAGTTGAGCAGATACTAGCTATTTGAAATGCATTATTGTATATACAAAAATTACTAAACCTAGTGCTATTTGGAAGACTAAAATACAATATAATTCTAATTTAGCACAGACAACAAAAAACTCTAAAGCAGGTATGTAAATCAAGCAGTATAAGACTACAGGAGAAAAGAGAAATTTTATCTGACCAGGACAAACAGAAACTTGAAAATACAACTATCAGAGCCAGGCATGGTGGCTTGTGCCTATAATCCCAGCTACTCAAGAGGCTGAGGCAGGACGATCATTTGAGGCCAGGAGTTCAAGACCAGCCTGGGAAACATAGTGAGACCTCCTTTCTAAAAAAGATTTTTTGAAAAACTAGCCAGGCATGGTGGTACATGCCTGTAATCCCAGCTGCTCCAGTGGCTGAGGCAGGAGGATCACTTGAGCCCAGAAGTTTGAGGCTGGAGTGAGCTATGATCACACCACTGCACTAGCCGGAGCAGCAGACCGCAACTGTGTAAAAGCCAATATATATATATATATATATGACATACATATATATGATATACATATGACATATATATGATATACATATGATATACATATATAGGATATACATATTAGATATACATATGACATACATATGATATATATATGATACACGCAAGACACGCATGACACACGCATGACGCAGCATATACACGCATGACGCACGCATGGTACACGCATGACACATACACGCATGACGCACATATGACACGCATGACGCAGCATTTGATACACGCATGATGCACATTTGATACACGCACAACGCACATGTGATACACGCACGACGCACATGTGATACACGCATGACGCACACGTGATACACGCATGACGCACACGTGATACACGCATGACGCACACGTGACGCACGCATGACGCACACGTGATGCACGCATGGCGCACACGTGATACACGCATGGCGCACACGTGATACACGCATGGTGCACACGTGATACACGCATGAGCACACACGATACACGCATGGCACACACATGATACACGCATGGCGCACATATGATGCACATATGATACAGGTATGATGCGCACATGATACACGTATGATATACATATGATATACGTATGATATATATATCATATATCACATATATATCACATATATATCATATATATATATGTGATATGTGATATATATATATCATATATATATGATTATGTGATTGATATATATATGTGATATATATATATGTGATATATATATATCATATGTGATATATATATGTGATATATATATGATATATATATGTGATATAGATATATGATATATATATGTGATATAGATATATGATATATATATGTGATATAGATATATGTGATATATATATATAAATGCAATGTTTTTTTACACAAATATCATGTCTTCTACTTTATTTTATTCATTTATTCCTACAGTTAGTGCATGTTTATTGGGTATCCATTTTGTGCGAGGTAGTATGCAAGAAACAGATTTAGGTTGTAGTAAAAATGTCTAAGTAGTGTATGTTATGTAGGCATTCTATAGATAAAAGTATGTCGACTTAGTAAGACAATACAGGCAAATGATTTCCTATTTTTTGAGCTACATGAATTATTAGATTGTTTTGCCTGTAATTGTATAACAGTATAAGAACTTTTCAGTAACGGCATTTGGTTTAATGTTTCCCCACTCCAAGGAAGCATTTCCCATAGTAGTTTTATATAAGGTATAGTTTTGCCATCATTTTATAAAAACAGAAATAACTTTGACCCCGAGCATTTGTGGTCATGAACTTCTTCTTCATCCAAAACTTTTCCTTACATATGTACCTTCAGTTATGCCTCTTAAGAATGCAGGCTTTGGAGTCAGGTAGACTTGAGTTAGAATCATGGCTTCAACACCTTGGGCAAGATATTATCCTCTTTAGGTTTCAGATTCATAATCTGTAATATAGCTGCCTCACAGTATCTGAGAAATGAGATGAGACGATGCAAGTGGAGAGCTTGGCACATGGTACTTGGGAAAAGCAAGCTTCCATATTGATGGTGGTAGTTGTGGCACTGACAGCAGGCCGATGTCTGATAACGGCAAAAAGGCATTTATCTTATTCTAGTAGGAACCTCACTGTTTATTACTCTGGCTTTCTTTTCAGATGTCAAATAAGGAGTTGTTTCCACCAAGTCCTTCTGAAATGGGAGAGCTAGAGGCTGCCAGGCAAAACCAGAGTACTGTTGCTATCCACAGCCATGAGCCACTTCTCAGTAAGTTTTCTTTGGGAACTACTGAACATTTCGTTTATCAAAACCCCCTTCTTAATCATGTTTTCAGGCACAGGAATTTTCTTGAGAAGCAGATAGTTTTAAAACTAACATTTTTTTCAGTCGAGCACAGTGGCTCACACCTGTAATCCCAGCACTTTGGGAGGCCAAGGCAGGAGGATTGCTTGAGGCAAAAAGTTCAAACCAGCCTGGCACACATAGCAACAACACATCTCTACAAAAAAAAAAAAAAAAAAAATTATTTTAATTAGCTAGGCATGGTGGCTCATGCCTATAAAACTAGCAACTCAGGAAGCTGAGGCAGGAGGACTGCTTGAGCCTAGGAGTCAAGGCTGCAGTGAGCTGTAATTGTGCCATAACACTCCAGCCTGAGTAACAGAGTGAAACCCTGTCTCAAAAAAGAATAAGTAAATAAATAAATAAAGATTTTTTTCATTCAAAATTCTAAATAACAATAATTATACTGGATCTTAAAATGGATGCTACTTAATGGTCCTGTCATTAAGAATTCGGTTATCAATGGAATCAGCTATGAGTATTGGTAAATATACAATAAAACCAATGTATTTCTATCTAGGAAAAAAAGGTTTACTCTCAAGAATGACCAAGAATTCATAAAGGATACAAGTCATAAAATGTTTAAGATATAATCATTCATTTTAACAATGTTTATGCACAGTCCAGTTCAAGTAAATTGAGTGACATGGTATTTTAGTCTGTTTATGTTTCCATAACAGAATACCACAGATGGGGTAATTTGTAATAAACAGAAATTATTTGGCTCACAGTTCTTGGTACTGGGAAGTCCAAGAGTATAGTGCAGGCATCTTGTGAGGACCTTCATGCTTCATCTTACCATGGTGGAAGGCAGAAGGGCAAGAGAGGGTGAGAGCAAGAAAGCAAGACATGGCCAAACTCGATTTTATAACAAATCCACTCTTGAGATAACTAACCCACTCCCATGATAATGACAGTTCATTTATGAGGATATTCAGGTTCCTTCAAGTCCTCATGACCTAATTACCTCGTATCAGGCCTCACTTCTCAACACTATTGCATTGGGGATTAAGTTTCCAACACATGAATTTGAGTGGACAAATTCAAACCATTGTATATAATTTCATATCTTCCATGACTGACATTGCTCTGCTAAAGTATACACTAAAGAGAAGCAAAGGACTTGAAGGAACTTGGATATCCACTTTAAACACACATAGAGCAATATATTTATTATCTGAAGTTCCATTGTACTTTGACACATATAAAACCTTTGGCTCATCTTTATCTACATTTTAACCCTTAATTTCTAAAACCTCTTATCTCTAAATTAATTCTCATCTCCATGGTTCCTACTTATTTCTTTTTTCAATAAAAATCTGATTTACCTCCCTTTTATAAGAAAATTTCAAATTTTTAGGAGATGGTTTTGTCTCTGGCTTCTCATTTTAGTATTAAACAAATAGGGGTTTTTTTTTTTTTTAACAAGCAGATTAAATTCTCTCTTTCCAGGGTTTACACACACACACACATATGCTCAATCCTATAGCTTCCTTCCAACTCTCTGAGAATCTATACCCTTTAGCAGTGTAATTTCCTGTTAGAAAACTCGAAGATAGCTTACTTCTTTGTAGCAGATGAATTAAGTGCAATTTAGCTGACAGAAGATTGTTATAAAACTAGGTAACCCATTTAAAAATGTATCAGCCTTCTGCAGCTGAAGATACATACTTTTACCTTCAAAAATACATTGTATGGTATTCTGGCCTTGCTTTGCCATTTTTTATGACAATCATTCTTTAACCTCTAAATGTGTGAAATGTATGACTTTACTGATTACCTTTACTTACACAGGCCTGTATTTTAATTCATAGGTGATGGTGCACAGTTGGATTTTGATGCCCTATGTGACAATGATGACACAGCCATGGCTGCATTTATGAATTACTTAGAAGCAGAAGGGGGGCCTGGGAGACCGTGGGGACTTCAGTGACATCCCAGTGGACCCTCTAGCATTTGATTTTTAATTCCAAAAATGAGAAACATTTTAAAGCATCTTCATTTATGAAAAACTGTCTGAACTATTCCTCAGTACTGTATTGATATTATTTGTATCTTTCATTAATAATCTACCAATTTTTATAGATTTGCATCTT